>NW_026847771.1:14375076-14389934 GCF_025583915.1 Anolis sagrei ordinatus | reverse complement strand
AGTGGCCAGATTAGAAGCAAGATAAGTTGGTCAATAAAGGCCCTCACAAAGTGACACTTAAACATCAACATCTACCAATGTTTGCAAAAAATTTGGTTGGGTTTTTTTTTTTTGTTTTTTACCTTTTCTGTTTGTTTGTTTGTCCTTCTGTTAGAGAAATTGTTAATACAATGGGGTTGCTATGGCTGCTATTGATGTGACTCACGAAATGGAGGGAGATACTAAAGAAATATCCATTTGTGATTACTTTTATAAGTCTATTTATTTAAAAATGTTTGTTTCCTTTTGAATATTTACTTATTTCTGAAACTGAAAAAAAAAAAAAAGGAAAAAAAAGAAAAAAAAAAAAAACATAACCTTTACCTGACCTAGGTCAGGAGGCAAATTATCCTACTCTTGTCTCACGCTGGGAAATGGCCCTAGGTGTGGCTCAAGACAAAGAGGGGACTTTGGGTCATTGCCACATCCTTTATCTGGCTGGTCTGGAAATATGGCATAACCATGCTTAGACATCCAAAGCCAAGACTTATATTTATCCATTCCTTTCTGTATAATGTTTATCCTTTTATAAAATGTAACTTTTTCCCAAGTTTGAAATGTATAAACTGTGCTTTTATTCCACCTTATTCTTAAATGTACTAAAATAAATTAAACTGTCTGACTCAAGCCAGTCAAGAATGCTTCTCAGTGTCAGGCAAAGAATATAACAAAATAGAGTGATAGCTCCTCAACGGGCACCTTTGTTTACCTAGCCAAGCCAAGACCTCAGAGATCAGCTTCCACTGTTCTCCAGGGTCTGGGTTTCATAATCCCATCATCCCCGCCCTGAACCCTGGCTGGTCTGGAAAGCCAGCATTCCTTAGAGACTCTGCTACACTCAGAGAGCTTTCCTCACCTGGCTGGGAGGAGATTTCCAGCCACATCATAAGAGCTCAGCCAACCAGAAACAAAAGAGGGAGCATTCAAACTGAAACAATGGACCTTCTTGTATAAAAACTTGTGCAAAGCACATGCTCTCTTATGCTTGTAATTTTCAGAGCAGAAGCTTGCAAGCATCACATTTTGGCCAAAATGGAATAAAATGCCTCCTCTGACCTATGCCTTTGCTTCACTGGTGAGTTTTTTAATCTGGAACTTTGAGGTTTTAAAAATTATGGTTGGTATAGCTCACCAAGCCAAACTCTCTCATTTAATTGTGGTCTAAATTCCATATCAATTCCCCAAGATTGGTTTTTCTTACTGCATCTTGTTTCTTGTTCTTCCACCAGCGCCAAGTGGGGTCATGGACTGGGTCAGCATAAGCCTAGCAAGATAACAAAAAAGAAAACTTGGGAAAGTACAGTTGGAAGAAAGAGAAAGAGAAAAGACCCCACCCAGGTACAAGAGCAGCCTCAGCCAGAAGGAACCCAGCATTATCTGTGACAGTAGCACAGAAACCAAGCCAGAAACATAAAATCCACATCCCGCCTTGGATTTTTAAAGTAAAGTGGGTCTTCCAGAAAAAGCACTGGAGACAGGAGGTTCTTGTGGGCTTGTGGTGGCCTCTGGTGGCTGATAAGAAGCAAGACACTGAGGCTCATCCACACTGACCATTTAAAAGCTAACTTCAAACTGTGGCAGCCAGGCAACAAAAATGCTCCAAAAACACGCAAAAGAAAGTGCTCTGTGATTTGTGCCAGCATTTCCTATGTAATCATCTGCATACCGAAAAACACTTTCTTCACTATTGTTTTGAATCTGCATTAATTGGTCAAAGAAGATGATGCCTAAGAAGGCAATGTTCCTGTTCTGCTGTGGACATGGCTTGTGGGATGCTGCCCTTAGGACAAGATGCCCAAATGCAGGCACATACAAGAGCCCCACTCTCATTGGAAAAGAAGACTTCCCTTTTTAAACTCCCAAAAGACCTCCAGAAAGTATGAATGCCGCCCTTGGCTTGTTTTAATCCAAAACAGGAGAAGAAGGGTTGACATTCAAAGTGGGCCTCTTGGTCCTTTCAGTGGGAGGGACCTATAAATACATCTATAAATATGTAAATATTACACAAGACCATCAAGGCCAAGGAGCATCTACTGTTTTCAAATTGGAAACAAGTGTTTCCCAAGCTTCAAATGGATGTCCCAGATTCCAGGTGAGAAACTAGAGGCTGCTCACTTCTGCAAGCTTTCAGCCCAAGAATGACACACAACAAGGGCAGAAAAAAATTAGAGTTTGAAAAGTGAGAGAGGAGAGGCATTTTCATTCTAGTCAGTGGAGTTTTCCAGGACCTCTTCCTGCACTGAGGCCTGGATTCAATCTGATAATTCTAGGCCTTGTACCAGGAGTGGACGGGAGAAAAGCCCGATATAAGTGAGCACAAGCCTGTGCATAGGGAAACCACTTTCTGAAGTTGACATCAAAAATCTGTCCTCACTCTGTGGTAAGCTGAATGCAGCTGTAGCAGTTGGTAGACCAGTCCCTGGTACACAATCAGCGACTTCTGGTCATAGAAGCCTGTCTTGACCATGATTTCCGGAGGCTTGACACGGTAATGCTCCATCCGAGTATAGCGCTGTGGGAACGGCAAGTCCACAAAGCGGACCACGGCAAATGGGCAACGGTGGGTGAATCTGATGTAGTCTATGCCACTGGGAACAAAGAAGCCAAGCCATCATTTATGGTTATTATTATTATTATTATTATTATTATTATTATTATTACTACCTGCCTCTTCTCGAGGTGGGTTACAGAATAACTGAAACACATAAACATTGTAAACATTCTATAAATATACATATTTACATCTGACTATAAACTATTTCAATCTCACAAACTCAAGGAGAATTCTACCTCAAATTTTGAGGAAGAGAATGGCCCTCCAGAAGTACATGGACTGCAACTCCCATCATCCCTCAACCTGGATGGTGCCAATGGAGTTTGAAACCAAGAATACATGATGGGTCATACATTCCACATCTTTGACCTGATCCTTGACTGGAGTCCTTCGATCCAATGGAGTACCCAGCCATAGTCTGGGTTTAGACTTCACCTCACAGTGAACAACTTTCCCTGGGCACAAGAAAGTGCTGAGAACCACTGTGGAACAACCGACTGAGAGTGGGATTTCTGGCTAGCCTTGAAGGCCACCGTTTGTGTCTGAGCGAACGATGCTCTCTCGTCCAAAGAAACTTTCAAATAAAGTGGAAGCAGGTGCTAGATCTGAGAAGCCATTCTCTGGACTACAACTATCTATATAGTCCATTGCCAGTAGAACTATTGCTGAGATGGTGGACAAGTTCAGAAACAATTCAGCCGCACCTTGTGCGCCACCACTCACTTGTGCGTCATCCCTTTGTGAGGAGTGCTGATCACCTGGTCGTAGGTCAGGATATGATCCAGAGGGAATTTCCTCTTGATTAACCTTCCAGTGGTTCCAGGTTCCTCCCTATAAACCAACTGAAAGAGAAGGGATTAAGAGCAGTTGATTCAGGCCTCTTCAACCCTCCTGCTGTTTGGGCCAGCAACTCCCAGAAGCCCTTCAATAGTCAATGGTTAGGAATTCTGGGAGTTGGAGGCCCAAAGAGCTAATCATAGAGAGAATCTAAGGGTTCCCAATAAATAATAATAATAATAATAATAATACTTTATTTGTACCCCGCAACCATCTTACATAAGGCCGAGCCCAAAACACAACAATACAAGTAATAATAACAACAATACAAGCAATTAAAAAACATAGACCATAAAATATACAACATTATCAATAAGACAACACACAATTAAAAACAGTGGGAAGGCCAAATGTAGAGTTAAAATTGGAAATAATGCTGGGACATGGACGAAAGGTGATACTGGTGTTTGTGGAAGGGCATACGAGCAGACCTAAAGAAATGTAAAGTGCTTTGGAGGACAAAGTGTGTAGGAACATTATTCCGGGAAGGCACACTGGAACAGCCACATCTTCAAGCTCCTCCTGAATACTGCCAGAGTTGGGGCCTGTCTGATATCTTTAGGGAGTGAGTTCCAGAGTGGCCACCACCGAAAAGGCCCTCTCTCTCGTTCCCACCAATCGTGCCTGCAATGCTGGTGGGATCGAGAGCAGGGCCTCTCCGGATGATCGAAGGGATCGTGTGGGTTCATATACAGAGATGCGGTCACAATATTCACACAATACAATATAATCCAAAACTCCTACTCTTTTTATTTGTCCAGGGACAGCAGAAGCAAGAGCAAGCATGTAGTCTCTTCTCAGAGCGGGCAACACATTTCCCAGCCATTTCTTGGGCCTCTCTCCCAATCCCTGTTAACACAAGTTGTGTGGGTGCAGTACTTGTTGTTCGATGCACTTTAGTTGGGAATTGTTTACTGAGGGCAATGAAGAATGAAAAATGGAGAAACATGGGGCCAGCATTTGTGGTTTGGTGACAGCAGTCACATGGCGATTGAGCTCAACAGCAGCCTGATCAGAAGGCTCAATGTGAAAATGCTCTCTGAGATATCCAAGGGCCACAGTGACAAGGAGAGGGCTGATCTCAGAATCGGCAAAAAGGGAACAGATGCCGATAAGAGCAAAACTTCAGCTTGGCTCATACATATCCCAGTGCTGAGAGAAAGAGGCAGATGAAGCCATGATTGTGAGTTACTGTACTCCTTGAATGTCTCTGTTGTCAGATTCTCAGTATTTAGGTTCCTAGACATCAGGCTATGATCATAATGAGAAGGAAAAGTCAAAGGTGCATCACTTGGTCACCAATAAAAGGAATTAAGTGTGTTAAGAGAAAGAAGGGCTGCAACAATGGCTTTGGGAGAGCCGGTCCTCCATTGCCTTCCTCTGGAGTTCAGAGAGTGCCAGTTGACCTTGGCTCACCTATGGTGGGTTTCCATAGGCGAGCCAGGATCTGAAATTCTCATCTCCAAGAGTCCTGTTGATACTGTTATCAGGACTCTCATGCTGTTTCTTACTACCATAGTTCCACTTGAACTTCTAACTGTCACAAACACACCGGAGACACCCACCTCTTGCATCCCATCCTTGTCAAAGAAAACCGTGACTATAGCTTGAGTGGCATTCAAGTCGTGATCCGGTGAGCCTTCCATCACTTGCAGGGTATTGTACAATGACCAGGCTTCGGATGGATACGCTCTTTTGATCTCTGTGCTGCTTTCTTTCATAACCCAGATCTTGAATTGAAGGGTGGGAAGAGAGAGAGAAATGCGCAACTAAAATCTGGTTGACATTTATTTTAATCCCCCATCCCCTCAATTCTTTTTTTGCTGTAGTCACTGATAGAAAAAATAAACACAACAAACAACATCATGAGTAACAGAACAAAGGTAATACTACAAAATGGAAGCCTGTAAGACGTTAGAAATGAGCTACTTTGTATAAAAAAAAACTTTCAGAGCTAATTAGACTGAGAAGAAAAGCATGGTCCTGGTCCACCATATTTTCAGAGATCACTCAAACAGTATCATTTGTTAACAAGGGACTACACTGAAGAAATGATTCTAAGCCAAATCACTTTGGCGGAAAGGAAAATAAATGTACGTACCTCATCTGCGTCTGTCACAAAAGCAATGTGGCCAGTAAAGGACATAACAAAATATTTGATGGAATAGTCGCCCGGAAAGTTAGACAAATATACATAGCTCACCATGTCATTGCTGTCAAGAAATATCAAGTAAGGAAAGTTTATGTTATTGCTTTAAAATTTTAAATTGCTCAAGTAAAGCATTGCTCTTATGTGCCTTCAAGTCACATAACATTTCCTGCTTCACAGGAAATCTGCTACAAAACAGGAGCTTTTTTGTTGCGTTTTAGGGTCAGAGAAGCAGATGGCGAAAACAGAAGAATGGCCTTTCTCAGGATGCCGTGCTTGCTCAATCAATGTTCAACATTTACACAAATGATCAGTGACTGCCAGGAGGGACAGAGAGTTTCATCTATGCTGACGATCATACCATCACCGCTCAAGCAGCAAGCTTTGAAATGGTTAAACAGAAGCTCTTTGAAGCTTTAGGTGCTCTTACTGCATATTACTGGGAAAACCAGCAAATTCCTAATCCATATAAAATGCAGACATGTACTTTTCACCTTAGGAACAGACAAGCATCTTGAGCTCTGAGGATTACCTGGGAAGGAATCCCCCTGGAGCATTGAAGCACACCCAAATACCTGGGAGTTACTCTGGATCATGCTCTGTAATGTAATGTGTTTTTAATTACATTACAACTGTACCCTCAATTCACTTCTGACGCGATAAATATATAATTCATTTCCGACTTACGGTGATTTTCTCCTGCCCTCGAGTCTAGTCAGGGGCTACTGTGGTTTTTAGTTCTGAATATGTTTTTATGGATTTTAACTGATTTTTTAAAAATACAAATGATATTTCTTTCTGTTTTAATGTTTGTATATTTGTATATTTTAAATTGTATGGAAATGCTTTTAATTTACACCACTTTGAATCTCTTGGTGGGGGAAAAGTGGGATAGAAATAATTATATTTTTTATTTAAAAAAAAGGACTCGGGGGAATGGGTTCAAGCTACAGGAAAGGAGATCCCACCTGAACATTAGAAAGAGCTTCTTGACCACGAGAAGAGCTGTTCAACAGTGAAACTCACTGCTTTGGAGCGTGGTGGAGGCCCCTGGAGTCTCCTCCAACTCGATTATTCTATTATTCTAAGGCTAAGGTATCACGAGGCATTCTTGGCAAGAGTTGTTCAGAGGGAGAGAAGGGTTGCACGTCCCTCCCTCTGAGGATGAGAGAGTGTGGCTTGCCCAAAGTCACTCAGTGGGTTGCTATGGCCAAGCAGAGATCTGAACCCTAGTTTCAAGTCATAGTCCAAAATCACTAACCCAAGCTGATTCTAAGGGGCGGGGGGGATTACAACAGACTCTCCTCCCATGATTCTACCTCCTATTGAACTAAAGATCAGCCATGAGCCTAGAGCAGGGCCTGGGACTGGCTCTAGACAAACATGTTGGGGTCTGCAGGACAGGAGTGTGAAGCCGCAGCCACGTGGATGGGCTCCCCACTCTGACTGCAGCCTCCGTTTGAGAACATTATTCCTGTTACTAAAAAAGGATTAAGGTACAATATTGAAATGGGAAGCCACCCGAGATCACATTCAAATCAGCATGTTTTGGGCAGCAGGCCTTACCTTTGCAAGATAGCATTCCCCCAGACGTAGAATATCTTACTGAAGGGGTTGAAAGCCAAACCTACGGGGGTGAATAATCGAGTAGTATATTGCTCCGTCCCCAGCAACAGCACGTATCCTCTGTCTGAGACAGCTAAGGGGAAAAGACAACAACAACAAAGACAAGGAACCACAAAAGTTTTGCAGTGCAATGAGTTACAGAGGATAGCAGGGAGCAGAAGAGATGCAGCGGAGGTGACTGCCTCCCCCTCCCCCCACCAGTGTTGGGCAATTTCAAAAAGGAAACAGCATTTCCAAAGGAAAGATGCAACAACAGCAGCAGCAGTTTTGCACATCAGATGCTTCTTGTGTTAGCAGTAGAGCAAATAAGCTTCGGCAATTTATTCAAACACTTTATTCAAAGAACTACACTTCTAGATAAGAAAGCAAAGGCCCTTGTTATCTAGCCATGTAAATCACAGCTGACATCTTCTCTCTCTCCATGCTTACAGGAGAAGAACTAAATGGAGGACTCAGGAGCTTGCCATGTGCTCAGGAAAAAGAGGCGTGTCCCTGAGAAGTATCAGTCTAACAGTCAGGGAATCGAAGGAAAAAACAGAGTGAAATGCAAGCCAATGGGGAAGGGCTTTTCCTGCCAATAAACCCATCTGCCTATCTCTTGATGAGGACCATAAACTTGTGCAGGATGTGGTTGAGTTCCAACACTTTCCATACGTCAGACTTTTTTTTTGAAACAAGAGTGTTACTGGACACTCAGTGTTCATCTCTTCCCTACCCCATCCCCACCCCAAATACAAACAAGCAATTGCAACAACTTTGGATACCTATATGATTTGCAGGGAGGTGTCAATGGATGTAAGTCTTTTAAATGTAACAATAGACTCTGACCTGTCACGAGATGCTGTGGTTCTTACCTTTCGGTATATATTCAGGGAGTTCAAAAATGATCTTAAGATAATTATCTGAAAATTGAATAGAGAAAACCACAATAAGATGTGCAATAAAGACCCACATTTGTAGCCTGTACTTCAGTCACTAGCTACTTCTTTGGGTCCTACCCAACCTCATGTTTCACAACTTCTCACTCACTGTACACATACACCTTTGCTGCCTTACAAGTGCTAGAGCAGTGGTTCCCAACCTGTTTTTTTTAAAACCAGGGACAACTTGACCAGGGTTCATTTCTCCAGGGACCACTTTGACCAGGGAACATTTGACTATGGGCCACTTGACTATTTCATTTATTGTCAAAGGCTTTCATGGCTGGAATCATTGGAGTGTTGTGTGGTTTTTGGGCTGAAGAGGTTGAAAGTCAAACCTCCGGGGATGAGGATTCGGATCATACACTGCTCTGTCCCAAGCAACACCACATATGCTCTATCTGAGGCAGCTTCTTCTTCTTCTTCTTCTTCTTCTTCTTATTATTATTATTATTATTATTATTATTATTATATTTATACCCCGCTTTATCTCCCCCGAAGGAGACTCAAAGTGACTTAGCATAAAAGAATTAGTGAAAGGGCGGAGCATGCAAGTTTGCTGAGCAGTCTGCTGAAAGCTCCTCCATCAAAAAAGTAAGTTAAAAATAACTCACCCGAGTTCTAATTCGATTGGGATGGACTCACAGCTTAGCTAATATATCAAGAAACAAAAACAAAACTTAATGTCTTCCTACCAAGAAAAGAAAAAGAAAAAGGCTGGGAGACAGAAAGAGACTGATTAGCAATCTCCAGTTTCCTGTTGAGGCAGCCTGGAGATGTGTTGCTATTTTGGATGAACTCCAGCAGCAGAGAATCCAGATTAAAAGAAGAACAGAAAACAGAAAAAAAAAACAGCTGAGCAGAGGTGGGAGCGCCGTTCTTTATCTGTTTTACTCATTAGGTTATAAGTCATCTAGAGATGGCCTCAGAAGCCCCTGAAGCTCCAATTTCCACAGATAACATAGGAAAAAAGCTCGACCTTCTGGTGGAAATGATTAAAGGGCTCAAAGGCTCTATGGAAGTTAGAGAGATAAGACAAAAGATGAGTGAAATAGTATCAAAGGAAGTAAAAAATCAAGCCAGGATCCAGTCACTAGAACTGGAAATTAATTATTTGAAATCAATGGTGGTGGCTCTAGAAAACCATTCCAAACGCAGACATTTTTGCTTACAAGGGATTCCTGAGTATATAAAAGACAAAGACTTGATTAACTCTCTGTGTGAGTGGTGGAACCAATGGGACATATCAGCTGGAGAAGAAGATAGAGCATACAGACTTTATCCTCAAAAGAGGGAGGGGGGGGGAGAATCACAAAGGCACCACACCAAGAGTGGTAACAGTGACATTTGTTAAAGAATCAACATGCCTAAAGGTTTTCAAAGCCTTGAGGAGTGTGAATGATCTGCAGTTTAACAGTAATAAAATCGCAGTTTTCCAGGACTTAGCAAGAGCTACAAGGGAGGAGAGAGCCTCCCTCAAGGACATTACGGTCAGCAGACGTCAAATACACATGGGCCTTTCCAGCCACACTAATCATTTTCAGAGAAGGAAAAAAAAACTTACTGCAAAGACTATAGAAGAAGGGGAAATGCTCCTGAAAGACTAAAACCTGATCCAACTCTCACAGAGAAAATCTTCAAGAGAAACAGGAGTCCCAACAGATGAAGAAAAAGTGTCTGAAACAGAGGAAGAACGTCCAACTAAAGAGAAGATCGTCCAACTAAAGAAGTAACCACAAGAAAAAGACCTGGAAAACCTTGTTCAAAGATCTCCTATAGAATTCCTAACAGAAGAAATTTCAAATAACTATACATAATGGACTGTTTCTATAGCTGGGTTTAAAGAAATGCTTATTGGTACCGGCAAAGACATTCTGTAGGGATTTAAAGGACCAGAGCAATCACAACCAGCAAAGACAGGAATTTTTTTTGTCTTAATTGCTAATATAATTTAAATTAGTTTAGTTTTAGTTTATTTGATGCTTAGACCATAGGTCTTTCACATACAAGGCAAGGCAAATAAATAAATACATGAACACCAGATTATTAAATACAATATAAAATACACAATAAAATCCTATAAATCATCAAAATGCTACATATACCAATGGCAAGATGCACCTTTAAAATACTACATAATGTATAGACTCACACCTGCGTAATTAAAAACCAAGTAAAAGCAAATAGATACAGCGTTATTAAAACTACATAAACAGCCAGTATTAGATGAGAGCATCCCCAGCACAGTCAACTGCAATATCAGAGATTAGTTTTGCCCGGATTTTCTGTGCTGCCAGTGCAAAAAGAGACACCTTTTGCGTAACCATAGGGTTAGTGTCAGCCAAGAGATAGAAAATCTTTTCGGACACAGTGTTGGTCTGAAGGAGGTGAAGAATAAACCCCAGGATTTTGGTTCTTGGATCAGAATACAAATTTAAATTAAAAAGTGGGGAAACAGTTGCTAACTATACATGAAAAAGGAGAAGGTGGGGTGTTCTGGAATTAACAATAGGGATGAAGATTGGGTTAAGGGACAGGGATTAAGCGATAGGGATTTTTAAAAAAGTAGATAGCCTGGAAGGGTGAGTAATGCGAGAATTTTATCTGACGGATAGGAGGGGCGGATGCAGGGGCCTCTGTCCTTCATTACTCTCTGGATGGGTGCAAGGAATCTTTTCCTAGCAACCTCCTCAAGGAGGAGGGGGTCATGGGTTCCAGAGGAGGGGTTGTTTTGGGGTAGGGATCTGGGTCCTGCAGCGGTATGGGTTAATATAATGGGATAACCTGCGAAAGAAAGTTGGGAAGGTAAACAACTGACCTATGAGGGAAGAAATTAAATTATTGTCGCTCAATATAAATGGCCTATCTTCTCCGGTTAAAAAATATAAACTGTTTAGAATGTTAACTGAACAGCATGTTGATATATGCTTAATCCAGGAGACTCACAAGAAAAAAAGATAAGGAAAAAATGGTTAAACTTAAAGAATTGGGGTTTACAATATGAATCAAGAGGATCAAATAAATCCAGAGGAGTAGCAATCATAATAAAGAATGCTAACAGTTTTGAATTAGAGAAAATGATATCAGATAAGGAATGGATAAGGGGAAAACTAAACAATAGTGATATCTCTATTGCAAGTGTATATGCTCCAAACACAAAACAAATAAGTTTCATAAATAAAACATTTGCCAAAATTGAAAAACATGCAAAGGGCGATGAAGTCATTGGGGGAGATTTAAACACGGAGTTATACATGAATAGAAGAAGCTTAGGGGTTAGTCCCCCAAGGTTAGAATGTAATGTCAATTTTAAACAATGGAATCTAATCGAGGCCCATAACAGAATAGGTGAAGAGGGTATGGCACCAACTTTCTACTTACACAGACACTCCAAATTCACAACTATAGATTACTTCATAGTTGGAATTAATAACTCTAGAGAAGTTAACGAGATAAAAGTTGGGAAACAATGGCCAGGAGATCATGCTCCAATTTTGCTTAAATTGGGTGAATCTGTGAGGAGACTCGCAAAGAAATGGAGGTTTAACCCAAAGGTAACTTTCAAAGAGAAAGACAAACAAGACATTACAAAACAGATAAAATTTTTTTTTCTAATAAACAGACAACCAGAATTAAAAGAAGCGTTAATATGGGATGCTTTTAAAGCTACTATTAAGGGTACATCATCACTAAAGAAACTGGGATTAATAAGAAAGAAAAATCTACTCTTGAAAAAACTAGAGGAGAAGTAGAGAACTTCCTCCAACAATTTCAAAATCACCCAACAGCTGAAAATAAGACAAGATGGATAGAGAAAAAACAATATTTGGAGAACTTAGAAAAAATTGACGCCACCAAAAAACACCTGTGGATCAAAAATGATTACCAAATCAACTCCATCAATAACTAAAAAAGCTTGTCCAGATTCCTAAAAAAAAAAGGCTAGAAACAGAATACTAAAATTAAAAGATTACAAGGGTCAATTAAAATCAACAGATAATGAAATTAGAGAAATTATGGCAAGTTTTTATGAGAAACTTTACGATGATAAAGATACAATAGAACATGAAGTATATTTACAGACAAACATAGACTATCTCTCACAAATAGAATTAAATAATACAATATCAAATTCAGAAATTGAAAATGTAATAGACAGTCTAAAAGTGAACTCAGCCCCCAGATCAGATGGCCTTACCACAAATTTTTACAAAATTTTTAAAGGGGAAGTTACAATTTTAAAACCAAATAAAGACAAGACAGATCCTAATGCATATAGACCTATCTCCCTCCGTAATGTGGACTATAAGATTTTTACAAAAATCTTAGCAAACAGAAAAAGGGAAAAAATCCCAAAAATAATCCATGAAGATCAATATGGATTTATTAAAAATAGGAAAACAGCAGACCCTATCAGGATCATTCTAAACACTCTAAATCATGCCACAGTTAATAGATCCAAACTGCTTATAGTAAAGCTTGACTTTCATAAAGCATTCGACTCAATAAACCACAAATACCTGAATAAAATATGTGAGGCAAGTGGAATGAGGGGGAAGTTATGCAAAGTAATAAAAGAGATACACAGCGGAAATAAGTCAGTCATAAATGTAAATGGGTTTGATTCAAGATAAATTAATATAAAGAGTGGAACTAAACAAGGATGCCCACTCTCCCCACTGAACCTTTAGCAAATTTAATTAGACAGGACCAAACCATCAAAGGATACAAGGCGGGCAAAGAAGAAATAAAAATAAACCTTTATGCGGATGACGCCATAATAATTTTAAGCGAGGTGAAAGAGTCGCTAAGTTCACTGGTCAAAATAATAAAGGAATTTGGGGAAATCTCAGGGCTTGCAATTAACTTAGATAAAACAGAAATTCTCCATAAGAATCCAACATCGAATGAACTAAAAATCGCCCATAATATTATAGGAGTGAAACTGGGAAAGAAGTCATTAAAATACTTAGGAAAAATCTAAACAACATTATCCAATCAAACTTCAACCACTTATGGAAATCTACAAGTAAATTACTTAAAACCTGGGGGAAGAATTTTCAGGACATCACTTCTAGACTTAAAATTTATAAAATGAAGATTTTACCCAAATTCCTACATTTATTTCAAAGTCTGTCCGTAAACATCTCTGTAAAACTCTTTAAGAAGTAGGACAGTTCCATAAAAAAATGGGTAGCAGGAGGGAATAAAAATAGAATTTCTAATTTTATATTCTATGGTAACCAAGAAATGGGGGGATGGGGAGCCCCATCCCTAGAGTTGTATTATGAGGCATGCCATATTACTAAATTAATAGAATTGGAACTGGAAGGGGAAAATAATGGGTGAAAATAGAGAAAGAATTAAACAATTGGAAAAAGGGCCCATTTATGGAAGAAAAAAATTGATTAACAAGAGCTTTAAAAATTAAGAGATGGCCCCCTCCTCTCAACATTGCATGTTTGGAAGAAATGGAAAAATAAATTACAAATAAATAAAATAGATCCCTTTCCTCTAAGAACCCTGAAAAATAAAGATAAAACATTTAGGAATTTAATCAGGTCCCTGAAAGAGAATGGAGTAAAGAAGGTATGAGACCGCTTGGAATCCAATGGAGATATTTAAAAATGGGATAAGATAAAGGACAAATGTGGCTCAAAGTATTGGATAGCTTGGTTAGACTTGTCGCAAAGAGCACAGGAAATAAAAAAGAAAGAAACATCAAATGCCCCATTGGATAGAATAATTGGCTGGAAAATAGAAAAAGAGAAAGGCATTATAGGGGAAATATATAAGGAACTAATAGCCTTATCCTATAATACAAAACATACTTTAGTAGAGGCCTGGAAACAGGATATAAACTTTAATGAAAACTTAGTAAACTCCTGGATCAATAAAACTAAAAAAAAACAAAGAAACATAAGAATCAAAGAAACACAAAAGAAAATAATTTCAAAATGGTATAGGGCCCCCTCTCAATTGGCTCACATTATGAAAAACACTTCTAACAAATGCTGGCATAAATGCGGGGAGACTGGTATTTTTTCACACATGTGGTGGGGCTGCTCTGAAATCCAAAAATATTATAATACTGTTCGAGAAGTAATAGAGGAAATAATAGAGCAAAAACTACATTGGAATAAATCTCGATTTCTGTCCCTCACCATAAAGGAGGGGAACAACGAATGGTCAGATATATTGACATTTATGATAGACGCTATACATCCCGGAAATTCCAGATGATCCAACGGGCGGCGGCCAGGTTGTTAACTGGGGCGCTTTACAGGGAGCGGTCAACCCTCCTGCTCAGGGAGCTCCACTGGCTGCCATTCATTTACCAGACCCAATTCAAGGTGCAGGTTCTTACCTACAAAGCCCTGAACGGTTTGGGACCCGCCTACCTGCGTGACCGCATCTCTGTATACGAACCCACATGATCCCTTCGATCATCTGGAGAGGCCCTGCTCTCGATCCCACCAGCATCGCAGGCGCGGTTGGTGGGGACGAGAGAGAGGGCCTTTTCGGTGGTGGCCCCTCGACTCTGGAACTCACTCCCTAAAGACATCAGACAGGCCCCAACCTTGGCAGTCTTTAGGAGGAGCTTGAAGACGTGGTTGTTCCAGTGTGCCTTCCCGGAATAATGATCCCATAGCACTTTGTCCTCCAAAGCACTTTACATTTTTTAGATCTGCTCGTATGCCCTTCCACAAACGCCACTATCACCTTTCGTCCA
>NW_026847771.1:14289476-14374178 GCF_025583915.1 Anolis sagrei ordinatus | reverse complement strand
AATTGGAACCTGTATCCTAGCCATAAAAATTGTAATCAGTTTTTGATATTATCTTTTAGATGGCTAAGGTTCGTATTGTGTTGTTTTCTTATCTGTATGGAGAAATTAATAAAAATTTCAAAAAAAGCATAAAAGCATTAGCATAACCATTTTAAAATATATAAATATAAGAACATGAAAACAAGATTAAATATAAACAACATTTTAAAATTCCCAGTTAAAAACTATGAAAACAAATTCAAAGTTAAAAACCACAGCACCCCCTGAATTGATTTTAAACACCTTCATCTTTAAAAGCCTGCCTGAATAAAAAGGTTTTGGCCTGCCACCAGAAGGACAGCAGGGAGGGGGCCGTTCTGGCTTCCCTGGGAAGTTCCAGAGTCGAGGGGCAGACACTGAGAAGGAAGGCCTGCTCTCTCTCTCGTTCCCACAACCAAGCCTGAGATGGAGATGGGACTGAGAGAAGGGCCGCTCCTGAAGATTTCAGGGCCCAGGCAGGTTCATATAAGGGGATGCAGTCAGCAAATAGCCTGGATCTGAACCTTCTAGGGCTTTAAAGGTCATAACCAGCACTTTGTGCCTGGGAACAGACTGGCAGCCAGTGGAGCTGCTTCAACAGTAGGGTTGTGCACTCCCTGTGGCCAGCCCCAGTGAGCAACCTGTCGGCAGGTCTTTGGGCCAGCTGAAGTTTCCAAGCACTCCGCAGAGGCAGCCCCACATTGAGTGCATTACAGTAATCCAGATGGGATGTAACTAAGGCATGGGGGACCATGGCCAGATCTGGCTTCTCAAGGAATGGACTCAGTTGGTGCACAAGTTTTAATTGGGAAAAGGTCCTTCCGGCCACCGCCAATACCTGGGTCTCCAATGACAAGTCCAGGAAGACCCCCAAACTGCGAACCTGTGTCTACAGGGGGAGTGTGACCCCATCCAGCACAGGCTGGATCCCTATTCCCTGGTCTGCCTTCCAACTGACCAGGACTACTTCTGTCTTGTCTGGATTAAGTTTCAATTTGTTTGCCCTCATCCAGTCCATTACTGATGACAGGCATTAGTTTAGGGTCAGGACAGCTTCCTTGGTTTAGGTCAGTGGTTCTCAACCTGTGGGTCCACAGGTGTTTTGGCCTACAACTCACAGAAATCCCAGCCAGTTTACCATCTGTTAGGATTTCTGGGAGTTGAAGGCTAAAACATCTGGAGACCCACAGGTTGAGAACCACTGGTTTAGGTGGAAAGGAGTAGAAGAGCTGGGTGTCATCCACATATAGGTGACACCATACTCCAAAACCCTGGTTGACCTCTCCCAGCAGTTTCACGTATATGTTAAACAGCACAGAGGACAAAATGGAACCCTGAGGAACCCCACAGGTCAATGGCCAGAGTGGGGATCTCACAGCACCACCTTCTGGGTACGGCCCTACAGGAAGGACGAGAGCAACTGTAAGACAGTGCCTCCCAGTCCAATCCCAGCATGATGACCCAGAAGGATACCACGGTCAATGGCATCGAAAGCTGCTGAGAGGTCCAGGAGTACCAACAGGGACACACTCCCTGTCTAGCTTTCTTCGTAGGTCATCCACCAAGGCAAGCAAAGCTGTCTCTGTTTCATAACCTCACTGAAATGGATCTAGATACACACACACACCCACACACATACTAAAAGAAGCAATTATTTGTTGGGCAGTGCCCACCTGCATTTCAAAGGACGATGACAGTCAGAGCATTCATTGCCTTTGAAAACCCTATGAAATGCATGGGGTCACCATGCGTTGGCAGGTGGCTTGAAGGATGATGCTTAAAAGAGTCAATCTAACCTTTCTGGTATTCCGCAATGTAGTAACGTGTTGATCTGTAACGATGCACCAGCAAAAAGAACTTGTCGTCATTTGTAGAGAAGATAACCCACACGAGTTGGCAGTAAACTGGAAGAGGAAAAAAATGTCACTTGTTGATACCTTGGAAGTGGGAAACTCTGTGTGTGTGTGTGAGAGAGAGAGAGAGAGAGAGAGCGAGCACAACTACCCGTAACAGATTTAAAAACTTTCCATGCTAAGCCAAACGTAAAAGAAATTTTGGCTTGCGTGGCCAGTATAGACCTAACTATAAATTTTTAAAATCACATTCTATGTTTATCGTGTTTTAATTTTTGGTTGATTTTAAAAATATTTATTTATTTATATCTGGTATTTATACCCCGTCTCTTCTCTACCCCCAAAGGGGGATTCAGGACGGCTTACATTTAGTAACGGTACAAGGCCGCTACAAAACAATTACAATAATATAACCACAATTAAGTACATAAAGTAATCATTAAAACTAATACATACAGCATTAATTAAAACAGTAAAAATATAACAATGCCATCTGCTGCAACGCCATTCCTGTCAATATCCATCTAAGGTGCTAGTTATGTCTACTGTCCGAAAGCCTGGTCCCAAAACCACAATTTTAATTTTTTTTTGAAAGCTAGGAGGGATGGAGTCGATCTTATCTCATTTGGGAGTGCGTTCCATAGGTGGGGGGCCACAGCTAGGAAGGTCTTGTCTCTCTTCCCTGCCAAATACACTTGTGATGTTGATGGAAGCGAAAGTAGAGCCTCCCTGGATGATTGTAGGCTGCGAGATGAGACGTAGAGGCAGATGCGTTCAGACAAGTAAGCTGGGCCAGAACCGTATACAGCTTTATAGGTCAAAACCAGCACTTTGAATTGGGCTTGGAGATGGACCGGCAGCCAGTGGAGCTGACATTAACGGGGGGGGGGGGGGGGGGGGGGGGGGGTGGTAGCTGTGATGAACTGGATGAGGGTTAACAAGTTGAATCTTAAACCAGACACAGCAGAGATCCTCCTGGTCAGTTGCGAGGCTGATCGGGACATAGGGTGACTACCTGTGCTTGGCAGGGTTACACTACCCCTGAGGACACAGTATGTCGCTCCAGTTAGTAATCTGGCTGCCACCCGTTGGACTAGCTGCAATTTCCAATCTTCAAAGGCAGCCCCACGTAGACCGTGTTGCAGTAATCTATTCGGGATGTAACTAGAGCATGGACGACCATAGCCAGATCAGATTTCCCAAGGTACGGGCGCAGCTGGCACACAAGTTTTAACTGTGTTTGTGTTTTTTTATGTGTTTGTTTTAATATGTAGCTTTATCTCTACGCAGATAACACACAACTTGACTACACTTTTCCACCACAATCCAAGGAAGCTCCCTAGACCCTGGACCGGTGCCTGGCAGCTGTGATGGACTGGATGAGGGCTAACAAGTTGAAGCTTAATCCAGACACAGTAGAGCTCCTCCTGGTCAGTCGCGAGGCTGATCGGGGCATAGGGTGACAACCTGTGCTCGGCTGGGTTACACCCCCCCTGAGGACACAGGTCCACAGCCTGGCAGTCCTCCTGGATTCATCACTGACACTTGAGGCTCAGGTGTTGGTGGTGGACAGGAGGGCCTTTGCACACATAAAACTTGTGCGCCAGCTGCGACTGTACCTCGAAAAACCTGACTTGGCCATGGTGGTCCATGCCTTATTTACATCTAGAATGAACTACTGCAACACACTCTACATGGGACTGCCTTTGAAGACGGCCTAGAAACTGCAATTAGTGCAAAGATCAGCTGCTAGATTACTAACTGGGGCAAATGATAGAGAGCATATGATGCTCCTATCAAAGCAGCTCCACTGGTTGCCAATAAGTTTCCAGGCTCAATTGAAAGTGCAGGTTATAACCTTTAAAACTCATACAGTTCAGGTCCAGCCTATCTTCGAGACCGCACCTCCTATGAGCCAGCACAAGCTCTGAGATCTGCTAGGGAGACCCTCCTCTCGGTCCCATCTCCATCTCAAGCATGGCCATCTCAAGCATGGCCATCTCAAGCAAGACGAGAGAGAGGGCCTTCTCTGATAATAAATCAGCATTAGCAAGGCTTGCTAGACAGGCTGATGTTGCTTTTAATGAAGTACAGCTGAAGCATTATCTGTGGAAGCCACTGTAAATACTGCACGCTGTTGCAAACAGATTTGTGTAAATGGGTGGCATCCAAAAACCGTTTACTGTTGCCAAATATTTTGTGACCCCCTATACAAGTGCTTCTCAACCTGGGGGTCGGGACCCCTGGGGGGTTCATGAGAGGGTGTCAGAGAGGTCGCCAAAGACCATCAGAAAACACAGTATTTTCTGTTGGTCACTGGAGTTCTATGTGGGAAGTTTGGCCCAATTGTATTGTTGATGGGGTTCAGAATGCTCTTTGATTGTAGGTGAACTATAAGTCCCGGCAACTACAACTTGCCGGGACTTATAAATGCCAAGGTCAATTTCCCCCAAACTCCACCAGTGTTCATATTTGGGCATATTGAGTATCCGTGTCAAGTTTGGTCCAGATCCATCATTGTTTGAGTCCACAGTGCTCTCTGGATGTAGGTGAACTACAACTCCAAAATTCAAGGTCAGTGCCCATCCACCAAACCCTTCCAGTATTTTCTGTTGATCATGGGAGTTCTGTGTGCCAAGTTTGGTTCAACTCCATCGTTGGTGGAGTTCAGAATCCTCTTTGATTGTAGGTGAAATTTAAATCCCAGCAACTACAACTCTCAAATGACAAAATGCACCCCCCCCCCCGAACCCACCAGTATTAAAAATTGGATGTAGTGTGTATTTGTGCCAAATTTGGTCCAGTGAATGAAGATCCATCCTGCATATCAGATATTTACATTAAGATTCATAACTGTACCAAAATTACAGTTATGAAGTAGCAATGAAAGTAATATTATGGTTAGGGGTCCCCATCACATGAGGAACTGTATTAAGGGGTCGTGGCATTAGGAAGGTTGAGAAACACTGCCCTACATTGTGCTAAAGGGACCCCCATTTAGGCTCGGGACCCAGGGTTTATGAAGCCCTGATCTAGATTGTGTTCTTGATCTTTTAAAAAATGTAAACTGACTGTCTTTATTCTGAACTAAAGATAGACAGTCAATTTTCATATTTTAAACGATTAAGAACATAATCTAGATCAGGGCTTCGTAAATCGGGGGTCCCGACCCTGAATGGAGGTCCCCTGGTGGTGCAGCGGGTTAAACTGCTGAGCTGCTGAACTTGCTAACCAAAAGGTTGGCAGTTTGGATCCAGGGAGCGGGGTGAGCTCCCGCTGTTAGCCCCAGCTTCTGCCAAGCAGTTCAAAAATATGCAAACATGAGCAGATTAATAGTTACTACTTCTGTGGGAAGATAATGGTGCTCCATGCAGTCATGTTGGCCACATGACCTTGGAGGTGTCTACGGACAATGCTGGGTCTTTGACTTAGAAACTGATATGACGCCAGAGTCAGACACAACTAGACTTAACGTCAGGAGAAATCTTTACCTATCCTGAACTAACATATTGGGGATTTGGGGGCAGGGGCTGACAGAGAACAACCCCAGGCAACCAGAAATCCTTTCCAGTGAGCCCTCCAGCCCTTCTTAGACCTCAACAGCCATCGATTACCATCTCACACACATTTTTAAGCATTTCATCGTGGCTGAAACGGCTAGAAATGGCTAAACACTTTAATAATAATAATAATAATAATAATAATTATTATTATTATTATTATTATTATTATTATTTATATTCTCCCCTTCTCACCCCAAAAGGGATTCAGGGCAGATCACATTACACATACACAGCAAACATTCAATGCTGCTTTGTATAGACAGTACACAGACAGAACAGAAAGGAGGTATTGCCAATTCAGTGTCCAGCTGTTTTTGGTGCCAAGGAAGGTGAGTCCAGCCACAGGGAATGCTGTTGCTCCATTCTCTATCACGAAGAGCCTTCAGGACCTCCTCCTCCCTTTTTGGTCACCCAGCATTTTCTGATCTTCTTTCTTTATGGCGTCGTAAAACACCTCCCTGCTTTTAGGTAAAAGTAAAGGTTTTCCCCTGACATTCAGTCGTGTCTGACTCTGGGGTGTGGTGCTCATCTCCATTTCTAAGCCAAAGAGCCGGCGTTGTCCATAGACACCTCCAAGGTCATGTGGCCAGCATGACTGCATGGAGCACCGTTACCTTCCTGCCAGAGTGGTACCTATTCATCTACTCACATTTGCATGTTTTCGAACTGCTAGGTTGGCAGAAGGTGGGGCTATCAGTGGAAGCTCACGCTGTTCCCCGGAATCAAACTTGCGACCTTTCAAACAACAAGCTCAGCAGCTCAGCTCTTTAACCCACTGCACCATCACTTTTATCTGTACCTAATTTCTCTAATTACAGCTAAAGCTGTTTTCGACTGCTTAGGTCAGTGGTTCTCAACCTGGGGACCCCAAATGTTTTTGGCCTTCAATTCCCAGAAACCCTAACAGCTGGTAAACTGGCTGGGGTTTCTGGGAGTTGTAGGCCAAAAACATCTAGGGACCCCAGGTTGAGAACCAATGGCTTAGGTAAACAGTGAGCAGGGCTGATAGTCAACCGCTCATGCCAACCCAGGGCTTTGAACTTTCAGTTGACAGATCTTATAGTTGCCGGTGATGTACCAGCTGTGCGAAACCTCCGACTACCATCCTATGAGAGGACTACTTCACTTGATGGAGAAAACACCATAAATGCTTCTGATAATTTAAAGCAGTGGTTCTCAACCTGTGGGTTCCCAGATGTTTTGGCCTTCAACAGCTAGAAATCCTAACAGCTGGTAAACTGGCTGGGATTTCTGGGAGTTGTAGGCCAAAACACCTGGGTAGCCACAGGCTGAGAACCACTGCTTTAAAGATTGCTGGCTTATTTTGTTTGTAATGATATTTAAAATATTTTTATATTACACCCTGGGTATAAGGAAGATCTGTAGAATTGATTAAAATTCAGCTCAATAGAGCCAAGTTGGTTTGGAATAGAGATTAGTGCCAGAAGAGCACTCCCCATTGTATTCTTCTCTCCATTATCATGGGTGCAAGGGGAGACTCAAGTAGCCTGATCTGGCTTTGCCTGCCCCTTCCCCCAAACGACCCACACCCCCTTCAGCAGACCAGGACAGGAGCTATGGGGCAGACAGCAGAAATGTAGAGAAACCTACTATTCAGATATTGACACGGTCCCTTATTCTGAAATGTGAAAGAGGCAGTGGCATTCACAATCCCATCTGTAAAAAAAGGAGGGAAGGGGACAATAACATTAAACTTGCCGGGGCTATTTCTGCCCTTTTAACATACAGACAAATCCAATGCCAACAGATTCGCAAGATGCTTACGGTCTTCTTTGTTTCCGCAAGCTCCATTCATCCTATCTAGTGGATTTATGTACATGTGTTCTATCACTCACACATCAGCAAACATCCTCTTCTTGACCAATATGGAAACACATAAATTTCAAAATACAATAAGCAAATTATGAAGTACTAGTCGAATCCTTCAGTAACAGTGCAAATTTTGGCCCTGTTATTGTCTGTTGCCTTATATGATATTATGATATTATACAGTGATGCCTTGAGTTAAGAGCTTAATTTGTTTTGTGATTGAACTCTTAACTCAAATTGCTCTTATCTCAAAGTGAACTTACCATTTAAATGCTGTTATTGTATATACTTGGGTATAAGCCGACTCGAATATAAGCGGAGGCACCTAATTTTACCACAAAAAACTGGGAAAACATATTGACTCAAGTATAAGGCAAGGGTGGGAAATGTAGCAGATAATGGTACATTTCAAAATAAAACTAGATACCAATAAAATTACATTAATTCAGGCATCAGCTGGTTAAATGTTTTTGAATATTTTTGAATATTTACATAAAAGTGTAATTCAAGGTAAGACTGTCCAACTCTGATTAAGCCATTATTCTAACCTTCTTCAATGTCCATGTGCTTACATATCCTTTCAATAATAATAAAGAGAGTAAAATCATAAATGTAAAATTAACAATAATAAATAGAGTAAAACAATAAACATAATAATAATAATAATAATAATAATAGAATAAAATAATGTAAATGTAATATAGCAGAGTCTCACTTATTCAACATTTGTTTATCCAACGTTCTGTATTATCCAACGCAGTCTGCCTCCCACCCGGAACCACAGCTGTTTCAATACATTGCGATGCTTTGGTGCTAAATTCGTAAATACAGTAATTACTATATAACGTTACTGTGTATTGAACTGCTTTTTCTGTCAATTTGTTGTAAAACATGAAATTTTGGTGTTTAATTTGTAAAATCATAACATATTTTGATGTTTAATAGGCTTTTCCTTAATCCCTCCTTATTATCCAATATTTTCGCTTATACAATGTTTTGGTGGCCCGTTTATGTTGGATAAGCGAGACTCTACTGTAATAATAGAGTAAAATAATACATGTAACAAAAACAACAACGGAGCAAAAGAATACATAATTTTGACTTGAGTATAAACCGGGGGGGGGGGCGCTTTTTCTGCCTAAAATAAGGGCTGAAAAACTCGGTTTATAATTGAGTATATATGGTAATCTAGTCTGGCTCTCCAACCCCCCTCCCCATTTTTTATTACGTATTTATTTTATTAAATGGGCGATTTCAACTATCCCGATATTTGCTGGAAAGCAAACTCGGCCAAGAGTACAAGGTCCAACAAATTCCTCGCTTGCCTTGCAGACAATTTCATGGTCCAGAAGGTAGAAGAGGCAACAAGGGGATTGGCTACTCTTGATCTCATCCTAACAAATGCGGAGGACCTGATCGATGCGGTCGAAGTGGTAGGATCCTTAGGGGCAAGTGACCATGTGCTCCTGCAATTTGAGGTACAAAGGAAGGCCGAAACTAAGACAAGTCAAACCCGCATTTTGGACTTTAGGAGAGCTGATTTCCAAAAAATGAAGGAAACGCTGAGCAGCATTCCGTGGACACAGATACTAAAAGACAAGGGAGTTACGGATGGATGGGAATTTCTCAAGAGTGAAATACTCAAGGCGCAATTGCAAACCGTGCCAACAAAGAGAAAAAATAGGACAAGGGCAAAGAAGCCAGAATGGATGTCCAAAGAACTTCTAACTGTGCTAAGACACAAAAGAGACATGCACAAGAAGTGGAAAAAGGGAGAAATCACCAAAGAAGAATTCAAAAAAATAGCCAACACCTGTAGGGAAAAGGTCTGCAAGGCTAAGGCGCAAAACGAGCTCAGGCTTGCCAGGGACATTAAAAACAATAAAAAGGGCTTCTTTTCTTATGTCAGTAGAAAAAGGAAAAACAAGGAGGCGATAGGGCCTCTTCGAGGAGAAGATGGGGCAATGCTGACAGGGGGGAGGGAAAAGGCAGAACTACTTAATGCCTTCTTTGCCTCGGTCTTCTCACAAAAAAGAGAGTCTTCAACCTCAGCAAGATGGAGTGGATGAGGGATTGGAGGACATCCAACCCCAAATTGGGAAAGAAGTCGTCCAGGAATACCTGGCCGCTCCTTAATGAGTTCAAGTCCCCAGGGCCAGATCAACTACACCCAAGAGTATTGAAGGAACTAGCGGAAGTCATTTCGGAACCATTGGCAACCATCTTTGAGAGTTCTTGGAGAACGGGAGAAGTTCCAGCAGATTGGAGGAGGGCCAATGTGGTCCCAATCTTCAAGAAGGGAAAAAAGGATGACCCAAACAACTACCGTCCGGTCAGCCTCACGTCAATACCAGGCAAGATTCTGGAAAAGATTGTTAAGGAAGCGGTCTGCAAACACTTAGAAACAAATGCAGTCATCGCTAATAGTCAACATGGATTTATCAAAAACAAGTCATGCCAGACTAATCTGATCTCGTTCTTCGATAGAGCTACAAGCTGGGTAGATGCGGGGAATGCCGTGGATGTAGCGTACCTGGATTTCAGTAAGGCCTTCGACAAGGTCCCCCATGACCTTCTGGCAAGGAAACTAGTCCCAATGTGGGCTAGGCAAAACTATGGTGAGGTGGATCTGTAATTGGTTAAATGGACGAACTCAGAGGGTGCTCACAATGCTTCCTCTTCATCCTGGAAAGAAGTGACAAGTGGAGTGCCGCAGGGTTGCGTCCTGGGCCCGGTCCAATATCCTTATTAATGACTTAGATGAAGGGCTAGAAGGCAGGATCATCAAGTTTGCAGACGACACCAAATTGGGAGGGATAGCCAATAGTCCAGAGGACAGGAGCAGAATTCAAAACGATCTTGACAGATTAGATAGATGGGCCAAAACTAACAAAATGAAGTTCAACAGTGACAAATGCAAGATACTCCACTTTGGCAGAAAAAATGAAATGCAAAGATACAGAATGGGGACAATGCCTGGTCAGGAAGCAGTACGTGTGAAAAAGATCTTGGAGTCCTCGTGGACAACAAGTTAAACATGAGCCAACAATGTGATGTGGCGGCAAAAAAAGCCAATGGGATTTTGGCCTGCATCAATAGGAGCATAGTGTCTAGATCTAAGGAAGTAATGCTACCCCTCTATTCTGCTTTGGTTAGACCACATCTGGAATATTGTGTCCAATTCTGGGCACCACAATTCAAGAGAGATATTGACAAGCTGGAATGTGTCCAGAGGAGGGCGACTAAAATAATCAAGGGTCTGGAGAACAAGCCCTATGAGGAGCGGCTTAAGGAGCTGGGCATGTTTAGCCTGAAGAAGAGAAGGCTGAGAGGAGATATGATAGCCATGTATAAATATGTGAGAGGAAGCCACAGGGAGGAGGGGCAAGCTTGTTTTCTACTTCCTTGGAGACTAGGACGCGGAACAATGGCTTCAAACTACAAGAGAGGAGATTCCATCTGAACATGAGGAAGAACTTCCTGACTGTGAGAGCCGTTCAGCAGTGGAACTCTCTGCCCCGGAGTGTGGTGGAGGCTCCTTCTTTGGAAGCTTTTAAACAGAGGCTGGATGGCCATTTGTCAGGGGTGATTTGAATGCAATATTCCTGCTTCTTGGTAAGGGGTTGGACTGGATGGCCCATGAGGTCTCTTCCAACTCTTTGATTCTATGATTCTAAATAAGAAAATGTACTTTATAAATAACAAATAATATATAAATGCATATTCACGTGGAAAAATAAAAAAGAAATTCAACTTTAAAATGGTAGAGGCTGAAAGTTGTGTCAAGGAAGCAAAAAGCACAAAGTGAAGAGGCAGAAGCAACAATTTCTTCATCCTGTATTCATTCCAGCCTCCTTCCTTCTTTTGCTCGCTCTCTCTTCATGAAGCCAAACATACCAGGAATAAATACCACACAAAATCAACTAATCCAAGGTTCCTCAAAGTGGACAAGAGCAAAGCGGACAGTTCTCCCAAAGCAGACAAGAGCACGAGGCATGAAGGCACAAGGCACGAGGCTGTTCCTTTGAGTTAAGAGCTAGTGCTCCTTTTGGAGCTAGTGCTTAACTCAAAGTGAAACCCAGGCCGAGTGACATATCTTAACTCAAAACACTCTAAAGTAGGGATGCTCTTAAGTTAAGATTCCACTATATTACAGATCTGTTATTGACTGTTTAGAAGTGACTTTTATGAGTCTAAGTGGTTATTCTTTGCAGCTCTTCATACTGTTGTGATTAAGCAAGATGAAAATGAGGGGTTTAAGGGTTCAGGGCTTGATGGTTCTGTAGGTGAGCAAACAGAGGAGGTTTTAGAGCAAAATGGTTCTGTAGATGAGGGAATGGAGGGGGTTTCGGAGCAAGATACTGTTGCTGAGACAGAGTGGGAAAGTGAAATTGTTTCGGAATCCAACAGGCAGGGAGAGGAGGACAACATTAGCTCATCCAAGGGAGCAACTGGCTTAGAAAGAGATACCAGGCTGCTTCTGTGGGGGCAGAGATTCAGGTGCAGGAAAATTCGTGAGAAAGAGAGTCAGAAGCAGGCCTCTCAAGGTCAAAGGAATGCGTTCATGTTTTGCAGTCCTTAAATTAGGGAGAGAGCTGTTCGGATTTTAGATCAAGCAGCGTCGCTATTGGAGTGAGGAACTCCTGTCTCGTTCCTAGTTCATGTCTTAGTTTCAGACCCAAGATTCATGCACAAGTTTTGCTCCTTGTTTTATGGATTTACCTTTGGATTCATGCCCATGTTTTGCTCTTTGTTTCCTGGATTCATGTTTATGTTTTAACCATCGTTTTCTGGATTCACCTGTTGCCTTTGGGACTTGCTTCCTTTATTAACTCTTGGATTTTTACCCTTCCATTTCCTTAAGGTGCATTTGGCTATAATAAACTGTTTATTACCGTGTTTGGTTTCTCCGTGAGTACAAGGTGAACTCCTATTGAGGTGCAACACATACTGAATTTGTTCTCAGTTTTACCCATTTCCCTGCTGTCTGGGGATGTTATCTACTCATCACTGTTTTTACTTCATCCATTCTCCCACTCATCTAGCAACCCTAAAAAAGCTGTCACTGTCATCACTGTCATAGAGATAATTCACTGGAAATTCCCCATATCCTACAATCTAAATTTTCCTTGCTTTTTGAATGTACTTTTCTAGAATCCGATCATTTGCCCATCACCAGAAAATTATACACCCAACTGACCTCATTCAAGCCATCTTGGCCCACTTCCTCACATGGGACAAAAAGAGAGCAGGACCAGCCTGCTAAGACAGAGCCCATCCATTCTGCCCTGAATTTTGGAAACCTAAGAAAAATACCTTGCACAGTAATAAGATAGAAGTGCCCTTCTTGCGCGCCGCCACCAAGAGCAATCACGTATTCGGTGTTATTCTTCACAAAAAACACAGGGTTTAGTTTCCTCACACAGACGTTGTTTAATACACGTGTCCACACCTCTAAAGGAAAAACAGAAAAAGACGGGGGGGGGGGGACGGACGGGACAATGCAACAGTTAAAACAGAGTAGAGAAACACGACAGAATGCAAACTGATCCAGGTTGTAATTTCTTGTGACAATCATTGCTTAAAAATGGACTCATTCTCCTTTGCAGTCCAAATTAAGCAAATCAGTGCCAGGCAAGTTTCAGTCTGTGCTATCTATAATAACAGTTGGCGAGTGCAAAATAGGAAGAGTCGAAGGAAGAGCAGCCTTTAAAACTATAAAGTTATTATAAAACATTCTTACAAGAAATAAGATTAAAATAAGAAATGCCAAATTTATGGAAACAAGCCAACATCTGTGTAATAAAGAAAATTCAGATCCAGAAAATATCAAAAATTACAGACCAACTTCATTGTTAAGCTTAGATTATAAACTATTTAGTAGCATAATAGCGACAAGATTTAAAATATTCTTAGATAAATTGATCAAAGAAGAGCAGATGGGATTCCTTCCAAATAGATACCAAAGAGAGAATGTAAGAACAATTATTGCTCTGATAAAATACTATGAGAGGAACGTTTAAAAAAAGAGGTAATGTTTCTGGCCCTGGATGCTGAAAAGCATTCGATAATGTCAACTGGGATTTTTAAAAACTGCTTATGAAGGAGATGGATATAGGATATTACTTTCAAAACAATTGAAACAATATACAAAAATCAGGAAGCGAAAATAATAATAAATGGGCAAGAAACCAAAACTATAGAAATACAAAAAGGAATAAGACAAGGATGCCTGCTATCACATCTAATTTTTATACTAACATTGGAAGTCCTACTGAATAAAATAAGAGAAGAAAAAGAATTAAAAGGAGCAGCAAAAAAAAAAGAATGAAAAGGAGCAGCGATAAATGGTCAATCATATAAAATCAGAGTCTTTGCCAACGATATAATATGTATAATTGAAGACCCAAATAAAAAGTTTTTTTAAAATGGTTAGAGGTAATAAATGCATTTGGAGAAGTGGCAGCATAGTAAAAATTCACGCAGTCCAGAATGCTAGTCAAAGATGAAGAAAAATGAGAGAAAGATTCCTAGCTGCTGGAATGGCGGCGGATGAAAGGATCTGAGGCAGTAGCCCCTCCCACTGGCTATATATACTCTCAAGTGGAGAGGGGGTGGAGCTACCACCTAAAAGTGTCTAATAAGTTTTCCAGAAGATTCTGAACTGTCTGCGCAGGCGCAGGCAATAACATATGTGCGATTCACAGGGACCACGATGGGGAAATTGGAATATTCAGATAAGCTCTAAGATAAAATATCTCGGCATCATAATCACACCAAAGAATGCACAATTGTTACAGAATAACTATGGGGAAAATGGAATGAGATTTAAAAAGATTTGGAAAAATTGAAAAATCTAAAAATATCTTTCTTGGGCAGAATTTCAAGTATAAAAATGAACGTCGTACCAAATACGATCTTCCTATTCCAAAATCTACGAATAATAAGGAATCAAAAGAATCTAAAGTAATGGAATAAAGATAGCAAAAAACATATTTGGCAAGGTAAAAAAAACAAGGATAAATTTCAAAAATATGACTGATGAGAGAAGAAGGGGAGGGCTAGATATGCCAGACCTAACTCTATATTTCGAAGCAAGTGCTGATTGAATAAAACTAAAGAAGAAGAAAATCTTCAATTTGGAAGGGGCAGATCTGAGAAAAGGATGGCACGTGTTCTTATGGTACGGAAAAACAAAACTGGAAAAAATTGGAAACCACTTCATCAGCTGAGCCATTATTCAAGTTTGGGAGAAATATAAAAATAGGATATGCAATAAAACCCAATTATGGGTGTCCTCCTTGGAATCCTGTCAACGAGGAGAATTAGGTTGGGATAATTGGCCCAATTATAAAGATATATTTTTAAAAGATGGGGAAGAAGTAGCACTAAAAACACAACAAGAAATAAATGTGACACATAAAAGCATATGATGATTTCAATCTTAGCAAATAAAAGAACATTTCACCACAGATAAAGAAGCAGGCTTCTCAATGAAGGAAACCATCTGGGACAAAATAATGAAAATAGAAAAAAATGATAACTAAAATATACAAAAAAATATTGGAGTGGAGTACAGAGGAAGAAGGAGTAAAAGAATGTATGATCAAATGGGCAAAAAACATTGGAAGATCAATAGGAACAGAAGAGTGGGAGATAATTTGGAATAAAAAATTGAAATACATGTGCGCTTACAATCAAAAAGAAAATTGGGTAAAAATGATGTACATGTGGTATATGACACCACATAAATTAAGAAAATATTATAAAAATATAAATTCAAAATGTTGGAAGCGTGGGGAAGTGGAAGGAACCTTCTACCACATGTGGCGGTCATGTAAAAAAGCAAAAATATTATGGACAAAAATATTTGAAAATTTACAAAAAATATTTTTAAAAAAGATACCACTCAAACCAGAAATATTTTTATTAGGAATTAATGAACAAAAATTAGACCGCATTATAGACAAACTCCTCTTCTTATCAAAATCAGCCGCAAGACTATGGAGAAAAGGGGAAATACCCAAAATGGAAGGCTGGGATAAAAATATTATGGACATAAGAAATATGGACAGACTAACCTATCTGATACAAAAGGAAAGCAACAGACTGGACACTGATAACTGAACATTTCAAATAAGAATAATAAATAATATAATTATAAGGGGAAAAAACCATCCACACACCAGATGGAGACTTTATACAAGAAATGGAGAAAAGGGATAAGAAAAGGATGAAGATGACGGAAAAGGGAGAAAACTTCCAGGAAGTCGCCCAGAAGTGGAACCAATATCTCACTTTTTTCACTCTCCTTTTTCACTTTCTTTTCTTTTTCTCTCCTTCTCCTCTCCTCTCTCCATTCCCTCATTCCCCTCCCCAATTATTCCCTTTTTTCTTATTATGCACATGAGTTTAAATTCTGTTTTTGTGTTGTGTAAATACTCAATAAAGATTATTTTTAAAAAAAAACTATAACGTTATTCTTTCAAGTAGGAATAAAAAAATATAACCAAAAAGCCTGCATGTTACTCAAACATGAATCATTATGGCCTTTGTTGTTGTTGCTTTTTGCAGGCTCGCTTACGTGAACCTGGGCCTCTCATGTGCAGAATGGGGTAATGCCCCACAAAGTAATAGACCAGCTGGTTCTGCCGGATGAAGAGGGTGCTTTCTGTCGCAATGCTGTCAGCAATGGAAGTAGAGAAACCTCTCTGCGGGCAGGAGATGGAGCCAATCCAGCAGCTGTCGATGCCCACCTGGAGAAGAAAAAGAGGCAAGGCGCATCTTATGTGAAGAGACCATGATGAGTGCTATTGAGCTGAAGGCAACAGGAAAATTGAGCTGAAAGGGTTGGGAGAGGAGCCTGCCTTTTTTCGTGTCAGGTCTGAGCCTGGCTCCCTTCAATTTCAGGACTATCCCAGGCTCTGAGATTTGAGGGGCAAAACCTGGAGTTTCGGGGCTTATGATATCACAGAGGGCAGGCCCTGGTCAGTGTCAGCAGTTCCATGCGACAGAGGTGCTGGGGGATAATTGTCAAACAGGAAAATGCATTTAAAATACATAAAGCAGCAACAACAGCAGGAGCAGCAGTTCGGCAGATCAGAAGCTTCTAATGCCAGCAGCAGAGCAACTGGGCTTAAGCAATTCAGCAGCAGAGTCAAGCTTAAAAAGTTATAAAAGACTTTGTTCAAAGAACTACATATCTAGATAGGGAAGTTAACAAGGCCTATCTATCCATCTGTCTACAGTATTTCTGCACACATCTTGTCTCTCTTCATGTTCCCAGAAGTAGAACAAAAGAAGAACAAAATGGAAGCCTCAGGGGTTTGTCACGTGTCCCTGAGATGTACTTGTCTAACCAGCAAGGTGATAGGTGTCAGAAAGTAGATATTTTCAATTACAAAAATGTGAGTCAAGCACTGAAAGGGTGAAATGGATGCAATGACTCAGCAAAATCTGCAGTCCTATATCAGCAAGTGTGTCTGTAGCTTAGTAGCAGTTAGTCTGAAATAAACCTCAGTGGGAGAAAGGTCTGTCTGTGAGAGAAGCCTCTGTGTGAGGTAGGCGTCACAGTGTGAGGCCGATGTCACAGTGTGAGGTAGGCCTTAGTCTATGAAAAGGCCAAGTATGAGGAAGGCCTGGTAAGAGAAGCTTCGGTGTAAGGAAGCCCAGGTTGAAGGCCTCATGTGCAAAGCTGTGTAAAAAACTAAAGTGTGAAGCTCCAGTATAAGTTCATTGTGAGGCTCGGCTCTGTAAGAAGGATATTGTTTCGCTGCATGAGGAAGAAACCCAGCATGGAAGCTGTTGTGGTTCAGCCTGTAATTATTTCATTGCCTGAGATTTTAGAGAACAGTGAACAAGCTTTTACAGACCCACAGTGGCCTGAGAATGGCGATTCTGGACAGGAGTCTTGTGTTGCTCATGATGGGGCTGAAGATTCTGGGATTGTCAGGCCAACAAGGGATGTTCAGTTAGAGACAGATTCAGAGGCTGACAGGTCGTAGCTAGTTTTTCCCAAGAGAACCAAGGTTGTAATTTCCTTGGAATGTGTTAATTAGAGATGTAGATCCGTCTGATGACTTCCCTGAGTTAGACAGAAGGAAATAAATTTGTCAGAAGGCAGGTGCCGCTCTCAGAGACTGTTATTTAAGAGAGGCCATCCTCAGACTTCTCAAGGAAAAAGACATAGTTTCTTAAGTATAAATGAGGGTTGATTTGGAGTGATACTTTAGAGGAATCAATGTCTAGATAAAGGGAACAAGTCTAAATTCCTCTCTTGTAGTTTCAAGATTCATGGACCCAAGCCTTGGATTTTCTTATGTGGTTTTTCATGGACTCATGTTTTGAATATCAAACGTTTTTTCATGGTTTCTTGTATTGTTCCTAGTACCAACTGGTTTCATGGACTGTTATAGTTTTTTGGATCTTTCCTATGCTTGTACTGGGCCCACGCATCGGGCAGGACACACGCTAGATTTGATTTTTAGCGCAGGAATTCAAGTGACCCAAGCCTCCACAATAGAGGTTCCATGGTCGGATCACTGCACCTTGAGTGTCTGGTTGGAGCATGCTTACCCACCCTGCAAGGGCGTCGAGCCAATTTGGGCTCGCCCAAGGAGACTTATGGAACCCAGTAGGTTCCAGAATGCTCTGAGGGATCTGGAGCCTGCCAGCGACTCGATTGATGTGCAGGTGGACACATGGAACATCAGGCTATCCAATGCACTCGACGAGATCGCCCCTAGACGCCCTCTCCGACCCCACTGAAATCGGTCTCCTTGGTTCGCCGAGGAACTTTGACTGATGTAGCGGGAAAAGAGACGGCTAGAGGGCGTGTGGTGAGAACTCCGTGACGGAGCATCGAGATCAGCTTATGCGGCATTTAGGGAGTCCTATGACCATGCTATCACCGAGGCAAAGCGAGTATATTATGCTTCTTTGATAGCGTCTTCTAGCTCACGCCCGACAAAATTGTTCAAAATAATTTGATCTCTAACGATGTTTCCTACCGTCCCAAAAAGTGGTGATCGGGCCCCTTCAGCCGAGGTCTTTCAGAGCTATTTTGCAGACAAGATCTCGCTACTTTGCCGGGACCTCCCCCCACAATTGATACAGTGAGAGAACTTGAGACTCCGTGGCCACTTGCTGGACCCATCCTTGACCGGTTCATCCCGCTGGACGCAGGGGCTGTCGATAGGCTCATAGCTGCAGCTAGACCGACCACTTGCTCCCTCGATCCGTGTCCCTCTTAGTTGGTGAAATCCTGCTTGGAGGGATTACGTGACCCTCTGTTGGAATCTCTCGTTCCTGGGCAAGGTGATTGAGAGGGCAGCAGCGGAGCAGTTGCAGCAATTCCTAGACGACACAGCCAGACTAGATCCCTTCCAGTCCGGCTTCTGTGTGGGGCACGGGACAGAGACTGTGCTGGTCTCCATCACGGATCACCTTCGATTCCAGCTTGACCAGGGCGGGTCAGCGCTGCTTGTGTTATTGGATCTCACAGCAGCATTTGACACAGTCGACCACAATCTTTTGACCCACCACCTTGCTGTTGCTGGAGTCAGGGGGACAGCTTTAAATTGGCTGTCCTCCTTTCTTCACAACCGTGGACAGCGAGTTGAGAGGGGAGGCCTGGTCTCTGAGAGGTCCCCTCTATCTTGTGGGGTTCCTCAGGGGGCCATTCTCTCCCCTCTGTTGTTTAACATCTATATGCGACCACTTGCTCAGCTGGTTCGAGATTTTGGGCTTGAGTGTTATCAGTACGCCGATGACACTCAGCTGGTGCTGAAGATGGAAGGCCGACTGGACTCTGTACCCAATTGTTTCCATCAGTGCCTCGAGGCCGTTACTGGATGGCTGCATGCCAGCAGGTTGAGGGTGAATCCAGCGAAGATGGAGATCCTATGGCTGAGTCAACCGGGCAGTGGGGATATCCAGCTGCCTACCCTGGATGGCATGGTGCTACGCCCGTCACCATTGGTAAAGAGTCTGAGAGTCCTTCTGGACCCTCTGCTGATGATGGAGGCCCAGGTATCCGCCGTTAGCAGAACCGCCTTTTTTCATCTGCGGCAGGCTAGACGGCTGGCCCCCTCCCTGTCCAAGGACGACCTAGCTACAGTGATCCAGGCTACGGTCATCTCAAGACTGGACTACTGTAACGCCCTCTACATTGGCCTTCCTCTGTCGGTGATCCGGAAGCTCAAGTTGGTACAAAATGCAGCTGCTCGGCTTCTTGCGGAATTCCAATGAGATGCCACATAACACCAATCTTACTGCAGCTGCATTGGTTACCAATTGAGCACCGGATCACTTTCAAAGTGATGGTACTCACCTTTAAGGCCTTGCATGGTCTGGGGCCGATGTACCTGAGGGACCGCCTCACCCCCTACCAACCCCAGAGATCCCTCCGTTCAGAGGACCAAGATCTATTGGAAATTCCCAGTGTCAAACAGACACAGAGCCTTTACAGCAGTGACACCATCACTCTGGAATACTCCGCCACCTGAAGTCCGTGCCTTGCGGGACTTATCAGCTTTCCGCAGGGCATGTAAGACATACCTGTTTTGACAGGCCTTTGATTTTTGACATTTCTGTTTTTAAATTGTTTTTAAATTGTGTTAGATTTTAGCCATTCTTGTAAGCCGCACCGAGCCCCAGGGGAGTGGCGGCATGTAAGTTCAAATAATAAATAAATAAATAAAATAAAAATAAATGTACCTTTGATCCTCAAGATTGTTATGCTTGCCAAGACACCAGTTTAAAGGTTTTGCCTGTACCTTGGTCTTCTGGATTATTGCCTTTTTACATGGACTATATTTTGTATTACTTTTAAATACAAATTCTTTTTTTGCCGAAGCTGCATTTATCCTTTAATAAACTGCTTTGCTTGTGCACTGAACACTTTTGTTGATAAGTCCACTCGCCCAACAATAGGAGAGAACAGAGGCACAGAAAGACAGAGAGGCCAATGGGGGAAGGATTTTCTCTGCCAATTAACTCATCTGCCTATCTGAGCCCTTGATGAGGACTACAAGCTTGTGCAGGATGTGGTTGAGTTCCAACAAGAAGTGTATTTCTTAGGTCATCCCTCAGATTTCCTTCCCGACAGAAACCTTGAAGATCTAGAGACTAGCCAGGGGGCTCTCTACCTGTAATCCAGGAAGGTATGTTCTGTGTTGTCAGCTGTGGTCAAACCAAGGGGTTGAATTTTTTATTGTTACTGCCACTACCATCAGATTTGTGTGAGAAGGAAACCAGGAAAGGCTGGCCGCCATGATTATCCTGAGTTCGGCATCCCACCCAACTCACCCCCATCATCTCTCACCTCTATTGGAAAGTGATCTTCAAACCCCGTGTCTGAGATGAGGACAACCTTGCTCCTGAAGCCACCAAGGATGAGCACGGGGGCTCGTATGTGGGTGTGCCACAAGGGACGTGACCGTCGTGTCATAGACATGAAGCGATTCAAAGCAGTCAGCTATTCGGACACAAAGAAGCCAGAGAGGAGAGCATCAGGACACAATTAACCTTTCTCCTGCATCTTGAAGCCACGGAGGCCCAAATACTACATTCCACAGGCTATAAAGTCAAGATTTTGCATGACCCGTGACACTTTTGGCGGCAGACTATGGTGATATATTGTAATGCTGCTCCATGACAAATCTCCGTGCGCAAAGGTAGGAAGAAAGGAAGCATGGATAACCCAGATTTATGTTGAATCCTTCTCTGTTCTATCTTCATATCATGTTTGCCCCCTGAAGCCCTTTTTATAAACGTGGCACAACCAAATGGGAAACTCATGTACTTTCGGCTGCAGATGGTAGCTCCCAGGCCAAAACATAAAGAAACTCTGTACGTCCTTAAAAAAATGTTTAACCTATCTTTTAATGAATGTTTAAATATTTTTCATTTCACAGATTTATTGCTTTTCAAAATACTTTTTAAACATATTTAACTAGTGTTTTTGTATGTTGAGCTGTAAGGTGGCCTGAGCCACAATACTGGGGAAAGGGCAGGATACCAAAGAGGATGAGGGTGATTTTTAATAATGATGATAATGGAAATATTAACAACTCGGTTGCTGAATAATTGTGTGAATGCAGAACCCTCATCAACCACAGGAGTTTACCTTTCTCCCAATCCTGAATCTAATTCTTTGTTTACTTTGTCTCGTATATCCATTTAAATTGATAGCGAACCTAGAAATAAGAAAATATTATGAATTTTTAAAATTGCAGGAATCAATATCTTTTATATTGTTTATGTTAGAAAACACCACAGATCCTTCACATGTTGTTGGATTGTAATTCACAATACCGCTCACTATAGGCTACACTGGTTAGGTCTGAAATCTAACAATACGTGAACAACAGCACGATTCTCACCCGTTGTAAAAGAATTATAAGTTGCTTACCTGTAACTGTAGTTTCCTGAGTAGAATCCTGTGAATACGCACATATGGTAACTCTGCGCCTGCGCAGCTCAGCGATCGGAACCTTCTGGAAAGTAAAATGACCGTTTAGACTCCCTCTGGCCACGCGCCCCCTCCCCTACCCTATATATAGCCCGGGGCAGTGGCCGTTACTCAGTTCTCTTCCACTAGAAAGCAGTAGAGATGGCATGACCTTCAAGGGGAGGAGGGCGGGTGATGTGCGTATTCACAGGATTCTACTCAGGAAACTACAGTTACAGGTAAGCAACTTATAATTTCCTGTCGTAAATCCTGTGAATCGCACATATGGTAGAATAGCGAGCAACTGACCGTGGGATGGTGGGAGTCATGCCACAGCCGAAAACAGGACAGCTCTGCCGAATTCTGTGTCCTTCCTGGAAACCACATCAAGCTTATAATGGGTCACGAACGACAGTGGTGACGACCATATCGCTGCTCGGCAAATCGCATCCAACGAAACACCTTTCAGGAAAGCCGCCGACGTGGACATCGACCTCGTGGAATGGCCTTTGACCTGCTGAGGCAAATCTTTCCCGGCTAAACGGTAACACAGCCGGATTAGAGATACTATCCACCCAGACAATCTCTGGGAGGACAGTTGCATGCCCTGAGCGTCCTTACGGTATTTCACAAACAGTCTAGGGGTTTGTCGAAAGGAGGACGTCCTATCTACATAAAAAGCCAGAGCCCTACGGACATCTAAGAAATGCAAACTCTTCTCGACATGTGACGTGGGATTCTGATAGAATGCCGGAAGTACAATTTCTTGCGACATATGGAATCGTGAAGATACTTTAGGCAAGAAGGCAACATCTGTGCGAAGCACCGCTTTATCCCTATGGAATCTCAGGTACGGGGGATCTACCCTCAATGCATTCAGTTCGCTAGCCCGTCGTGCTGAGGTAATAGCGACTAGAAACGCCGTTTTCCAAGAGAGGTAAGAAAGGTCTATAGTCACCATAGGCTCGAAAGGAGGTTTTACTAATTTTGACAGAATGATGTCCAGGCTCCAACCTGGGGGTACTGGAGCTACAGATGGCATTACGTTAGCTACGCCCCTCATGAATGTCTTAACCATTGGATCTGTGAAACAGGAGGGGTACCCACGTTTCCTCCTAAACCACGATATCGCGGCTAGGTAACATTTGAGGGAGGAATGTGATAGGCCCGCCTCTAACAGAGATACTAAAAATTCTAACACCACAGAAATAGGGGCTTCCATTGGATCCAGCTGTCTCCCTTTACAATACTTGGAGTAACGTGTCCATTTATAGATGTAAGAACGTCGTGTAGACGTTCTATGCGCCGCCTCGATAAACTTCAATACCGATTGTGGCAATTTAGAGAAAGCCTCTAGTGGTCCGGGAGTACCCGCCATGCGGTCAATTTCAACTTGTCCACCTCCGGGTGTAAAACCCGACCCTCCTGTGTGGACAGAAGATCTGTCCTGCACGGTAGTCGGACAAACGCCCCTCTGGCCATCTGGTGGAGAAGAGAAAACCATGGTTGCCTTGGCCACCATGGTGCTATCACTATACACCTGGCACTGTCTTCCTGAATCTTTGCTATGACCCTCATCAGGAGGGGTATTGGCGGGAAGGCGTACAATAGTCGCTCTGACCACCTCATCAGAAAGGCATCCCCCAAACACCCGCTCTCTGGATGGGCTCGTTGTCGAGCGCAATACAGAGGGCATTTGGAATTGGCCTTCGTTGCAAATAAATCTACTTCCGGAAATCCCCACGCTAGGAACAGTCTGTGTGCTTCTTGTGAATGTAGCGACCACTCGTGGTGCACTAGTGGGTTTCTGCTTAGTGCATCTGCGAGTGTGTTCTGTTCCCCTGGGAGATGGCTCGCTAAGAGATGTATACCCCTTTCTATGCACCAGTCCCAAATCTGTATTGATAGATATAGTAGRTCCTTCGAATGCGTACCTCCCTGCTTGTTCAAGTAAAACATTACTGTCGTGTTGTCCGTAACAATTTGAACCACCTGACCTAGTATGACCTTTTCGAAGGAGTGTAGAGCCCTTTCTACTGTGAGTAGTTCTAGAATGTTTATGTGCATGTTTCTTTCCTGCCCTGACCATACACCGTGTGCAATGAGTCCCTGGGAGTGCGCACCCCATCCCGTAAGGGAGGAGTCCGTAATGATGACTCTGGTAGGGTACAAATGGTGGAATTGGAGCCCCGAACAGACCCATGCTTCGTCCTCCCAACATATTAGTGAGTCGCGGACCCCAGACGGGAGGGAGAGTTTCAACTCTGGACTGCTCGTCAACGGGTCGAATACTGACAGGAACCATGACTGGAGGATTCTCATTCTGAGTCTCGCATAATGGTTGACTGAAGTAGTGGCTGCCATGTGCCCTAAAAGTGTCTGAATTTGTCTTGCCGAAATGCAAGGGGAGGTTCGTGCTTGCTTGACTAGAACTTGCAGGTTGGCAAACCTGTCCCTTGGAAGAAACGCTTTCTCGGAAACGGAGTCCAACAGAGCGCCGATGAACTGGATTTTGCGGGTGGGTGATAGGACTGACTTCTCCCTGTTGACTACGAGGCCCAACGACCGGAGAAGAAACAAAATGGTAGACACTTGGTCCTGCAACTGCCTGCATGATCTAGCCACTACCAGCCAGTCGTCTATATATGGGTAGACAGTTATTCCCTTTGTTCGAAGACATGCAGCCACTACTGACATACATTTCGTGAAAACACGTGGTGCCGTCGAAAGGCCAAAGGGAAGAATGTTAAAACAAAAAGCCTTATTCCCTACCATAAACGACAGATATTTACGATGTTGTGGGGTTATTGATATATGGAAATATGCATCCTTTAAATCTATTGAAGCAAACCATGCTCCCCTTGGAATAAGTGGCAAAATTGAGGCTAGTGTAACCATCCGAAACTTTTTTGGAGATATGTGATTATTTAAGGCTCTGAGATCCAGAATTGGACGTAGACCACCTCCACGTTTATTAATCAGAAAATACTTTGAGAAAAAACAGAACTTAACGTTATCAACACCCACCGGAGAAATTGCACCTTTTTCCAGTAACATATTCACCTCCTCTAACAGAGGAGCGGAATCTTGAGTTCTCTTAACAATGCCCACTCGAGGTAGGTCATCAAATTCTATACAATAACCTGAACCAATAATAGACCTAACCCATTTGTCCGTGGTGATACTGCACCAGGCATCATAAAACATACTCAATCTGTCCCCAAACATAGGAACTCTAGTGTTCCAAGTGGAAGAACTTGTTTGCACATTAACATTAACATTAACTTCAACATTAACTCTGTTATATTTTGCATCATTTTGCACATCCCTGACGTCAAAGACGTTTCTTTTGGTTAAATTGGCCCTTGGGTTTGTTTTGATACGGTTGTGCCCTATTTCTAGGGAAGTACGAATTTCTTTTCCCCCCTTGAAACCTAGGAGACCCATTGCCCCTATTCCTAGAAGGGCCAGTATAGTAAGTGCCGTACGATCTACGGTAGCTATTAGACTGATGCCATCTAGGCCTTTGTTGCTGGAAGGGTTGCCACGTATAGCCGAACTTATTAGTGGCTTGACGCACATCTTGCTTTTCTTTTATATTAACATCAGTGACTGGGTTGAAAAGCCCTGCTTCATGAAAGGGAAGGTCTTCTGCTAAAGCCTTCCCTTCTTCAGAGAGATTGGCCGCACGTAGCCACGCGTGCCTTCTAATAGCAGTAGCTGTTGCAAATAAATTTCCTGCTACCTCTGCTAGGTGCTTAGCAAAGTCTTTTTGAAATTTTGAAAGTATCATAGCCTCTGCTTGGAGGGCTTTAGGTAGGAGTTGATCATCTCTAGGTAGAGAATCGATACTAGGTAAGATTTTTTTCCATAAAAAAGACTGATAGCCACTCATGTATGTTGCAAAGTGGGCCATGCGGGTAAATAACCCAGCAGCAATATGTGCCTTTTTGCCTAAAGAATCAATTCTCTTGCCCTCCCTATCTGGAGGCGTAGTTAGAGTGCCCTTAGGGCGCTTAGATTTCACCACCTCAGCCACTACCGTATTTGGTTTTGGGGGAGTGGTAACCCATCTAAAAGCGGAAACATCAATTTTATACAAGGAATCCAGCCTTCTAGGTACTGCTGGAGTCATAAAGGGGGATACGTCTACAATCTTAGCAAGTTTCAGTAAATACGGTAAAGCTGGCAATGACATCGAAGGGGAAGCATTTTGCTCCTCGGAAGGAAACATTGGGTCATCTACATGTTCAGGCGGTTTTGGGATCCCAAGCTCTTTTATCATTCTTTCCATTAATGCATTAAACCTACTAAAGTCTGTTAGTTGAACACCATTGTTTTCCTCACCCCCCAAGGTTTGAATGGTATCTGGGGAGTCGGAATCTGATGCCRWATCATTCAGTTCAGGTGCTGCAATATCAGGTACATGTCCAGGTACTGCTTGTGCARGYATCAAATTMTGGCCATTATTTRARTGGGTAGACATAGATGTTGTAGCAACAACTGTATCATGTAGTTCCTGWTSTCTATKTTGWTGRTGYGCAACCCYTTGAGTCGYTGCAGCGTCWTGTACTGTTGGTCTCCTGTCACCATTTCCCATGGARRGCACAGTATTATTAATATTACTATYAGTAGTCACAGGTGTAACTGWAGTATCTTGTACTGTWGGTCTCCCATCACAAGGTCTCATGTGGGTTACATTATCATTATTGRTATCAGTAGTCAAAGATGTAATGGTGTTTTGTCTCTCCACATTAGCAATCTGTCTRTTGAGCAACATGGGGGYYTGTCCCTGCACTGATGCTGGTCTTGATAKCGGTTGTTGTATGAACATCATYTGGCCTGAAGGRCCCATTTGCCAAAACCCTGGGAAGGGCAGAGCTCCAGGTCCATATCTTCTCCAATGACTTGAGGACCTTGAGGACCTGGAGCGGCTGTGCCTCCTTGAACGTCCAGAAGAGGACGAGGAGGAGGATGAAGAGGTGGAGGATGAAGAGGAGGATCGCGAGCGTCGGCGCCTCCTCGATGTAGAACGGTACCGATGACGCCTAGATCCGTGGCGTCGCGACGGAGATCTCGAGCGTCTTAGACGCTTGCTTGGACGGCGAAATGTAATGGCAGGCCATGACCTCATGCTGCCGTTCCAAGCGCCGTAGCGTTCGGGCGATTCTCCTCCTGATGAATCGCCTCATCCCCTCTTGGGAGAGGCTCCTGTCCCCTTCGGTCGGCAGCGCCTTCCGATACCGGGCGAGGCGGAGCCTGTTCAGCGTCCCTGGAATTGGGAGGCCCATTAAACACGCCCTCGAAGGCGTGACTAGTCGAGGGGAGGGCGGGGTTAGCTTCAGAGGAGGAGCCGATCTCGGGAGTGAAGGGAGCTACCGCGCAAACTCCTCCTTGCGCGTTCGGAGACGACAGCGGTATCGCTCCTTGCGCGTTCGGGGACAACAGCGGTATTGGAGGGGTCAGACCATTGGTCGTCGCCCCTCCATCGGCCTGCGTACGAGAAGTTCCTCCATCGGCCTGCATTCTAGACGTTGCCGAAGGGATTGCGCTCGCTGCAATGGGGCCTTCGATGCCTCCAGTGAGTAGGCTCAAGTCTCTCTTTGTTTTATTCAGCCTCTCGCCCCCACGATCCGTGGTGGAAGGATTTGTTTTCTTTGCTGGGACTTTTTTCGTCACGGCAGATTGGCGGCCATTTTGGAGGCCGCTATTTTTGACCTTTTTAATCTTTTTCTTTCCCCCTAAAGGTAAGGAGGGTTGTTCATGGGAGGTTTCTTGTGGCTGAGTAGGCTGCGGCATTAAAGCCTTCTCATAAAGCGCCGCTCTTAGTCGTGATAATCTATTTTTCCTCGTTTGAGGAGTAAAAGCAGCGCAAATCTCGCAAGGTTGAGAAAGATGCCCCTCACCCAGGCACTCAAGACACAGTGAGTGTCCATCTGTGTCCGGAAGAATATTTGGGCAGTTCCTACGTTTCTTAAAGGCTGTAGTAGCCATAATCGATTAAGTAGTATTAATTTGTTAATTCTCTTCGTAAGCCTTATCGTTCAAGAACGGGAAGGTTCCTTTGCTGTTCGCTTTAGCGCGGAAAGAAGAGAACTGAGTAACGGCCACTGCCCCGGGCTATATATAGGGTAGGGGAGGGGGCGCGTGGCCAGAGGGAGTCTAAACGGTCATTTTACTTTCCAGAAGGTTCCGATCGCTGAGCTGTGCAGGCGCAGAGTTACCATATGTGCGATTCACAGGATTTACGACAGGAAAGTCTCTATTCTAAGGGACACGATTCAATAGGAAGAGAGAAACCAACTAATTTAATCGTGTTCATATCTACCTATATAATAAGGTCAACATGGGTGTGTGTGTGTGTGTGTGTATATATATTCTGTTGCACGCTGGGCCTGTAAAGAATTTCCTTTAAAATAGGACGTGCAACCTTTGCCCAGCAGGAAGCCAGCGGGCCCAAAGAGAAGTTCTCAGGGATTTTCCAGAAGTGATGGTCTTTAGAGTCTTTGATAATGCAACAAAGTCTTTATTATGAAACAAAAAACAAATCTTCAGTGGTTCAAACAACACTTCAAGTCTAGTCCTCAATGGACTGGCACCTGACTTTGATTAATTAAATTTTCTCTGTAGGAAAAACCCTTTTTAACTTCTCCCAGGCTGACTGTAATCTAAGTCTTACTGATGTGGTCTCCGCTACCGGGTCGAACTGCGTCTCAAGCACCGAGTGGACCTACCAGTAAGGGCAGTAGATTCTCCAGATGGAGTTCTTTGGTCTTCCAAAACTGTTTACCCTCCGAAATTCCTCAAAGCTTTAGGGCTGCTTCCCTGGAAATCTTTGAAGAGGGTTGGATGCTCTTAAGACTGTTCTCCCCCGGAAAGTCTTAAGGGTTGAAGCTTTTGTGCAGGAGAAGCTTGAACACGTCCTCTACATTAGCTTTCCTTACTGAGACTAACTAAAAATGGCTCCCTTCCCTTCCCAATTGCCCTGAACAAGGGGCGGAACCAAAACTTAACGATGATGGATAGGTGACTTGCCCTACGACTGCAACCAGAGGAAGCCACCTTTCTGCAGAATCCCAGGAACCTTGGATTGCAAGTAAACATTTAATACAAAGCAAATAAAATTGGAGCTCCTGGTACAGCTGTACCAGCACTATCTATCTATCTATCTATCTATCTATCTATCTATCTATGTTTGCTCATAGTTTCCAAGGTGGCCTTATCTACAGAGCCCTGTGACTCCCGTCAATGACAGAGGATGATGGGAATTGTAGTTAACCAACATCTTGCAAGCACAGGGAACCCACCAAAGATGGATTTGGACCAAACCTGGCACACATACCTATCGTGCCCAACTTTAACTACAGCTGCATTTTGGGGGCAATGACAGATGATGATGGGAGTTGTAGTTCACATATCAATGTGTATTTTCTAATGGGACCATTCATAAAATCCAAAAACAAACAATTATTATTTCTAATGTTAGCCCTTACAAAATGCCTAGGCTAGTTGCCTTATAAAAGCGGAATGGCCCCTACAGCACAAAGGTTGACCCAGTCCTGCTGGTGGTATGAGTTTTGGGTGTTCCAATCTCTTGGAAAACACCTTAAAATTATTTCCAAAGCTCGGTACACAGGTGAAGAAGTGTTCACTCAATATTGTGTTCACTCAAGCTATATGCTGAACGTTGCATCACAAACCGAAGCATTTCTCTCACCTCTTATCGTCCACTGTCATGCCAAGGTGATTGCTGGCCACAATCACATCCATGACGACACTGCCATTCATGAAGGGCATCGGCGTGTACCAGCACATCTTGCAAACCTCATCGCTTCTGCAACCTTTTGGAGACAGGGCACGCTCAGAGAACAAACAGAAACACAAGTGCATTACAACCGATCGAGTAATATTAATTAGTATTAATAATCCAGATTGGCAGGTAACTTTGTGGATTTATTTGCAAAGCCATTGCCACATGCCAGGGGTATTCACTATCTGGAAATGATATAAGTTTCAATCAGTATTTAGAAGAAAAACACATCTCACAAGCAATCACTTGTGGTCGTCTATGATTGTCTTCCAAGAGTAGAGTCTTGGCAGTGGTTCTGTAAGTGACTGTAGAGATATATTTTGGACCTACAGTGAGGACATAGATTGCCAAATGGAAGGCTGTCACAGCAAGGGCTCATTTGATGTGTCTTCCTCTTGGGTGGTTTCTCCTGTCCCTCAAAAAGTAATACAGTTATATAATCATAAGAATGTATATTGTATCTATGCTATAGTACTACAACATGCAATGTACTAGCAGCTTATACAAAGTATACTTAACAGCAATTCACAATGCAAATCTCTAAGCCAAAAAAATCCTTATCTATATAAATAAAAATGTAATGTTCGTTTGCGGGATTAACATAACTCAAAAACCACTGGGCGAATTGACACCAAATTTGGACACAAGACACCTATCAGGCCAACGAGGGACCATCACTCATAAAAACACTGAAAAACACACCAGAAGAGACTTAAAAAGCCAAAAAGCCAAAAAATACATTACAATGCAGGCATAAAACCACACACACACACATATATATACATATACATAAATATATACACACGCAAAACACATATACACAGACTGGGCCAAGCAACGTATGGCAGGGGACAGCTAGAGTGGGATAAACAACTAATTCCTACAGCAAAATGCACAAGTGTGTAAGCCCTTTCTAAAAACCAAAAGTTTATCAATGCCAAATCAATGTTTGCAAGTCCTTTTTTGCAAGTCTCTTAATCACAAACTTCTTAATATGGGACAAACAGCTGATTCCTACAGTGGAATGCACAAGTTTGTAAGTCCTTTTTTAACCAAAGTTTGTCAACAACCAATCCAAGTATGACAGTCCTTTTTTGGAATCAACAGTTTATAAACCACAACTGGTTTCGACAACGTTGAGTCTTCCTCAGGTAGTAGTTGATACAAGTGTAGAAATCCTCGAATAGTCAGTTTTGCAAAGTAGAGAGTCAACAATGACGTGAACCTACAGGGAACACATATGAGTGGCTAACGAACTTTGATTTGGCATTGATAAACTTTTGGTTTTCAAAAAGGACTTACAAACTTGTGCATTTTAATGTAGGATTAGTTGTTTATCCCACATGGTTTAGAGATTTGCATTATGAATTGTTGTTAAGTATACTTTGTACAAGCTACTACTACATTGCATGTTGTAGTACTATAGCATAGATATGATATTCATTCTTATGATTATATAACTGTATTACTTTTTGGTGTATAGTGGCCTCTTGCCCTTGTACTTCGGGGAATCCTTTCTCTCTATTCTCCTTTCTCTCCCCAATGAAATTAGATCAACCCCTTCCCTCCTGACCTTCAGAAAGAAATTAAAAATGTGGATGTGGGACCAAGCTTTCAGGCAATAAATTTTCAATAAGTAAACACAGAATAGTGCAATGAGAACTGGAACGGCTTCGGATTATGATTCTGCAAATCTCTTGGGAAGACAGGTGGACAAATGTCAGTGTGCTGGAAGAAGCAAAGACCACCAGCATTGAAGCGATGGTCCTCCGCCATCAACTCCACTGGACCGGCCACATTGTCTGAATGCCCGATCATGTCTCCCAAAGCAGTTACTCTACTCTGAACTCAAGAACAGTAAATGGAATATTGGTGGGCAGGAAAAGAGATTGAAAGATGGGCTCAACGCCAACCTTAAAAACTGTGGTATAGACACTGAGAACTGGGAAGCCCTGGCCCTTGAGCGCTCCAGCTGGAGGTCAGCTGTGACCAGCAGTGCTGTATAATTTGAAGAGGCACGAATAGAGGGCGAAAGAGAGAAACGTGCTATGAGGATGGCGCATCAAGCCAACCCCAACCGGGACTGTCTTCCACCTGGAAACCGATGCCCTCACTGCGGGAGAACATTGTTACAGGATGAGCATATGTATGCTAAGTCTTTGCAAGAATCATCTCCTGTGTGTGTGTGTGTGTGTTTGTTGAGGAAAAAAATCTGGACAATTAAGCTTGAGCCACTCCCTGCATGGAGTATATCATGAGGAGTGCTTCATGGTGTATTCAGAGAAAAGGTGATCAAATGACTGAGAAGAGACCAGATGGGACTTCTATGGACTTACTACAGGACTTGCTGAAGTTCTGGACCTTTTACTACAAGACTCCTTGCTCCATTGAAGAAGCAGAGAATGCATGGTTTTAATGCATTGGACTTTGTGTGAGTTATTTTGCTGCAATGGACGAAGTTTATTTTCAAGGCTGATTATTTTATAAAGCTGCATATTTATCTCTGACTACTCAAGAGTAAAAATTGTTTTTCCTTTTACTCTGACTCTGTGTGATTCGACAGAGGGCTGGGGCTGGAAAGACTGAGTAGGTTCCGCATAGACTGTAAAACCGCAACAAACATGCAGGTCAAGAACAGGCCCTCACAGTCACCTACGTACCAACCACCAGGACACCACACTTGAAGAACAATCTTACTCGGACAATGAGGGATCGCCTAAGTAAGAACTGGATTACGTGGTTTTAATAATTTATTATAATGTTGAGTTCAGATTTTTTTTAACTTTTTGGTTTTAATGTATATGTTTGTATGCATGTTTGTGCGGCATTGAATTGTTGCCTGTTGTAAACTGCCCTGAGTACCCTTCGGGGTGAGAAGGGCAGGGTAGAAATATAGTAAATAAATAAATAAATAAATATCAAAATACCTCCTATCCTGAATGGAGCTGCAGTCATTTCGATCTGCAATTGCTCTTGTTTTTGACGCACAGAGTGGGCGGGTTCTTCAAAAGTGACAGTCACAACCGGTTTCAGTCCACTGTAATGAGCTGTCCGAAGTGCCATTTCAGAGTCCTGGAAAAGGAGAGCAGTACAAAACTTTACAGGGTGGTGACTCTAGAGCAGAGGTGGCCAAGGCACGACCCATGGGCCGCATGTGGCTCTCTCCAAGGTTGTTTTCACAGGCAATAGAGAGGTGAGAAAAACATTTCCACCATGTATTGTCGAAGACTTTCATGGCCGGAATCACTGGGTTGTTGTAGGTTTTTTCAGGCTATATGGCCATGTTCTAGAGGCATTTCTCCTGACGTTTCGCCTGCATCTATGTCAAGCATCCTCAGAGGTAGTGAGGTCTGTTGGAACTAGGAAAAAGGGTATCCACAGATATATAAACCCATGTTCCTAGTTCCAACAGACCTCACTACCTCTGAGGATGCTTGACATAGATGCAGGCGAAACGTCAGGAGAAATGCCTCTAGAACATGGCCATATAGCCTGAAAAAACCTACAACAACCCATTTCCACCATGTTTGGATTCTCTCCCCAACAGCACACTAGGAAGCAAAAAAAATATATTAGAAAATATTTCAATTGTCTTTCCCCCAAAATGCCTTTTAAAACATTTCACAATAAAACTTCCTGCTCAGACTTCTGGAAATTGGACTAATGAAATGAGTTCAGTTGTTCAGCAACAATAAAACCATAAAACCACATTAGCATTTAAAAGCAATGGCTTGAAAGTGGATTTGCAGATCTCCACCGTGTTGGAACAGTGGGTAGGCTTCAGGAAGCACCTTTGAAATCTGAATTCACGTCCCACCAAGATCCAGTAGGCTTTTGCCAAGTTTGCAGCCTTGCCCTTACCAGTGTTTTGCAGGTCAGGTTAATTTTCAAGTAGTATGGAAACCCCAGGTATTTCTGTGAAAAAAGAGAGCTATTTCAGCAGCAGTTTCCATTTGGAGAACACAACGTTGAGTAACATTGCCACAAAGCCTGAAAAACTCATGGCAACCCATCACCACAAAATCTTGCAAGCGTGGACAAGTTTGTGTCTGAATCTCTGCAGAACCATCCTCTAAAATTCTAAATGGCTGATGACCAGTTCAGCTGGCTGCATAAATAAATGCAATATTAGTTCTTGTCATGAACCATCCTTTCCTATTGGGGATGAAGGATATCCTAACCTGAAGTATTCTCTCTCACCAATTAGTAAGCAGGACCCATGCTGCCTAGAATCGCCCTCTCCCCTTTCTCTGGTTTCTTGTCCTGCCTGCTTGAGACAAAAACTACTTTGATGATTTCAGACAGTTTTCTTTGAACTTTGTCTTTCAATAGACAAGTTCCAATGGCAGTCACAATTATTCTTCCTTTCCTTGGGAATACAACTAGAACTGGGCAATAGATGTTGGTCAGTTGTGTACAATGCTGTTATTTCATTGCTTATTTAAATGTCTTTAAAAGGAAACGATATGTTTTGAAATCTCCTGTCAATCTATGACAATTCTATCAAGTTCACTTTATTATGGTCAATGACCACCTCATGAGAAGAGGGACACAGTCCCATGCAAACACATCAGAACAATTCTATCAACAACAGTGTTCACATAGCAAGGAAGACCCACGGATTATCTGCCTTTGCTGTTCTATAACAGTTTTCCTCTAACTTTGATCCAACACATATTTGAGACTCCGACTTCCAGGAGTCAGTTCAGCCAAGAATCTGAAATTCTAAGAGATGAGGTTCAAAATATCTGAGGAATCTAAGATCTGAGAAGGTTGAGAGGAGACGTGGTTGCCATGTATAAATATTTAAAAGGATGTCATAAGGAAAACAATGTTTCATGCTGCCCTGGAGACTAGTGTTGATGTGTTTTGAAATGTAATGTAGATTTCAAAGTGTGTTTGTAAGTTTAAAGATGCAATGCTATGTGCTGAGTGTAATTCCTGTGTGGAGTTAACTGAACCATGAAGGGAATTGGCATTACTAGAGAGGTCATAAATCTTAGTATAGAGAGCAGCTTAGGGTGTCGTATGTCATACGTCACTCTGGAATGCAGGAGGTGTGGACTGCTACTGATAACGATGTGTTCAAGATGTAGCTGCCGGATGGAGAAGAAGAAGTTTTATGATGTGCTTAGCTTCTAACGTAAATAGTTGTACAATAAATTAGTTTATAGCATAAAAGAGACTGTGATCAATGTGTTTCCTTGCCTTGCTGTGCGGAGATGCCACTGACAACTTGGAGTCGGAGCCATGGGTTCAAATGACAGGAAAAGAGATTCCACCTGAACATTAGGAAGAACCTCCTGACTGTGACAGCTGTTCAGCAGTGGAACTTATTGGGCGAGTGGGCTTATTAACAAAAGACCCTCCTCATAAATGTACAGCAGAGTAACTTGATAAAAAGAATAAAGAACACACAGACCAATGTTATCGCTTCCTTGAGAGGTTTTTCTTTATAGCAAAATAAGATGGTTGCACTATTTACAAGAACAAGGTTTCCATAACACAAATAAAGTTCTTTATACTTCCCTCGTTGCTTTCATGCTGGGCTCCTTCCTCATGCAGATAAACACCCTCACTCTCACAGAGCTTCTTCTCACACTAAACTTACACAGGATCTTCACACAGTAGCCTTTAAACACAGCAGCCTTCACACTGGAGCTTTACACACAAGGCCTTCAACCTGGGCCTTTTCATCCCAGGCCTCTCATACACTGAGGCCTACTAACTGAGGCGTTCTCATGCTGAGGAAAACTAACACTGGAGCCTTCTTATGCTGAGGCCTCTCACACTGAGGCCTCTCTCAGACTGAGGGCGACTAACACCGAAGCATACTAAGCTACAGGCACACCTGCTTATATTAAACTGCAGCTTTTGCCGAGTCATTGCATCCATTGGTGGGGATGAGAAATAGGGCCTTCTCAGTGGTGGCTCCTAGGCTGTGGAACTTCCTCCTCAATGAAATCAGATCTGCTCCCTCCCTCCTGGCCTTTCATAAAAAACTTAAAACCTGACTTTGGGATCAAGCTTTTGAACAACAGATACAGCAATTTGAATGAGAATGACCCTATGCGACGGGTAATTGGACTGAGCTTGGATCATGATTTTAAACTGGTGGAATTTTAAATTTTAAATAGATGTTTATAACTGTTTTAAATTGTTGTCTCAATTATGATTGTTTAAATAATGTTTGGCATCTAATGGTTACCTGTTGTAAAGCCGCCCTGAGTCCCCCCTCGGGGGTGAGAAGGACAGGGATACAAATGCATGAAATAAATAAATATTATGAACCCTTTTAAGTGCTCGACTTACATTTTTTTGTAATTAAAAATACTTAGTTAATTTTTAATATTTCTGACAGAACTCTGCCTCAAAGTGTGGTGGAAGCTCCTTCCTTGGAGGTTTTTAAGCAGAGGCTGGATGGCCATCTGTTTGAGGTGCTTTTCCTGCATAGCAGGAGGTTGAACTAGATGGCCCATGTGGTCTCTTCCTATTCCATGATTCTATGAAACCATTGGTTGATAGCACCTGATATTATCCCTCCCAGGTAATAACTAAGCATGTGTCTGCCTAGTTGCTGTGACCTAGTGCTTTCACAGTATTAATGTTTAGGTTTCATAACTTTTCCCTCTCGATGCTTCCAAAAGTAGGCAACAGGAGAGAAAAACACAATAAAGCTATTTAAATCCTTGGTTTGAGATAATACCTTTTTCCAAGTGTCCAGAAATAGTCTGGTATCGGACACGAAGAGTTTGCTAGTGAAAACAGATTGGAAAATTAACTGGGATCATGTGAAATTGGAATGTTAGAACAGACAGTCTGAACCAGTAGTTTTATTATTTTTATGACTCCTGTATCCCCGCTTCCATCCCCACTCCGGGGCTCCATCTACACTGCCATTTAATGCTGTTTGAAACGGCAATGTATGGTCAATGCAGACTTGTATAATGCAATTTAACTGCATTATATGAGTATACACTGACCATATTATTAAATACATTATACGAGTCTACAATGACCCTTTCTGTTGGGAACGACAACCTTCTTCAAGCCTTCTTCTTTACTAATGTTTATCTATGATCCTGTTGCTTACTTTTTGTATGTGTGTTCTGGTATGCAGCTTCTTTTACTCTATGTTTCCTGAGAAGTTATAAATGGGGCTGCAGACCACATGATCAGACTGCAGGCAGACTATTACAAACAGACTGCAGATAGCTGACTACAGACTTCTTCAGACCTCAGATCACAAGCTTTCTGTTAAAGATGCCTGGCCGGATGGCACTGAGAATTATCTCAAACATATTGGAAACTGGACAAATACTTTTTTGTTCCTATGTATGCTGAACACATGAAGGCTGTGAGTAAACCAAATCACCTTTATCCAAGTCTACTTCATTTTTGTCTCCTGAGTGCATGATATAACACAAGTTGTTTTATGGGAGAGTGTGTATATATATGTGTGTGTGTGTGTGTGTGTATGGGGCACTGAAAAACATATATATGGCACTGTTTTTATGCACTGGCAAAATCCGTTTTCCTAACAGTTCAGAGATAAGTGGTTATTCAGCCTGACAACTGAAACCATTGCCTAGCATAATTATATTAGATTTAATTCTAAAGGGTCTTTGGCTCTTCTCTAAAAGGCATTTTCCAAAAAGTTATGAATGCAATTTTCCAAACATTTCAAACTGCATTATATGGCAGTGTAAATGGGGCCCGAAGAGCTCTATGTGGCTTATGATACAGTGTGAAAACAGCTTCAGTTGGAGACCTATGGGCAAAAGTATGATAGCTGGGACCCAATGCCGAGACAGCGCAGCAAGTGAGAGATGAAGGTGTAACAGAGTCGTGGCAAGATAGTTCGCCAGAAAAGGGGGGGGGGACAACAAACAGCCAAGCATAGTGCTTGAGGCTATCCAGATATTGTATACAAACACGTTCAAATACGTAACATCTTCGCTTCTCTAATTTTGACCCATGTCGCGAAACCAGCATTGGGTCCCAGCTATCATACTTTTGCCAACCTGTGTAACCCAATAACACTTCTGGATCTTCTCCTTTCTCTCGTCTCCCACTTCTAAACACGGCTGCTAGTACTCACTGCGTTTTTGTCATCAGGGTCTATGGCCGAATCCACCAGCTCTTTGAAGACATCCTTTACTGAAGGAACTTCATGCTGCTGGAAGAAAATGTTCTTGTCATCTCCGAGGTTATCAAACCTGTTGACTACAGCCATCCACTGACAATCTGATTCGGAGAGCGTATACACTGGCTGCAGGAGGAAAGGGAGCAGCCTGGCCACAAGAAATCTCCACATGACAGATCTTCTCAGAGGTGAACCTATCAAATGACAAATAAACCCAGAACTCAGATTCTTATTTAAATCACCCTTTGAACTTCATGTGTGATCGCACATTCATGTACGCACACATACATAAGGCATTGCCTGGCATTATGGCCTTTGCCCAATGTTTGATCACACTCTAAAGTGTCCAAAAAGGGGGAGGTTTGTAAAATAGCCCCCATTTGATACACAATAGGCCCCTTCCATACAGCTGTATAACATCCGCATTGAACTGGATTATATGGTAGTGTGGACTCAGATAACCCAGTTCAGAGCAGACATTGTGGATCATCTGCCTTGATATTCTGGGTTATATGGCTGTGTGGAAGGGCCCATAGTGAGGTTCAATGGAGCTGGGAAGGAATCTCAGCAGTCTAGAGTATAAATGTACTATTATGATTAGAATTGCTTTACTTCAGGGGTTTCCAAACTGGATTCTAGGACTGTTTTTGAATGGTATTTTAGAGAGCATTTTATTTTCACATATGGAGTACAAAGATACTCTATTATGCTTGATATTACGTATCCAAATTAGATTTCAGAACCATTTCTAGATTGCTTTTGAATTTTTTTGGGCCCCTTCTACACTGCCATATAATCCAGATTATCAAAGTGGGTAACTCAGATTATCTGCTTTGAACTGGATTATATGAATAATCTGCACTGCCATATTTTAATGTCTTTTTCATCTTCGTACTGTTTCAGCATTGGATCTGAATGAGAATTTTAACTGTTTTAACACTGGATCTTGACTTTCATAATCTAAAGTCCTTTCTACAAGCTGTATAAAATCCACATTATCTGCTTTGGACTTGATTACATGGCAGTGTAGACTAAGATAATCCAGTTCTAATCAGATGTGGATTATCTGCTTTGTAACCTGTATCATCTGCTTGTCTGCTGAGACACCGGAAGTAGCCCGAGAAAGAAGGAAAGCAAAAGGAAACAGTGATAGGAGGAGATATGCCCAATTAAATGCACAATTCCAGAGGTTAGCCAGAAGAGATAAGGAACTATTTTAAAACAAGCAATGCGTGGAAGTGGAAGAAGACAACAGAATAGGAAGGACAAGAGACCTCTTCCAGAAAATTAGAAACATTCGAAGTAAATGATAAAAAAACAATGATGGTAAGGACCTAACAGAAGCTGAAGAGATCAATAAAAGGTGGTGAGACTATACAGAAGATCTATATAGGAAGGATAATAATATTGAGGATAGTACTGACGGTGTGGTGAGTGAATTAGAACCCGACATCCTGAGGAGTGAGGTTGAATGGGCCTTAAGAAGCATTGCTAACAAGGCAGCAGGAGATGACGGGATCCCAGCTGAACTGTTTAAAATCTTAAAAGATGATGCTGTCAAGGTGATGCATGCCATTTGCCAGCAAATATGGAAAACACAAGAATGGCCATCAGACTGGAAAAAATCCCCACACCAAGAAAGGGAAATGCTAAAGAATGCTCAAACTTTCATACAGTGGCACTTATTTCACATGCCAGTAAGGTAATGCTCAAGATTCTGCAAGGAAGGCTCCAGCAAGACATGGAAAGAGAGTGGCCAGATGGACAAGCTGGGTTTAGAAAAGGCAGAGGAACGAGAGACCAAATTGGCAATTTCCGCTGGATAATGGAGGAGGGTAGGGAGTTTCAGAAAAATTATTTTATTATTTATTTAAAGTATGTATATATCGCCTTTCTCACCCCTGGGGGGGTCTCAAAATAGAAACACATCTATTTCTGTTTTATTGACTATTCTAAAGCCTTTGACCACGTAATAAATTGTGGCAAGTTCTTGGTGGTATGTATGGGGAGACCAAATCACCTTGTCTGTCTCCTGAGGAATCTGTATAACGACCCAGTAGCAACAGCAGAACAGACCACGGAACAGACTGGTTCAAGATTGGGAAAGGCGTACGGTAGGGTTGTATACTCTCCCCCAACCTATTCAACTTGTATGCAGAACGCATCATGCAATGTGCGGGGCTTGATGAATGCAGGGCTGGGGTTAAAATTGCTTGAAAAAACATTAACTTGCCCTATAAACTTGCCCTATAAGCCTTATACGCCACCTGTCACATCAGCACTTTTAATCCTGTACCCCATTACTCTGGCCTGGCCCAGTTTTATTGTGTCTTAGTGTATTGTTTATTGCTTGTTGTTTATATTGCTTTAATTGTTTTTAATTTGCCTTAGGTTTTGTATTGTATATTGTGTGTTGAGGCCTTGGCCTTTGTAAGCCGCGTCGAGTCCTTCGGGAGATGCTAGCGGGGTACAAATAAAGTTTAATAATAATAATAATAATAATAATAATAATAATAATAACAACCTTAGATATGCAGATGATACCACTTTGATGGTTGAAAGTGAGGAGGAGTTAAGGAGCCTTTTAACCAAGGTTAGAAGGCTCCTTAGTTAAACATCAAAAAAACCAAGATGATGACATCCAGACTGATTGACAACTGGCAAATAGAGGGAGAAAACATGGAGGCAGTGACAGACTTTGTATTTCTAGGTGCAACAATTACTGCAGATGCAGACTGCAGCCAGGAAATCAGAAGACGTTTACTTCTTAGGAGGAGAGCAATGACCAATCTCGATAAAATAATAAAGAGTAGAGACATCACACTGGCAACAAAGGTCTGCCTAGTGAAAGCAATGGCATTCCCCGTAGTAACCTATGGATGTGAGAACTGAACCATAGGGAAGGCTGAGCGAAGGAAGAGAGACACTTTTGAACTGTAGTGTTGGAGGAAAATTTTGAAAGTGCCTTGGACCACGAGAAGATCCAACCGGTCCATACTTCAGGAAATAAAGCCTGATTGCTCATTGGAGAGAAGGATAGGAGAGGCCAAGATTAAGTACTTTGGCCACATCATGAGGAGGCAGGAAAGCTTGGAGAAGACAATGATGCTGAGGAAAATGGAAGGAAAAAGAAAGAGGGGCTGACCAAGGGCAAGGTGGAGGTATGGTATCCTTGAAGTTACTGCCTTGACCTTGAAGGAGCTGGGGGAGGTGATGGCCGAAAGGGAGCTCTGGTGTGAGCTGGTCCAGGAGGTCACGAAGAGTCGGAAGCGACTGAATGAATAAATAACAACAAACAACAACATCTGGTAGTGTAGAAGGAGCCGAACTCTTGCAGCAAAGATGACTTGTTCCCTGCATCATTAATTCTATGTGAGCATGGAGTCATGGCAGTTTATCTTTGCATTATGATTAATTCCACCCAGAGCAGAGCTTTGGCATTGGTTGCCAGCAGCTCTTTTGGGTGGAAGAACGCAGAATATTCCAAAAGGTTTGTTCAGACAGGCCCTATAACCCATGATCTGATCCCAGGTGTACTTCTTTAAACTGGATTATATGATTTTGTTACTGTATGTCAATAAAGGCTGTGTACTGTGTACTGTATACCCGAGAAACTGTGTTAAAAAGGATGAACAAGGATCTTATATTTGTTGGAACTGTCCAAAGAAAGCAGTTATGCTGATATGTAGTAAAGCCAAACTGTTCTATGATTCTATGTGCAGGTGAACCCTAAGCTGAAATGGACAGACTTGACCATTTTAATCTAACTGGGAAGTTCAAGCCAGAGATGCAACTGGTTGTGAAGTACTTGAAAGGAAACTGGAATAGATCATCAGTTATAGTGTTTGAAGAGTACAGGCAGTCCCCGAGTTACAAACATCCGACCTACAAACGACTCCTAGTTGAGAATGGGGGTGAGACAATAGAAAATAAGAGATATCTACCCCTCAGAAGAGAAATCCACTCCTGGAACAGTTACTATTGTTGGAATTAAACTCCACACTGCCCAAGTCTCAAGTCTTCAACGAGGAGCAGTTAGTTTAGTATAGGCTGAGGGAATTTCCCTTCTAAGGGAAGGAAGTGTATTTATTGGAATGACATTTTGTTATTGTGTGTGATTCTTTTTCTATGTAATTTTGATGATGTTGTTTATTGTCTATGTTTTGGCGTTATTTTGCTGTAACATGTTGTCTGGGCTTGGCCCAATGTAAGCCGCTCTAACTCTCCATTGGGGAGATGGTGGCGGGATATAAATAAAGATTATTATTATTATTATTATTATTATTATTATTATTAAGGGCTCTCCCACACAGCCCCATATCCCAGAATATCAAGGCGGAAAATATCACAATATTACAGTAATTCCTTCAGCTGGAAAAGCAGAGCAGTTCCTCCCTTGTGTTGTCAAAAGGATACTAACAGGAGCGGAGCGCAGGGAGCATACAACTCCCTTGCTGCACCAGCTCCACTGGCTGCCGATTTGCTACCGGGCTCAATTCAAAGTGCTGGCGTTGGCCTATAAAGCCCTAAACGGTTCTGGCCCAAGATACCTATCTGAACATATCTCTGCCTATGAACCCACCAGGACTCTAAGATCTTCTGGGGAGGCTCTGCGCTCGATCCCGCTGCCTCGCAAGCACGGCTGGCGGGGACGAGGGACAGGGCCTTCTCTGTGGTGGCCCCTCGGCTGTGGAACGCCCTTCCCATGGACATTAGATCAGCCCCTTCGTTAATGGTGTTTCGAAGAAAACTAAAAACCTGGCTGTTTGAACAGGCATTCAGATAAATAGTGCAATTGAACGATGAATATAGGAATGGATTTATGGATGACGAATTGGATCACGATTTTAGTTACGAGATGCTAATGTGTTGTTATTGATGTGTCATTATTTGTATACTAGCCTGTTAATGGTTTTAAATATTGTATGTTGTAGAAACAACTCGCCCAGTCCCTCTATTCTGTTTTGGTTAGACCACATCTGGAATATTGTGTCCAATTCTGGGCACCACAATTCAAGAGAGATATTGACAAGCTGGAATGTGTCCAGAGGAGGGCGACTAAAATGATAAAAGGTCTGGAGAACAAGCCCTATGAGGAGCGGCTTAAGGAGCTAGGCATGTTTAGCCTGAAGAAGAGAAGACTGAGAGGGGATATGATAGCCATGTATCAATATGTGAGAGGAAGCCACAGGGAGGAGGGAGCAAGCTTGTTTTCTGCTTCCTTGGAGACTAGGATGCGAAACAATGGCTTCAAACTACAAGAGAGGAGATTCCATCTGAACATGAGGAAGAACTTCCTGACTGTGAGAGCCGTTCAGCAGTGGAACTCTCTGCCCCGGAGTGTGGTGGAGGCTCCTTCTTTGGAAGCTTTTAAACAGAGGCTGGATGGCCATCTGGCAGGGGTGATTTGAATGCAATATTCCTGCTTCTTGGCATAAGGGGTTGGACTGGATGGCCCATGAGGTCTCTTCCAACTCTTTGATTCTATGATTCTAGAGTGGTGAAATGACAGCCTCTGAGGATGCCTGCCATAGATGTGGGGGAAACGTCAGGAGAGAATGCTTCTGGAACATGGCCAGAAAACCCACACGAACCCACTTCCTTCCTTGTTTTGATTTCTGGGCGGGTTGTTTCTGTAGCAAAGGAGAAGGCAGGCAATCCCTTTCCCACTTTGGGCCCTTTCTGTGTGTATATGGCTTTGCATGTGGATGAGGATGGTTTCCAAAGGAGAGCCTCCAAGGAGATTCCCTCTCTGGGAACAACCTCTCCAATCCAGAGCCACTTCCGGTCGGAGGCCCCGCCCACTCAAGGGAGGCCACGCCCCTCGCGCGTGACGTCGCGACCCCCACTTTCACATCGCTATGGCGACCTCCGCCTGTCTCTCCGTTAAGGGCAAACTCTTCCCGGCTTCTCCGCCCCGGTTCCCCTCCGCCCTTTCCCTCCTTCCCAGCCTCTGAAGCCCACCCCGCCAAGGGGGCCTCCTCGGGCGACGCTCCGTCCCTCCCTCACAGCCGTTGCTCCCTTTCTGCGCATGCTCGAGGGAAGGGGGCGGGGCCTCCGTGACGCATCGAGCACGGGCCAATCAGAGAGGAGCGGTTTCCATGGAGACAGGCCGAGAGGGAGCCTGCCGTCAAGCAAAGGCTGTCGCGCAGGGTGCCGTAAGGGGCGGCGCCGGTGTTGCCGATTCATGGCCGCGGGGACGACAGTGGTGATGGCGGCAGGGGCGATGGCGGGGGGCCCGGTGCTGAACGGAGCCGAGGCGGGCAGCGTGGCCGGGCTCCAGGAGGCCGCCGGCATGTACGAGCAGCTGCGCGCCGAGTGGAACCGAAAGAACCTCAACCTCCACAAGTGCGGGGACCTGCTGGGCCGCCTCAAGGTGTGAGCGGGGAAGGGAAGGGAAGGGAAGGGGGGGCTAGAAACCGCCATCTGAAGGGAAGGGAAGCCTAGAAGCCGCCACCCTATGGAGAGGGAGGTCTAGAGGGAGGTCTAGGAGCGGAGCGCAGGGAGCATACAACCCCCCTGTTGCGCCAACTCCACTGGCTACCGATCTGCTACCGGGCTGAATTCAAAGTGCTGGCGTTGGCCTTTAAAGCCCTAAACGGTTCTGGCCCAAGCTACCTATCTGACCGCATCTCTGCCTATGAACCCACCAGGACTTTGAGATCTTCGGGGAGACCCTGCTCTCGATCCCGCCTGCTTCTCAAGCTCGGCTGGCGGGGACGAGAGATAGGGCCTTCTCGGTGGTGGCTCCTCGGATGTGGAACGCCCTTCCTACGGACATTAGACTAGCACCATCTCTAATGGTATTCCGCAAAAAAGGTGAAGACCTGGATGTTTGTGCAGGCGTTTGAGGAATTTAGTGCAATCTGGTAATGGAACATAGGAATGGAACAATGGACGACGAACCTGGACTACGCTTGGATGATGAGAAGATTGGGTACGGTTGTTTTTCGTAATAATTGTGCATTGTAACTGCTTATTGGTAATTTATGGATAATGTGTTAAGTCAATTGTTATATGTTGTATGGAACCACTGCTGTTTCTACTGTTTTTACTGTTTGTGAACCGCTGTGAGTCGCCTTCGGGCTTGAGATACAGCGGTATATAAGCAAAGTAAATAAGTAAATAATAATAAATAAATAGACACTGCCATCTGAAGGGAAGGGAAGTCTAGAAACCGTCATCTGAAGGGAAGGAAGGTCTAGAAACTGCCATCTCAAGGAAACAGGGGGTCTAGAAACTGCCATTTGAGGGGGAGATCTATCACCATCTGAAGGGAAGGAATGTCAAGAAACACCCATCCAAAGGGGAGGAAAGTCTAGAAACTGCCATCTGAAGGGAAGGTGGGGTCTAGAAACTGCCATTTGATGGGAAGGGAGGTCTAGAAACTTCCATCTGATGGGGAGGGGGGTCTAGACACCACCATCTTAAGGGAAGGAAGGTTAAGAAGCGCCCACCTGAAGGGGAGGAAGGTCTAGAAACTGCCATCTGAAGGGAAGGGGGATCTAGAAACTGCCATTTGATGGGGAGGGAGATCTAGACATCACCATCTGAAGGGAAGGAATGTAAAGAAACACCCATCCAAAGGGGAGGAAGATCTAGAAACCGTCATTTGAGGGGGGGGTCCAGATACTGTCATCCGATGGGGAGGGAGGTCTAGACACCATCATCTGAAGGGAAGGAAGGTCTAGACACCGCTATCTGAAGGAAAGGGGGGGTCTAGAAACTGCCATTTGATGGGGGGGTCTAGATACTGTCATCCGATGGAGAGGGAGGTCTAGACACCACAATCTGAAGGGAAGTAAGGTCTAGAAACTGTCATTTGATGGGGGGCTCTAGATACTGTCATCCGATGGGGAGGGAGGTCTAGACACCACCATCTGAAGGGAAGGAAGGTCAAGAAACCATCATTTGATGGGGGGGGTCTAGATACTGTCATCCGATGGGGAGGGAGGTCTAGACACCACCATCTGAAGGGAAGGAAGGTCAAGAAACCGCCATCTGAAGGGAAGGAAGGTCAAGAAACCGCCATCTGAAGGGAGGGGGGGGTCTAGAAACTGCCTTTTGATGGGAAGGGAGGTCTAGAAACTGCCATCCGATGGGGAGGGAGGTATAGACACCACCATCTGAAGGGAAGGAAGGTCAAGAAACGCCCACCTGAAGAGGGGGAGGAAGGTCTAGAAACTGCCATCTGAAGGGAAGGAAGGTCTAGAAACTGCCATTTGATGGGGAGGGAGGTCAGGACACCGCTATCGGATGGAAAGGGAGATCTAAACACTGCCATCTGAAGTAAAGTAAGGTCTAGACCAGTGTTTCTCAACTTTACTAATGCTGTGACCCCTTAATACAGTTCCCCATGTTGTGCTGACCTCCAACCATAGCATTATTCTGTTGCTTCTTCATAACTGTAATTTTGCTATTGTTATGAATCATAATGTTAATATCTGATATTCAGGATGTGCATCAATTCAGTGGACCAAAGTTGGCACAAATACCTGAAATGCCCAAATTTGAATACTGCTGGGGTGGGGGGGGGGGGGGGTGATTTTGTCATTTGGAGTTGTAGTTGCTTGGATTTATAGTTCACTACAATCAAAGAGCATTCTGAACTCCACCAGCATGGAATTGAACCAAACTTGGCACACAGACTATGACCAACAGAAAATACTGGAAGGGTTTGGTGGGCATTCCTTGAGTTTGGAGTTGTAGTTCACCTACATCCAGAGAGCACTGTGGACTCAAACAATGATGGATCTGGACCAAACTTGGCACGAATACTCAATATGCCTAAATGTGAACACTGGCAGAGTTTGGGGAAAATATACCTTGATATTTGGGAGTTGTAGTTGCTGGGATTTATAGTTCAGTTACAATCAAAGAGCATTCTGAACCCCACCAACGATAGAATTTTGCTAAACTTCCTACACAGAACCTCCATAACTAACAGAAAATACTGTGTTTTCTGATGGTCTTTGGCGACCCCTCTGATACCCCGTCACAACTCCCAGGTTGAGAAACACTGGTCTAGGCACTGCCATTTGAAGAGAAGAAAGGCCTAAAAAACTGCCATTCGAAGGGGAGGAAGGTCTAGACATCGCCAATAGATGCGGAGGGATACCTAGACACTACCGTCCGAAGCGAAGGGAGGTCTAGATACCACCATCTGAAGGGTGGGAATGTCTGGAAACTGCCATCCGATGGGGAGGAAAGTCTAGACACCGCCATCAGATGTGGAGGGCTATCTAGACACCGCTATTCGAAGGGAAGGAAGGTCTAGACACCATAATCTGAAGAAAGGAAAGGTCTAGAAACTGTCATCCGATGGGGAGGAGATCTAGACACCACCATCTGAAGGGGAGGGGGGTCTAGAAACTGCCATCTAATGGGAAGGGGGTCTAGAAACATCCATCTGATGGACTGCGGCATCTAGAAACTGCCTAGTGGAGATCAGGGATTGGGGGGTGGGTCGAAAGATTTAGAAATTATCCCTTTTGATTAAAAAAAAATGATCTACCTTACATGGTAATGGTATGAACTAGAGTGAAAAATCTAAGGGATATTTTCAACAGAGGATTGGTTGCTTGAAGATGGATCACTCTGGCTCCATCTACAGGGTAAATTTAACACAGTTTGGCACTGCTATAACTGCCAATATGATTGTTGTTGTTATTATTATTAGCTTTATTTCTATCACCCCCTTTCTTCCCATAAAGACTCAAGGCAGCTAATGTGACATAATCCACTAAAATTAAAAAAAATCAAATGCAAAAAATACATATTTGTGTCATGAATACAAAGTTAAAACTACAGTTCAAATACAATAAAGATCGATTAGAATTTAATTTAAAACCTACCATGGTTCATTCCTGTTGACTCCTGAGTTTTGTAGTTTGGTAAGGAGCCAGTACTCTTGGGCTGAGAAGGCTTGAACACTTTTTGAAAACTACAACTCCCATGACTCCATAGTACTTAAAGTGGTGTCATTTCAAGAGGCTGGTAACCCCTACAACAGGTTGAACATCCATCTCCAGAATTCCAAAATGCCGTGAAAGAAGTATCATTGTCACACACTTTCGCAATTGACCGCTGTTTAGATTGTCAAGTTTTTGTTTGTTTGTTTATGTGTCAGGAGCAACTTGAGAAACTGCAAGTTGCTTCTGGTGTGAGAGAACTGGCCATCTCCATGGATGTTGCCCAGGGGATGACTGGGTGTTTTGATGTTTTACCATCCTTGTGGGAGGCTTCTCTCATGTCCCCATATGGGGAGCTGGAGCTGACAGAGTGAGCTCATCCATGCTTTCCCCCCAGATCGGAACCTACGATCTGTCTTCGGTCCTGCGAGCACAAGGGTTTATCCCATTGTGCCACCGGGGACTCGCAAGTGTCTGTCTTTTACTTGGTGGGGTGAAAAGCTTTTCCTTACGTGTAAACTAAACAAAATGCTAAAAGATTCCTGAATAATAATAATAATAATATATTATACCCCACTCTTTTTCCTACCAAACAAGACTCAAAGCAGCTAACACTAAAAACTGTAAGGATGTGTGAATCTTAACATATTTCAACATTAAAATAGAATTAAACATAGAAATATTTAAAATACATACTGTATATACTCGAGTATAAGCTTAGTTTTTCAGCCCCTTTTTTAGGCTGAAAAAGCTCCCCTCGGCTTATACTCGAGTCAAGGTTATTTATTCTTTTACTCTTTTATTAGTATTATATTATTACATGTATTATTTAACTCTATTATGATTATATTTACATTATTTTGCTCTATTATTCAATTTATTATTTTGCTCTATTATTATTGCATTTACAGTATTTTACCCTATTATTACTACATTTATTATTTTACTCTATTATTACTGTTTTTATTGCATTTTCATTATTTTACTCTACTATTTGTATTATATTTATTATTTTAATAAGTCCATTTACATTGAAGGAGGTTAGAATAATGATTTAATAAGAGTTGGACAGTCTTATCTTAAATTACAGTTTTATGTAAATATTCAGAAACATTTAGCCTATTGGTGCCTCAATTAGTGTAATTTTATTGGTATCTATTTTTATTTTGAAATTGACCCATAGTGGATGCATTTCCCACCCTCGGCTTATACTCAAGTCAATACATTTTCCCAGTTTTTTTGTGATATATTCAGGTCAGCTTATACTCGAGTATATACGGTAGTTAAAAGCAATAAAAACAAATCTATTAAATGACATAAGAGGCATTGTCCCTCCCTTGCAAAGACAGACAGGTAACTTATGAATGGACACAATGTATTAAACTATAGGCACCCCACAAATTACAAACAAGATAGGATCTGTTGGCTTGTTTTTAAGTTGAATGTGTATGTAAGTTGAAATAAGTACATTTTTCCAGCGTAGCTCCAGCCCAAAAGATATATATCGTATTTTCCAGCATATTAGATGACTAATGTATTGTCGAAGGCTTTCATGGCTGGGTTCTTATGGGTTTTTTCGGGCTATAGGGCCATGTTCTAGAGGCATTTCTCCTGACGTTTCGCCTGCATCTATGGCAAGCATCCTCAGAGGTAGTGAGGTCTGTTGGAATTAGGACAATGGGTTTATATATCTGTGGAATGGCTGGGGTGGGGCAAAGAGCTCTTCTCTGCTGGAGCTAGGTGTGAATATTTCAACTGACCACCTTCATTAGCATTTGAAGGCCTGAAGACCTTTTAACCCAGGAAAATCCTCCCTGAACTTGGGGGTCGTCTAATATGCCAGGTATAAGATATCGCTTCCTGTTTGGGTCAAGGTGAGGTAGGCGGGCAGCTGTCCTGCGCTGGAGCAGGACATCCGGAGTCAAGAGGCTCCTCCAGCTCCACTTGGCTTCCGCTGTCGAGCTTCAGCCTGACCGAGGGGCTTTCTCACTCCAGGCGCCCTGCCTGCTTCCATCGCCTGTTAGGAGCCTCCATCTTGTTTTGGATCCAAAACAGGAAGTGATGTTTTGGACCCAATACAGTGATGAGCACGGTGGTTGGCTGGCTGGCTGTGGTGGAGCCTGGCTGCCATGGAAGGGAGGCTGCCTCTATGGAACTGGGAAGCCTCCTCAAGGCCCAGAAAAGGAGGCTTCAGGACCTGAAGGGGCTGGCAACTGGCAAGAGGGGTAGTCTAATAACGACGAGTATATAAAAAAATTGAAATTTTAAATTGAAACATTGGGGGTCTTCTTATGTGCCCAGTCATCTTGAAGCTGGAAAATACAGTGTTTTAGATAGACAAGGTTTAACACCCCTGCTGGGTTTGTTTTGCTGTCGGTGCTCCGGTTCAAAAAAAAATTCAGCTCACTTTCTGTCCCTCTAAGACAGTGTTTCTCAACCTGGGGGTCAGGATCCCTGGAGGGGTCACGAGGGGGTGTCGAAAGGGTCGCCAAAGACCATCAGAAAACAGTATTTTCTGTTGGTCATGGGGGTTCTATGTGGGAAGCTTTGCCCAATTCAATCATTGGTAGGGTTCAGAATGCTCTTTGATTGTAGGCAAACTATAAATCCCAGCAACTACAACTCCCAAATGTCGAAGTCTGTTTCCCCCAAACTCCACCAGTGTTCTCATTAGGGCATACTGAGAATTTGTGCCAAGTTTGGTCCAGATCTATCATTGTTTGAGTCCACAGTGTTCTCTGGATGTAGGTGAACTACAACTCCAACACTCAAGGTCAATGCCCACCAAACCCTTCCAGTATTTTCTGTTGGTTATGGGAGTTCTGTGTGCCAAGTTTGCTTCAATTTCATCATTAGTAGAGTTTAGAATGCTCTTTGATTGTAGGTGTACTATAAATCTCAGGAACTACAAATCCCACGGGATAAAATCAACCCCCCCCCCCCCAATTAGTATTCAAATGTGGATGTAATGGATATTTGTGCCAAATTTGGTCCAGTGAATGAATGTACATCCTGCATAACAGATATTTTATGATTCACAACAGCAGCAAAATGACAGTTATGAAGTAGCAACAAAAATAATTTTATGGTTGGGGGGGGGGGGTCACCATAACACGAGGAAGTGTATTAAGGGGTCATGGCATTTGGAAGGTTGAGAGCCACTGCTCTAAGAATTAGATTTTGAAAAGAATGGCTTGTTGTGGAAACAGGGATTGGTGAGAAAGCTTTTCCCCATGGTCATAACCCTTTCACAAGTGAATTTCCCTTCCAAGGGGTAGATTTCCCCCACTTCTTCTTGTCTCATCCCTGTTCTTAACTATGAGTCATTTATAAGTTGGACGTTTGTAACACGGGGACTGCCTGTACATGGCTAAGAGAACTGGAACCAATGTTTGTGTGTTGTATTAGGTAGAACAAAAACTTTACTAGCTGCTTCCTAGCTGCCAACTCCTGATGTCATGGATTTCAGCTGTCCCTTCTCCGGTTTTGGAAAACTGGCAAGGCTGCCTCTGCGCCTAGCGAAAGAAGGCCTCTCATTCCTTGGAGGCCGCCGGAAGAGAGGTGGATGACTCAACCATGTTGTTGCTTTTCCTGTTTGTGTATGAGCTCCTCCGCCTGAGTCAGGCTGCTATAATTTGACGATGGCAAAGGCTAGCAGCCAGAACCCAGCTCAGCGTTGCCTACATTTGTGGTTAGCTTTCTTAGAAGATCATAGTCCTAGAGTTGGAGAAGATCACCGAGGCTAGAGCCATTCCCAGCACAGCTATATAAATAAAAATATAATGTTCGTTTGCGGGATTAACAGAACTCAAAAACCACTGGGCAAATTGACACCAAATTTGGACACAAGACCCCTAACAACCCAATGTGTGTCCACTCAAAAAAACTAATTTTGTCATTTGGGAGTTGTAGTTGCAGGGATGTATAGTTCACCTACAATCAAAGAGCATTCTGAACCCCACCAATGATGGAATTGAACCAAACTTGGCACACAGTTCTCCCATGACCAACAGAAAATAGTGAAAGGGTTTGATGGGAAGTCTCCTTTGGTTTTGGGGTTGTAGTTCATCTACATCCAGAGAGCACTGTGGACTCAAACAATGATGGATCTGGACCAAACTCTACACGAATACTCAATATGCCCAAATGTGAACACTGGTGGAGTTTGGGGAAAATAGAATCTTGACATTTGGGAGTTGGAGTTGCTGGGATTTGTAGTTCATCTACAATCACAGATAATTCTGACTCCAACCAATGATAGAATTGGGCTAAACCTCCCACACAGAATCATCATGACCACCAGAGTCGGCCACAGCAATGCGTGGCAGAGGACGGCTAGTTATCAATGAAATAGTATTGCCTCTGAATAGGGAGGCTCTGTTTCCTGTAGCAGGTATGATTTAGAACCCCGTTGTTGTTGTTGTTACCAAAGTTCCTTGATAGAAGCTTATGGAAAATGTAATCCGGAAGCTCTGGTTAGCACCAAGTTTCTTACTCCTTCCTAACAGTTTATGAGGTATTTGTGTAGGTAATGTGGAAGAAATTCCACAAAGACAGAAAGTCAGTGAGATAGGAAATACTATGTGTTTTGACTCCCAATTAACACTTTCTCTAGGTGGATTATACTGCACTATAAAAGGAGAGTACCACTGGTGCCTGACTCTAATTTTGCTTTGTTTTTATGTTAGATATCATATCCCTGAAGTGATCCATAGGCAAAGGGTCCTTTTAAAGAGGAGATGGACACTTGAGAATGGTGGTCTAGCTAAACTTCTCACCAGACAGCTGGCACTAAAACTCCCAGCTGTCTTTCAGTAGGATAATGTACTTGCCACAGATTGTGAGCCTTCACGCTGGGAAACATCTTGTGATCTGCTGCTTTGAGTCTCCTTTGTGGCGAGACAAAGCGGGGTATTATTATTATATTATGAGTAGATCACCGGGGAGCTCCCTGGGGCGCAGTGGGTTAAACCACTGAGCTGCTGAGCTTGTTGATGGAAAGGTTACAGGTTCGAATCTGGGGAGTGGCGTGAGCTTCTGCTGTCAGCCCCAGCTTCTGCCAACCTAGCAGTTCAAAAACATGGAAATGTAAGTAGATCAATAGGTACCGCTCTAGCGGGAAGGTAATGATGCTCCATGCAGTCATGCCAGCCACATGACCTTGGAGGTGTCTACAGACAACGCTGGCTCTTCAGCTTAGAAATGGAGATGAGCACCACACCCCAGAGTAAGACATGACTGGACTTAATGTCAGGGGACAACTTTTACCTTTACCTAATAATAATAAAGTAATGATAATGATACATTGATATTAATAATACATTAATAAATTAATTATTGGTATTAAAATCCAGCATATATATCTTGTTTTCTTTGTCATACTGTGTTTTTGTATCAGTAAAATAATAATAATAATGCAATTCCCTGATTTGTCCTGAGAGCCTGAGGGTTTGACATGGCAAGGATTGGTTGTCAATAAGTAGGAACTGTGTGTAATTTCTCTCCTTTCTTTCTGTTCCAGTTAGCCCTGCTTGAACTCAACTTCCTTCCCACCACAGGCTCAAAACTAACTAAACAGCAGCTTATCTTGGCAAGTGAGTATGTTCAGACCAGGTGCAAGCACATACCTGAAGCAAAGTCTGGCAGATGAATCCAAGCCACTATTCTTTCCCCTCCCTACCTTTCCATCTACCCCCCAGCATTATCCTCTCAACCCAAGAATAGCTAGTGTCCCATATTGGTTACTTTTCTCTAAGCCAGGAGAGTGAACGATGCCGTACTACACCTCCCAGTGAACATCACCAATAGTTAGGAGTGCTAAGAATGATATGCCACCCTCACCTGGAGAGCTGTCTGATTCTCCCCTCTGTCTGAAAAGGAGGCTAAAACAAAATCTTGCTCTTCCCTTCTGTGAACATGAGTAGAGGTTTCAAAAGGGCTCCCTTTTGTTTCTGACTTATTGATAAACATATTTATTACATTTTAAATCTGTTTTGTAGAATTAAAGAGGCATTACGGAATGTTCCTAAGCAGTATCTCATTCAGATGATGCAAAACTATTTAGCTTGACCACATTATGAGCCTCAGTTTGGACCTTGTATTCAGCTTCTATGTAGTATCTAAAATAGTTAATGTACAGTTTCTTACTCTCATCTCTCAACTGAGCTACTGAGTTATGTTTCTGTTATTCTCTGAAGGAGGTTTAGAGGCTGACCACCTTGGACAGTCAGGGAGGATTCACAAGATGCTTTATGTCCAATCCGCACTCATTATCCAGTGTTTTTATTTATTTATTTACGACATTTATATGCCGCCCTCCTCACCCCGAAGGGGGCTCAGAGCGGCTTACTAGTATATATTACATACAATATATTATATTATTAACATAGTACAATATCAACATTAAACATTGCTATATTGCACCATACCATTATATTGTTATATTATTAGTAATGTTACATGTAATATAAATATATAATTATAATATATTTTATTAACATTATTATATTGCATTACATTACAATATTATAAATATTATATGTATATACAATATATTATATTAGAATAGCACAGGAAAGCCCCTGGTGGAGCAGTGGGTTAAACCCCTGTGCCGGCAGGACTGAAGACCAACAGGTTGCAGGTTCAAATCCAGGGAGAGGCGGATGAGCTCCTTCTACCAGCTCCAGCTCCTCATGTGGGGACATGAGAGAAGCCTCCCACAAGGATGATAAAAACATCAAATCATCTGGGCGTCCCCTGGGCAACGTCCTTGCAGACGGCCAATTCTCTCACACCAGAAGCGACTTGCAGTTTCTCAAGTCTCTCCTGACACGACAAAAAAAAAAAAAGGACAGAAGACAAGGTGGAACTGTCCCCTGGCCCCCTCTCTTTTCACTCTGGCCCAGAGCAACAGTTGGTGCTGGGTAGAGGGGTCTCCAGCTTATGGCATATCCAGGAGACAAGATGGAACTTGTCTGGGGTTTCTTAGAGTTGAAGTCCAGTTGAATCTGGAGTCCAACCCTTCCCATCAAGAATCACTGCCTTGGGGAATTTGTGGCAGAAGTACAATCCAAATCCCAGTCTTCCTGATGTTCAGTCATGTAGCTTTTATATGTTGACAGTCTGTTCATAGCTTCATTTGCTCTCCTTGTTGCATTCTCTCACCTGGCTGAAAGTGAAGACAATATGCTGGCTTGATTAGTTTGCTCTTAATACTACCCCATATTTCTTGTTTTGTTTGTCAACACTCTACTAATCATCTCTCTTCTTGCCATCCAAGGAGACATCCTTGAAATTGGGGCTCAGTGGAGTATCCTGAAGAAAGACATCCCCTCTTTTGAGAGATACATGGCCCAGCTCAAGTGCTACTATTTTGATTACAAGTAAGCATTTCCTGCCATGCAGTCTTGAGCAGATTGCATTCCTGTTTTGAGTCTCTCTGTAAGACTTGTTTTTGCCGATCATTTGGCTGGGAGAAGCAGAGGCTGATACTCTAATCCTAGGCCTGTTCCATATACACACATCTCCTTGATCTCCATTTCACTGTGTTTTCCCTCTTCTGCCTCAGAGACGAGTTACCAGAGTCAGCCTACAAACACCAGCTCTTGGGTTTGAACCTCCTGTTCCTGCTGTCCCAGAACCGCGTTGCTGAGTTCCACACAGAGCTCGAAAGGCTCCCAGCAAAGGATATCCAGACCAATGTCTACATCAAGCACCCTGTGTCTTTAGAGCAGGTAACTTCCCACTCTTCTTTACCTGGATCTTGTGTTCTTAAATTGGAGGTGTTGTCTTGCACATTCAGAACAAATTCTTAATTGGGAACGTTTCTCTCTGCACCTCAATCCCATTACAGCGAGGAGGGGTATTTACTGTATATACGCAAGTATAAGCCTAGTTTTTCAGCCCCTTTTTTTAGGCTGAAAAAGCTCCCCTCGGCTTATACTCGAGTCAAGGTTATTTATTATTTTGTTGTTATTAGTATTATCTTTATTTCATGTATTATTTTATTACATTTACAGTATTTTACTCTATTGTTATGATTATTATTACATTTATTATACTTTATTATTATTGCATTTATTATTTTACTCTATTATTACTGTTATTATTGCATTTTCATTATTTTCCTTTATTATTATTATTACATTCATTATTTTACTCTCTTTATTATTGTTGGAAGGATACGTAAATACATTTACATTGAAGAAGGTTAGAATAATGATTTAATCAGAGTTGTGAAGTCTTATCTCAGATTACAATTTTATGTAAATATTCAACACCATTTCACCTCCTGATGCCTCAATTAATCTAATTTTATTGCTATCTATTTTTATTTTGAAATTTACCAGAAGTAGCTTCATTTCTCACCCTCGGCTTATACTCGAGTCAATATGTTTTCCCAGTTTTCTGTGGTAAAATTAGATGCCTCGGCTTACATTCGGGTTGGCTTATACTCGAGTATATGTGGTATTTATTACTGTACTTAGAGGTATTTCTGTATTGCCTTCCAACCCACAAGGGGTCTCAATTGGATGAACAGATTATTTATTTATCGTGTTAGGAGCAAACCAAACAATTGTATTGTATTTTTTAAAAACACGCAAAGTTTGCAAACTTGGCATTCTTTTAAATGTCCTTTGACCAGTATCTGGTCACTTGGCATGCCTCTGGTGTTGCTATAAGAAGGTCCTCCATTGTGCATGTGGCAGAGCTCAGGTTGCATTGCAACAGGTGGTCAGTGGTTTGCACTTCTCCACAATCACATGTCGTGGACTCCACTTTGTGGCCCCATTTTTTGAGGTTGGCTCTGCATCTCGTGGTGCCAGAGCGCAGTCTGTTCAGCGCCTTCCAAGTCACCCAGTCTTCTGTGTGCCCAGGAGGGAGTCTCTCATTTGGTATGAGCCATTGATTGAGGTTCTGGGTTTGAGCCTGCCACTTTTGGACTCTCGCTTGCTGAGGTGTTCCAGCTAGTGTCTCTATAGATCTTAGAAAACTATTTCTTGATTTAAATCGTTGGCATGCTGGCTGATACCCAAACAGGGGATGGGCCGGAGATGTCACTGCCTTGGTCCTTTCACTATTGGTTGCTACTTCCAGGTGGATGTCAGATGGTGCAATACTGGCTAAGCAGTGTAATTTCTCCAGTGGCGTAGGGTGCAGACACCCCGTGATAATGCGGCATGTCTCATTAAGAGCCACATCCACTGTTTTAGCATGGTGAGATGTGTTCCACACTGGATGAACAGATGAGAAACAATTAAAACAATATAATTTTCACAAGTTTGTGGTTTCACCCAAGTATATAATAAACTACAGTCGGCCCTCCACCTTTTCAGGGGTTAGAAGCACCGTTGTACATAGCTTTCCTGGAAAGATGACTAATACATTCATTGTGTGTCCTCCACAGTACCTGATGGAAGGCAGTTACAACAAAGTGTTCCTCGCTAAAGGCAACATCCCGGCAGAGAGCTACGCTTTCTTCATTGACATCTTACTGGACACTGTCAGGTTGGTTGTGTTCTCTCACCAGCATTCAAGTGGCTCAGATCCTCTCCACACCGGCACCTCATTCCGCAAAAATCTCAATAGCAAGTGTGATTGGATCATTCCGCCCAGAATTAACCAGTATTGGTAAAGTTGCCTATTGTATCCTTGCACGAGTTTCTGATTTCACTCGAGATCTTCCAATAGACATGGTTCCCAGAATGAGAAACTCAGGGGAAATGTGTGTTTTTGTTGCCCACCCAAACAACCTTTTAAGAATGTGGTATAGCTATAAAATGAATTCAGGAGCAAGATTTTCCTTTTCCAAAATTCTGTGGACTCTTTCTACCTTGCAGACCAAGATCACCCATATAGAACACCATACATGCAGTTCGGCAACTCATCTCCCCCATCACAGCAGCTGGCGCAACACTATTAGGCCCATTGTTAGGGACAGGCGCAATCCAGCATTTTTGTTGTTTATTCGTTCAGTCACTTCTGACTCTTCGTGGCCTGCTAGACCGGTCCACGCAAGAGCTCCCTGTCAGCCGTCACCATCCCCAGCTCCTTCAAGGTCAAGCCAGTCACTTCAAGGATACTATCCATCCATCTTGCCCTTGGTCGGCCCCTCTTCCTTTTCCCTTTCATTTTCCCCAGCATCATTCCTCTCCTCCAAGCTTTCTTGTCTTCTCATGAAATGGGTAAATTCCTTCATCTTTGCCTCTAATATCCTTCCCTCCAGTGAGCCGTTGGCATTATTTCCTGGAGTAAGGTCTGGTTTGATCTTCCCGCGGTCCAAGGCACTCTCAGAATTTTCCTCCCAACACCACAGTTCAAAAGTGTCTATCTTCCTTCACTCAGCCTTCTTTATGGTCCAGCTCTCACATCTATAGGTTTTGTTGTTGTTCATTCGTTCAGTTGTTTCTGACTCTTCGTGACTTCATAGACCAGCCCACGCCAGAGCTCCCTGTCGGCTGTCACCACCCCCACCTCCTTCAAGGTCAATTCAGTCACTTTGCTCAGCCTTCCCTATGATCCAGCTCTCACATCCATAGGTGACTATGGGGAATACCATGGCTTTAACTATGCGGATCTTTGTTGCCAGTGTGAAGTCTCTACTCTTCACTATTTTATCAAGATTGGACATTGCTCTCCTCCCAAGAAGGAAACATTTCCTGATTTCCTGGCTGCAGTCTGTGTCTGCAGTCATCTTTGCACCTAGAAATACAAACCATGTCACTGTCTCCATGTTTTCTCCCTCTATTTCCCAGTTGTCAATCATTCTTGTTGTCATAATCTTGGTTTTTTTATGTTTAGCTGCAACCCAGTTTTTGCACTTGCTTCTTTCACTTTGGTTAGAAGGCTCCTCTGTTCCTCCTCACTTTTGGCCATCAAAGTGGTATCATCTGCATATCTAAGGTTGTTAATGTTTCTTCCAGCAATTTTAACCCCAGCCTTGGATACCTCAATCCCTGCATGTTGTGTGATATGTTCTGCATACAAGTTGAATAGGTCAGGTGAGAGTAGACAGCCCAGCCATACTTATTTCCAAATCTTGAACCGGTCTGTTGCTACTTGGTCATTATACAGATTTCTCAGGAGAGAGACAAGGTGTCTTGGTATTCCAATAATAATAATAATAATAATAATAATAATAATGCTTTATTTATACCTCGCTACCATCTCCCCAAGGTACTCAGTGCGGCTTACATGAGGCCAAGCTCATAGTACATCAATAACAAAAGCAATAACAAAAGCAATCAATACAATACAATTAACATAAACAATAAACAGTAACACACAAGCATTTAAAAACCTATGTCCGGGCCAAATGTAATAGTTTAAAATTAAAAAAATAACGCTGGGCATGAACAAGGTAGGATATAACTGGTATAGGGTTTTCAAAGAGAAATGAGGGAACATAATCAGTCCTAAATCAGTGGTAAAGTGCATTTTGAGGTCATATTGTTGAGAGTTTTCCTTATTCTGGGAAGGCACACTGGAACAACAACGTTTTCAGGCTCCTCCTAAAGGCTGCCAGAGTTGGGGTATATCTGATGTCCTTGGGAAGTGAGTTCCAGAGTCGGGGGGCCACCACAGAGAAGGCCCTCTCCCTCGTCCCCACCAATCGCGCCTACATAAACATCTTAAAATAGTTTGCAGCACATCTGTTTTGACAAGAAAGAATTCAGCATGTGCCGAACTTGCCCACTGATGTCATCTGAGCTTAGAAATGCTTCTTGATGGCTGGATTCTGTTTCCTGTGTCAACTGATTCGGGTTTTTTTTCCTCTCTCAACCCAGGGACGAGATTGCCAGCTGCATTGAGAAGGCTTATGAGAAGATTCTGTTCAATGAAGCCACTCGTATGCTCTTCTTCACCCCCAAAAAGATGACTGACTATGCCAAGAAGGTGAGGTTTTCCAGATGGGACCATGCTTTGTTTGAGCTTCCTTCCTTGTGGAGTTCTCTGTAAGAATGATCCATTCTTACCACGTTGAATGATAGCTCTCATCTTCCCTAACTGGAGTTGATGGGAGTGTTCGTTGAACAATACCTGGTAACGTCATATTTTTCCTCCTACTTTTCTAGAAAAAGTTCAGTTTCAGTAGCTGTGCTTTCAATTATGTATTTGCTTGCTTGTGAACATATACAGTTGGGGGGTGGGGGGAGTATTTAGTCAGATACCAATTGTACAAGGTCTCCCACTTAAAAAGATGAGAGAGGCCTGTAATTAACATCATAGGTAGATCTCAACTATGAGAAACAACATGAGAAAACCCATCCAGAAATTCTGATTTTTAACAAATTTATTTGCAAATTATGGAGGAAAATAAGTATTTGGTTCATAACAAAAGTTCATAACATCTCAATTCTGGGTTTGAGCCTGCCACTTTTGGACTCTCGCTTGCTGAGGTGTTCCAGCGAGTGTCTCTGTAGATCCTAGAAAACTATTTCTTGATTTAAGTCATTGACGTGCTGGCTGATACCCAAACAGGGGATGAGCTGGAGATGTCACTGCCTTGGTCCTTTCACTATTGGCTGCTACTTCCCGGCGGATGTCAGGTGGTGCAATACCGGCTAGACAGTGTAATTTCTCCAGTGGTGTAGGGCGCAGACACCCCGTGATAATGCGGCATGTCTCATTAAGAGCCACATCCACTGTTTTAGCGTGGTGAGATGTGTTCCACACTGGGCATGCATACTCAGCAGCAGAGTAGCATAGCGAAATGGCAGATGTCTTCACTGTGTCTAGTTGTGATCCCCAGGTTGTGCCAGTCAGCTTTCGTATGATATTGTTTCTAGCACCCACTTATTATTATTATTATTATTATTAACTTTATTTATACCCCGCTAACATCTCCCGAAGGACTCGGTGCAGCTTACAAAGGCCAAGGCCTTTTTTGTGGCGCTGTGTTTCCAAGAATCAGTAACCATTCAGAAACTGCATGTATTTCCTGTTAGATACAAACAGTTTCCTGTTGTTGTTTTAAATGGCCGTGTCAGAACATACCAACAGTTGTGCCATTAAAAATGCAGATCTGGAGCATTTAAGGTTGGCTTTGTCACCACTTCTCAAAAACGTGTCTCCTTTCCTTTCAGCGTGGCTGGGTCCTGGGCCCAAACAACCACTACTGTTTCACGGGTCAGCAGCAGAAACCCGAAGACGCCACCATCCCTTCAACGGAGCTAGCCAAACAAGTTATCGAATACGCTCGGCAGCTGGAGATGATCGTCTAGCGCATGGCTGCTGCTGCGGGCCAGCACTGTGGGCTGTTCCTTTCCCTATTTTCTCCAATTCCCATCCAGCTGGGTGATCCCTTTACTTTTATGGATAGAATGGGTGGGAGTATGAATGTCTATTTGTCCTGGAATGCCAGAGTAAATGTAAGCTGGTCTCATCTGTGTGTCATCCAGAGTTGCATTGTTTCTTGGGGGTCAGATTGGGCATCTGAAAGGGAAGAGGCAGTCTGTGGCCATTTCTGACCTGACAAGGATGGAAATTCCCTTGTTGTGTACCAACCTGTTCTTTGCTAAAGTCCAGAACCAATTGCAGGAACTTTTGGTTGCATAGGAAAGAGACTATTCTCTGCTTTCTGGTCAGTGTGGCTTCAAAAATCCTCTCAGATTTATGTTCATGCTTCTGTTTTGGCTTGTTCTTTTATTTTGTACATCACTACCACCTGTTTGGTGTGTCACTTAAAGGGATGGCTATAGGAGAAACAAATAAAACACAATTTCTACGACAAATATAATTTTCTAGTTGTCATAAAGGGATCCTAAAAGTTTTAGAACATCAGAAAATTGTGGTTAGATGTAATGTCAAACCAGACCTGAAATCCAGTGTATGTGAAGTTACTGCCGCCACTCCTTTCGCCTGCACATCCATGAGGAGACGAGAAGCATTCCGTTCTTTATGGCGCTAATCCTGGTTTGTATTGCTCAGATTGCACCTAGAATTCGTCTCTCTGTGACCTAAGTTTGTTGGACTTCTGGCAATGAGAAGAGAGTGCCCATGTGCTTCTTGAATGCTAGGAAGCCCAGGTAAACAGGGAAATGTCCAGGAAATAGGGCAGAGCTACTTAATGCTCCTTAAGGAGGAGAAACTCCCCAAGATGGGTTGTTGTAGGTTTTTTCGGGTTATATGGCCATGTTCTAGAGGCATTCTCTCCTGACGTTTCACCTGCATCTATGGCAAGCATCCTCATAGAATCATAGAGTTGGAAGAGACCTCATGGGCCATCCAGTCCAACCCCCTGCCAAGAAGCAGGAATATTGCATTCAAATCACCCCTGACAGATGGCCATCCAGCCTCTGTTTAAAAGCTTCCAAAGAAGGAGCCTCCACCACACTCCGGGCAGAGAGTTCCACTGCTGAACGGCTCTCACAGTCAGGAAGTTCTTCCTCATGTTCAGATGGAATCTCCTCTCTTGTAGTTTGAAGCCATTGTTCCGCGTCCTAGTCTCCAGGAAGCAGAAAACAAGCTGGCTCCCTCCTCCCTGTGGCTTCCTCTCACATATTTATACATGGCTATCATATCCCCTCTCAGCCTTCTCTTCTTCAGACTAAACATGCCCAGCTCCTTAAGCCGCTCCTCCTAGGGCTTGTTCTCCAGACCTTTTATCATTTTAGTCGCTCTCCTCTGGACACATTCCATCCTCAGAGGTAGTGAGGTCTGTTGGAACTAGGAAAAAGGGTTTATATATCTGTGGAATGACCAGGGTGGGACAAAGAACTCTTGCCTGTTGGAGCTAGGTGTGAATGTTTCAACTGACCACCTTGATGAGCATTCGATGGCCTGGCAGTACCTGGGGCAATCTTTTGTTGAGATGTGATTAGATGTCCCAGATTGGGCGCTGCATTTGGTGGTCCCTATGTAGACTTGTCCACAGCTGCATGGTATACGGTCTACATAGGGACCCCCAAATGCAGCATTGCCCAAACACGAATCAAGGAACATGAAAGGCACTGCAGAGTACTTCAACCAGAGAAGTCAGCCATAGCAGAGCACCTGATGAACCAACCTGGACACAGCATATTATTTGAGAACACAGAAATGCTGGACCACACCAACAACCACCATGTCAGGCTACACAGAGAAGCCATTGAAATCCACAAGCATGTGAACAATTTCAACAGAAAGGAGGAAACCATGAAAATGAACAAAATCTGGCTACTGGTATTAAAAAACTCTAAAATTACAACAGCAAAACAACCACCAAACGCAGCGCCCAATCTGGGACATCTAATCACCTCTCAACAAAAGATTGCCCCAGGCACTGCCAGGCCATCAAATGCTCATCAAGGTGGTCAGTTGAAACATTCACACCTAGCTCCATCAGAAAAGAGTTCTTTGTCCCACCCTGGATCATTCCACAGTTATATAAACCCATTTTCCTTGTTCCAACAGACCTCACGACCTCTGAGGATGCTTGCCATAGATGCAGGCGAAACATCAGGAGAGAATGCCTCTAGAACATGGCCCGAAAAAACCTACAACAACCCGGTGATGCCGGCCATGAAAGCCTTCGGCAATACAACTCCCTAAGAGTCTTTACAACTTAAATAGGACAGGTTAAAACAGTTGTTTTCCATGTTGGGAGAGTAGCATTAATGGACATTCAGGCCCTGCAGCTAGTATATTTGAGTTGCAAGCCAAGTCCTTTGTATATAGAGGCAATGTTTCCACTCTTGAGGGACCTCCAATTCAAACCAGAATTTAACAGAAGGTAGCTTAAATTTTGAAAGAAAAAAAAGCCCTTTTTTAGGGAAGAGGAAAATAAGATATGGAAGCTACTAATCCTTATTTGTTTGAACCCCCTAGCAAGTAGTTTTCACATTTGGAGATGCTAAGCAGATAAAGTAAAGGTAAAGGTTTCCCCTGACATTAAGTCATGCCATATCAAACTCTAGAGAGTGGTGCTCATCGCCATTTCTAAGCCAAAGAACTGGCATTGTCTGTAGACTCCTCCAAGGTCATGTGGCCAGCATGACTGCATGGAGCACCGTTACCTTCCCACAGAAGTGGTACCTATTGGTCTACTCACATTTGCATGTTTTTGAACGAGGTTGGCAGAAGCTGGGCCTAACAGCAGGAGCTCACCATGCTCCCTGGATTCGAACTAACTTTTCGGTCAGCAAGTTCAGCAGTTTGGCGGTTTAACCCGCTGCACCACCAGGGGGCTATCTATCTATATAAATGTAATGTTTGCTGGACGAATTGAGACCAAATTTGGACACAAGACACCCTATCAGGCCAACGAGTGACCATCACTCATAAAAACATTGAAAAACACAGCAAAGGAGACTTAAAAGCCAAAAAACAAAAAATTACATTACAGCGCATACACAAAACCATACATATACAAAAACACACATATATATACACACACATACATATATGCATACACACACACATAAACACAAAACATACACACAAAAGGGGAAGGAAGGAAGGAGAGAAAGAGGGAAGGAAGGARGGAAGGAAAGAAAGGAAGGTAGAGAAGAAAGGAAGGTAAGAAGGAAATTAAAAAGTGAAAGAAGAAAAAAGAGAGAGGGAAGGAAGGAGTGAAGGGATGGAAGAAAGAGGGAAGGAAAGAAAGAGAGAAGGATGGAACCAAAGAGGAAAGGGAGGAAGGAAAGAAACAGGTAGAGAAGGAAGAAAGAAGATGGAAAAGAAAAAGAGGGAAGGAATGAAAGAGAGGGAAGGAAGGAGAGAAAGAAAGGAAAGAGAGAGGGAAGGTTGGCCACAGCAACACGTGGCGGGTACAGCTAGTGTGTGTGTATGTGTGTGTGTATATATATACTAGCTGTACCTGCCATGCATTGCTGTGGCCAACCTCTCTTTCTCTCCTTCTTTCCCTCCTTCCTTCACTCCCTCTTTCATTTCTTCCTTCCCATCTTTCCTTCTCTTCTTCCTTCCTTCTCTATCTCTTTCCTTCCCTCCCCCTTTTTCTTTCTCTTCTGCTGTCTCTCTTTTCTTCCTTCTCTCTCTCCTTTCCTTCCCTCCCTCTTTCTCTGCATCTTCCCTCCTTCCTTCATTCCCCTTCCCTTTTTTCTTTCCCTTTTTTTCTTTCCTTCGCTCCTTCCTTCTCTAACTTTCCTTCCTTCCCCCTTTTTCTTTCCCTCCCTCTTTCTCTCCTTCCTTCTCTACCTCTTTCCTTCCTTCTCTCTTTGCTTCCATGCTTCCTTCTCCCTTTCCTTCTTTCTTTCCCCCCTCCCTCTTTCTTTTCTATTCCTTTCTTTCTTTCTTTTCTCCCCTTCCCTCCCTCTTTCTTCCCTTTTTTCTGTATTGTCATGTAGCTTTTCATCATTTAGCTTTTTGGGGCTTTTAAAGTCCCTTCTGCTGTGCTTTTCAGTGTTTTTATGAGTGAAGGACATACATTGGTTTAGTTGGTGTCTTGTGTCCAAATTTGGTGTCAATTCCCCCAGTGGTTTTTGATTTCTGTTAATCCCGCAAACAAACATTACATTTTTATTTATATAGATCAGTGTTTCTCAACCTGGGGGTCGGGACCCTTGAGGGGGTCGCAAGGGGGTGTCAGAGGGGTCACTGAAGAGCCTCAGAAAACACAGTATTTTCTGTTGGTCGTGGGGGGTTCTGTGTGGGAAGTTTGGCCCAATTCTATCATTGGTGGGATTCAGAATGCTCTGTGATTGTAGGTGAACTAGAAATCCCAGCAACTACAACTCCCAAATATCAAGATCTATTTTCCCCAACCTCCACCAGTGTTCACATTTGGGCATATTAAGGATCCATGCCAAGTTTGGTCCAGATCCATCATTGTTTGAGTCCACAGTGATCTCTGGATGTAGGTGAACTACAACTCCAATACCAAAGGACACTGCTCACAAAACCCAGTATTTTCTGTTGGTCATGGGAGTTCTGTGTGCCAAGTTTGGTTCAATTCCATCATTAGTGGAGTTCAGAATTCTCTTTGATTGTAGGTGAACTATAAAACCCAGCAACTACAACTCCCAAATGACAAAATCATTTTTTTGAGTGAAGGACATACATTGGGTTGTTAGGTGTATCGTGTCCAAAGTTGGTGTCAATTCCCCCAGTGGTTTTTGAGTTCTGTTAAACCCGCAAACGAACATTACATTTTTATTTATATAGATATATATGGAAAGAGATACTTCCCTGAACCCACACAGGACGAATTATTCCTACCCCTGCCATACAGTGCCCACTTTGTACAGTTAAGAAATCGCCTGTGGTTGCCGCCATCTCAAGAATACTCCTGGTGAGACAATGCAGTGTCAGGCAGGTGGTATACAAGTTTTATTGCTGCGTAGGCCTGGGGAAGGGGCAGGGAGCTTCAGTCCTCCTTGGCAACATGTTGTTGGTCGAAAGAGTCCAGGCAGAACTTGGTCCCAGCAACCAGGGAGACAGCCAGCATGGCAGTGGCAACCCAGGGCGGTTCTGCCAAATGGTTGGTGGAGGGGTTGAGCCTGCATGGAAATGGGTTGAAAGGAAAACAGAGGAATGGTGCGGATGAGTAGACCAGCTTCTGTGCACATCTACACCCTTCTTGGGTGAATCGTAGTCCTCCCAATAATAATAACAACAACAACAACTTTATTTGTACCCCGTTATCATCTCCCCAAGGCGAGCCGCCAGTGGCGCAGTGGGTTAAACCCCTGTGCCGGCAGGACTGAAGACCGACAGGTCGCAGGTTCGAATCCGGCGGAGAGCACGGATGAGCTCCCTCTATCAGCTCCAGCTCCCCATGCAGGGACATGAGAGAAGCCTCCCACAAGGATGGTTAAAAACATCAAAACATCCAGGCGTCCCCTGAGCAACGTCCTTGCAGACGGCCAATTCTCTCACACCAGAAGCGACTTGCAGTTTCTGACACGACAAAAAACATCTCCCCAAGGGACTCGGTGCGGCTTACATGAGGCCGAGCCCACAATACAACAATAAGCAACAACAACAATAATACAAAACAATAAATAAACTCATAAGCAAAAATAAGCAATAAACATTAACAATAACACGATGCATTTAAAAACCTATGGCTGGGTCAAATGTAATAATTAAAATTAAAAAAATAATAATGTTGGGCATGACAAGGTGACATGTAACTGGGATAGAAATTTTGGAGAGGGAGAAAATGTGCAGACAATCTTAGATCATTAATAAAGTGCGTTTAGGGACATATTGCTGGGAGTTTCCTTATTCTGGGAAGGCACACTGAAACAACCACGTTTTCAGGCTCCTCCTAAAGACTGCCAGAGTTGGGGCTTGCCTAATGTCCTTGGGGAGTGAGTTCCAAAGTTGAGGGGCCACCACTGAGAAGGCTCTCTCCCTCGTCCCCACCAATTGCGCTTGCGATGGTGGTGGGAGCGTGAGCAGGGCCTCTCCAGATGATCAAAGAGATCGTGTGGGTTCGTACACGGAGATGCGGTCACGCAGGTAGGCGGGTCCCAAACCGTTTAAGGCTTTGTAGGTAAGCACCTGCACCTTGAATTGGGATCGGTAAATGAACGGCAGCTAATGGAGCTCTTTAAACAGAAGGGTTGACCGCTCCCTGTTAGGAGCTCCACTCGTTGAACCAGTTGAAATTTCCGGGCCGTTTTCCAGGGCAGCCCCACGTAGAGTGCATTACAGTAGTCCAATCTGGAGGTGACTAAGGCGTGGACCACCCTGGCCAGATCCACCTTCACGAGGTACGGTCGCAGTTGGCACAAGAGTCTTAATTGTGCAAAGGCCCTCCCGGCCACCGCCAACACCTGAGCTTCAAGCGTAAGTGATGAGTCCAGGAGGACACCCAAACTACGGACCTGTGACTTCAGGGGGAGTGCAACCCCATCCAACACAGGTTGCCACCCTATACCCCGATCCAGTTAACGATCTACCAAGAGGACCTCTGTCTTGTCAGGATTAATCTTCAGCCTGTTCCTCCTCATCCAGACAGCCACAGCGGCCAGGCACTCGTCCAGCACCCGAGGGGCTTCCTTGGAATTAGGAGGAAAAGAGTAGTAGAGTTGCGTGTCATCTGCGTACAGATGGCACCCAACTCCAAAACTCCGGATGACCTCTCCCAATTGATCATGAGCACCTTGTTTTTAACTGATTTAAATTCTCACTGATTTGAGACTTTTCCGATCCCCCTAACTACAACTCCAAGAAGCTTTTGTTCATAATATCTTCTGGGAGTGGTAGAATAGTATGTTTGATGGGCCCAATGCAGCATACGCATTTGCGTAGTCTAAAACAGGATTCTCAAGCTGTGAACTTAACGAATTTTTCTCTCCCTTTGATTCCTGTTGCCCTGAGATTTTTGTTGAAATTCATTGAGCTGAACGAGGGGATTTCTTCCTAATTTTGAGGGGGGTCCGTCACTTGCAAAGAGGTCAGAACCTCCGGTCCAAAGTCACATAGCCATAGGACTGGGGAAGAAGCTGTGTGGGTCGTTGCTAAGCAACATCTGGAGTTTGCGCATTCGAAAACACGGGGGTGGTTACGAGGCAAAGACTTGCTTTGGGGTGGGGAAATGTGGGAGGCTAAGGGGATGCATTATGACACCCCCCCCCCCCCCCCCCAGGAGACTTTGGAGGACTGCATCTCACCTACAGCACTGCTCTGCAGTTTCAAAAGGCCACCAATCTCCCCTGTGCACTTTTGCCCCCTTTAGAGATCCATGATAGGCCCCTTTTAACAGCAGGAAAAGACTGGAAATCCTTTTAATGTTTCCTTTAATGGTTGGGTAGGGTGTGAGGATCTCCTTTCTCAACATCCCCATTAAATTACAACCCTCAGGACTCTTCAAGAGGAAGTCATGATTGTTAAATTGGCAGAAATTACTTGTGATGCAGATACACTGCTTTTCCTTCTCAGCTGGATTTTTTTCCCCCGGGTCAGAAGCGACTTGAGAAACTGCAAGTTGCTTCTGGTGTGAGAGAATTGGCCATCTGCAGGGACGTTGCCCAGGGGATGCCCGGATTTTTGAACAAGCCCTATGAAGAGTGGCTTAAAGAGCTGGGCATGTTTAGCCCGAAGAAAAGAAGGCTGAGAGGAGACATGATAGTCATGTATAAATATGTGAGATGAAGTCACAGGGAGGAGAGAGCAAGCTTGTTTTCTGCTTCATAGAATCAGAATCAAAGAGTTGGAAGAGACCTCATGGGCCATCCAGTCCAACCCCCTGCCAAGAAGCAGGAATATTGCATTCAAATCACCCCCGACAGATGGCCACCCAGCCTCTGTTTAAAAGCTTCCAAAGAAGGAGCCTCCACCACACTCCGGGGCAGAGAGTTCCACTGCTGAACGGCTCTCACAGTCAGGAAGTTCTTCCTCATGTTCAGATGGAATCTCCTCTCTTGTAGTTTGAAGCCATTGTTTCGCGTCCTAGTCTCCAGGGAAGCAGAAAGCAAGCTTGCTCCCTCCTCCCTGTGGCTTCCTCTCACATATTTATACATGGCTATCATATCTCCTCTCAGCCTTCTCTTCTTCAGGCTAAACATGGACGCGGAACAATGGTTTCAAACTACAAGAGAGGAGATTCCATCTGAACATGAGGAAGAACTTCCTGACTGTGAGAGCCGTCTGTCAGGGGTGATTTGAATGCAATATTCCTGCTTCTTGGCAGAGGGTTGGACTGGATGGCCCATGAGGTCTCTTCCAACTCTTTGATTCTATGATTCTATGCTACTCTGCTGCTGAGTATGCATGCCCAGTGTGGAACACATCTCACCACACTAAAACAGTGGATGTGGCTCTTAATGAGACATGCCGCATTATCACGGGGTGTCTGTGACCTACACCACTGGAGAAATTACACTGTTTAGCTGGCATTGCGCCACTTGACATCCACCGGGAAGTAGCAGCCAATAGTGAAAGGACCAAGGCAGAGACATCTCCAGGTCATCCCTTGTTTGGGCATCAGCCAGCATGTCAACGACTTAAATCAAGAAATAGTTTTCTAAGATCTACAGAGACACTCGCTGGAACACCTCAGCAAGCGAGAGTCCAAAAGTGGCAGGCTCAAACCCAGAGCCTCAATCAATGGCTGATACCAAATGAGAGACTCCCCCCTGGGCACACAGAAGACTGGGTGACTTGGAAGGCGCTGAACAGACTGCTCTCTGGCACCACGAGATGCAGAGCCAACCTTAAGAAATGGGGCTACAAAGTGGAATCCACTACATGCGAGTGCGGAGAAGAGCAAACCACTGACCACCTGCTGCAATGCAACCTGAGCCCTGCCACATGCACAATGGAGGACCTTCTTGCGGCAACACCAGAGGTACTCCAAGTGGCCAGATACTGATCAAAGGACATTTAATCAACTACCAAGCTTGCAAACTCTGTTTAGTCTGTTTGTTAAAAATTTGTTTAAAATGTAATACAATTATCTGGTTGATACTGATACGATAAATAAATAAATAAATAAATAAATAAATAAAGGTTGAACTCATTGTGTCACCAGGGGCTCCTCTCAGCCAGATAACTATACAGTGCTGGGCACACTCCTGCTCACCAAGCCATGACGTTCTTGGGCAGCTTCCTCTGATCCCGGTGTTTACAATAGCACTTCATGGAACAAGAATTTGCCACCTGGAAAGCTGGCCAATGGTGCGCAGGAGACTGTTCGGCCTCTCGGTCTTGGACAGGTTTGTCCTGGGCGGAGGTCACATCCTGGTCGATACCAGCTGGTTTGTCCAGAGAAAGAGGTGTCTCCTGGACAAAAAAAAAGATGTCCTCGCTTAAAACTTTGATATATGCTCTTCCTGCACACCAAATTCAGCTTATTCATACTCTTCTGTTAATAATCAAGGCACTGGTATCTGTACAAAATCACATATGCCGCTCTCCCCTTCAGCCAAGACCTGGAAGGCACTGCTGTGGCCATCAAGCAGCTGGAGAGAGGTGACCCTTCCCACTATATTAGTTAGACCTTATCTGGAATAGCAGAACCTCATTTTAGGAAGGATATGGACCAGCTACAATCGGTTCGGAGAAGAGTGACAAGAAAAAGATGTATGGAGAACAAGATGTACCCTGAAAGGTTGAGGGAACGGGCATGCTCATCCTGATGAAGAGAAGACTGAGGGGTGACCCTCTTTACACATCTATAAAGAGTGTCACAGGTGCAGCTTTGTTCGATGCTGCTTCAGAAGGGTTCCAACCCCATTTGTGCACTTCTTCCCTCGAGCCATCACAACCTCTATCCAGCAGGACTTGTTCTTCTATCCCGGTGGGGTTTGTTATTTTTGGGTTGTTGCAGGTTTTTTCGAGCTGTGTGGCCATGTTCTAGAGGCATTCTCTCCTGATGTTTCGCCTGCATCTATGGCAAGCATCCTCAGAGGTAGCATCCTCACTACCTCTGAGGATGCTTGCCATAGATGCAGGCGAAACGTCAGGAGAGAATGCCTCTAGACCAGGGGTAGGGAACCTTTGGCCCTCCAGCTGTGGTGGACTTCAACTCCCACAATTCCTTGAGGCTCGGCATTCGCCCCAAAGGCTTACCTTGGCCCAATGCCGAGCCTCAAGGAATTGTGGGAGTTGAAGTCCACCACAGCTGGAGGGCCAAAGGTTCCCTACCCCTGCTCTAGACCATGGCCATACAGCCCGAAAAAACCTACAACAAACCAGTGATTCCGGCCATGAAAGCCTTCGACAATACTTTGTTATTTTTGCTGCTTCCCGAAGGTCAGATTCAGAAGATGGAGAGACTGCACTACTTGTCAAGATACTGTGGGTTCAAAATGGACTTTTGGCCATTTAAAAAAAATATTACATATAAGGTAAAGGTTTTCCCTTGACATTAAGTCCAAATCGTATCTGACTTTGTGGGTTGGTGTTCATCTCCATTTCTAAGGGCCAGCGTTGTCCATAGACACCTCCAAAGTCATGTGGCTGGCATGACTGTATGGAGCGCCGTTACCTTCCTGCCGGAGCAATACTTATTGATCTCACATTTGGGTTGTTGTAGGTTTTTTCGGACTATATGGCCATGGTCTAGAGGCATTCTCTCCTGACGTTTCGCCTGCATCTATGGCAAGCATCCACAGAGGTAGTGGGTAACCCTAACCTCACTGCCTCTGAGGATGCTTGCCATAGATGCAGGCAAAACGTCAGGAGAGAATGCCTCTAAACCATGGCCATATAGCCTGAAAAAAACCTACAACAACCCAGTGATTCCGGCCATGAAAGCCTTCGACAATACGATCTCACATTTGCATGTTTTCTAACTGCTAGGTTAGAAGAAGCTGGGGCTAACAGCGGGAGCTGACCCCGCTCCCCAGATTCAACCTTTCAGTTAGAAAGTTCAGCAGCTCAGCGGTTTAACTCACTGTGCTACTGGGGACTCCATATACAAATATTACATACTAGCTGTACCTGCCACGCGTTGCTGTGGCCAACTTTCCCTCCCTCTTTCTCTTCTTTCCCTCCTTCCCTTTTCTTCCTTCCTTCCTTCCTTCTCTACCTCTTTCCTTCCTCCCTTTTTCTTTACCTTCCCTTTCTCTTTCTTCCTTCTCTACCTCTTTCCTTCCTCCCTTTTTCTTTTCCTTCTCTTTCTCTTTCTTCCTTCTCTACCTCTTTCCTTCCTCCCTTTTTCTTTTCCTTCCCTTTCTCTTTCTTCCTTCTCTGCCTCTTTCCTTCCTTCCTTTGCTTTTTGCTTCCATCCTTCCTTTTGTCTTTCCTTCCTTCCCTCCCTCTTTCTCTTTCTCCTTCACTCCCTCTTTCCTTCCTTTTCTTTTTTCTTTCCTCCTCTCCTTCCTTCTTTCTCTACCCATTTCTTTCCATCCCTCTTCTTTCCCTCTTTCTCTCCTTTCTTCCTTCTCTAACTCTTTCCTTCCTTCCTTCTGTCCTTCCTTCCTTCCTCTTCCTTCCTTCCTTCCTTCCTTCCTTCCTTCCTTCCTTCCTTCACTCTTTGCTTCCATGCTTCCTTCTCTCTTTCCTTCCTTCTTTCTTTTCAACTTCCTTCCTTCCCTCTTCCTTCCCTTTTTTCTGTATGTCATTTATCTTTTCGTCATTTATCTTTTGGGTTTTAAGTCCTTTCCACTGTTTTTTTTTTTTGGGGGGGGGTTATGAGTGATGGACACTCATTGGTCTGTTAGCGTTGCTATGGCCAACCTTCCCTCCCTTTCTCTCTCTCTCCTTTCCCTCTTTCCTTCATTCCTTCCTTTTTTCTTTCCTTCTCTCTTTCCTCCCTCCCCCCTTTTTTACCTTCTTTCTCTCCTTTCTTCCTTCTCTACCTCTTTCTTTCCTTCCTTCTTTTGCTCTTTGCTTCCATCCTTCCTTCTCTCTTTCCTTCTTTCTTTCCCGCCCTCTTTCAATCCTTTCTTCTCTCCCTCTTTCCTTCCTTCCCTTCTCTACCTCTTGCCTGGGCACCGGCAGGAAGAGAGCCTTGCTGTAACCCTCAGCCTTGCTGGGCTGGGCGTGGGGCAGGCGGGTGGTGCTTTTCAAGGCAGGCCTCACTCACCCAGCGCTGCCCCATCTTCTTTCTGCCATAGCTGCAGGGCACCTTCCCTGCATGGCAGGAGGGTACACAGCCAGAGTCATATGGAAGGTGCCCTGCGGCTGAGGCAGAAAGAAGGGGCCAATGTGGGTGAGCAAGGCCCACCCCGGGCCCTGCAAGGCTGAGAGCTGCAGAACTCCCTTCTCGTCGGTGCCCAGGCAAGGGAAGGTGAAGCCTGGCAAGCAGCATCCACATGGAGTAGCCACCCACCCACCTCTCCAGGGGGTAAAGGAGGAGGAGAGGTCTGTGTTTGGTGGGGCTGACAAAGAGGGGAAGGAGACTGGAAGAAGGAAGGAGGGAGGGAAGGAAGGAAGGAGGGCCCACGCATGGAAAGGGACTCCATGGCGAGGCTTCTCTTCCCTCACAACGGTTGGTGCTTCATTCTTCTCGCGCAATGGGGAGAGGGGCTTTTGCACATGCTCTGTAAGGCATTTTTCTTTTTGGGGAGTTTTAAGTTATTTCCCCTTCATTTTTTTACGTTTTTTTTGTTTGAAAGACATAGATCGGATTAGAATGTGTTTTGCTGCCAAATTTGGTGTCATTGTGTCCAGTAGTTTTTGAGTTCTGTTAATCCCACAAACGAACATTACATTTTTATTTATATAGATACGAATATTAAATATGACTTCTCCTTAATGTAATATTTATAGGCCCGAATTCTGATGGAAGTCCTAGAGATTTCATTCAGCAATAGTGTGCAGGTACAACTGTACCAGGAGCTCCAATTTTGTTTGCTTTGCATTGAATGTTTGTTGTAGTCCTAAGTTTCAGGGACTCTGCAGATAGGTGGCTTCTTTTGGCTGCAATCATAGGGCAAGCCACCTGTCAATTATAGTTAGGTTCCCTGGTCCCGCCCCCTTTTTGGGTTTTGGAGGGAATAGGAGCCATTTTGGGTTCAGTCCACACAGAGAAGCCTTTCATGCAGGACATAATACCAAGAGCTCCTGTAGAAAGCTTCGTCTTCTACGGCTTGGCCGGGGAGATATACAGCCCACAGCTTTGCCGGGGTTATACAGCCCTACAGTTCCTTTGCTGAAGGACTTCAGCCAGCCATCTCTGAAACCTGAACTCCTTTTTCCCCTGGAAGTCTACAAAGCTCTGCTTGGTAAGGGTCACCCGCGGAAGCCAGAAGCATTTGGTACCGGGTGCAGGGGCTCCACGCCAACAGAGGCAAAGACAGACTGCCCAGATTAGAAGTTAAGGATTTCCCCATTAGTTACAGTTATGAAGATAGTGCCTGTTCCCTGTGGACAAGATTGAGAGAGAGCCAATAGACTGTTAAGAAAGCTTAAAGTACCTGTTTGTTTTCATTAATAAAGAACTTTGTTGAACCTTTAAGCAATCTAAAGACTCTGTTTTAAGGAAATCCAAGGGCCTTTAATCTGAGGCAGCCCCGGCGTCCCGTTGGGCACACACAATTTATGTCCTGTCTACAGTCTTATGCACAGGCCCAGCGTGCGACAGCACAAATGGACTGAGTGAGTCTACTCCAAATGGAACTAAGCAACTAGAATCCAAACTGATAAACAAATAATGTGTTACTCTCTTATTAAAAACAACACTGCTAGCAGATGTGTTTTTATAAACTATGTCCTGAACCAGACTGGTAAAGATCAAAATAACGTGAAAATCTATCCTCAAAAGACAAGGTAAGAACAATCGGGCAGCAGCACACAAACACAAGAAATGCAGCTCAGCCAAAGTAACTCAACTCACCAATGGCTCTCCGAAATAGAAAGGTCGTGCAACCTTTTCGAAAGGTGGGAAGAGAGGGACGCCCTCTAATCTCAGAGGGGACGTCATGCCATAACCTCGGGGCCACTGCTTTTGCCCTTTCCCCTTAGGCGGCTTAGCTTTGGGTTGCCCCGAAGTTTTGAGTTTCTCTTTAGATTTTGGAGCGGCGGAGCCTTGCTTTCGGATCTTGGGCCTCGCCTGAGCCGCGGCTGGCGCTTTCTGATCCGGTATCAGTCCAATGGAGACGCAGAGAGATCGAGGGGCCGAGACGGCGGGGCTGGGCACCTCCAACATTTCCTTGGAAGAATGAGGAACTGGGTTGAGGAGTGGCATCATGACCTCTTCTTCCTTTTGGAGAGGCTGCGTAGGTGCCAATGGACAACTGAGGCCCCAGGCAGTGCTAAAGGGACCTATCTTGAGTGGCGACGCTTCTTTTGCACCTTCTTCCAGTCCCTGCAGCCTCCTGCGTGATCTCTGGGGAGTCTCATCCACTTCTGTTGAAATTTCCCAAGCCAATGAGAGGGACGCGACAGGTGGAGAAGAGCTTGGCGCTTCCTCGGCCCCTTTGTTGACCCCAATTGGTGGCTCCACGTGCTCCTTGCCCCCTTCCTCGGCTGCCACCATGGCATCATCCAAGGAGGCCTGGCTGTCATCATGGAGGAGCCAGTCACACTTAGGGTCGCTCTCTAGGAAGGCAACAACCTGTGACATGGCGGTGCCAAACTTGGGTAGCTTTCTTCCCTGAGTTTTGCGGCGTTGAGGGTATGGGGTCGGCGGCCGGGGTCTTTGCCACTCGGTCCGCTTGGTGTTGCTGGGAGAGAATTCCTCAAAGAAGGTGACCATTTGCTGCATGGGAGCGTGGGAGGTAGTGGGCTCCTTAGGCGGGGGGACTTTCTTGAAGTGCTCCAGGAACATGTGGCTGAGGGAAGAGAAGTCCTCCGGGTTGCTCCTCTCCAGACCTTTGAAGGAGGGCAACTTCTTGCCTGCGGCGGTGAGGTGGTGCAGTGCTTTTGGCAACACTGGGGCCCCGGCGGGGGATTTCTTCTGAGGGCTCTGCTTCAGAACGTCAGCGTAGGAGATGCCGGAAGAGATGACGCTGGGCTTCTGCTTGACCGCCTTGATGCTAGGTGGCCACTGCCCGGGCTGGATGGTCACTTTGTACAGGAAGTTCAAGCCTTTCTCCAGCAGCTCTTGCATCGTTTCGGAACTGACGGCTTCTGCTCCCAGACCTTCGTACTTCACCTCAGCCTTGGCCTCATTTCTGGAGGCTTGGGACCTTTCTATGGGGCCACCTGAAGCATTGGCCAGCTCCTCAGGCAGTAAGGCAACCAAAGCCGGGTCCTTGGAGTCTCCCTCGCGCCCCGGTGCATTGTCCCGGTGGCACGTTTGTTCTTTCTCCTTCTGGATCCAGGACAGAAAGGCCTTCTTCCCTCCAGGCAGAACCATGCAGCTGAAAGGAGATGGGCTGCTTGGGCTCCTCTCGTTCAGAGGTCTAGGGCCCACCCAAACATCTTCGGTCATCTTTGACGATTCCGTTCTCTCCGTCGTGGCCACCGCTTGCTTCTTGGCTGAAGCTTCTGACACTTGACTCTCATTCTCTAGGTATTCCTTGGCACGGGCTTCAGTGTGTTGAGTCCAACAAACCTCTCTTTCAACCACATCCTTGGGTGCTTCTGTAACTCGGTCCAGTTCTGCCAGCTTCTCCGGCTGAAGGAACAGCGGCCCCTCCGTGTTCTTGTCAAGATGGCCACCCTCCGGCTTGCCCTTCCCTTTTGCTGGTGCTCGTTTGGCACCCAAGTCTCTCGCCTCTGCGCCGGCCCCCTGAGGAGGCCTCAAGGCTGCCTTCAACCCTTTGGGCTCCTCTTGGAAGACGTTTCCCAAAGTCTGCCCGCCCTGGAGGTCAGCTCCGCTGAGGCAGGCCAGTCCCCGCTTCTCTGTCCCCGTGTCCTGATTACAGAGGCTGGTCTCCTTCATCCCGCCGCTAACCACGTTCTGGGTCCACATGGAGGAGAGCTTCAGCTTGGATTTTTTGGAGTGGTTCTTCCCCATTTCGGCAGCCCCTGCCTGCCTGTCCCCGCCACCCGGTTCGCTGCTCAGAGGCGGACTGGCTGCTTTTGGCTCCGGGGCCTCGGGGTTGGGGGAGCAGTTCCCCAAGTCATGCTTGGTGCTGCTACTCTGGACTCGATCCGGCTTGCTTCTTTCCGGGTTGGCTTTTTCCTCCCCGTCTTTGGCAGACTCTGATTCTTGTGTGGTTTCTGATTGGACATTGCCCATTATATAAAGTCATCCTAAGGACGGAAAGAGAAAGAGCGTGACAAAGAGGAAGGCGCACAAGGGCGACAGGGGAAATGCAATGACCAAGACAACACTTTGGCAGTGCGGTGGGTATGCCCTGAGATCATGGTCTGCAGTAAATAATGCATTGGGTGTATCTACACTGCAGAATTAATGCAGTTTGACACCAGCTGAGATGTTCTGGCTTAATGCTATGGAATCATGGGAGCTATACATTTAGGCCTTTGCTGGTGCCTCACCAAACTATAACTCCCATGAGCCATGAAAGTTAAGGTGGTGCCAAACTGCATTCATTCTACAGCACTGTTTCTCAACCTGAGTGTCGGGACCCCTGGGCAGGGGGTCGCCAAAGGCCTTTCTATTGTTCATGGGGGTTCTGTGTGGGATGTTTGGCCCAATTCTATCATTGGTGGGGTTCAGAATGCTCTTTGATTGCAGGTGAACTTTAAATCCCAGCAACTACAATGCCCAAATGTCAAGGTCTATTTCCCCCAAACTCCACCAGTGTTCACATTTGGGCAAATTGAGTATTTGTGCCAAGGTTGCTCTAGATCCATCATTGTTTGAGTCCACAGTGCTCTCTGGAGGTAGGTGAACTACAATGCCAAAACTCAAGGTCAAAGCTCACCAAAACCTTCCAGTATTTTGTGTTAGTCATGAGCGTTCTGTTCAGTTCCATCGCTGGTGGAGTCCGGAATGCTCTTTGATTGTAGGTGAACTATAAATCCCAGCAACTACAACTCCCAAATGATAAAAACAACCTCCCCACCCCTCACCTTGCAACCCCACCAGTATTCAGTATTTGGGCATATTTGGTATTTGTGCCAAATTTGGTCCAGTGAATGAAAATACATCCTGCATATCAGATATTTACATTACAATTCATAACAGTAGCAAAATGACAGTTATGAAGTAGCAATGAAAATAATGTTATAGTTGGGGGTCACCACAACATGAAGAACTGTATTAAGGGGTCGCAACATTGAGAACCACTGTTCAAAGATTGAGGAAGATTGAGAACCACTGTTTGACATTGTAGATGCGCCCATTGAGCTATGGCAGTTAAAATGGTGTTAAACTGCATTCATTCTACAGTGTAGATGCACTCCATAAAGTAGTGCTAAACTGCCTAACTTCTACAGTGTAGATGTGTCCATTGAGCCATGGCAGTTGAAGTGGTGCCAAACTGCATTCATCCTACATTGCAGATGCACTCCATAAAGTGGTGCCAAACTGCATTCATCCTACATTGCAGATGCACTCCATAAAGTGGTGCCAAATTGCATTCATTCTACCATGTAGCTGCAGTCCATAAAATGGTGCCATACTGCATTCATTCTACATGAATATTTATTTATTTATTTATTATTTGAACTTATATGCCGCCACTCCCCTGGGGCTCGGAGCAGCTTACAAGAATAGCTAAAATCTAACAAAATTTAAAAGCAATTTAAAACAATTTAAAAACAACAATATCAAACATTAAAAGCCTGTCGAAACAGGTATGTCTTACATGCCCTGCGGAAAGCTGGTAAGTCCCGCAAGGCACGGACTTCAGGTGGCAGAGTATTCCAGAGTGATGGTGCCACTGCTGTAAAGGCTCTGCGTCTGGATGCTGTTAGACGCAAGGTCTTGACACTGGGGACTTCCAATAGCCCTATTCTTGATCTGCATTGTCTCTTGCAGTGGGGGCATCGGTTTCCAGGTGGAAGGCGGTCTCAGTCATGGTTGGCTTGACGCGCCTTCCTCTTGGCACATTTCTCTCTTTCACCCTCCATTCGTGCCTCTTCAAATTCTACAGCACTGCTGGTCACAGCTGACCTCCAGCTGGAGCATTCAAGGGCCAGGGCTTCCCAGTTCTCAGTGTCTATGCCAGAGTTTTTAAGGTTGGCTTTGAGCCTATCTTTAAATCTCTTTTCCTGCCCACCAACCCTTGTCGTGGTGAGGGGGCTTGCGTGTTCTAATGAACCTGTGTGCACAACAACTGGAGTTGTGCACTCCCAGGAGTGGCCGTGGGGGGGGGGGGGGAGTCAAAGAGCATTCAGAACCCCACCAATGATAGAACTGGGCCAAACCTCCCACACAGAACCCCCACAACCAACAGAAAATACCGTATTTTCTGGTGGTCTTTGGCAACCCCTCTGACACCCCCTCATGACCTTCCCGCAGGGGTCCCGACCCCCAGGTTGAGAAATGCTGCTTAAAGGCCATCCAGTCCACCACCCTTCACTAGGGCAAGAAAACATAATCAAAGCCCTCCTGACAGAGAGCCATCCAGCCATAGATATAGATAGATATATATGATTCTCACAGATATAGTATCATAGATTTGAAAGGGACCCCTAATGAAGGACAATAATATGTTCCATGTTCCAAAGCAGGGGTCCTCAAACTTTTTAAACAGAGGGCCAGGACATAGTCCCTCAAACTGTTGGAGGGCCGGATTATAATTTGAAAAAACCATGAATTAATTCCTAGGCACACTGCACATATCTTATTTGTAGTGCAAAAAACCCCTTAAAAACAATACAATAATTTAAATGAATAACAATTTTAAGAAATATAATTTAACTGATTTACGAGGCCATAAAAATATCCAGGAAGTATGCAAAGAATGAGGAAGTACTTCATCAGTGTCACAAACGGATAGTGAAGTGACAGCTCCCCTGGTGGCCAGAAGCTGGAATGTTAAATAGCCTCTGAGTGTCTGTCTATATATGTTGTGTGTCTATGGCATTGAACGTTCGCCGTGTATATGTACATTGTAATCCGCTCTGAGTTGCCTGTGGGGTGAGAAGGATGGAATACAAATACTGAAAATAAATAATAAATAATAAATAAACTTATTAGTATTTCAATGGAAACAGCAAGGTGGCTTCAGAAAAGACAAAAGCTGCACATCGCAAGTTTTGAACCTGACTCAGCACATAGAAGATGGCTTTGAAAGGCAGCAGATCACAGGAGCCGTCTTCATAGACCTGTCAGCAGCCTATGATACTGTGAACCACCGCCTCCTCCTGAGAAAAATGTATAATATCACAAAGGACACCACCTCACCCACCACATAGGAAACCTGCTACAAAACAGGAGCTTTTTGTTGAGTTCAAGGGCCAGAGAAGCAGATGGCGGAAACAGAAGAACGGCCTGCCTCAGGGAAGAGTGCTTGCTCCATCCATGTTCAACATCTACACAAATGACCAGCCACTGCCAGAAGGGACAGAGAGTTTCATCTATGCTGATGATCGTGCCATTACTGCTCAAGCAGGGAGCTTTGAGATGGTAGAACAGAAGCTTTCCGAAGCTCTAGGTGCTCTTACTGCCTATTACAGGGAAAACTAGCTGATCCCTAACCCATCTAAAACACAGACATGTGCTTTTCATCTCAAGAACAGAGAAGCATCCCGAGCTCTGAGGATCGCCTGGGAAGGAATCCCACTGGAGCATTGCAGCGCACCCAAATACCTGGGAGTCACTCTGGACCGTGCTCTTACCTACAAGAAGCACTGCCTGAACATCAAGCAAAAAGTGGGTGCTAGAAACAATATCATACGAAAGCTGACTGGCACAACCTGGGGATCACAACCAGATACAGTGAAGACATCTGCCCTTGCGCTGTGCTACTCCGCTGCTGAGTATGCATGCCCAGTGTGGAACACATCTCACCACACTAAAACAGTGGATGTGGCTCTTAAAGAGACATGCCGCATTATCACGGGGTGTCTGCGCCCTACACCACTGGAGAAATTACACTGTTTAGCCGGTATCGCACCACCTGACATCCGCCGGGAAGTAGCAGCCAATAGTGAAAGGACCAAGGCAGAGACATCTCCAGCTTATCCCCTGTTTGGGTATCAGCCAGCACGTCAACGACTTAATCCAGACATAGTTTTCTAAGATCTACAGAGACACGCGCTGGAACGCCTCAGCAAGCGAGAGTCCACAAGTGACAGGCTCAAACCCAGAACCTCAACCAATCGCTGATACCCAATGAGAGACTCCCCCCTGGGCACACAGAGGACTGGGCGACTTGGAAGGCGCTGAACCGACTGCGCTCTGGCACCACAAGATGCAGAGCCAATCTCAAGAAATGGGGCTACAAAGTCGAATCCACGACATGCGAGTGTGGAGAAGAGCAAACCACTGACCACCTGCTGCAATGCAACCTGAGCCCTGCCACATGCACAATGGAGGACCTTCTTGCGGCAACACCAGAGGCACTCCAAGTGGCCAGATACTGGTCAAAGGACATTTAATCAACTACCAAACTCACACATTTTGGACTTTTCTCTGTTTGTTTGCTTTGTTCTGTTAGAAATGTAATATAATTGACTGGCTGCCCTACCACGAGAAATAAAATGGAAAATGTGGTCCTACTTTTGGCTGATGACATAGGATTGTTGTTGTTGTTGTTGTTGTGTACTTTCAAGTAGTTTGAGACTTAGGTTGACCCTGAGCGAGGGCCAGGTAAATGACCTTGGAGGGCCGTATCTGGCCCTCGGGCCTTAGTTTGAGGACCCCTGTTCCAAAGTAAACAAACCAGACAATCATAGAATCATAGAATCATAGAGTTGGAAGAGACCTCATGGGCCATCCAGTCCAACCCCCTGCCAAGAAGCAGGAATATTGCATTCAAAGCACCCCTGACAGATGGCCATCCAGCCTCTGTTTAAAAGCCTCAAAAGAAGGAGCCTCCACCACACTCCAGGGCAGAGAGTTCCACTGCTGAACGGCTCTCACAGTCAGGAAGTTCTTCCTCATGTTCAGATGGAATCTCCTCTCTTGTAGTTTGAAGCCATTGTTCGCGTCCTAGTCTCCAGGGAAGCAGAAAACAAGCTTGCTCCCTCCTCCCTGTGGCTTCCTCTCACTTATTTATACATGGCTATCATATCCCCTCTCAGCCTTCTCTTCTTCAGGCTAAACATGCCCAGCTCCTTAAGCCGCTCCTCATAGGGCTTGTTCTCCAGACCCTTGATCATTTTAGTCGCCCTCCTCTGGACACATTCCAGCTTGTCAATATCTCTCTTGAATTGTGGTGCCCAGAATTGGACACAATATTCAGGTGTGGTCTAACCAAAGCAGAATAGCATGGGGAGCATGACTTCCCTAGATCTAGACACTAGGCTCCTATTGATGCAGGCCAAAATCCCATTGGCTTTTTTTGCCGCCACATCGCATTGTTGGCTCATGTTTAACTTGTTGTCCACGAGGACTCCAATATAATTGACTGGCGGCCCTGACACGAGAAATAAAATGGAAAATGTGGTCCTACTTTTGGCTGATGACATAGGACTGTTGTTGTTGTGTACTTTCAAGTAGTTTGAGACTTAAATTGACCCTGAGTGAGGGCCAGGTAAATGACCTTGAAGGGCCGTATCTGGCCCTCGGGCCTTAGTTTGAGGACCCCTGTTCCAAAGTAAACAAACCAGACAATCTCTACATCAACACTAACAAAGAAGTACTGTTTACCTTCAAGCATAAAAGACATTACATATATTAGAAACCAACACTTTCTCATTAATGTGTATTTTCGAAGGCTTTCATGGCTGGAATCACTAGGTTCTTGTGGGTTTTTTCGGGCTATAGGGCCATGTTCTAGAGGCATTTCTCCTGACGTTTTGCCTGCATCTATGGCAAGCATTCTCAGAGGTAGTGAGGTCTGTTGGAATTAGGACAATGGGTTTATATATCTGTGGAATGGCTGGGGTGGGGCAAAGAGCTCTTCTCTGCTGGAGCTAGGTGTGAATGTTTCAACTGACCACCTTCATTAGCATTTGAAGGCCTGGCTGAGCCTGGGAAAATCTTTTGTTGAGAGGTGTTAAGATGTGCCTGGTTGTTTCCTCTCTGCTGTTTTGCTGTTGTAATTTTAGAGTTTTTTAATACTGGTAGCCAGATTTTGTTCATTTTCATGGTCTCTTCCTTTCTGTTGAAATGTCCACATGCTTGTGGAAATAACTGACTTCTCTTGTGTATCTGACATGGTGGTTGTGAGAGTGGTCCAGCATTTCTGTGTTCTCAAATAATATGCTGTGTCCAGGTTGGTTCATCAGGTGCTCTGCTATGGCTGACTTCTCTGGTTGAAGTAGTCTGCAGTGCCTTTCATGTTCCTTGATTCGTGTTTGGGCAATGCTGCTGCGTTTGGTGGTCCCTATGTAGACTTGTCCACAGCTGCATGGTATACGGTAGACTCCTGCAGAGGTGAGAGGATCCCTCTTGTCCTTTGCTGAACGTAGCATTTGTTGGATTTTCTTGGTGGGTCTGTAGATTGTTTGTATGTTGTGTTTCCTCATCAGCTTCCCTATGCGGTCAGTGGTTCCCTTGATGTATGGCAGGAACACTTTTCTCCCAGCCATTCCACAGATATATAAACCCATTGTCCTACTTCCAACAGACCTCACTACCTCTGAGGATGCTTGCCATAGATGCAGGTGAAATGTCAGGAGAGAATGCCTTTAGAACATGGCCATATAGCCCGAAAAAACCTACAACAACCCAGTGATTCCGGCCATGAAAGCCTTCGACAATACATTAATAATAATAATAATAATAATAATAATAATAATAATTTTATTTTTATTTCAAAGAAGAAAAACATGCCCTGGCAGAAGGTGTCAAGGAAAGCAAAGAACCTGCTTTAATTGAAGTCAAAAATCAGAAACTTCTCAAAGCACAGCAAACAAAGAGTCAGTACAAGAAAACTGCACTCCAAACCAGACATCTGGCACAACAAAGCATTGCATGGGCAGTTCCTTGACAGAATTAAAGGAAAAAAGGTGATAAGTAGAAGACCTGGTGATGGCTCATGAATGGAACCCTGAAGAAGGAGAAAGAAGAAGGCCTCATTACTTTATTTTCCAGATCACCAGACTGAGCCACAGCAACGCCTGGCAGGGGACAGCTAGCAAAATCAATCAGTCAATACTGATGTGCCATTGAGTTAAAGTGGTATCAAACTGCACTCATCCTACAGTGTGGAGGCACTCCCTATCAGGCTCAGAAGCCAAAACCAAATCTGGACAGGCCTAACCTTGTTATTCTCCCCTCCTTATTCTTAATGGTGAAAAGCCTCCCTTCCTTTTTCCCCACTTACACCTTGCCTGGGGATGGCCCCGCCCCTAAGCCGGTGACTCCTCCCCCTGGCGGGGCAAGCGCCCCCCCTTCCCAATTGAGGCCCCTCCCACTCACCGCCTGCCTCTGCGGCTGCTCCCGGGCGGAGCTGGGGAATAGAACGAGGGGGCGGGGCCTCAACGGATGCAACGGACGCTCCGCCCCCTCAGCCCTGCCTTCCAAGGAGGATGATTGACAGAGCCTCTTCTGTATGCAAAGTATGTGCAGGAGGAATATATTTTCTGTATAGGGGTGCATTTGGGATGAATGCACTTTGACTACCATGGTTCCATGCTAAGGGGTTGCATTTGGCTTCTCTTTGGCAGAGAAGGCTAAAGACCTTGTAAAACTACAACTCCCATAATTCCATAGCATTGAGCCATGGCAGTCAGTGTGCTGCCAAACTGCATTCATTTTTTACAGTGTGAGTAAGTAGCCCAGGCATGGGCAAACTTGGGCCCTCCAGGTGTTTTGGACTTCAACTCCCACAATTCCTAACAGCCTACCGGCTGTTAGGAATTGTGGGAGAG
>NW_026847771.1:14217207-14288537 GCF_025583915.1 Anolis sagrei ordinatus | reverse complement strand
TAGGAGTGAGGCCCTATCTACACTGCCATATAATCCCGTTTCAGGATGCAGGTTAACTGTATTCAACTGGACTTTATGGCAGTGTAGACTCATACAATCCAGTTCAATCTGCATCATATGAGGCCCCATCTGCACTGCCATATACTTTAGTTTGAACTGCAATATATAGCCAGTGTAGACTCATATAATTGAGATTGAACTCAATTATATGAGTCTACACCATCATATAATCCAGTTCAATCTGCATTATAATGGCAATGTAGATGGGGCCTGGTTGGTTTTATATCCAGGAACATATCCCCTGCAGGTATTGGGTGGGGTGTCATCCTACATATGTTATGACACGGTTGTTGTAGGTTTTTCCAGGCTATATGGCCATGTTCTAGAGGCATTTTCTCCTGATGTTTCGCCTGCATCTACGGCAAGCATCCTCAGAGGTAGTATGTTATGACACTTATTTACAGCACTCCTATTCAAAGAAAGCATACACTACATTTCCTGGGCTATATGTTCTTAGAATCATAGAGTTGGAAGAGACCTCGTGGGCCATCCAGTCCAACCCCCTGCCAAGAAGCAGAAAAATCACATTCAAAGCACCCCCGACAGATGGCCATTCAGCCTCTGTTTAAAAGTCTCTAAAGAAGGAGCCTCTACCACACTCCGAAGCAGAGAGTTCCACTGCTGAACAGCTCCCAAAGTTCTTATGTTCATGTGGAATCTCGTTTCTTGTAGTTTGAAGCCATTGTTCCACGTCCTAGTCTCCATGACAGCAGAAAACAAGCCTGCTCCCTCCTCCCTATGACTTCACATCTTGATCCATGATCCTCATTGTGTCTTCTCTCACCCTTCTCTTCTGTAGGCTACACATGTTTAGCTCTTGAAACTGCCCCTCATAGGGCTTGTTCCCCAGACTCTTGGTCATTTTAGTTGCCCTTCTCAGGACACATTCCAGCTTGTCAACATCTCCCTTAAATTACGGTGCCCAGAACTGGACATAGTATTGAGTTTGCATGGATGGCAAAACTATGCATAATAGCAGACCCTACTGAAATGAAAGACTTCTGGCTCCCAAATACTATAGTGTTGTACTGGAGGACCTAGAAAATGCAGAAGTTGGAACATCCAAGAGTTACAGATAGGAAAGGTATGTTGTTGTTTATTCGTTGAGTTGCTTCCAACTCTTGGTGACCACCTGGACCATCCCAGGCCAGAGCTCCCTGTCGGCCATGGCCACCCCCAGCTCCTTCAAGGTCAAGCCAGTCACTTCAAGGATGCCATCCATCCATCTTGCCCTTGGTCAGCCCCTCTTCCTTTTTCCTTCCATTTTCCCCAACATAAGGCCCTTGACCTGTGGGGTCCCGCAAGGCTCCATTCTGTCTCCCATGCTTTTTAACATCTACATGAAACCGCTGGGAGAGGTCATCCGGAGTTTTGGAGTTAGGTGCCACCTCTACACAGATGACACACAACTCTACTACTCATTTCCACCCAATTCCAAGGAGGCCTCTCGGGTGCTGGACGAGTGCCTGGCCGCTGTGTCTATCTGGATGAGGAAGAACAAGCTGAAGATCAATCCCGACAAGACAGAGGTCCTCCTGGTCGATCGTAAACCTGACCGGGGTATAGGGTGGCAACCTGTGTTGGATGGGGTTACACTCCCCCTGAAGCCACAGGTCCGCAGTTTGGGAGTGCTCCTGGATTCATTGCTCACGCTTGAGGCTCAGGCGTTGGCGGTGTCTGGGAGGGCTTTCGCACAACTAAGACTCGTGCGCCAACTGCGACCGTACCTCGCGAAGGCTGATCTTGCCAGGGTGGTCCATGCCTTGGTCACCTCTAGGTTGGATTACTGTAATGCGCTCTACGTGGGGCTGCCCTTGAAAACGGCTCGGAAATTCCAACTTGTCCAACGAGCGGTGACCAGGATGTTAACTGGTGCTCCCTACAGAGAGAGGTCAACCCTCCTGTTCAAGGAGCTCCACTGGCTGCCATTTATCTTCCAAGCCCAATTTAAGGTGCAGGTGCTTACCTACAAAGCCCTGAACGGTTTGGGACCAGCCTACCTGCGTGGCCGCATCTCCGTCTACGAACCCACGCGTTCACTACGCTCATCTGGAGAGGCCCTGCTCGTGATCCCACCTGCATCGCAAGCACGTTTGGTGGGGACACGAGACAGGGCCTTTTCCGTGGTGGCCCCCCATCTCTGGAACACTCTCCCCAAAGATCTTAGACAGGCCCCTACATTGGCAGTCTTCAGAAAGAACTTGAAGACCTGGCTGTTCCGATGTGCCTTTCCCGATTAGGAAATCTCCAATACCAAGTCCCAGACGCACTTTATTAGAATTAAGACTGCCGCACACTGCACACTGCACTTGCCCTATAATATCACCTGTCACATCAGCACTTTTAATCCTGTACCCTTTACTCTGGCCCGGCCCAGTTTTATCTTGTTGATGTATTGTTTATTGCTTGTGGTTTTGTTGTTTTAATACTGCTTTAATTGTTTTTAATTTGCTTTAAGTGTATTGTTATGTTGTGTATTGAGGCCTTGGCCTTTGTAAGCCGCATCGAGTCCTTTGGGAGATGCTAGCGGGGTACAAATAAAGTTTAATAATAATAATAATAATAATAATAATAATTGTCTTCTCTAAGCTTTCCTGTCCAAAAGGCCAAAGTACTTGCCTCACATATCCTTCCCTCCAATGAGCAGCCGGGCTTTATTTCCTGAAGTATGGACTGGTTGGATCTTTTCATGGTCCAAGGCACTCTCAGAACTTTCCTCCAACACCACAGCTCAAAAGCATCTCTCAGCCTTCCCTATGGTCCAGCTCTCACATCCATAGGTGACTACGGGGAATACCATTGCTTTAACTATGCAGATCTTCGTTGCCAGTGTGATGTCTCTACTCTTCACTATTTTATTGAGATTGATCATTGCTCTCCTCCCAAGACATAAGCATCTCCTGATATCATGGCTGCCATCTGCATCTGCAGTCATCTTTGCACCTAGAAATACAAAATCTGTCACTGCCTCCATGTTTTCTCCCTCTATTTCCCAGTTATCAATCATTCCTGTTGCCATAATCTTGGTTTCTTTGATGTTTAACTGCAGCCCAGCTTTTGCACTTCCTTCTTTCACTTTGGTTAGAAGACTCCTCAGTTCCTCTTCGCTTTCGACCATCAAAGTGGTATCATCTGCATATCTAAGTTTCCAACCATTGCGACATACAGGGAACATACAACTCCTTTGTTACACCAACTCCACTGGCTACCGATCAGCTTATGAGCACAATTCAAAGTGCTGGTTTTAACCTTTAAAGCCCTAAATAGTTCTGGCCCAGACTACCTGTCCGAACGTATCTCCTGCCACGAGCCATCACAAAGTTTAAAATTATTATTATTATTATTATTATTATTATTATTATTATTATTATTAACTTTATTTGTACCCCGCTAGCATCTCCCGAAGGACGCGATGCGGCTTACAAAGGCCAAGGCCTCAATACACAACATAACAATACAAACCTAAAGCAAATTAAAAACAATTAAAGCAATATTAAACAACAAGCAATAAACAATACACCAAGACACAATAAAACTGAGCTGGGCCAGAGTAATGGGTACAGGATTAAAAGTGCTGATGTGACAGGTGATACGTAAGGATTATAGGGTAGGTGCAATGTGCAGTGTGCGGCAATCTTAGTTCTAATAAAGTGCTTCTGGGACTTGGTATTGGAGATTTCCTATTCTGGGAAGGCACATCAGAACAGCCAGGTCTTCAAGTTCTTTCTGAAGACTGCCAATGTAGGGGCCTGTCTAAGATCTTTGGGGAGAGTGTTCCAGAGTCGGGGGGCCACCACAGAAAAGGCCCTGTCTCGTGTCCCCACCAAACGCGCTTGCGACGCAGGCGGGATCACGAGCAGGGCCTCTCCAGATGACCGAAGTGAATGCGTGGGTTCATAGACGGAGATGCGGTCACGCAGGTAGGCTGGTCCCAAACCGTTCAGGGCTTTGTAGTAAGCACCTGCACCTTAAATTGGGCTCGGAAAATAAACGGCAGCCAGTGGAGCTCCTTGAACAGGAGGGTTGACCTCTCTCTGTAAAGAGCACCAGTTAACATCCCGCTGCTCGTTGGACCAGTTGGAACTTCCGAGCCGTTTTCAAGGGCAGCCCCATGTAGAGCGCATTACAGTAGTCCAATCTAGAGGTGACAAGGCATGGACCACCCCGGCCAGATCAGCCTTCGCGAGGTACGGTCGCAGTTGGCGCACAAGTCTTAATTGTGCGAAAGCCCTCCCAGACACCGCCGACGCCTGAGCCTCAAGCGTAAGCGATGAATCCAAGAGGACTCCCAAACTGCGGACCTGTGGCTTCAGGGGGAGTGTAACCCCGTCCAACACAGGTTGCCACCCTATACCCCACTCAGGTTTACGATCGACCAGGAGGACCTCTGTCTTGTCGGGATTGATCCTCAGCTTGTTCCTCCTCATCCAGATAGACACAGCGGCCAGGCACTCGTCCAGGACCCGAGAGGCCTCCTTGGAATTAGGTGGAAAAGAGTAGTAGAGTTGTGTGGCATCTGCGTAGAGGTGGCACCTAACTCCAAAACTCCGGATGACCTCTCCCAGCGGTTTCATGTAGATGTTAAAAAGCATGGGAGTCAGAATAGAGCCTTGCGGGACCCCACAGGTCAAAGGCCAGGGGTCCAAGCAGGCGTCTCCCAGCTTCACCACCTGGGTTCGTCCCTCCAAGGAGAGGCCCTGCTCACAATCCCACCACTATCACAAATACGGTTGATGGGGACGAGAGACAGGGCCTTCTCAGCAGTGGGCCCCCGCCTATGGAACACCCTCCCAAGAGATATCAGATTGGCCACCTCCCTCTTGTCTTTTAGAAGGAAAATCAAGACCTGGTTATGGGACCAAGTGTTCGATCAGTGAGCAACAAGTGGAAGAAGATCACACAACTTATGGCAATGAATTGACCCAGACTGATTTTTGGATTTCAATTTTAATGGATGTGTCTTAATTAATTGTTTTAATTGTTGTTTTAATTTTTAATATTTTGATTGTACTGTGGTTGTTTTTTTGATGCTAGCATCGTATGGTGCTTTTGTTAGGCCGCCCTAAGTCTCCTTTTGGGGGGAGAAGGGCGGAGTATAAATATAGGAAATAAATCTATATAAATAAAAATGTAATGTTCGTTTGTGGGATTAACAGAACTCAAAAACCACTGGCCGAATTGACATCAAATTTGGACACGAGACACCTAACAACCCAATTTATGTCCTTCGCTCAAAAAAAATGATTTTGTAATTTGGGAGTTGTAGTTGCTGGGATTTATAGTTCACCTACAACCAAAGAGCATTCTGAACCCCACCAATGATGGAATTTAACCAAACTTGGCACACAGTTCTCCCATGACCAACAGAAAATACTGGAAGGGTTTGCTGGACAGTGTCCTTTGGTTTTGTAGTTGTAGTTCACCTAAATCCAGAGAGCACTGTGGACTCAAATAATGATTGATCTGGACCAAACTACACGAATACTCAATATGCCCAAATGTGAACACTGGTGGAGTTGGGGGAAAATAGAATCCTGATATTTGGGAGTTGTAATTGCTGGGATTTATAGTTCACCTACAATAACAAAGCATTCTGAACCCCACCAACGATGGAATTGGGCCAAACCTCCCACACAGAACTCCCATGTGGGCCACAGCAACGCGTGGCAGGGGACAGCTAGTAAATAAATAAATTGCTTAGGGGTCAATGAGACTGAGTCATTGATTGATTGAATTTATATCTGGGAATGTATTCTCTGCAGATACAAGAGGTCATGATGTATATTTCACTATTTCTTGCACTCCTGTTCAAAAAAATCATATACCAACATCCCACTATTCATAGGTGAGATTTTCCTGGACTTTGGGTGAATGACAAAACCATCCACCCAAACGAAACGAAATCTTCTGGCCCTAAAAGAGCATAAAATTGCATTGGTGGGTCTAGAAAATGCCTAGAGAGGACCTGTTTTGTCTGATATTGATACTGGTCCCATGATACAGGGGTTGTACTGTATTCAAAAGGAGCCTGACACTGCTTGGTTATCCCTTAATACAGTGGTTCTCAACGTTCCTAATACTGCGGCCCCTTAATACAGTTCCTCATGTTGTGGTGACCCCCAGCAATTAAATTATTTTTGTTGCTACTTCATAATTGTAGTTTTGCTACTATTATGAATCGTTATGTAAATATCTGATATGCAGGATGTATTCTCATTCACTGGACCAAATTTGGCATAAATACCCAATATGCCCAAATTTGAATACTGGTGGGGTTGAGATGGGAGGATTGATTTTGTCATTTGGGAGTTATAGTTGCTGGGATTTACAGTTCATCTACATTCAAAGAGCGTTCTGAACTACACCAACAATGGACTTGAACCAAACTTGGCACACAGAACTCCCATGACCAACAGAAAATACTGGAAGGGTTTGGTGGGCATTGACCTTGGGTTTTAGAGTTGTAGTTTGCCTACATCCAGAGAGCACTGTGGACTCAAACAATAATGGATCTGGATCAAACTTGACATGAATATGCAATTTGCCCAAATGTGAGTACTGGTGGACTTTGGGGAAAATAGACTTTGACATTTGGGAGTTGTAGTTGCTGGGATTTATAGTTCACATACAATCAAAGAGCATTCTGAACTCCACCAATGATGGGATTGAACTAAATTTAGCACCCAGAATTCCCATGACCAACAAAATACTGGAAGGGCTTGGAGGCCATTGTCCTTGAGTTTTGGAATTCCAGTTCACCTACATCCAGAGAGTACTGTGGACTCAAACAATGATGGATCTGGACCAAACTTGACATGAATACGCAATTTACCCAAATGTGAGTACTGGTGGACTTTGGGGAAAATAGACTTTGACATTTGGGAGTTGTAGTTGCTGGGATTTATAGTTCACCTACTACCAAAGAGCATTCTGAAGCCCACCAACAATAACATTAGGCCAAACATCCCACACAGAACTTTTAACCTCTTTTATGTTAACCTCTCTTATATCGAGGGTTGTATGTTGTATGTATGACTATGTGTTAAATGTGGTTTGTGTTAAATGTTTTGATATGGCCAATAGGCCAATCAATAAAACTTATCTATCCACACAGAACTCCCATGACCAACAGAAAATACTGTCTGTGATGGTCTTTGGTGACCCCTCTGACACCCCCTCGCTACCCCTTCAGGGGTTCTGACCCTCAGGTTGAGAATCACTGCCTTAATACCTTTCAGTCACCTGTTTGTATAAACAAGGGTGGCTAGTCAAAACCAAGATGGATTCCCTCTTCTTGCCCTACCATACATTCACACAGACATATTTATTCTGCTCTGGGTTGCCATGATCTGGCAGGTGTACATGCCAGGAGGTTTGCTGTTGATTCATCAGAACGGCATATAGTTTATGCATCAAATCTCTTTCCTCAACTACATCCTGAACCTTCTTTTTCTCCTGACTTGAACCAGATCTCCATGCAGCACCTAGTAGTTAAGAGCTGAAGAGGAAGTGTGCTCAAGCACCCCACTCATAATGGCTTTTGCAAGGAAAAGGGAGCTGCGATTGGATCAAGACCACTTCTGAAACCTCTGAATCCATGATAGGCTGCTTCCCTTGAAGCCAGAAAAGGAATAAATCCAATTTTCTTGGGTCTACATCCATCTCTTGCATCCTTTTCCCTTCCTCCTTTTGATCTCTCTCTCCTCCTGATTCTTCCAGGGCATTAGGACCAGGTGGAAACCTTTTTCCCCCTTCTCTCTTTCTTTCTTAGCTTTGGATTCCACCCCCCACCCCAGCTTTTTTTTTAAAATAAAAAAAGCTTCTGGCCCTGCAACATCAGTGTAAGAGACCCACTCTTTGCATCCTGTTTTTTTGGTTAGTCTCAGTTTTGGGCTCAGAAGGGATCCAGAACAGGTGCCAAGTAGGGAGAGGAGGAGGGAGGGAGGGAGGGAGAGGAGGCGGTGGGAAAAGGTGGGCAGAGGGAAAGTGGGGGCGAGGAGGATGCCATTGGGGGGGGGGGGGTGTATGTAGAAAGGATGCTAATTTGTACTAGCTGGGGGAAAATGGCTGCTAGTTTCTCATCCTCTTTATGATAAAGGCAAGCTCTCCTTCTATCTGGGCATCTATCTATCTGTCTATCTGTATATGCATATAAAATTCTAATTAATTGAGAAAAGGTGGGGGGGGGGTGCAGTTCTTTCAACGTGATAATGCAACCCTAACGCGCCAGCTGTAACGACCCATCGATTCACAGTGAGTCATTCTTCTGAGATATGTAAATATACATAGATAGGTAGAGCTACAGAAGGGGACATCCCCCCTTTTTTTCCCCCCTTCTTGCAAAATGCATCTATAAATCACCAAAAAGAGGGGGGCTGTTATTATTTCTTCCTCCCCCTCTTTGCTTAGTAATGAGAGAGATTGCAGGGGAAGAGACCAGGAGGCATCATTTCCCATTCATAAAAATCAGCATGCTTTAAAGACCTGTTTTTTTCCTCGGGTATGGTTTCTATTTTATCTTTATTGTCATTTGGCTGGTATTTTTAATGTATATATATGTGTGTATATATAAAAGCACACCTTCCTGTTCTAGCTGTAATTATTTGTGCTTTCAAAAATGGTGTTTGTAGTCCTTGTAGGTGTCATGTTATCAGAATGTAGTCTTGTTTCATTGAGGGTTTTCTTTCTCCTCTGAGGATGAAGGTGGGTCTTTTTTTTTATGAATGAAATTCAATCCCACCAAAAAAAAAAAAAAGAGGGTGGGGGTCTATTTGTTTGTGAATCAAAGCCATTTGCATCGGGATTCATTCATAAAAAAGCCAAGGTCCTGCTGTAACATTCATAATGGTGAGAGCTACATTTTTTTCCCTGTTTTTTTTCTAGCCTGTCAATTTTGGATGCTGTTAAAAGGGGGGGGGGGTTATGGAGAGGGGGGCTTCTTAGATGCATGTGTCATAGTGGATGGAACTGGAATTGTTTCAAGATAATGTGTGTGTGTGTGTGTTTTTAGAAAAACAGGGTATGCATATTGAGATCTATATATCCCCCCCCCTTTTTTTAATATAAATATATACTGCACTCCATCTGGATCTCTCGAGATATACGTGTTAATCCCCCCCTTCACCTGTTGTTTATTCAAGAAACAGGGACAAAGAACCTAGACTAGGTCATGTGACCCTCCATTCACAAAAATCCAGCCCAGGGTTTCCATTGAGATGGGCTGAAGGAATAGGCAGCTGGGCCATAGAGAGACATACCTTTTTTCAAAGCCCTGTTACATAGCATTGGCAAAAAAGGAGAGATAGTGGTTGGAGGAGGAAAAAGGGGGGAGTGAGACAGCGAGGGAGAAGGAGGAGAGGGTGGGTGGGTGGGTAGGTGGGTTTGCAGTTTTTCAAGAAGAGACTGTTGACAACCTGCATCATACGTCTTAAAGGGGGGGGGGCAGCAGAGGGGGGTGGAGAGACCTCCTTTTTTATTTTTATTTTTATTACTGCTTGAAATATTTTATACCACACCAGGCCACACTTCTGCGACAAGGTTTGCCACTGGAAATATGTATTTAAATACGAACTAACTTATATAACCTTTCGTGCATGTTTGGAGACGTCTCTGTGTATGCATATATGTATTTGATCTTAAAAGGAAAACTAGTTAATGTCTTTTTTTTTTAAAGATAGGATAAAGGGGACTTTGGTCTGCAGGATGTTATGTTAATATGTTTTTTTTTTCCTCCTTATGGTTGCAGGGGAGGATAGATTGGACGGGAATTGATCTTGTATCCTTTCCCACTAGAATCCAATTTTTGCCTACGCCAAGGCCAGAGAGAATTGTGTGTGTGTGTGCCTGTGTTTGCATCAAATATATTTTATTGCGTGCTATATATCTCAGGTTGTTGCTTTGATGGGCAAGGTGTGTGTGGTGGTGGTGGGGTGGGGGTGAGCTTAGATCTTAAATTTTCCAAACACCCCCTTTCATAATAATGGTAACAGGGGTTTTTATCCCCCCATTAAATCTGAGCTTATTCCAGTAATCAAATGGTGGGTTTGGAACCAGAAACTTTGCACTGAATGTATTCCCCTTTTCCATATCCTTTTGGTGATGGGGAGGTACGGTGGGATGAAAATGTGTTGCACTGGCAAAATGGGAGTTTGCTTTGGTCTTGTGCATTTTTCGTGGAAGGGCAATTTGTTTATGTTCTTGCAAAAAAGAAGAGTCTTCCCCTCCTTTTAAAATATATATTTCCTGTGTGTCCCCCCCTTTCTCATTTTCTCTGGCTTGCCATCAAAACAGGGAATATGTGTCTCCACTTTGCTTCAACATCTTTGATCTTGTAATACATAATGTCATTTTCCATGGCAACGCGTTGTGATGTCACCTGTATGTTGAAAACGCTGTGATATATATATATATATATATATATATATATATATATATATATATATATATATATCATATTGAGTGGGGGGTTTTGATGTTTTCACTTTACCTCTTGATTTTTGTATCAGTTCTGTTTCCCTTTTGGAGACTCGTAAATACATATCCTATCCTGGGCAACTGGGCGGTTGCGGATTCTTGGTGGTCGGACCGAAGTGGGGGAGGCGTCTTATATGGCATAGCCTTTATCCATATTTCTCGATGTCTTCGTTCTCTTTTAACTACCTCTCCAGCCAGGTACATCTCCTTTGAACCACTGAAGTGCTCTGGAAGAGCAAGAATTTGGGTCTCTCCTAGCTCTTCTTTATTTTTTCCCTCACATTTCCATTTAAAAGTTGGTGGGTTTCCTTCGGCACAGGATCAGATCAGAAGTCAACCTCCTTTTGCAGCCTGGGATTTTCTGATTAATCGGTTTGATTTTCAGGGAAATGTTAAAAGTAATGAGGTTACTAGGAAAGGAGGTTTCTTGAACGCAGGGGAAGGAATATGGTGGACTAGTTTTGAGCCAAGACAGAGGTCAGAGACAAACACACATCAGGAAAGGCTTTGCGTGGCTGCACAGAGGACCAGTCTACAACGTAGGCTGAAAACTGGTTTAAAGCATCTTTCTTTTGCAACAGGGAGTCAAAGGACCAGCTGAGCAGAAGGTGAGGGATGTCCTCACAGTGGACCCCCAATATCTTCACCAAAAGATAATTCCCAAGAATCTTTTCAAGGAAGCCATGATGGTTTAAATGATACCAAACCGACTTATGTGTTTGTAGAGACGACCCCACTGCCTGCACTGCTGACTCATTGTGTAACCTTGGCTGGTCCTTCCTTCCCATTTTTCGGGCCGTAATGTTGGGTAATTAATTAGATGAATAAGTTATTAAACAGTTACTTAACTGATTACATAGACCCCCCCCCTTGGTTTAGTCAGATATTGTATTTTTTTAATTGCTATGTCTCCAGCTATATTTTTATTACACATTATTTGGCTAATTGCAAGTGCTACCTCTGCAAAAGCATTTCTCTATCTATCTATCTATCTATCTATCTATCTATCTATCTATCTATCTATCTATCTAGCTGTGTTTTTAAAAATACTAATTACGGTTTGTGGCTCATGGCAGGTGCTACCTTTGCAAAAGCACGTCTCCAACACACAGGATGAAGTGTCTAAGATCATGCGTGCCGTCACAGTCGTGGGTACAATCTCAAATCATGTTTGTTTTATTGAAATGCAGAATTATGCACAGAACTGATTCAAAGTAAAATGAGTTGGCAGATGAATCACGTAAGATTTATTTGATCAGGCCTGGATTATTCTTCTTTCTTTGCTCATCTGTGAAATGGGCAGAGATAGAGGAAGAAACCACAGCCCATGGGACTCAGGATGAAATCATTTCCAATTTCCAGAAACTATCCTCTTAAAATGGCTCTGGTTTACTGCTTTCTGGTTTCAAGGCTCGCAAATCCAGAGCACAGTCCTCGAATGCCCTGTTCTTTGCTCATCTTGACCCAGGAGCATCTTGCCTCATCCAACATTAAGAAAGTATTAAAATGTCAATGTGAGTTGTCAATATGAAGGAAAAGCTCGTTGTTAAAGCTCCAACGAGAAACCCTAGAGCCAAATCCGACCTGATTGGGATTTCGGTCTGGCCCTTTCTGTCCTTTTGTGACTTCCCATCATCTCGATAAAATTCTCTCCTAAGACTTTAAGAAGATAGATAGATAGAGCACAAAATAGATAGATAGATAGATAGATAGATAGATAGATAGATAGATACATACATACATACATACATACATACATACATATCTGGATGGATGAATGGATAGATAGATAGATACATACATACATACATACATATATGGATGGATGGATGGATGGATGGATGGATGGATGGATAGATAGATAGATAGATAGATAGATAGATAGATAGATAGACAGACAGACAGACACATGCATAGATAGATACCTAGATGAATGAATGGATCGATGGATGGATGGACGGATGAATGGATAGATAGAGCACAAAATAGATAGGTGGATGGATGGATAGATGGATGGATAGATAGATAGATAGATAGATAGATAGATAGATAGATAGATAGACAGACAAACAGACACATACATAGATACATAGATCTATACCTAGATGAGTGGATGGATGGATTGATAGACAGATAGACACATACATAGATACATGGATGAATGGATGGATGGATGGATGGATGGATAGATACCTAGAAGAATGGATGGGTGAATGGATGGATCGATAGATCGATAGATAGATAGATAGATAGATAGATAGATAGATAGATAGATAGACAGCTGAATACATAGAGATGATCAATAGATGGATGGATGGATGGATAGATAGCTGGATGGATAGATAGATGGATAGATAGATAGATAGCTGAATACATAGAGATGATCAATAGTACATGGATGGATGGATGGATGGATGGATGGATGGATGGATGGATGGATGGATAGATAGATACATAGATAGATACCTAGAAGAATGGATGGGTGAATGGATGGATCGATAGATAGACAGACAGACAGACAAAGAGACACATATATAGATACATAGATCTATACCTAGATGAGTGGATGGATGGATAGATAGATAGACAGACACATACATACATAGATACATGGATGGATGGATAGATAGATAGATAGATAGATAGATAGATACATAGATAGATAGATAGATAGATAGATAGATAGATAGATAGATGATAGATAGATAGATAGATGGATGGATGGATGGATGGATGGATGGATAGATAGATAGATAGATAGATAGATAGATAGATAGATACCTAGAAGAATGGATGGGTGAATGGATGGATCGATAGATCGATAGATAGACAGACAGACAGACACATATATAGATACATAGATACCTAGATGGATGGATAGATGGATGGATGGATAGGTCGATAGATAGATAGACAGACAGACAGATGGTTCTCCTTCTTTCCCTTTGGCCCAAAGTTGGAGCGCAGTAATCCTATCCTAAGCCAAGTTCAGGTTGACTTTCCATTATCCAAAATCCTTGGGATCCCGATTTTTCCAAGTATTTGAACACTTTGCATAGGTACCTATTAATAATCTTGGAGATGGGACCTGGGTCTTTAAAAAACTACCAAATTTATTTAAGTCCCATTTGAACCACCAGAAAGGAAAGGTATCCTATCCTCTCAGCCAGCCATGGGGATGATTTTATGGATGATTTCGGATTTCCCGATCAGGTGTTTGTTTGATGCAGGCCAATGGCCTGTGTAATGTAGTCCACCATCTTGTCCTCTGAGGCAAAGCCCTCAAGGCTTCTGTTTCCTTTTTTGTTGTTCTTTTTGGGATCTGGCTTCCATTGTAGGAAAATAAAAGATTTCCTTGAGGCCTCTGCCACTTGAAACGATGGTTCCTAGGAAAGAAAGAGGGCTTTTGGGGTTCATCCAAATAGGTTTTGTGTGTTAGCTTAATAACAATCCCGTCTTTTTTCCCCTCAGAAATGGCCGTTCCGTGAGGGAGCCTTGAGTGTCTCAAATGAGATCCTCGCCAAACCATTACTGTGCTTCTTTTTTCTCCTGAAGGAGCCAAGATACTTAAAATCTGTTTGCTGAGACATAATTCCTTGTGAGGTTTTCTTTTTTTGGTATTTTCAGTCACGGTTTCCCTTCAGAATTGCTCTCATATCCTTCTGTGTAAACACCCTTTATAAGAATGGATTTGAGGAGCCATTTTGCCCTCCTCAGAATCACCTTGCGTCTTCCCTGAATTGGGTTGAGGGTGGCAGCTGAGGCCTAACAAAACATTCCCGAACCAGACTTTTCGAACCTTCATCCTCAACCAAATCTGTCAAAACTTATTATTATTATAAGAATGGATTTAGAGGCCATTTTGCCTTCCTCAGAATCAACTGTTGTCTTTCCTGAATTGTGTTGAGGGTGAACGATGGAGGCTGACACCTACCAAAACATTCCTAAACCAGACATTTTGAACCTTCACCCTCAACCAAATCTGTCAAAACTTATGATTATTATAAGAATGGATTGAGGGGCCATTTTGCCCTCCTCAGAATCAACTGTTGTCTTTCCTGAATTGTGTTGAGGGTGAACAATGGAGGCTTCGGCCTAGCAAAACATTCCCGAACCAGACTTTTCGAACCTTCATCCTCAACCAAATCTGTCAAAACGTCTTCTTATTATGATAAGAATGGATCAAGGGGCCATTTTGCCCTCCTCAGAATCAACTGTCGTCTTCCCTGAATTGGGTTGAGAACAAACGATGGTGGCTGAGGTCTGGGAAAACATTTCGAACCAGACATTTTGAACTTTCATCCTCAGCCAAATTTGTCAAAACATCTTCATATAATGATAAGAATAGATTGAGGGGCCATTTTGCCCTCTTCAGAATCAACTGGTGTCTTCCCTGAATTGGGCTGAGGGCAAATGATGGTGGCTGAGGCCTAGCAAAACAATCCCAAACCAGACATTTTGAACCTTCATTCCCTGTCAAAACATACTAGCTGTTTCCGCCATGCGTTGCTGTGGCCAACCTTCCCTCCCTTTTCTCTCTCCTTCTTTCCCTCCTTCCTTTGCACCCTCCTTCCTTCCTTCCTTTCCTTTCCTTCTTTCCTTCTCTCCTTTCTTCCTTCTCTACCTCTTTCCTTCCTCCTTTTGTTTTCCTTCCACTTTCTCTCCTTCCTTCCTTCTCTACCTCCTTCCTTCCTTCTCTACCTCCTTCCTTCCTTCCTTCCTTCCTTCCTTTTTGCTTCCATCATTCTCTTTCCTTCTTTCCTTCCCTCCCTCTTTCTCTCCTTTTTTCCTTCTCTACCTCTTTCCTTCCTTCACTTTTTGCTTCCATCCTTCCTTCTCTCTTTCCTTCTTTCCTTCCCTCCTTTCTCTCCTTCTTTCCTTCCTTCCTTCGCTTCTTCTTTCTTTCCCTCCCTCTTTCTCTCCTTTCTTCCTTCTCTACCTCTTTCCTTCCTTCCTTCGCTTTTTGCTTCCATCCTTCCTTCTCTCTTTCCTTCTTTCCTTCCCTCCCTCTTTCTCTCCTTCTTCCCTCCTTCCTTCTCCCTTCTTTCCTTCCTTTCCTTTTTTCTTTTCCTCTCTTCCTTCCTCCTTCCTCTTCTCTACCTCTTTCTTTCCTTCCCTTCTTTTTCTTTTCTTCTCTTTCTCTCCTTTCTTCCTTCTCTACCTCTTTCCCTTCCTTCCTTTTTGCTTCCATCCTTCCTTTCTCTCTTTCCTTCCCTCCGACTTATACTCCTTCTTGCCCCCTTCCTTCGCTCCTTCTTTCCTTCCTTTCCTTTTTTCTTTCCTCCTCTCCTTCCTTCCTTCTCTACCTCTTTTTTCCTTCCCCCTTTTTCTTTTCCTTCCTCTTTCTCTCCTTTCTTCCTTCCCTCCCACTTTCTCTCCTTCTTTCCCTCCTTCCTTCACTCCCTCTTTCCTTCCTTTCCTTTTTTCTTTCCTTCTCTCCTTCCTTCCTTCTCTACCTCTTTCTTTCCTTCCCTTTTTTTTCTTTCCTTTCTCTTTCTCTCCTTTCTTTCTTTGCTACCTCTTTCCTTCCTTCCTTCGCTCTTTTTCGCACTTTGCTTCCATGCTTCCTTCTCTCTTTCCTTCTTTCTTTCTTTCTTTTCCTCCCTCTTCCCTTCCTTCCTTCCTTTCCTTCTTTCTCCCCTTCCTTCTCTCCTTCTTTCTTCCCTTTTTTTCATTTGTCTTTTCGTCATTTAGCTTTTTTGCATTTTTAAGTCCTTGCCACTGTTTTTTTTTTTGGGGGGGGGGGTTATCAGTGATGGTCACTTGTTGGTCTGTAAGGGGTATAGTGTCCAAATTTCATGTCAATTCGTTCAGTGGTTTTTGAGTTATGTCAGTCCCACAAACGAAAATTACATTTTTATTTACATAGAAGAATGGATTTAGGGGCCATTTTGCCCTTCTCAGAATCACCTTGCGTCTTCCCCGAAATGGGTTGAGGGCAAACAATGTCAGCTGAGGCCTAGCAAAACATTCCCAAACTGGACTTTTCGAACCTTCATCCTCAGCCAAATCTGTCAAATTATTATTATTATTATTATTATTATTATTATTATATCTGGAGTTGTGTACAGTGAGCCAGCTTATTTTATCCCGTCGCTGGGAATTAATAGTTCAGTGCAATGTCCTTGATATCCTTTTCTTTCGTTCACAAAAACCTCATTGTTGCTCCTTTAGCATTGAGATATATATATGTGTATGTGTGTAGATATAGGTATATGTATAGATATAAATATAGATATATTCTCCTTTATCCCTTGCTTGAATTCCCTTAGGAAAAGGGCCAGGTAGAATAGGCTCGGAGTGACACGAAGGGATTGAAATCGGAATTATTAATTGTGGAAGCCCTAAAAATACATTTCTCTGTATATCAGCCATGGGCAAACTTGGGCCCTTCCTCCAGGTGTTTTGGACTTCAACTCCCACAATTCTTAAGTGGTTGAGGAGAGAAAGGAAAGGGCCTGAGGCTGTTAGGAATTATGGGAGTTGAAGTCCAAAACACCTGGAAGGCCCAAGTTTGCCCATGCCTGTTCTATATGGATACAGATGGACAAATTAGGTCATTCCATGGCTTCTTGGAGGAAAATAGGCGTATTTGTGATTAATGTTGTGCATATATTGGTATGACTAAAATCCATGACAATCTTTGGCAAAAAGAACCATTGTGACAAACTATTTTAATATGTATATGTGTGTTTACATCTGTATGTATGTGTGCGTATAATATATATATTAATGGTTTTAATTTATTTTAAGTTCATAGTGATATGTAGTAATTATTGTGATTTCTTTGTGTACTGTAGTAATTATTGTGATTTCTTTGTGTACTGTAGTAATCATTGTGATTTCTTTGAGTCCCCCCTCGGGGGTTGAGAAGGGCGGGGTAGAAATCCACCAAATAAATAATAATAAATAAATAAATACTGTATGTTGGCATTGAAATTTTGCCATTAGTATGTTGTAAAGCACGAGAAAGGTGGTATATAAATACAGTAAATAAATAAATAGAGGCTCCTTCTTTGGAAGCTTTGAAACAGAGGCTGGATGGCCATCTGTCGGGGGTGCTTTGAATGCAATATTCCTGCTTCTTGGCAGAATGGGGTTGGATGAATGGCCCACGAGGTCTCTTCCAACTCTATGATTCTATGAAATACATAAATGTATATGTGAGTGTAAGTGTATGTATGCATTTGTGTGTGTATAATATATATAAATGGTTTTAATTTAAGTTCATAGTGATATGTAGTAATTATTGTGATTTCTTTGTGTACTGTATGTTGGCATTGAATTTTTGCCGTTAGTATGTTGTAAAGTACGAGAAAGGTGGTATATACAGTAAATAAATAAATAGAGGCTCCTTCTTTGGAAACTTTTAAACAGAGGCTGGATGGCCATCTGTCGGGGGTGCTTTGAATGTAATTTTCCTGTTTCTTGGAAGAATGGGGTTGGACTGGATGGCCCACGAGGTCTCTTCCAACTCTATGATACTATGATTCTATGAAATACATAAATGTATATGTGAGTGTATGTGTATGTATGTATATGTATGTGTCTGTGTATATGTGTGTATATGTGTATGTATATGTTTGTATATGTGTATGCATATGTGTGTATAATATGTATATATGTGTGTATCTGTGTATGTGTATTAAGCTTATATGTGTGTATGATATATATGTATATGTGTGTGTATGTATGTGTATATGTGCATGTATATGTGTGTATAATATGTATATATGTGTGTGTATATATGTATGTATGCATATATGTGTGTATAATATATATGTATATGTATGTGTGTATATGTGTATGTATATGTGTGTATAATATGTATGTGTGTATATGTGTCTGTGTATATATATATATAGATATATAAATATATGTGCAATGAGGACTAGAGCCTTTTCTCTACTTTTTAAATTGACACCTGAGAGCTAAGATGTTGGATGCTTTCTCGCTCAGGTTACTGCGTTGTGTTTTCAGGGCCGTGTTCAATGCTTCCTAGTAAAATAGTGAGCAAGACGAATTCCTCCTGCCCTGCTTCTTTTTTTAAAGCCTTGCATACGTCTTTTTGCCCCCTTCCTGGCGTTATATTGACGCAATAGCAAGGCTGCAAGTTGCCTTTTTTCTTGCGACTCTTTTGGCATTCTCTTTCCTAATGCATTGTCCCTTTGTATCGCTATACCGCATGCTTTACGAATGCTACGTGTCTCTCTGTGTGTGTTTAACATGTTTACCATTCATGCCGTCCTCTTCCAGCAACCTGAGCTATTCCTTTCATTATTCTTAGTTATTTTTTTTCTTTTGAAATCATGACCAGAAACATACCTTTTAAAAACACGAACATATATGCATTTTGGTATATTAAGTGAATGGACAAAAATCGGAAGGGGCAGGATGCGAGATTGGGAGTAGGAAAGTGTCAACATCCAATCAATGAAATAAGCAATAATTTAAAATAATGTAAGGGAAAAGATGTGAAAAAGAACAAACCAAGAAAGAAGGAAAGGAAAGAAGAAGAAAATAAACACGGCAAAAGGAATGGAGAGATTATGAAACGAGGACTAGAAATGGAAACCATTGCGACATAGTTAGCCATACGACTTGTACCAAGATGGGTTTTGGTTATTTTTTAGTACATTCTAAAAAATGCTAACAAGGAGCAAAACACACATTTACACTTGTAGTCAACTAACAAATTAAAGCCTTTGTGACAGGGACAGTCAATAAATTGGGGGCCAAACATTATGGATCGGAAAGGTTCTTCCATTCTAGAGCATTGCTTTTAGCAATTGGGGAAAAAAAACAGCCGTGTTTGGAATGGGCTTTGAATGACGACTGATCATTTCTGTTTCCTCGACCGCAAGGTCTCTGGATCTCAATTCAGTATTTCGAAGAGGTATGGGACGTCGAGGTGAGGATAACATGCAGCTCTATCGATTAAAACCCAGCTGATTATTTGGTGGCTGGCCTAAATTGTTGGTTGTTGTTATTTTTTGAAAAATAATCAAACCTGTGCGTAATCCACAAATGATGACGACACATGATGATTTCTCAGTGTGGACTGTGCAACCTTGGCAGCCCTGTTGAGAACAAATTGTACCGTCGTCGATTGGGGCGGAAGTGCTTGCAGAAACCTTTTGGCTTTGTGTTCAGGATTTGCACTGGAAATTAGTCAGCTGCCTAATCAGGCATGGGCAAACTTGGGCCTTCCAGGTGTTTTGGACTTCAACTCCCATAATTCCTAACAGCCTCAGGCCCTTTCCTTTCCCCTCTCAGCTGCTTAAGCTTAAGGAAATGGCCCGAGGCTGTTAGGAATGGTGGGAGTTGGAGTTCAAGACATCTGGAGGGCCCACGTTTGCCCATGCCTGGTCTAAATCCTGCAGTATGAGCAATGCTATGTCGGAAAATGGCCTTTCTCCTATAATGGAGGGTCAACTTATACTGACTGTTGGATTTGCATCTGTTGTGATTGACCCTTTTATGGACAATTAATCACCAGTAAACATCAGGCGAGAGTTCGTTTGTACATGTTGAGATCTCTGTCCTGATATGATGATGATAATGTTGTTTATTATTATGTTTATTATTAATGCCTTATATACCACCTGTCACATCAGCACTTTTAATCTTGTACCCATTACTCCGGCCCGGCCCAGTTTTATTTTGTCTTAGTGTATTGTTATTGCCTGTTGTTTATATTGCTTTAATTATTTTAATTTGCTTTAGGTTTTGTATTGTATATTGTGTGTTGAGGCCTTGGCCTTTGTAAGCCGCATCGAATCCTTCGGGAGATGCTAGCGGGGTACAAATAAAGTTTAATAATAATAATAATAATAATAATAATAATAATAATAATAAAATAATGTTTATTCTTCTCTCCACAAAGGAGACTCAAAGTTGCTTACGTCAAAAGCCTTTCAATACAAATTAAAGTCCCAAAATATACAAGAACTTAACATCAATGGTATTGTCGAAGGCCGGAATCACTGGGTTGCTGTGAGTTTTCTGGGCTGTATGGCCATCTTCCAGAACATCAGGAGAGAATGCTTCTGGAGCATGGCCATACAGCCTGCAAAACACACGGCAACCCATCAATGATATTAATTATAAATTATCAGTCTAAATCAGTGGTTCTCAACCTGTGGGTCCCCAGGTGTTTTGGACTACAACTCCCAGAAATCCCAGCCAGTTTACTAGCTGTTAGGATTTCTGGAAGTTGAAGGCCAAAACATCTGGGAACCTACAGGTTGAGAACCACTGGTCTAAATTCATAAAACTGATTAAAAATAGATTCAGAGCTAAAATCACATATAACATCTGTATTAGATATAAAAGAATCTCCATTTGCTATCTACTGCAATGCTGCCTGTGCATTTTTCACCTTCTCCAGATGTTCTGACTGCAGCTGCCATTATCCCCCAGTTGCATTGCATTGTAGGATCATGGGAGTTGTAGCCAAAAACATCTGGAGAGGACTGGATTGAGCTATACTTAGGCCACTACTAAAGTTTGGCTAGGAGAAGTGCCGGGCAAACTAGTCCCATTGTATTATTCCAAACTACATTTAAACTAACTCTGTATTTTGAAACTCATTGTGTTTGACGATATCACTTTGGAGGTTCAGTGGATCCACATTACAAGGAAAGAGATTCCACTGAAACATTAGGAACAGGCTTGTAGCCAGGATTTTGATTCCGGGGGAGGGGGCTGAGTTTGATTCGGGGGGCTCAGGATCTACCCTAGCAAACCTTTTGTATCATTATCCCAATACCCCCATGCATATGGGATATATTGAGCATGGTGATCAGATTATGATATGAATAAACATAATAGTTTAAATAATATACCAGTAAGGCCTTCTCACGGACCACCCTGAGAATTTCGGGAGGGGGGGGGGCTGAAGCCCCTCAATCCCCCCCCCCCGCTACAGGCCTGATAAGGAAGAATGTCTTAAGCAGAAGAGTTCAAATAGTGAGCTCTTCCAATTTAAAGATCTTAAACAGAGATCAGATGGCCATCTTTCAGGCTATTAAGATCTTCCGGGGGGGGGGGCTGCTCTCGGTCCCACCACCCTCACAGTCGCGCTTGGTGGGGACGAGAGACAGGGCCTTCTCAGTGGTGGCTCCCCGGCTCTGGAACTCCCTTCCACTAGAGATCCGATCTGCCCCCTCCCTCCTGACTTTCAGGAAATTACTAAAGACCTGGCTCTGGAATGTGGCTTTTGAGGACTGAATCTTTAATGAACTGTGACTACGACTACGACTGCGATTGTATTGACGTTTTGGCCTGGGTAATTGTAATGATGATGTTTTATTGTATTTTATTGTGTTGTTTTTAATTCTTAATGATGTTGCACCCGGTTGTATTTGTATACTTTGTAATTGCATATATGCTGTAAACCGACCTGAGTCCCTCGGTTGAGGTGAGAAGGCCGGTATAGAAATCTTCCAAATAAATAAATAAATAAATAAATAAATTTTAGCTGTGTATTCCTGCAAGTTTGACTAGATAATTATTGAAGCCTTTTAATGGCATGATTCTGTGAAATAGAAAGATCTGAGAAATTTCTATATTGGATAAGGCTTGTTTTTAACACAGAGATATTCTTCCCAACTGGAGCTGAGAAAAGTTTCCTTTGGACTACAGCTCCCATACTCCCCCAGCTAGCATAGTCACTGTTGTCCAGTCGATAATCTTTTCCTGAATTCTGGCAAAGGGCCTGCTTAATCTGTTATATCGAGAAGGTTTTTGCTTTCTTTATTCCGTGGGATCTGACACGCGGCAAAAAAGAAAGAAAGAATGTCAAGAAGTAACTTTTCCAAGCATTTCCCCAAGCATTGCCTAATCAAAATGTTCCTGGGAAGCTCAGTAACAGGGCATTAAGCCAAAGGCTCGCATCAGATTCTTTGCCCCAGTCCAAATTTGTATTGCTGTTTTTAGTGTGAGTGGCTCGCTGTGTGTAGTGTGTCAAGAAGCTAATCAAACCTTTTTGTCTTTTTTAAAAAAATAGCTTTTTAATACTTCTGAGCTTTTGATATAGATGTGAGGTGCCCCAGTTGCAGAGGTGCAACTTTTGGAGGGGATGAGAACATTGCCCCCATAGTAAGATTACTTCTCTCCCAAATGAACTTTCTATTCGATCCCCAAATGCCTAGTATTGCATTGAGTGGGACATTGATTCATACCTAGAACTCTCTCTTTGTTATTATTATTATTTCCAAACAGCAATTAAGCATTTAAAAATATAGTTTAAGCATTGAAATAAAAGGGAAAGGCTGAGTTACCAAGGGGATGCACACATAGCAAATAGAAGAATTCTCGGTGTGAATTAATTTAACATCTCTGCAATGCCAGACATTTGGGGGAAGAAGGAAAAAATCATCGAGGGAAGCCACAATTCTTATTAGAGGGCGTTAATGCCCTCATTTTGCCCTCTGCGTAGTTTTTTTTTCTTTCCAATTTTAGGCTTTTGTCTGCAAAATTGTATTGATTTGAAGTGATATCTTTGGTGATGGTGTCATACATTGCCGCAAATTTTTGTGTTGTTTTTCTTCCCTTATATTGTTGAGTTTTCTGTTGTATAACATAGATCCAGTGGTTTCACGTAAGTCGCCTGTTGTTTACCGAATGCAGGTCTCTTTTACACAGTTCAGTAATATTTTGGTGTCACTTTGGCATGCCTGCATTTAAAAGATAGCATCATTTGAATTCTCCTGCAGAGAAATCTAGGTATCTTACCAAACTATAAATCCCAGGATTCCACAGGATGGAGTCATAGGCTGTTAAAGTGCAGTGATTGTATGGTGTGAAAAAGTTGCTAATTTGGAGGAGCATGGCTCTCTCTTCATTTAATAACTGCTGCATCTTGATCCCATTCTGACATTTTCATCTGTGAAAGTTTGGAGGGTATGCAAGATATAAAATACTTCCATTTTCCTCGGTAGTCTTCAAAATGGCAGATTCTGAGTCACTTGCGGTAATCATTTTGAGAAGGGATAGCATAGGAAAATAGAGGTGTTAGGGAGTATGAGAAGTCTGTGTTGGTGAAATGCCTTGCATGGTTTTATGCATTTTCAATGTGTTTTTTTCAAGAGGAAAATTGCCTAAAAGCTGCACTGGTTTTTGTTTTATAATGAAGAGGGCTTGGGAAAATCTGTTAGAGGAGGCATGGGCAAACTTCGGCCATCCAGGTGTTTTGAACTTCAACTCCCACAATTCCTAACAGCCGGTAGGCTGTTAGGAATTGTGGGAGTTGAAGTCCAAAACACCTGGAGGGATGAAGTTTGTCCACGCCTGTGTTAGGAGTATATGGGACCACAGAATTGAGATCTATGCATGCAACCCACACTCTGCCCATCCCTGCTATACGTTCATACATAGGCTAGGCTACAGGGATCTTCTTACATGCTACTTTAAAATCTAGGACTTTGATATCTTTACCCCTCTGTCTCTCTCAGTTAGGCCAGAAAACTACTGCTTAATCCTCTGCCTTCCCACTTTCTTTGCCAATTTGAAAATGTCCTGGTCTCTCCCTCCCTTCCTCCCCCTTTGTCTTCCGCTCACTTCAGTTGCTGCAGGCCGAATTCAAAGTGTAAAAATGGTCTGGACACTCAGGCCCCTTCCACACACCTCTATAAAATCCACATTGAACTGGATTACATGGCAGTGTGGACTCAGATAACCCAGTTCAGATAAGATATTGTGGATTATCTGCCTTGATACTCTTGGTTATATAGCTGTGTAGAAGGTCTCTGAGTAAAAGGGGAAGGAGAAGAACGGGTTAAATTTTGCTGTTCCCAGTAAATTCAGGCAACAGCAAGATTCTTGCGCACTTTTCCTCCTTAATAACCCTTGACTGATGGCGCAGTGTGTTAAAGTGCTGAGCTGCTGACAGAGGCGGCCCTAGGTAAATTTCAACAATAACCAAACAGTATTTTGCCCCCCACCCCAACCAATCACTGATGTATATTTTCTGTTCGTCGTGGGAGTTCTGTGTGCCATATTTGGTTCAATTCCATCCTTGGTGGAGTTCAGAATGCTCTTTGGTTGTAGGCGAACTATACATCCCAGTAACTACAACTCGCATATGTCAAGGTCTGTTTTCCCCCAAGAGCGTCTCAAGAGTGTCCCTGGGCAAAATCAACTATACTGCAAAGGCTTACTTTGCGTAATGGGTTGAGCCGCCCCTGGCTGCTGAGCTTGTTGACTGAATAGTTGCAGGTTCGATTCCGGGGAGCGGCATGAGCTTCCGCTGTCAGCCCTAGCTTCTGCCAATCTAGCAGTTCGAAAACATGCAAATGTGAGTAGATCAATAGGTGGGAAGGTAACGGCGCTCCATGCAGTCATGCCGGCCACATGACCTTGGAGGTGTCTATGGACAACGCCGGCTCTTCGGCTTAGAAATAGAGATGAGCACCACACCCGAGTCAGACATGACTGGACTTAATGTCAGGGGACAACCTTTACCTTTTTACCCTGATGTAACTTGGTCACATGTGCCCCAATTTTTTTCTGTCTAATGGTGGAGGGAATGCAAGATTTGGACGAAATTGTACAACATTGAGCCTCAATCCTTTATTCGATAAACTCTTATCAGTGTTGTTACATTGGGGCAGCTATACCAGAATTGGAAAATGTTGCCTTTTGCGTTTCCTGGGGAATGCTAGGGGAGTGACAATCCAAAAAACGTCACATTTCCATGATCTGAACTAGGAGAATTCGACTGTGGTCCACATACTTTCGGCCCTCTGCACGCATGGGTTTTGTATCCACAGCGTCAACAAAACATGGCCCGATTTCTTTTTTAAAGATCCAAAAAGCAAACCTGGATTTTGCTGTGTGCTGAGCATGACGCTGATGTGTAGGCATAGCTTGCTGTAGCCTTCCGCCATTTCACAGATCCTCAGGCTCTCTCCGGCACTCAATTGAGTTGTTCGCCATTTTATGTAAGGGAGGCCATTTTACTGTGCCACTGTATGTAACGGGTGTTGAGCATGCACAGATTTTGGTATCCAGAAGTGTCCTGGAACCAAATCCCAGCAGATGCCTAGGAGCCCCTGTACTTTCATAAAGCTTGATGCGGTTTTAGACAGTCGTGTGTATCACTTCAGTTGTAAAGCATATGCAGCTAAGACTTACCTTCTCTCTATGCTTTATATCGGGATCTACGTTCATGCTATGTCCAGGCAAATGAACAAATCTGTTTGTCTATGCTCAGTTAAGAAAAGGAAGAAATAATCCTGGGACATATAGCATCAGCTTTGAAACTCATTACAGTATTTGTGTCAGAACACTTCTATGTCTACGAGGAACAAAATGGAGTTTGCTATTGTTGCCCGGATGATCTGGAGTGGAAAACAAGCACCGTTTTGTTGCAGGAGACGAGTGCATTTTCAGAATGGAAAAGTTGCCGTGAGGATCTGTGAATCTGTGTGCTCTTCCAGTTTTAAACTATTAGATTTAAAAACAAAACATGGAAAGATTTTTTTAAGCTGTCTAGATTTTTGTAAAGCTGTCTAGATCGGCCTCTGGTTTGCTTCTGATAATCCGGGTGCCGATGCTCCATCCTCTGCCATTCTATGAAATGGTTCGTGGCAAGGCTTTGGACTTTGCCCTTTAGTCCAAACCTAGTTGAACCGCTTCCTCTGTATTTCTTTATGTTGCTACTCATGTGCTACTTGCATACCCTCTGACTGTCTCAATGTAACAGTCCAGCTTCATCCCCTGTTGTTCCACTTCTTCAACTGCTTTTAAAATGTCTCAGTTTTTCTCCTTTCCTCCCTCCATCCTCAGTTTCCTTTTATTGTTGCAAATAGAGTTCAATAGTCAGAAACAGTTTTGGTTAACTCAGAAGAGAGAAGAGGAAGAGGCAAAATCTTGCTTTTCACAGTAAGATGCAGCAAAAGCTGCAGCCTCTTCTCACATGTGTGTTCATCCGTATTTGAAACATTTACCAGTACTTCTTTGACCACAATCTCCGACACATGCGAGGCCACATGTGTCCAAGATTTCACCTGTGAAACGTTGAAGGATGTGTATGGCGTAGCCATGGCTTACTGTCGTATTGATGGATGTCTTTAGCAGGGTCTTGAAGACCACATTTGTAGTCTCCTGTTTGCTCTTTCTAGGATATCAAAACTAGCATCTTCTGCCTCCCTTTTCTTCACATAACCCCCTCCTCTGTCCCAGCAGTTTAATGATTAACGTTGCAAGCGAGATTCTGAAAATCACCTGCTTGCTATCAAAATCAGCTAGACCAGGAGTTTGCATAACCCTTCGGAGGCAAGGCTTTACTGTGGTTGGGGATAATAGACAAGGGAAAGTGGAAGTAGTTGCGTAAAGTCCGCTGCATTTTGGCTCTAGGTACCCATTTGACTGATGGAGCAATGGCTTTAGATGTAGATTGTCTCAGATTCATTTATTGGCATTTATAACTTCTGTTTTTGAGGATGGTGTGAAATGTCTCTGTCAGATTATTTCTCCAATTGGAACAAAACAAATGTCCACATTACTGCTCATGAGATAATATTGCTAACCATATTTTTCATACTCCCTATGTGAATAGCTTAAGAAAATGCCATAACAATATTCAATATATGTTTTCAAGTTACCTGTCGACTTATAGCAACCCCATGACTCTTATAGGGTTTTCTTATGCAAAGAATACTCAGAGGGTTGTTGTTATTATATATATTTTTTGTCAGTTCCTTTCTCAGAAATATAGTTTACAGAACCTAGTGTTCATTCGTATTCATTGGTGGTAATGGGTACAGTTATTTTCTGCTCATTGACTAGCTTGAGGCCTGGTATTGACGGTCAAAGGTGCTGCTTATTTCCATTTCTTCTCCAGTTGCTACTTAAATTTCCTAAAGTTTATGATATTATCAGAATTTTGTGCCTTAACTGACCAAGAAGGATTGAGCTCTGGCTCACCCAAATTGCAGGGCTAAAAATGAATTCACACCTGGAGATTTTTTGTGTGTGCTGCTACTGCATTTTCTAATTGATTTATGGATGCACGCACACGTTTTATTTCTGTGGACACCGCTCTTAAAATAACCCACATATGTGTACAAAAAGGGGTAATACTTTTGAGAACTCTTCCAGGGATACAGCTCCCTTAATCCCTTAACTATTGTATTCGCCAACTGCCTTGATTTGGTAGAGTCAATCCTGATTAATCCTCTATCATCCCAATGTTTCACCTTTTAAAATGTTCTGGTTTCTCTCCTCCCTTCTTCCATTTTGCTCCTTGGTCCTCAGCTTTCTTTAATTGCTCCGAATGAGTTCAGGAGAGGGTTGGATGAAAAAGTGTCCTTTCCAGCAGGCTCAAGCAAAAGCAAAGTGCTGCAGTCTTTTCTACCTTGTGTGTCTTCCATTTTGTATATTTTTGCCTGTCTTGACCACACTCTGATGTTCGTATTCAAAAGTAGATTGCACTCATTAAAACCAGTAGAGGAGAGGAGGGAGTGGGATTGCCTTTTCCCGTAGGCTCAAGCAAAATTAAACTGCTGCAGCCTCTCCTAGCTTGTGTGTTGCTCTTTTAAAATAATTTTTATAATCTTGACCGCATTCTGATGTTGCCAGCTCAAAAATGAATCCGGTTTAAATCTGGGAAATGGCAGAGAGGATGTACTAGTGATTGATGAGTGGTATGTTTGAGGGGAGAGATGTTTTCCTCCAATTGATAGTAGGTCTATTGATAAGATGTCTTATCCGACGGTTCCTCTGCTCTGTGTTTCCCTCCAGTTACATGGTTCGGGTGCGGGCTGTGGTGATGACCCGAGACGACTCGAGTGGGGGTTGGGTGCCCATGGGAGGTGGCGGCCTGAGCCACGTGATGCTCTGCAAAGTCCGACACCCCGAGGAAGGCCGGCACCGGCAGTACCTGATCAGTGGGGAACGCCTACGGGACCAGACGGTAAGATCTGGAGGAACAACACTTGAATATTATCAAAACTACTCTGCTTCCAAAAATATCTTCCGTAGCAGAAGTAAGAGGAAGCAGGGTCAAAGAGGACCTCTGACTTGCATGGATGTGAAGCAATGCTTAAGAATATAACTGACAGTTAGCCACACACATCCAAAGATTCTGTGACCATGTATCCAACCATCTACAGCAGACCTTTGCAAATATTTCATTCCATTTGAAACATGCATCCTTTTGCAGCACAGTAATTCAGTTTTACTAGAAAACCAGAAGATCAACCAACCCCTTATTTATTTATTTATCGTGTCATCCGCAACCAGAACATTGTATTACATTTCTAACAGAACAGAACAAACAAACAGATTAAAAAAAACACAAATTTTGCAAACTTGGTAGCTGATTAAATGTCCTTTGACCAGTATCTGGCCACTTGGAGTGCCTCTGGTGTTGCCACAAGAAGGTCCTCCATGTGCATGTGGCAGGGCTCAGGTTGCATTGCAGCAGGTGGTCAGTGGTTTGCTCTTCTCCACACTCGCATGTCGAGGATTCCACTTTTAGCCCCATTTCTGAAGGTTGGCTCTGCATCTCGTGGTGCCAGAGCGCAGTCTGTTCAGTGCCTTCCAAGTCGCCCAGTCTTCTGTGTGCCTAGGGAGGAGTCTCTCATCTGGTATTACCCACGGATTGAGGTTCTGGGTTTGAGGCTGCCACTTTTGAACTCTCGCTTGCTGAGGTGTTCCAGCGAGTGTCTCTGTAGATCTAAGAAAACTATTTCTTGATTTAAGTCATTGACGTGCTGGCTGATACCCAAACAAGGGATGAGCTGGAGATGTCTCTGCCTTGGTCCTTTCACTATTGGCTGCAACTTCCCGGCGGATGTCAGGTGGTGCAATACCGGCTAAGCACTGTAATTTCTCCAGTGGTGTAGGGCGCAGACACCCCGTGATAATGCAGCATGTCTCATTAAGAGCCACATCCACTGTTTTATAAGAGATATGGAAACATACATACATTAGTATTAACAAAATCTATGGGGCACATCACATCTCATGAAAACCTTTCATTTATATTTTTAAAAAATCTATGATTTACTTTTTATTTCACATAGACTAAGAGGTTTCTCCTTAAGTTCATGTCACACAACTACACACTGCAGCCAACACACTAACATGTCATGACGCAGTTTGGAAAGCTGTGATCTACAGTCTGGAAATACCCCCCACCCCTCAAAAGCAAACCTTGATTTTGCTATTTTATATATGACATGCCATTTTACTATCCCACTGTATATAATGGGGTTGGAACATCCACAAATTTCAGATGTCTTGGAATTTAAGCCCACTGTAACCAGTCTGGCTGAAATTCACTCACTCACTCATTCATTCTTGCAAGAGCTAAAGTAGGGGCAGCTAGTGGCTTTCCTGTCACTAAGGTGGTGAATTCACTCCAGGGATTAAACTGAAAGCCAGTGGTTTTAGGTTGAACCCGGTTAAAATTCAACACCGTCAGTTTCAGTCTAAAACCTACAAGTCACCACTGAGCTAGGCATAACTAAGTTTGATGATGATTGTATAGGTTGATTATCCCTTATCTGAACTGCTTGGGACCAAAGGCATTTCTGTTTTTGGATTTTTTAATACCTATATTTTCATACATGTGCACAGGGAGATATCTTGGAGATGGGTTCTAAGTCCAAACGCAAAATTCATTTATGTTTCATATGCGTCTTATAAACATAGCCTTAAGGCAATTTTATACACAATATTTTACATCAGTTTGTGCATTGAACCATAATGCATTAAACCACCTGAAAGCAAAGGAGTCACTACTGCTGCTGCCTGTGTGTACAATTTCAGATTTGGGACTATTTCAGAATTCAGGATGCTCAACTTGTACCTGACCTTCACTCATTTTGCAGTGCCATGGGTGGCTTTCAGATATGTTTCATAGGAAAAGCAATGGTAAGCAGAGTTAACAAATAATTCGTTCTGTAACAGAAAGTCATAGAATCATAGAATCAAAGAGTTGGAAGAGACCTCATGGGCCATCCAGTCCAACCCCATTCTGCCAAGAAGCGGGAATATTGCATTCAAATCACCCCAGACAGATGGCCATCCAGCCTCTGTTTAAAAGCTTCCAAAGAAGGAGCCTCCACCACACTCCGGGGCAAAGAGTTCCACTGATGAATGGAATTATTTGTTAACGGCAGAGTTAACAAATAATTCATTCTGTAACAGAAAATAATTACTTTCGAAATGTTATTTGTTTAGCTCTGGTCTTGAGATGTCACTATTTGGACTTATATTTGGTAGTGGTGGAGCAGAGGTGACATTACATTTGTGTAAGTGCGTGAGAGAGTGTGTAAGTGAGTGTAAAGTCAGCTGCTCCCAACATTTGGGCCAGTAGGAGATCAGTGAGCGGATGCATAGATGTTTGCATACCCTTTAGCAACTCTCCCCATGACACGCTTTTCTCTCTCTCTCTCTCTCTCTGCAGACGATCTTGGAGTGCACACTGAAGAGGGACCTTGTCTACAACAAGGTGAACCCCATTTTCCACCATTGGAAAGTGGGGGACAACAAGTTTGGCCTTACGTTCCAAAGCCCCGCAGATGCTGTGGCCTTCGAGAGGGGCGTGCAGGCTGCCCTGGAAGAAATTGCTGAAGGTGAAGAGGAGGCAGAAGGAAAACAGGAGAGGGGAGGAAGGGGGAAGGGGTCATAGGATGAATTGCAAGGTGCTGAGAGAGAGAGGGAGTCTGTAACATTAGTACCTTGTGGATTGATTGAGGGAACCTTACCTCTAAGTAACGGTGGATATTTGTAAAGGATTTCCATTCTTCTCAGCCAACAAGCCACTCAAAAAGTGAAAATACCTAATTCAAATGTTGGCTCAATCACAGACTCACAAGGTTTGAAGGGGTGGGCAACTGTGTGGACGGTGGCAAAAGTCTGTTTACACCTCCTGACCTCCCATAGGTTCCACCTGTCCATTTCATCCTATAACTATCTTGATAGTTAGCTGCATTACAGCCAAAGTTTTGATGTCACTTCTGGTACTCATTTTGGTCAAATGTGGGAATGCTTTTGTAGAGAGAAGATGCAGGGAAGATGCAGAAAGGCACCAGTTTTAGATCTGGTTTTTAATTTTAAAAAATGCCCCCAGATTGCACCCGAATTTGGGGTATTCCAGGGGACTTTAGGAGCTGCACAGTTGTTTGTAAAGGTGGCATGCTGTAAGGTTGTCTCTAACGCTACATCACCAACAATGGCTTAAAGCAGGGGTCCACAAACTTTTAAACAGAGGGCCAAGTCATAGTTCCTCAAACTGTTGGAGGGCCAGATTATAATTTGAAAAAAAGAATAAATTCCTATGCACAGTGCACATATCTTATTTGTAGTGCAAAAAAACACTTTAGAACAATTCAGTAATTAAAATGAAGAACAACTTTAACAAATATAAACTTATTTGTATTTCATTGGGAAGTGTGGGCGTGCTTTTGGTTGATGAGATAGGATTGTTGTTGTCGTTGTGTGCTTTCAAGTCGTTTCAGACTTAGGTTGACCCTGAGCGAGGGCCGAGTAAATGACCTTGGAAGGCCGTATTCAGCCTCCGGGCTGTAGTTTGAGGACCCCTGGCTTAAAGGAACCCAGCATTGGTTGCCTGTATTTATTTCACCATCACAGCATAATAGCACAGTAGAATTTTTGGTAATTTTTGCCCAACATTCACATTCAGATTTAAAGTTAACAACATGTTGAAGCATGGCAGCATTGATAATAGTGACCTACCTTGTTAGGAGGTGGTTGGGAAGAAGTGATGAAACTTAGGCTATTTCCTTATTCTAAAAATGCTTTAGCTACGTGCCATAAGAGCATGTCGCTCTTACTCCAAAAATATACCGGTAGTTTTGGCCTTGCTCCTTTTGCCTTTGGTTCTACTAACCATCAGAATGCAGCCCTTGGGAATTTCTCCAAAACTGAATGAGGTCTTTGGAGTGAAAGAGGTTCTCCGCCCTTATTGTAAAAATTACTGTGATTATGAATGTGTAAAAAGGATTATGTTATACTAATAGTAATAATTATATAATTCTATGTAATAATTGTGAGAATTATTATTATTTATACCAGGCATGCTGTTTTACATGTGATTTTCCTGGTAGTTTAATTCTATGTCTTGGCTTATTATTCCTGTATGTCTTATTCTCAGGTTCCCTTTCACCTTCCTCCACTTCCTCCTCCTGTCAGGATGAAGCCGAAGGAAAAGAAGAAGCTCTGGCAGTAAGTCTATTTTCTGAATTCAGGATCTGCAGCAGAAAAAAATGGCATTGGCCATGGAATTCAGTACTAATGGAATTCGCTTTTCTCTGTATTAAAAAAGTAAGTTTCTGTAAGTCATGTTTGTCAACATAGGTTTGAAGCTTTTGTCAAATACCTAATGAAATTTCAATGGGGACACTCTAGGGCAGAGCTTAGAAAAGTTGTATTTTGGACTACAGCTCCCAGTATTTTCCGCAAAGAGTGAAAGGTAAAATTTCCAATCCTAGTCTAGGGTAGTTACTCTGGGTCCGATACTATATCTAGTGCCCAAGCGAAAGTGTTTTCGAACTTTACATAACTTTTGTTGCCTTTGTAAACTGTACTTTCTCAATGCTGTCTCTTGCCGTCTCTTCTCTCTAGGTGCACACAGATAGTGAATCCTCCTCCAACAGCCAGAAGGAAATGCTCCCCAAACCCATCACTATTGTAACCAGTGAGTCCTCATCCAGCTGCTACATCCGCTCATCCGTCTCAGAAGAGTTCACCTTCAGCACGCCAAAGGGAGCAGGGTCGGCTGGACCGGTACGTGTCAAAGAGCCATTCAAGGGGCATCTTTTTTCTTGTCATTTGAATATAGATTGGTTCCTGCCCTTCTGTCTAGAACAGTGTAATATACATTTGCTTCATTTTCTATAGGGAAGGGGTATCAAAATCATTTTTATTGAGGGCCACATGAGCCTTAGGGTAGCCTTCAAAGAACCATGGATGGAGAATCGGTAGAGACAGAGGGGTATTCTAGTTTTTGCCCAGTTTGAGGCCCCAGATATTATTATTATTATTATTATTATTATTATTATTATTATTATTATTGAACAATAGCTCCTATCACTTTTGATTATCCGCTATGCAGACTTGGGATAATGGAAATTGTGACTATGTGGCTCTGAGGGGGAGGGGGAGGATGAGGAGGCGAGGAAGGTCCACAGTGCTTGAATGAAGGACCTTCCTTCTCTCCCTCCCTTCCCTTCTTTCCACCCTTTTCTTTCTTTCCTTTTCTTCTTTCCTTCTCTTTCCTTTCCTTCTTTCCCTCCTTCCCTTCCTTCCTGTCCCTCCTTCCTTTTTCCTTTCCTCTTTTGCTTCCTCCCTCCCTTTCCTCCTTCTTTCCCTTTCTTCATTTCCTTCCCCTTCATTTCCTTCCCTCCCTCCTTTCTTCATCCCCCTCCTTTCTTTCCCTCCTTCCTTCCTTCTCCTTCCTCCCTCCCTCCCTTCCTGTCCCTCCTTCTTTCTTTTCCTTCCTTCCTGTCCCTCCTTCCTTCCTTCTTCCTTTCCTTCTTTCTATGTAAGATATAAATACAATATTAAATGGAAGGGACAGTCAAGAAGTAACAAGAGAAGGAGGGAAAGAGGGAAGGAAGGAAGGAGAGAAGAGGGAGGGAAAGAAGAAAGAAAGATAGAGAAGCAAGGAAGGAGAGAAGGAAATAAAAAAGTGAAAGGAAAAAGTGGGGGAAGGAAGGAGAGAAGGAACGAAAGATAGGGAAGGAAGGAAGGAAATAACCAAAGGGCAAAGAAAGGGAGAAAAGAAACAGGTAGAGATGGAAGAAAGATGAGAGATAGGGAAAGAAAAAGAGGAAAGGAAGGAAAGAGGGAAGGGAGGAGAGAAAGAGGGAGGGAAGGTTGGCCACAGCAACGTGTGGCAGGTACAGCTAGTACATAATAAAAACAAACAGTCAATTATTATAAATAGTTAAAAACATTAAAACAATACAATTAAAATCTACTAAGAATTACCACTTTGGTGGCCATTATTAGCCGAAAAAAACTGTGGTTGAATGCTCCATCAGCTTATCCATAATCCATATCCAAGCCATTGTCAACATGGAGAAGAAAACTCTTTGTGTGTGAATAAGCTGTGAAGGGAGTCCATAGTCCTTCACTATTGATGGTATGGGTTAGGGTTGATGGGAATTGCAATACAGCAACTGAAAGGCACCCATTGATAAGCCTCCCTTGCACAAAGGCCCAGTGCTTGACCATTTTTGTATTGGTCAGTAGAAACTTCTTGTGAACAGACCATAGTGAAGAAAAATGGTAACTACGTTGCTGTGATGTCAGTTTCCCTACTACCCACCAGATTTTTATAAGCCAAGAAAAAAGCTTTCTTCTTTCTTCCTGGATCTGTGTCAAGCTTCTTTGTGCTGTAGTAAGACATTTTTGATCTTGGGAAGGAAGCACTGAATGGCTGCCTAGCAACCAGCTCCTTTACTATCCATATTCTTCGTCATCTCTGTATCCAAGCTGCTTTTTGGCTGGCATCAATATTTTTCCCCTGATTATCCATACAAAAACGTGGATTGGCATCAAAGTATCTTGCCTGAAAGGAGCTAGAAAAAAATGTGGATTTAGATTTCTCACTCAGGTTGTTATGCTACCTGGCGGTGAAAGCAAGGCAGATAATAATAATAATAATAATAATAATAATAATAATAATACTTTTTTTATACCCCGCTACCATCTCCCCATGGGACTCGGTGCGGCTTACATGAGGCCGAGCCCAAATACAACAATACAAGCAATAATACAACAATACAAGCAATTAAAATCAAACATAGACAATAAAACAATAACGTAAGCATTAACATTAGGACAACACACTATTAAAAACTATGGGATAATAGTGATTAATTAGCTTTTGAAGTATTATTTTGCACTAGATGCCCCCGACCCCATTGGACGCTGCATCTACCAGTTCACCTGCATGTGGTGTGCTGAGATTTAATGTTTGCAGATTGATGTATTGGTGAATTTGATTAATATTCATTGTTATTGTGTAATGTGGATATACCTTTTCAAACCTGTAGTCCAGCACTGAAACCACTACATGATGGTGATCCTTAGATCATGATTAAACCAGCTTAAATCTTCCTGTAATCATTCCCTGAGGGCTCTTGGAACTCAAGTTCTGCTTCTGCTGCACGAATACCATGGTGCCATTTTTTGCTCTCTTCTTTCCTACACACCAGGTCCAGCCTCAGCCTTTGCAACAGTTGACCCTCCCAGACGAAGAGGAATTGGAGAGCATCTCCCCCTGCAGAGACTTCTGGGTGACCAAAGGCTATGAGGACTACCGCCGGGCCGTAGTCCAGAAGCACCAGCCGGACCCTGATAAGATTGACATATGTGTCCACTTCAAGAAGGGTGGAGGAAGCGACAAATCATTGCGGGAGAAGGAGTATAGCTTCCCGCCTGGGGCTGAGGGGCGGCTCAAGGACCCCAAAGCCTCTCCCTCTTGCCGGATCCATGGTGCCCCTTCACCCCCCAAACACAAGCCCCTGAAGGAGCAGCAGCAGCCACCCCCGCTTGGGCCGGCAAGCTTGGATGAGGACACCGTGCCCTCTCGATGCGTGTACTGCCGGGACGTCTTTAACAACGAGGAGAATGGGCGCGGGCAATGCCAGGATGCCCCTGACCCCATTGGCCGCTGCGTCTACCAGTTCACCTGCATGTGGTGCGCTGAGAGCATGCTGTACCACTGCATGTCGGACTCGGAAGGGGAGTACTCGGACCCTTGCTCCTGCGACACTGGCCACCCCCACTTCTGCATCCGCTGGATGGCCTTGGTCACCCTCTCCCTCGTGGTTCCTTGTATGTGCTGCTACCTGCCCCTCCATGCCTGCCACTGGTGTGGAGAGCACTGTGGCTGCTGTGGGGGCAAGCACAAGGCCGTGCGGTGAAGCCAGAGGGGGTCCGATACGGGGCGCTCATTTTTAGCTGCCAGGGCAGCAGCAGGCATACGCCGGCAGCTTTCCACAAAGCCGGAGGTTTGCTGGGGGCGTCTGGTCCGACCCCACTCTTCCCCGACCCCACTCTCAGATCCTCTTTCCGCTTCCCCTCCAACCCTCTTATGCCAGTGTTGGGGAAAAGAGCACTGTGTTTTGAGGCAGACTGGTGGAATTCCTGTTTTGTTCTGTTTTCATTTTCCAATTTTAAAAATAGTCGGGAGGGGGACGGGTATCATTTTTACACCAAAATGGTTTAAGAAAAGAAATAATGATCAAGAAAGGAAACACAATTGAACAATTTTAGCAGGCTTGGCAATGGGATGTTGCCATATGGGAGATAACAGGTTACAAGTACTGTCTGCTTTCTGTCTTGTTTTTAAGAAAATAAGTTAAAATTCAAGAGAGAAGTGAAAGGGATGTGTGCCTAATGAGGTAGGGGCACCATCTTTTTTTCCTGCCTTCCATCCCATGCCTTGAAGGTCATAGTGTTTTAAAAATCCTCACAACAAAGATACTAAGCTCCATTCTGGAGCAGGTGATTTTGGATTGATGGATCACCACTTGCATAGACCCCAGGTATTACCTCTTGTTGGCACAAGGCCTTCCTTGGAACTGCTCCCAAGTTCGCTCAGCAAGATCTCAGAAACTTTCCGATGCCGCACCGGGCAAAGTTCTGGAATTTCTTGAGTGAAAACTTAAGAGGGCATCTATTCCTTTAATGATTTTGTAGAAGAGAGAATTGCAGCAGGTGTTGCCTTTTCATTTATCTATTTATTTAATTAATGTGTATGACACCATTCTCCTGAAGTGGCTTACTAAAAGAATCAATTAAATCAATCAGATACAGTGACTTACTAAATCAATCAATTAAATTTTCCCAGTAAAAAATATGAATCCAGTTTTAAATCCCATTAAAACAACGTAACATAAATATAATGAAGCATCTTTCCAATAAGAAACCTCACTCTCAATAAAATCAAAAGGAAAACCAAAAGGAAATTCAAGTGGGTGGTAGCAGCCACTGAAAAGGCTCTCTTGTGTCCTCACCAACCAGGATTGAGAGGAAACCTCCCCTATGGATCTTAAAACTCTGGAAGGTTCATATAGGGAGGTTTGGCCTTTTAGATAGTCTGGAACTGAATGCGGTTAGTGCTTTGATCACTGAACTATGACTCTAGAGACCAGAGCTAGATTCCATTGTTGGCCATGGAAACCCACTTGATCAAATCAAAATACTCTCAGCTTCAGAAAAACCTTGATAGGTTTGCTATAAGTCATATAGATCTGTTGTACAGTTGTTTGTTACCTGGATTATGGGGACAGCTGCTGTTCACCTTGCTTGTTGTAAGCAGGCATGCACAGCTACAAGAAGAACCCCACCTCAACCTTTATTGTATTGTTTACTACAGACATACTGATGCCACCCAGTACCGAAAGCCTGTGTTTCTCCAGTTTCTTCACAATCTTTCTAATGCCAATGCTGCTACAAAATGTTGAGATAGATAGAGGACAAGGAGAAAAAGGGAACCTTGGCACATAAAACGGCTTTGTAAAAGACACGATCTTTTTCAGAGACTTTGCTGACTGAGCTATGTCTGTACTGTAGTATGTTTTGTAGCAAGGTGTTAATGATTTGCACTCAACACTCAATCCTCAATAATAATTGGGGGCAAAATATTTAACTTTTTAGGGATTTTTTTTTAAATCATGGGCCCACCTAGAACCCAATTTGCCCACCTCTGTGATAGCTGTTCCCCTTCCTTTGGAATGAAGATGGGAATTGAGGTTAAGTGTCTTTGGAAAGTCTCTGAACTAAAAGTTGTTTTCTGCTGGAAATGTATCACAAAGGATGTGGCTGTTATTACTGAAAGCTTCTCCACGTTTACATTTTCATGGTGGAAACCCAAAGCAGGATCATATAGATTGAGGGAGCATATTCTGTCTGGGTAATAGTCTAAAATGTCAAACCCCTTTAAAGAGAAAAAGGATATTCATAGTATTTTCTTTCATTCTCATGCATACAAGAATCAAAACAACTCAAACTGGTTTAAAAATTGCTTGGAATTTAACATTGATTCTGTAGCACAGTGTTTCTCAACCTGGGGTCGGGACCCCTGGGGGGGGGGATCGCGAGGAGGTGTCAGAGGGGTCACCAAAGACCATCAGAAAACACAGTATTTTCTCCTGGTTACGGGGGTTCTGTGTGGGAAGTTTGGCCCAATTCTATCGTTGGTGGGATTCAAGGGGCTCTTTGATCGTAGGTGAACTGTAAATCCTAGCAATGACAACTCCCAAATATCAAGTTCTATTTTGCCCAAACTCCGCCAGTGTTCCCATTTCGGCATATTGAGTATTCATGCTAAATTTGGTCCAGATCCATCATTTTGACTCCCAGCAACCACAACTCCCAAATGACAAAACTCTTCTAGTGTTTTCTGTTAGGCAAACAGAAGTTCGATGTGCCAAGGTTGGTTCAAGTCCATCATTGGTGGAGTTCAGAAAGCTCTTTGATTGTAGGTGAACTATAAATCCCAGTAACTACAACTCCCAAATGACAAAATCAATCTCTCCCAACCCCACCAGTATTCAAATTTGGGCATATTGGGTATTTGTGCCAAATGTGAATGAAAATACATCCTGCATATTGGATATTTACATTAGGATTCATAACTACTAAAATTACAGTTATGATGTAGCAACAAAAATAATTTGATGGTTGGGGGTCGCCACGACATGAGGAACTGTATCAAGGGGTCGCGGCATTAGGAAGGTTGAGAAACACTGCTGTAGCATCTTTGGAGCTTTAGGGAATTGGAAAAGAATGGAACAATGCAGGGGCAGGTATGGGATAATTCTTGACTACATTATGGCATAAGTCATTCGCAGTGCTGGAGGGTAATTTTACCAGTGTGTGAGATTGGAACTCCAGTCCCAGGGCGCTCCTGCATTGGCATGCCATATTATTCATAATAACAAATTGAGAGAACTATGGAGTGTTGTGGATTTTCTTAAAAGCAGAATAACAACTTAGGACAAACATAGTTTGGTGCAAGATATAGCAATGCACTTTTAATATGATTGTTTATGCAGACAGGGTTCGGTTTACAGGGTACGTTTTAATGCCCTCATTGTATTCTTTCTTTTTCGTATGTGTGTGTAGATTTGTGTGTGTGTGCACCTTTGTTAAGATTTACATTCTGATGAGGCAGAGAAAACGTAATTCACAGCACTAAAGAAAGAGATGGGTGCTATACAAAACAAAAATGCCAGGGGGGATATCATTTTGACTAAATTTCCAAACCTCTCTGCCAGTTCAGTCCTAACAGAAATTTTCTATTTCTGAAAAGGAGGGTTGGCACAACTGTTCCAATATTTCATCCCTGTCATTCTAACGTAGGTTACTGCTGGCCCCACTGTATTGGTCGAGGAATGGAGACAGAGCCAATAAGTAGGAATTTAAAGCATTAGTACAATTGAATAATTGGGGTGAAAGGGATTTTTATCATTTGACAAACCACTGTAACTGGAAAACAAATCAAACTCTCACCAATCTTCCAAGGTGTGAAATAGTGCATCTTCAAAATACACTTTGTCGCACCACTGGGAGAGGCCTAGGGACACCGATTATTTTAAGGAGTATGTATCAATGGCATGTGGCTTAATTTCTCTCTCACTGCTTCTCAGACTCCTGTGTGAATAGTCAATGAGGGACAGGGAGCAGGGTAGAGACAATTGGAAATGAAAAGGATGCCTGCAGATGCCAAAAGTGCAGTAAGGAAGAGGGCATGCCTTTGTGAAAAACCACTCCTCTTTAAAGCACACTATCTACAGAAGCCTCAAAACAATTTTTGCCTTGTCATTTTTTCCATTCCCCGTCGGATACTGTGGTTCAATTTCTACAGCTGTTTATTATGACGAATCAGCGTCACTGTTTGATTTACATGTGAATACCTTAATTGTGCACTTATAGGAGTATTTCTAAGCACTAGAAGCAAGCCTTACTCAAAGCACGGGTCTTGTTCGGGGGCGAATTTCCTTGGGATCAGAAATTCCTAATGTCCTGGGCTCAAGGGCTGAACCAGAGCTTGTAAATTAAGAATCATAGAGTTGGAAGAGACCACAAGGGGTATCTAGTCCAGACCCCTCTAATTTGTGGAAAGGGGGGCTATATCTCCCAGAATCCTTCAAACAAGGTTTTGCAAAGAAACTGGGAGATTGATAAGCCTGTTCCCTGAGGAATTTACAATTTAGCAGTCACTGGCAACTTTTCAACAGTAGCATTGCAGATGTGTCCTAAAGAATATGGGGCTTCCCATGTTCTTTCATAGTACTTAAATCAATCCAAGGAGAACATACATGGGAGAATATGTTCAATCCCATAGATATTATCCTATGGGTTAGATCTAGCTGTCTCCTGCAGCTCAAACTCTCTTCCAAATCTACCATCCCAGGTAACAGGTAAAGAGACTTGGAGAAAAAGTAGGACTCTCTGTTTTCCTAGCTCTTTCTCATGTTTTTTGGCAATGTCATACATGAATCCAGATCCCTTTGGTCCACATTTAGAGCTTGGGTGTTCTGGATTTCGCCTTCGCATGCCCATGCGGGAATACGGATTACAGAAACAGGGATCAGAAAAGGTTTTAATAAGGGGTGTTGTATATTGTTGCCCAAGACTGTTTTCATTCTGTTTTATATATTTAAAAGAAAAGGAGTCGTTAACAAAAACCAAAACAGCAGGGGCTAAGGAGATGAATACTGCAAACATTTTTTTTCCTTTGGTGTGGTTGCCAATCTGATTTTTTTTCCTGTTTTAAGTATTTTATCAGATTTGTATATTCAATATTGTAATTTATGTGTATTTTAAAAAGATTCTACAAAAGAATGGTAGAGATGAGACTGGAGAAGAATGCTCTATTATTTAAAAATGTATGTTGTAAATTAAAAACAAAAAAAACACAGTCGTAGAAAGAGCCTGGCATTCTGTGTGTTTCTTGTTTTCATGGGGTAAAAAGGTGGTACTTTTTCTGTCTTGGTCTTACTTTTCCTTTTATTCCTGCGTGTTGAATGGGGGTGCTGCCCGCCTGCTTTCTCCCTTCTCCAGCTCTGACAAAGCCTACCTGATAGTGTCTCCATAGCAATATTCTGGCAACAAAGGGCAGGCTCTTTCTTTTTTCCATTTCCATCATACACCTTCCTCTCTTTTCTTTGCTCTCCTTCTTCCCTTGCTTTCCCACATACACCTTCCCCCTCTTTTCTTTCTTTCTTCCATTCATTTATCTTCTCTTTCCCCCCTCCCTTTCTTTCTTTCCCTCCCCAATACCTTTTCCCATTCCCTTTCTCTTCCTTCCTTCTCCTTTTACTTCCTTCCTAATCTTTCACCTTCTTTCCTTCTTCCTTTGCTTTCCCTCATAAACTTTCCCTGACTCCTTCCTCTTCCCTTCTTTTTCTCTCTTCCGACCCTTCCTTCTTTCATTTCTTTCTCTTTCCCCCACACACCTTCTCCCTCATCTCTTCCTTTTGAAGTGGATAAACTATGACCATGGATAAAAGGGCCTGGGCCTGGCGAGTGTAAGCTAAATCAAATGGGCCAGGACAGGGAAACACTCACCAGGTTGAAGACAAGCCATGGAGGTTTATTCAATTTGGCCCAAAAGGCTGCAAATACAAGCGGAAGCTTCAAAGAGTACAAGCATAAGCATACAGAGGAAGCATGGTGTTTTATACAGTTTGACAGCTATTTAAAGCTCCTGCTCTCTCCCCCGATTGGCCAAAGGAAGGACCAGTCTGGATCTGTGCCCTGATTGGCAGGGGGTTCCACTGATGTTGCTGCTTCCAGATTTTCCTTAATCCCTCCTTATTATCCAACATTTTTACTTATCCAACATTCTGCCAGCCCGTTTTTGTTGGATAAGCGAGACTCTACTGTACTCTGAACTTCTGTTTCTGCAGTCAGCACTCTCTCAGCCTCAAGTGAACCATTAAGCTAATTCTGGGCTGATACAGGAAATAATCTCTGCATAAAGAATGAACATGGATGAATACCTGGCTTGGGAAACAGCCAGAGGGATTTGTCCAACCTTTTTCTCATGGAACTACTTCAGCAGGGTTATGGAGAGGTAACTGTCTCTGGGCTACAGCTTGTTACATTTTGTAAAGAAGTTTATACATTTTATATAATATAAAGAGATACAGTAAACAGATAGATACAAGTGATACAGAAAGTCAAAGAAAGCAGATACAGTGGGGCGGGGGAGTATATAGTCAGATATCAATTGTACAAGTTCTCTCACTTTAAAAGATGTGAGAGGCCTGTAATTGACATCATAGATAGACCTCAACTATGAGAAACAACATGAGAAAACATCCAGTAAATCACATTGTCTGATTGTTAACGAATTTATTTGCAAATTATGGCAGAAAATAAGTATTTGGTTACCTACAAATAAACAAGATTTCTGGGTGTCACAGCAGGCTCCTCTGTCCTCTACTCATTATCTGTAGTAATGGCACCTATTTGAGCTTGTTCTCAGTATAAAAGACACCTGTCCACAACCTCAAGCAGTCACACTCCAAGCTCCATTATGGTGAAGGCCAAAGAGCTGTCGAAGGACACCAGAAACAAAATGGTAGCCCTGCACCAGACTTGGAAAACTGAATCTGCAATAGGCATGAAGAAATCAACTGTGGGAGCAATAATAAGAAAATGGAAGAGTTACAAGACCACTGAGAATCTCCCTCGATCTGGGGCTCCACGCAAGATCTCACCCCGTGGGGGTCAAAATGGTCACAAGAACAGTGAGCAAAAACCCCAGAACCACACGGGGGAACCTAGTGAATGACCCGCAGAGAGCTGGGACCAACATAACAAAGGCTACTACCATCAGTAACACACTACGGCACCTCCAGGGACTCAGATCCTGCAGTGCCAGATGTGTCCCCCTGCTTAAGCCAGTTCATGTCTGGGGTCGACTGAAGTTTGCTAGAGAGCTAGGTTGTTGTAGGTTTTTTTGGGCTATATGGCCATGGTCTAGAGGCGCTCTCTCCTGACGTTTCGCCTGCATCTATGGCAAGCATCCTCAGAGGTAGTGAGGTCTAGAGAGCATTTGGATGATCTAGAAGAGTATTGGGAGAATGTCATATAGTCAGATGAAACCAAAGTAGAACTGTATTGTTGAAGGCTTCCATGGAACCACTGGGTTGTTTTAGGTTTTTTGGGCTATATGGCCATGTATTGGAAGCATTCTCTCCTGATGTTTTGCCTGTATCTATGGCAGGCATCCTCAGAGGTTGTGAGGTCTCACAACCTCTGAGGATGCCTGCCATAGATGCAGGTGAAATGTCAGGAGAGAATGCTTATAGATCCGTGGTTCTCAACCTGGGGTCCACAGAAGTTTTTGGCCTTCAACTCTCAGAAATCCTAACAGCTGGTCAACTGGCTGAGATTTCTGGGAGTTGTAAGCCAAAAACATCTGGGGACCCCAGGTTGAGAACCACTGTTCTAGAACATGGCCATATATCCCGAAAAACCTACAACAACCCAAAGTACCAGGATTGTGGTGCAGCTGGCTGAATGTCAGCTGCATTAAGATCACTCTAACCAAAAGGTCATGAATTTGAAGCCAGCAAATAAATTCCAACCAATTTATTTAGCCTGTTGTCGACCTTTGCAACCCGAGAGACAGTTGCATCTGTCAAGTAGAAAAATTAGGTACCACCTTAAAGTGTGGGGAGGCTAAATTAACTGATGAGGCCATAAAAAAGAAGACTCCAGCAAAGCATTCCAGAGGGGAAGCATGCGGGGAATGCGGAAGTGCTTCATCAGCGTCGCAGATGGATGATGAAAGCGACAGCTCCCCTGGTGGCCAGAAAAAGTTAAAAAGCCTCTGTGTATGTCTGTATATGTTTGTATGTCGAAAATTGGCATTGAATGTTTGCCATATGTGTGTACACTGTAATCCGCCCTGAGTCCCCTGCGGGGTAAGAAGGGCGGAATATAAAAGCTGTAAATAAATAAATAAAGTAGAACTGTTCAGCATAAACACAACTTGTTGTGTTTGGAGGAGAAAGAATGCTGAGTTGCATCCAAAGAACCCCATCCCTACAGTGAAGCACGGGGTTGCCAACATCATGCTTTGGGGCTGTTTCTCTACAAAGGGACCAGGGTGACTGATCCGTATACATGAAAGAATGAATGGGGCCATGTCTCGTGAGATTTTGAGTGCAAACCTCCTTCCCTCAGCAAGGGCACTGAAGATGAAACGTGGCTGGGTCTTTCAGAATGAATATGATCCCAAGCACATCGCCAGGGCAACGAAGGAAGGAGTGGCTTCGTAAGAAGCACTTCAAGGTCCTGGAGTGGCCCAGCCAGTCTCCAGATCTCAACCTTATAGAAAATCTTTGAAGGGAGTTGAAAGTCCATGTTGCTCAGCGACAGCCCCAAAACATCACTGCTCTTGAGGAGATAGATCTGCATGGAGGAATGGGCCAACACCTTATGAGGACTTTCAGAAAATGTTTGACCTCTGTCACTGCCAGTAAAGGATATATAACAAAGTATTGAGATGAACTTATGTTATGGACCAAATACTTATTTTCCAAATACTTATTTAGAAAAGGCAGAGGAACGAGAGACCGCTGGATAATGGAGAAAGACAGAGAGTTTCAGAAAAACATCTATTTCTGTTTTATTGACTATTCTAAAGCCTTTGGCTGTGTGACTCATAATAAATGGTGGCAAGTTCTTGGTGGTACGGGGATACCAAGCCACCCTGTCTCTCTCCTGAGGAATCTGTATAAGGAACCAAGAAGCAACAGGAAGAACTGACCACGGAACAACAGACTGGTTCAAGACTGGGAAAGGCGTACGGCAGGGTTGTATCCTCTCACCCAACCTATTCAACTTGTATGCAGAACACATCATGCAATGCGCGGGGCTTGACGAATGCAAGGCTGGGGTTAAAATTGCTGGAAAAAACATTAACAATCTTAGATATGAACATGATACCACTTTGATGGCCAAAAGCGAGGAAGAGCTGAGAAGCCTTCTAATCAAGGTGAAAGAAGACAGTGCAAAAGCTGTGGTTGCAGTTAAACATAAAAAAAAAACCAAGATTATGGCAACAAGAATGATTGACAACTGGAAAATAGAGGGAGAAAATGTGGAGGCCGTGACAGACTTTGTATTTCTAGGTGCAAAGATTACTGCAGATGCAGACTGTGGCCAGGAAAACAGAAGACACTTACTTCTTGGGAGGAGAGCAATGTCCAATCTCGATAAAATAGTAAAGAGTAGAGACATCACAATGGCAACGAAGATCCACATAGTCAAAGCCATGGTATTCCCCAAAGTCACCTACGGATGTGAGAGCTGGACCATAAGGAAGGCTGAGCGAAGGAAGAGAGATGCTTTTGAACTGTGGTGTTGGAGGAAAATTCTGAGTGCCTTGGACTGCGAGAAGATCCAACCACTCCATACTTCAGGAAATAAAGCCCAACTGCTCATTGGAGGGAAGGATAGTAGAGGCCAAGATGAAGTACTTTGGCCACATCATGAGAAGAAAGGAAAGCTTAGAGAAGACAATGATGCTGGGGAAAATGGAAGGAAAAAGGAAGAGGGGCCGACCAAGGGCTAGATGGATGGATGGTATCCTTGAAGTGACTGGCTTGACTCTGAAGGAGCTGGGGGTGGTGACGGCCGACAGGGAGCTCTGGCGTGGGCTGGCCACGGCCGACAGGCCACGGCTGACTGGCATGGGCTGGTCCAGGAGGTCACAAAGAGTCAGAAGCAACTGAACGAATGAACAACAAACTTATTTTCCACCATAATTTGCAAATAAATTCAATAAAAATCAGACAATGTGATTTTCTGGATGTGTTTTCTCATGTTGTCTCTCATAGTTGAGGTCAACCTATGATGTCAATTACAGGCCTCTCTCACTGTACAAGTCATGGTATGGGTGAAGTTGTTGCCAGTCCGTTCTCGATCTCTGATGCTTCGAAACAGCGAAAGTTCAAAAAAAATTCCTAAAACAATAATCAATAATATACGAGGGTTGAATGAAAAGTAATGCCTCCACCTTCGTAAGTCAACAGATGGCAGTATTGGTATGCAGCAGGTACTGGCTTGTTCAGTAGATGTTCCTCTACAGTTCCATTTTGGCAGGAAGCCTTAGCATTGAACGGTTGTGTTGTTAAAGTGCAAAGTATGGAACCCTGCGCAGATGGTCAGTCAATGCGACTCAAGCAACGTGCAGTCATTGAATTCCTGACAGCAGACTTACATACTTAGGCGATACCTCATGGTCCGAGTAGGATAATCCTCCAGGGTAGGTCCCTAGGTGACTATGGAGCCCTATTCTTGATCTGCAACGTCTCCCGCAGTGAGGGCATTGAGGGAAGGAGGTCCCGGTTGGAGTTGGCTTGACACACCTGCCTCTTGGCACGTTTCTCTCTTTCGCCCTCCATTCGTGTCAAATTCAACAGCACTGCTGGTCACACCGACCTCCAGCTGGAGCACTCAAGGGCCAGGGCTTCCCAGTTCACAATATCTATGCCGGAGTTTTTAAGGTTGGCTTTGAGCCCATCTTTAAATCTCTTTTCTTGTCCTCCAACATTCCGTTTCCCATTCTTGAGTTCAGAATAGAACAACTGCTTTGGGAGACGGTGGTCAGGCATCAGGACAACATGGCTGGTTCAGCAGAATTGATGGCGGATGACCCTCACTTCAGTGCTGATGGTCTTTGCTTCTTCCAGCACACTGACATTTGTCCGCTTGTCTTCCCAAGAGATTTGCAGGATTTTCCGGAGGCAGCGCTGATGGAATCGTTCCAGGAGTTACATGTGACGTCTGTAGACAGTCCACGTTTCGCAGGCATAGAGCAGGGTTGGGAGGACAATAGCTTTATAGACAAGCACCTTGGTATCCCTACGGATGTCCCGGTCGTCAAACACTCTGTGCTTCATTCGGAATAATGCTGCACTTGCAGAGCTGAGGCGGTGTTGTATTTCGGTGTTGATGTTGACTTTGGTGGCGAAGTGGCTGCCAAGGAAATGGAAATGGCCAACATTTTCTAATGTTACACCATTAAGCTGTATCTTTGGCATTGGAGAGGGATGGGATGGACTCCTGCTGGAAGAGGACTTTGGTTTTCTTGATGTTCAATGACAGGCCGAGCTTTTCGTATGCTTCTGCGAAGGTGTTTAGAGTGGCTTGTAGGTCTTCTTCTGAATGCGCACAGACGATGCTGTCATCAGCATACTGGAGTTCTATAACACTCTTCCGCCAGAAAAACAAGACATTATGGAAACACCCCCGGTCAAACATGGCAGACAAACCCTTCAAGTAGGAGGGTTGAATGAAAAGTAATGCCTCCACCTTTGTCACCTGTCATGGCTTTTGTGAGAAGCACGCCACCCTCAACGGGGTGTTTCACCGGTGGTCTATGGCCACACAGGGGGCTCTGGCCACCGTGACGTGCTTCTCACAAAAGCCATGACAGTGACAAAGGTGGAGGCATTACTTTTCATTCAACCCTCCTACTTGAAGGGTTTGTGTGCCATGTTTGGTCCAGATCCATCCAGCCATGGAGGAGCCTTTGTGGGACAAACCCATCTGGGCCTTTTCAAGAACATACATGGCAATTAGGGTAGAATAATAGCGCTATAATCGTGCCGTGTGATTAGCAGGCCGGCGTGAGAGGAGAAAGTTTCTACACAGCAGCCGCCCCCGCTTGTTTGACAAGCAGAAATCCGAGCGGAATTCTTATTGGACAACAAGCTCTCCGGTTGCCATGGAGAACAGGTAACTGTGGGCCTTGATTGGCTAAAAACTACACTGTAATACAAGAGAGCGCTCCTCATTGGTCGGCCAAAGATGACAGCGAGTTCCTTGTTGCTATGAGAGCATCCAGCCAACCCGAGGCTCTATGAGGTGAAGAACCTTTTCGAGTGCGCATGCGTGAGTGAGGAGCAGAAACTCGACCAGGGAAGCCTCTCATTGGGTGAAGGCGGGACCAATGAAAAAGGCCCTCCCGCTTTGAGGGCGGGGGGAGTCAAGGAGTTGCAGGAGTTGGTCTTTCTGTGGCGCATGCGCGTTTGGAAACCAGGAAGTGTGACTGAGTTACACAGGGACCATGGAGGGGAATGGAGGAGAAAGGTAAGGAAGGGAGCATGTGATGCAATTATTATTTTTGGGGGGGAATTAGGGGCTCCCTGACCCTATACCAGAAGGGGATGTCTTTACTAATAATATAATATAGTATATTGTATATACATATAATATTTATAATATTATAATGTATAATAATATAATATAGTATATATAATAATATAATATAATATATAATGTATAATAATATAATATAGCATATTGTATAGACATATAATATTTATAATATTATAATGTATAATAATATAATATAGTATATATAATAATATAATACAATACAATATAATATATATAATATAATGTATAATAATATAATATATTGTATATACATATAACATTTATAATATTATAATGTAATACAATATAATACCAGTAATAATAATACAATATTATAATTATATATTTACATTACATGTAATATTACTAATAATATTACAATATAATGGTATAGTGCAATATAGTAATATATAATACTGATATTGTACTATGCTATGATATTGTACTATGGGGGGGGGGGGAATTAGGGGCTCCCTGACCCTATACCAGAAGGGGATGTCTTTACTAATAATATAATATAGTATATTGTATATACATATAATATTTATAATATTATAATGTATAATAATATAATATAGTATATAATACAATATAATATAGTATATATATAATATAATGTATAATAATATAATATATTGTATATACATATAATATTTATAATATTATAATGTAATACAATATAATACTAGTAATAATAATACAATATTATAATTATATATTTACATTACATGTAATATTACTAATAATATTACAATATAATGGTATAGTGCACTATAGTAATATATAATACTGATATTGTACTATGCTAATTGTACTATGTTAGCTAATTGTACTACTATATTGTACTATGCGCCAGTGGCACAGTGGGTTAAAGCGCTGAGCTGCTGAGCTTGTTGACCGAAAGGTTGCAGGTTCGATTCTGGAGAGCGGCATGAGCTTCCGCTGTCAGCCCTAGCTTCTGCCAACCTAGCAGTTCAAAAACATGAAAATGTGAGTAGATCAATAGGTACCACTCTGGCGGGAAGGTAACAGTGCTCCATGCAGTCATGCCGGCCACATGACCTTGGAGGTGTCTATGGACAACGCCGGCTCTTCGGCTTAGAAATGGAGATGAGCACCACACCTCAGAGTCAGACATGACTGGACTTAATGTCAGGGGACAACTTTTACCTTTTTAATAATATAATATATTGTATGAAAATATGTCTTGGAAGCCGCTCTGAGAAGGGCGGCATATAAATGCCGTAAACAAACAAACAAATAAATCAAGTAATATATAGGGTTGTCAGGTATTTCTTACTAAAGTAATTCCCAAAGTCTAGATTTTTTTTAGACATCAACTCCCAGAAGCCTTAGCTGTCTTGGCCAAGGATCAGGGATTCTGGGAAGTGAAGTCCAAAACCAGAGTTTGGTGAAGGTAAAGGTTTCCCCTTGACAAAGCTTTGGTGACAAAGCTTCAGTAGAGACATCTTTTCAGTGACAATACAATGTATTTGGGTTGTGTTGTTGTTAATTCGTTCAGTCGTTTCTGACTCTTCGTGACCTCATGGACCAGTCCACGCCAGAGCTCCCTGTCGGCCGTCACCACCCCCAGCTCCTTCAAGGCCAATCTAGTCACTTCAAGGGTGCCATCCTTGGGTTGTAGAATGCATTTTACCATTAGACTACTATCATTAAATGAAAAACAACAATCATAGGAACATGTCATCTCAGATAACAGATTGTGGCCAAGATCAGGATTGTGTGATTGTAATGTTTATATTGAGATGTTTTTAATTCCATGGTTTAAGGTTAAATGATGTTGGGTTTTATGATTTAATCGATAATTGTATGTTATTATCGTTAGGTTTCTATATGTGAGGCACTAAAGTGGATTTCCCTCCTGAGGGGTAGATTTCTCTCACTTCCTATTGTCTCACCTCTGCTCTTAACAATGAGTCATTTGTATTTGTTTATTTAAAACATTTATATTCCACCCTTCTCCGAAGGGACTCAGGGTGGAGCACAGCATATATACGGCAAACATTCCATGCTGGGACACAAATTCTTATATTTATTTCTTTACAGTATTTATATTCCGCCCTTCTCACCCCGCAGGGGCCTCAGGGTGGATTACAATGTACACATACATGGCAAACATTCAATGTCATAGACACACAACACATATAGACAGACAATCAGAGGCTATTTAATATTCCAGTATTCTGGCTACCAGGAGAGCTGTCGTTTCACCATCCATCTGCGACACTGATGAAGTACTTTCCGCATTCCCCACATGCTTTTGCTGGAGATTTTTTATGGCCTTGTGAATTTGTTAAATTAGCCTCCCCACACATAGGTGGTACCTAAATTTCCTACTTGACAGATGCAACTGTCTTTCGGGTTGCAAAGGTTGACAACAAGCTACACAAATTGGCCGGAAGCTCACTCTGACCCGGGCTAGCTTTGAACTCATTGATCTTTCGGCCAGTAGTGATCTTAATGCAGCTGACACCCAGCCAGCTGCACCATAGTCCCAGTGCTAAAACATTTATCAAAATATTAAAATACACAATTTAAAACCGTCCTAGTCATCTACATTAAATCTAATTGGCCTGGTAATCTTTCCTCTTGCTGCTTTATTGCCCTGTCCCGAAAGCTTGTTTGCAACTCGCAGATTGCCTATCATGACATTTCCATCGAATGGTGTGCCTTCTTTGCCCTTTGTTCCCAGGTGCCTCTCCATGGAAGCCTTTGCCCAAGTGGCGGAAGGAGGTGTCTCCAGTCCACAGTTCACGGCACTCTGCTCTTGGCTGGTCTCAGAGCTCCGCCTCTTTTGCCCGCTGGAAGAGGATGTGAATCCAACTCAAGGTAGGAAGCCAGACTTTTTTATTGTATCGGAAGTGACTTGGGAAACTGCAAGTCTCTTCTGGTATGAGAGAATTGGCCATTTGCAGAGATGTTGCCCAGATGTGTTACCATCCTGTGGGAGGCCTCTCTCATGTCTCCACACGGGAAGCTGGAGCTGACAGACACTGTCGAACTGCTCTTACCAGGAAGAAAATATTCCGAATGTTTAGGTGGAATCCCTTTTCCTTCCATTTGAACCCATTGCTCACTTGCGGCCTAGTCTTCAGGGCTGCAGAAAACAAGTTTGTGCCTTTCTTTCAAGTATATAAACATGGCTCTCGTGTCCCCATCTCTCAGCCTTCTTTTTCCAAGCTAAACATCTCCAGCTCCCTAAGCTGATCCTCATATTTATTTATGTATCGCGTCAGGCAACCGAACAGTTGTATTACATTTTTGATAGAACAAACAAACAGATAAAAATACAAAAGACACAGTGTTTGCAAGATTGGTAGTTGATTAAATGTCCTTTGACCAGTATCTGGCCATTTGGAGTGCTTCTGGTGTTGCCGCAAGAAGGTCCTCCATTGTGCATGTAGCAGGTTGCATTGCAGCAGGTGGTCTGTAGTTTGTAGGTCTCACATGTTGTGGATTCCACTTTGTAGCCCCATTTCTGAAGGTTGGCTCTGCATCTCGTGGTGCCAGAGCGCAGTCTGTTCAGCGCCTTCCAAGTCGCCCAGTTTTCTGTGTGCCCAGGGGGGAGTCTCTCATTGGGTATCAGCCATTGATTGAGGCTCTGGGTTTGAGCCTGCCACTTTTGGACTCTCGCTTGCTGAGGTGTTCCAGCGAGTGTCTCTGTAGATCTTAGAAAACTATTTCTTGATTTAAGTCGTTGACGTGCTGGCTGATGCCCAAACAGGGGATGAGCTGGAGATGTCTCTGCCTTGGTCCTTTCACTATTGGCTGCTACTTCCCGGCGGATGCCAGGTGGTGCAATACCGGCTAAGCAGTGTAATTTCTCCAGTGGTGTAGGGCGCAGACACCCCGTGATAATGCGGCATGTCTCATTAAGAGCCACATCCACTGTTTTAGTGTGGTGAGATGTGTTCCACACTGGGCATGCATACTCAGCAGCAGAGTAGCACAGAACAAGGGCAGATGTCTTCACTGTGTCTGGTTGTGATCCCCAAGTTGTGATTCCAGTCCTTTGAATGCAATTCTCCTGCTTCTTGGCAGGGGATTGGACTGGATGGCCCATGAGGTCTCTTCCAACTCTAGGATTCTATGGTAGACAGTCCAGAAATACCAGACGTTGTAAGCTATATTCCAAAGGAAGGTGACAGCAAAACTACTACTTAGTCTTCCTTGCCTGAGGAGGAGCCTTCGGTGGCATAATGGGTTAAACCCTTGTGCCGGCAGAACTGAAGACTGACAAGTTGGAGGTTTGAATCCGGGGAGAGCATGGATGAGCTCCCTCTGTCAGCTCCAGCTCCCCATGCGGGGACATGAGAGAAGCCTCCCACAAGGATGGTAAAACATCAAAACATCCGGGTGTTCCCTGGGCAACGTTCTAGCAGACAGCTAATTCTCTCACACCAGAAGTGTCTCAAGTTGCTCCTGACATGAAAAAAAATGCCTAAGGAAACTGTATTAAATTCACAGGGATATCATAAAACTATAGAAGACCCGAAGAAGGCAGGCATGTTCTCTCATGTTCTGTAACCCACAAGCTTCTGTTCTTTCCTCAAACTCAGTGATGATGTTCTAAATCAGTGTTTCTCAACCTGGGGGTCGGGACCCCTGGAGGGGGTCGTAAGGGGTTTCTGAGGGGTCACCAAAGACCACCAGAAAACACAGTATTTTCTGTTGGTCATGGAGGTTCTCTGTGGGAAGTTTGGCCCAATTCAATCCTTGGTAGGGTTCGAATGCTCTTTGATTGTAGGTGAACTATAAATTCCCCCAAACTCTACTAGTGTTTACATTTGGGCAGACTGAGAATTCGTGCCAAGTTTGGTCCAGATCCATCATTGTTTGAGTCTACAGTTCTCTCTGGATGTAGGTAAACTACAACTCCCAAAACTCAAGGTCAGTGCCCACCAAACCCTTCCAGTATTTTCTGTTGGTCATGGGAATTCTGTGTGCCAAGTTTGATTCAGTTCCATCGTTGGTGGAGTTCAGAATGCTCTTTGATTGTAGGTGAACTATAAATCCCAGCAACTACAACTCCCACAGGACAAAATCAACACCCTCCCCAAATCTGTTACTATTCATAACAGCAGCAGAATGAGTTATGAAGTAGCAACGAAACTAATTTTATGGTTGGGGGTCACCATAACATGAGGAAGCGTATTAAGGGGTCGTGGCATTAGGAAGGTTGAGAACCACTGTTCTAAATGTATGAGGATCCCAGTTAGGGAATAAATGCCAAGCCTGATGTGATGATGTTTATGAGCAGTTGGTTTCTTTCAGGCCCTGAGGATGCAGAGACATTCCAGATTGAAGTGAGCGGTCTCCTGAACGAGCTCCACTGCCCTTATCCCTCACTGACCAAAGGGGATGTCACAGCCAGACTCGGCACTCCAGAGAATTGCCTCCAGCTGCTGTGTAAGTCCAGACAAGACGCTATTAGAATTAAGACACTCCCAAGATTTGAACTGACTAGGACTGTGGCGCAACTGGCTGAGTGTCAGCTGCATTAAGACCCCTCCTACCAAAAGGTCATGAGTTCGAAGGCAGCCCACGTCGGAGTGAGCTTCCGACCAATTGTGTAGCTTGTTGTCGACCTTTGCAACCCGAAAGACAGTTGCATCTGTCAAGTAGGAGAATTAGGTACCACCTATGTGTGGGGAGGATAATTTAACTAATTTACGAGGCCATAAAAAACTCGCCAGCAAAGCATGCGGGGAATGTGGAAGTACTTCATCAGTGCCGCAGATGGACGATGAAAGCGACAACTCCCCTGGTAGCCAGAAAAGTTAAATAGACTCTGACTGTTTGTCTATATCATAGTCTCCTGTTGTCTATACCATCAAGAATCAAACTGCACCTTTATACCTTGTTTTGATTCACCTTGATTGTTCAGTAAACCTAATTGGTTAAATTTAGTCTTGTCTCTAGAGTTTTATTTTGGGGGAATAAAAGTAAATACAGGGCATACCGATGGTCACTGGGAAAATAGCCGGACACATATAGTTTTCTCTTCATCTTCCCGGTGTGCCATCACAATAATTATTGTCATTATTTTATTTATTTATTTATTTATTTATTATAATTATGTTTTAATTATAATAATAAGCAAAGGTACAATTTTATCCCTTAAGTACATATAAAAAGAACATATACTTTAAAATCATGTAATTAAAACATATAATAATAATAATAATAATAATGATTAGTATAATTAAAACATAATTATAATAAATACATAAATATAATAATGATAATAATTATTATTATTATCATTATTATATTTATGTATTTATTATAATTATGTTTTAATTATACTAATCATCATTATCATCATCAAAGCCAAAACTGAAAAGTCAATGACGGATCTCAAATGTCGACTCTGCAAGGAAGCAGATGAAACAATAGATCCCATTCTCAGCTGCTGCAAGAAGATCGCGCAGACAGACTACAAGCAGAGGCATAACACCGTTGCTCAGATGATCCACTGGAACTTGTGCCACAAATACTATCTACCTGCGACAAAGAACTAGTGGGATAACAAGCTGGAAAACGTTACAGAGAATGAACACGTCAAGCCTTCTGGGACTTCCGGATTCAGACACATAGACAGTTCTGGAGCACAATACTCCTGACCTCACGATCGTGTTAAAAAACAAAGTAAGGACCGTCGATGTTGCAATCCCAGATGACAGCAGGATTGAAGAGAAACAACTGGAAAAGCTGACATGATATGAGGATTTAAAGATTGAACTGCAAAGACTCTGGCACAAGCCAGTCAAGGTGGTCCCAGTGGTAATTGGCACACTGGGTGCAATGCCTAAAGACCTTGGCCTGCACTTAAACACAATCGGCACTGACAAAATTGCCACCTGCCAGCTGCAGAAGGCCCCTTACTGGGATTTGCACGCATTATTTGCTGATACATCACACAGTCCTAGACACTTGGGAAGTGTCCGATGTGTGATCCAATACAACAGCCAGCAGAGTGGTCTTGTCTGCTGTGGACTCATCTTGTTGTGTTTCAAATAATAATAATAATAAAATTTATTTATACCCTGCCACCATCTCCCGAAGGAGACTCGGGGCGGCTTACATAGGGCCAAGCCCAGTAATACAGTAAGCAATATACTACATAACACAGCTGTGGACTCATCTTGTTGTGTTTCAAATAATAATAATAATAATAATAATAATAATAATAATAATAATCTTTATTTATGTTCCGCTCTATCGCCCTGAGGAGACTCAGGGCAGATTCTAAACATAAAAGGCAAGCATTCAGTGCCCAAATACAACAACAATACATTCATGCTAACAAAATTTATACAACCCAACATATAAATGTGAATTATAACTTAACAAACTAAAATTAAATAAAAAGCACCGCCTGTTATAACAGACATAAGACAAAACATCAAATGGAAACATTAATTTCCCGTTTCTTTGGGGCAAATCGATTAATCATTGCTCAAGATATCTATTGAGCTGGTGGGGTGAGCAGGGCATGGATATGGATGGCAACTATTAATCAGAGGTGTAATGGTAGTATTACCATTATACCTCTGTGTTTGTGTTTCTTTAGAGCTGTAACTTAATTTTAATGTTTGCTTTTATTTTATTCTGAAATACAGATGGGGTTAAATAAACTGATACTGGCATGCTCTTCATTTTTGGGTACTGATTTTTTAAAATGATTTTAATCTTGCCCTGCCAATCAATTTGGGAAAAAATGTCCACTATGAGATATAAACAGAAGAAAGGAAACATAAACATGTTATTGCTTATTGTGTATTTTTTGTTTTTGAGTTTTTATTTTATTTTGTTTTATTTTAACTGTTTTGTATTGATTATTTGTTATCGTCTTTGTTTATTGATGTGTTGTGGGCTTGGCCTCATGTAAGCCGCACCAAGTCCCTTGGAGAGATGGTAGAGGGGTACATATAAAGTTATTATTATTATTATTATTATTATTATTATTATTATTATTATTATTATTATTATAAAAGGTTAATGTTAGCTATCCTCTTCCCTGTCCCCTAATCCCACCCATTTCCAGATTTCTTGAGCTCTGAGCTCCTTGCGGCCCGACTCCAGGCACGGAAAGCGGCCCTCTCACCTGAGCAAAAAGACAGAGCTGGCGAAACCATGCGTGAACTCCACCACATCTGCAAGGTCCTGGGAATGGAGGAACCAGATCCCACTTGCTCCATCCATCAGCTCATGACTGACATAGAGTCCAAGGTTGGAACCTCTGATTATGAATGGCGGGCATGGGGTAGGTGATGTGCCATAGCTTTGCTACAACTGTTCTAGAGGTTCCAGGCAATTCTAGGGTATGCTTTGCCAGAAGTTGACCAAAAGGTTACAGGTTCAAATTCTTGGAGTGGCATGAGCTCTCGCTGTCAGCCCCAACTTCTGCCAACCTAGCAGTTCGAAAACATGCAAATGTGAGTAGATTGATAGGTACCACTCTGGCGGGAAGGTAAGGGTGCTCCATGCAGTCATGCCGGCCACAAGACCTTGGGGGTGTCTAGGGACAACACCGGCTCTTCGGCTTAGAAATAGAAATGGGCACCACACCCCAGAGTCGGACACGACTGGACATAACGTCAGGGGAAACCTTTGCCTTTACCTGACTATAGAATCATAGAATCAAAGAGTTGGAAGAGACCTCATGGGCCATCCAGTCCAACCCCATTCTGCCAAGAAGCAGGAATATTGCATTCAAATCACCCCTGACAGATGGCCATCCAGCCTCTGTTTAAAAGCTCCCAAAGAAGGAGCCTCCACCACACTCCGGGGCAGAGAGTTCCACTGCTGAATGGCTCTCACAGTCAGGAAGTTCTTCCTCATGTTCAGATGGAATCTCCTCTCTTGTAGTTTGAAGCCATTGTTCCGCCTCCTAGTCTCCAGGGAAGCAGAAAACAAGCTTGCTCCCTCCTCCCTGTGACTTCCTATCACATATTTATACATGGCTATCATATCTCCTCTCAGCCTTCTCTTCTTCAGGCTAAACATGCCCAGCTCCTTAAGCCGCTCCTCATAGGGCTTGTTCTCCAGACCCTTGATCATTTTAGTCGCCCACCTCTGGACACATTCCAGCTTGTCAATATCTCTCTTGAGATAGAGTCGTGCTGGAGGATCTAGCAATGGCCAGTGAGTTACAGTGAGTCATGCTGTAGGTCCAGCAGTATGATGTAATGGCTTGTTCACTCTGGATGTTATATATTCAACTAGCTTTACCCGCCACGCATTGCTGTGGCCAACCTTCCCTCCCTCTTTCTCTCCTCCTTTCTTTCTCTCCTTCCTTCCCTTTTTTCTTTCCTTCTCTCCTTCCTTTCCCTCCTGTTTCTTTCCTCGCTTCCTTTGCTTTTAGTTCCATCCTTCCTTGTCTCTTTTCTTCTTCCTTCCCTCCCTCTTTCTCGCTTTCATTCCTTCTCTCCTCCCCTCTATCTTTCCTTCCTTCTTTCACTTTTTTATTTCCTTCTCTCCTTCTTTCCTACTCTACATTTCTTTCTTTCTTTCCTTCTTTCTCTCTTCCTTTCCCCCCTCTCTCTCCTTCTCTTTTCTCCTTCCTTCCTTCTATCCCCCTTTCTGTGTATATGTGTTTTTGTGTGTGTGTATATGCATATATGTATGTTTGTGTATATATGTGGTTTTATGCATGCATTGTAATGTATTTTTGGGATTATTTTTTTTGCTTTTTAAGTCCCTTCCGCTGTGTTTTTCAGTGTTTTTATGAGTGATGGTCACTCATTGGCCTGATATGTGTCTTGTGTCCAAATTTGGTGTCAATTCGTCCAGTGGCTTTTGAGTTACGTTAATCCCAAAAACGAACATTACATTTCTATTTATATAGACTAGCCGTCCCCTGCCACGTGTTGCTGTGGCCCACATGGGGGTTCTGTGTGGGAGGTTTGGCCCAATTCTATCATTGGTGGGGTTCAGAAGGCTCTGTGATTGTAGGTGAACTATAAATCCCAGCAACTACAACTCCCAAATGTCAAGATTCTGTTTTCCCCAAACTCCACCAGTGTTCACATTTGGGCATATTGAGTATTCGTGTAGAGTTTGGTCCAGATCCATCATTGTTTGAGTCCACAGTGATCTCTGGATGTAGGTGAACTACAACTCCAAAACCAAAGGACACTGCCCACCAAACCCTTCCAGTATTTTCTGTTGGTCATAGGAGAACTGTGTGTCAAGTTTGGTTCAATTCCATCGTTGGTGGGGTTCAGAATGCTCTTTGATTGTAGGTGAACTATAAATCCCAGCAACTACAACTCCCAAATGACAAAATCAATTTTTGAGTGAAGGACATACATTGGATTGTTAGGTGTCTTGTGTCCAAATTTGGTGTCAATTTGTCCGGTGGTTTTTGAGTTATGTTAATCCCAAAAACTTAACATTACATTTATATATATATACTAGCTATACTAGCTATCCCCTGCCATGCTTTGCTGTGGCCCAGTCTGTGTCTATGTGTTTTGTGTGTGTGTATATGCATATATGTGTGTGCATATATTTGAGTATATGTGTAGATATGTGTGTTTGTGTATATATGTGGTTTTGCATATGCGTTGTAATGTATTTTTTGTTTTTTTGACGTTTTAAGTCTCTTCTGTGTTTTTCAGTGTTTTTATGAATGATGATCGTTGGCCGGATAGGTGTCTTGTGTCTAAATTTGGTGTCAATTCGTCCAGTGGTTTTTCAGTTATGTTAATCTCACAAACGAACATTGCATTTTTATTTATATAGATTCGCATATATCTATGTGTAGCCCTAGAACAGGCATGGGCAAACTTCAGCCCTCCAGATTTTTTGGACTGAAGGGCCGGAGTTTTCCCGTGCTTGGGATAGAAGGATAAGAGTGTGTTTTCCCCTCGTCCTTCTCTGTGTCTGGCCTTCCCTTGCTTTGGATCCACCTGCAAGTGCAAATGGCCTGTTTCTTTTTCTCTTCCCTGGACAGCTAAACTTGTGGTCTCCTCCTTAGATCTTGGAGGCACTTTCCACACTACCCGCTGAGCACCAGCAGATGGCGCCACTCCTGAAGGTCCCGCTTTCCTCCGCAGAATGGGTAAGATGCGCTACTGCCCGTGATGCTCGTTAGGTATTTGGTTCTTTTGGGTTGCTGGGAGTTTTCCGGCTGTATAGAAGCTCCGGCTGTATAGAAGCACCAGAAGCTCCTGACGTTTCCCCCACAACTATGGCAGGCATTCTCTCCTGACATTTCCCCGACATCTATGGCAGGCATCCTCAGAGATTGTGACATCTGTTGGAAACTAGGCAAGTAGGGTTTATATATCTATGGAATGTCCAGGGTGGGAGAAAGAACTCTTGTCTGCTTGAGGCAAGTGTGAATGTTGCAATTGGCCACCTTGGTTATCATGCAGCTTCAAAGCCTAGCTGCTTCCTGCCTGGGGGAATCCTTTGTTGGGAGGTGTTTGTTAGCTAGCCCTGATTTTTTTCCTGTCAGGAATTCCCCTGTTGTCAAAATAATGGAAATTAGAAATATAGACAACTTAGACACAAACAAACTTAGACACAAACAAAATATACTAACAACAGATTGGAGTTTATGAACGAAGTTTATAGAAAAATAGAAAATGGAAATTTGGACACCTGGCTTGAGAGCAGTACGTGTGAAAAAGATCTTGGAGTCCTCGTGGACAACAAGTTAAACATGAGCCAACAATGTGATGTGGCGGCAAAAAAAAGCCAGTGGGATTTTGGCCTGCATCAATAGGAGCATAGTGTCTAGATCTAGGGAAGTAATGCTACCCCTCTATTCTGCTTTGGTTAGACCACACCTGGAATATTGTGTCCAATTCTGGGCACCACAATTCAAGAGAGATATTGACAAGCTGGAATGTGTCCAGAGGAGGGCGACTAAAATGATCAAGGGTCTGGAGAACAAGCCCTATGAGGAGCGGCTTAAGGAGCTGGGCATGTTTAGCCCAAAGAAGAGAAGGCTGAGAGGAGATATGATAGCCATGTATAAATATGTGAGAGGAAGCCACAGGGAGGAGGGAGCAAGCTTGTTTTCTGCTTCCTGGAGACTAGGACGCGGAACAATGGCTTCAAACTAAAGAGAGGAGATTCCATCTGAACATGAGGAAGAACTTCCTGACTGTGAGAGCCGTTCAGCAGTGGAACTCTCTGCCCTGGAGTGTGGTGGAGGCTCCTTCTTTGGAAGCTTTTAAACAGAGGCTGGATGGCCATCTGTCAGGGGTGATTTGAATGCAATATTCCTGCTTCTTGGCAGGGGGTTGGACTGGATGGCCCATGAGGTCTCTTCCAACTCTTTGATTCTATGATTCTATGATTCTATATAAACATGATTTGCAAAAGGGCAAATAGCCCGAAAAACCCTGAAGAAGAAGAGGATATAGTACAAAAGAAGATACAAGAAGAGATGATATATCCCAGGAATGAGAAGATGGGAAGCCAAACCCCTACTCCCTCCCCCCCACTATCCCCGATCCCTACCCGTTTCCTTCCCATTACCCCCCACTATCCCTGATACTCTCTTTCCCCCCTTAATAACCATTTTTTATGTAAATGAAATTTTTTCAATAAAGAGATTTTTTTAAAAAGGAATTCCTCTGTTGTTTGAGTGTTCCTGACATGAAACAATCAGGGCCAGCTAACACCTCCCAACAGAGGATTCCCCTCAGGCAGGAAGCAGCTAGGCTTTGAAGCTGCAAGGCTGTTCAATGCAAACCAAGGTGGCTAATTGCAACATTGACACTTGCCTCAAGTAGACAAGAGTTCTTTATTATTTATTTATTTACTGTATTTGTATACCGCCTTTCTCAGCCTATCGACGACTCAAGGCGATATAGTATCACAATACAATTTAAAAACATTACAATTACATAAACCACAACAGCAATAAAAAACAACATCATTGGCGTCTCCTTATTGTCAAGCATTGTCCGATTCCATCGTCAATCATCAATTTCCTATACCATTTATCCATATCCGTTACTCTGTGTTTGTGAACACTTGCTCAAACAGCCATGCTTTGACTTGCTTCCGAAACGTTAAGAGGGAGCAGATCTAATCTCTCTAGGGAGGGCATTCCATAGCCGGGGGGCCACCGCTGAAAAGGCCCTGTCTTTCCCACCCTGGGCATTCCACAGATATATTTCACATTTGCCTCCAACAGACGAGAGTTCTTTCTCCCACCCAGGACATCATTCCACAGATATATAAACCCTACTTGTCTAGATTCCAACAGACCTCACAACCTCTGAGGATGCCTGCCATTGATGTGGGCAAAACGTCAGAAGAGAATGCTTCCGGAAAATGGCCACACAGCCCGGAAAACTCACTTCAACCCAGTGATTCTGGCCACGAAAGCCTTCGACAACACATTGTGTCCTTTTGTTTGGGATGGATTGTCTTTCCCCAAGACCCCATAGATGGGTATGTTTGTGATTGATGCACTTTGCCCTTTTTCTCCTCCCGCCTCAAATCAAATCTCTAGGAGACATTGGCAAACATCCACAAAGCCCTGCAAGCGGAGTACCAGAAGCGGAAGCAGATGATGGCCACCCGCCTCGATGTCACTGTTGCGTCTTTCCATTGGTCTGAGAGGGCCGAGGTAAGAAGAGAAAGCCCAGCCCTGGCAACATCCCCAAAGCTCCCTTGTTGTCTCGTTGGCATTGCCCTTTCTTTCCTTTCTTTTGTCCCTACATTAGAAGCATCGAACAGCCATGACGGCCGTCTTCAAGCCCTTGCGCCAGTCTCTGCTGGACAGCTCCCAGATCACCCTTGCCCAATTGCTGGCAGCTAGGGAGGACTTTTCGCGCATCATCAAGACCAGCAGCGGAGCCTCGCGAGACAAGACCAGTTGTGCAATAAACAAGGTATTGTGTACTCGAAGGCTTTCATGGCTGTGAGTTTTCCAAGCTGTCTGGCCATGTCCCAGAAGCATTTCCTCCTGATTGGGTTGTTGTAAGTTTTTCAGGTTGTATAGCTGTGTTTATTTATTTATTTTCGACATTTATATGCCACCCTTCTCACCCCAAAGGGGACTCAAAGTGGCTTACAAGGTATATATTACATACAATATATTATATTATTAGCATAGTACGATATCAGCATTAAACATGGCTATATTGCACCATACCACTATATCGTAATATTATTAGTAATATTACATGTAATCTATATAAATAAAAATGTAACGTTCAGTTGTGAGATTAACGTAACTCAAAAACCACTGGACGAATTGACACGAAATTTGGACACAAGACACCTAACAGCCCAATGAGTGTCAATCACCCAAAAACACACACACACACACACACACACACACAAAACCCCAGTGGAACAGACTTAAAAACCCCAAAAATACACCATATATACATACACACATACACTCATATACATATGCACATGCACACATTCAAACACACACACGTATATATATGCAGAAACACACACATATACACACATACAAACACATACATATATACATGCACACACATATACATATCCACATACATACATATATACACACAAATATGCATATTGACAAGCACACACATATACACAATATGCATGTACACATATAAACACACAAATACACAAATATACACACATATATACACAAATATATACACACATATACACAATATGCATGTACACATATGAACACACAAATACACACACACATATGCACACACATATATATACACACACATATATACACAAATATATACACACATATACACAATATGCATGTACACATAAACACACAAATACACGCACATACATATATACATACACACACACATATAAGCAAACACACATATATGCACACATATACACAATATGCATGTACACATATAAACACACAAATACACACATACATGCAAACACACATATATACACAGATATATACACACACGTACACACATATATACACACACAAAACATGTATACACAGACTGGGCCACAGCAATGCATGGCAGGGGACAGCTAGTGTAAATATATAATTATAATATCATATTGTTATTATTATTATATTGCATTACATTGTAATATTCTAAGTATTATATGCATATACAATATATTATATTATATTATTAGAATAGCACAGGAGACAAGGTGGAACTGTCCCCTTACCCTTCTCCCTTTGCTCTTGCCCAGAGTGACAGTTGTTGCTGGGGAGAGGGGTGTCCAGCTGATGGCATATTCCCTCCTGACGTTTCGCCTACATCTATGGCAGGCATCCTCAGAGGTTGTGAGGTCTGTTGGAAACTAGGAAAATGGGGTTTATATGGCTGAGGAAGGAAAGGAAAGGGCCTGAGGTGGTTAGGAATGGTGGGAGTTGAAGCCCAAAACACATGGAGGGCCCAAGTTATTATTATTATTATTATTATTATTATTATTATTATTCACTTTATTTATACCCCGCAAAATCTCCCGAAGGACTCGATGTGACTTACAAAGGCCAAGGCCGCCGACAACAACAACATACAATACACAATAAACTCATAAGCAAATAATAAAACATCAAGCAAAACAATAAAACAATGACACTGTGACGCAATTAAAACCAAAGGCCGGGCCAAATGTAATGGACAAAATTTAAAAAGTGCTGTCGTGACAGGTAATATGTAGAGGTATTTGGGGTGGGTGCAATGCGCAGATATTCCTGAAGAAGAATGCAAATGCAAGATGCATTTGGGACTTGAAACCAGGAGTTTCCTATTCTGGAAAGGCACACTGGAACAGCCAGGTCTTCAGGCTCTTCCTAAAGACAGCCAACATTGGGGCTTATCTGATGTCCTTGGGGAGAGAGTTCCAGAGTCGGGGGGCTACCACAGAGAAGGCCCTGTCCCTCGTCCCCACGAAACGCACCTGTAAGTTTGCCCATGCCTGCTTTAACTCCTTTTTGTCCTGCGGTGGTCAGTTCCTAAACTCTGTCTTTCCTCCCGGCAGGTGCTGATGATTGGTGATGTGCCGGACCGTGGTGGGCGCCCGGGCGAGATCGAGCCCCCGATGCCCATTTGGGAAAAGCGGCGAGAGGGGGGAGGAGGAGGAGGAGGTCACCAGCGTTGGGGCAAACGGAGCAAGAAAAAGAAAAAATGACAAGAAAACAATAGCCTTTTCCAGCACAGTTTGGAGGCTTTGATAAGTTACCTCTACAAAGGGGAGCAGCCGATTCTGGGTTCCCCTCGGTTCTCATTGAATAGGAATGCAGTTATATAGGCTTCCCCGAGGTGATCCTGTGTCACCTCTCCTCACAGTGGAGGCAATACCACTTTGAAATCAGTTTGATATTGTTGTAGTCTCGCAACTAAGAGGGCAGCCCTGTGGCTTTGATGGGCATAAGTCTCCCCTTCTTTTAGCTTGCCTTTCAGCTGTCAGACCCAGACGTTTGTCTTACGAGCAGAATAGTTTGGTACTATATGGATTGTATTTGTCAAATTGCTTTCAAAACGAGGGAAGATCCTAAATGTATTGTCGAAGGCTTTCATGGCCGAAATCACTGGGTTGTTGTAGGTTTTTTCGGACTATATGACCATGTTCTAGAGGCATTCTCTCCTGATGTTTCGCCTGCATCTATGGCAAGCATCCTCAGAGGTTGTGAGAACTCACAACCTCTGAGGATGCTTGCCATAGATGCAGGCAAAACGTCAGGAGAGAATGCCTCTAGAACATGGCCATATAGCCCAAAAAAACCTACAACAACCCAAGATCCTAAATATTTGTGTCTGTTTAAAAATAATAACAAGTTGCACTCAAAGGGACAGAAAGCCATTGGATGGAGTACAATTATTCCTGTTCAGAGTAAAATTAATACCACACATGTACAAGCATGTAGGAAGTTGTAATCAAAGGTTTTGGACTTTTGCTTAATGGGTTTCAATGTTGGGTAGACTTTTCTTTTTCAAGTTGGTGGAGGCAGTATTTAATAAAAGAATTCAGATTGTCTTATGTTTCATAGGACACTGGCTATATTTGTTTTTATGATTTACACTAGCTTGGGTACCCGGCGTTGTCTGGGTTGTCAAATGCATAAGGTTTTGGGTGGACTACAATTCACATCATGCCAGGTTAGCCCCGAAAAACTCAATCAGTACAAACAAAAGTTTGTTTATGTTGGGCAAGTTTGCTCTAGATGCATCATCTGTGGGGTTCAGTGTGCTCTCTGGCTATAGGGTAAACTTCAAGTCCCATTATGGTGAGTCAGTCCCCTCAAGCCCCTCCAGTAGGTTGTGTTAGTTAAGGGGATTCTGCGTGCCAAAATGGTCCACATCCATCATCGGTGAAAGTCACAGTTTCTCTGCTTGTGGGTGAACTATAACTCCCAGAAAAGAAGGTCAGTTCTCTCCAAACCCCTCAAATTTTGGCATATCAGGTATGTGTGCCAAGTTTGGTCCACTCTACTCTGAACTCAAGAATGGAAAACAAAATGTTGGTGGGCAGGAAAAGAGATTGAAAGATGGGCTCAAAGCCAACCTTAAAAACTCTGGCATAGACACTGAGAACTGGGAAGCCCTGGTCCTTGACCGCTCCAGCTGGAGGTCAGCTGTGACCAGCAGTACTGCAGAATTTGAAGAGGCACGAATGAGGGCGAAAGAGAGAAACGTGCCAGGAGGAAGGCACATCAAGGCAACCCTGACCGAGACCGCCTTCCACCTGGAAACCAATGCCCTCACTGCGGGAGAAGATGCAGAGCAAGAATAGGGCTCCACAGCCACCTACAGACCCACTCTGGAGGATTATCCTACTCGGACAACGAGGGATCGCCTAAGTAAGGTCCAGATCCATCGGTGTTTGGATTCACAGTTCTCTTTGGATGTAGGTGAACTACAACTCCCCCAAATCAAGGTGAATTTCCCCCAAAGACCTCCAGTATTTTTTGCTGGTCATGGGGGGTTCTGTGTGCCAAGTTTGGTCCAGTTTCATCATTGGTGGAGTTCAGAGTGCTCATGTGCAAACACAGTCGGGGAAGTGATGCCAAAGTGGGAATGGTTGAAAACAACAACAATAACATATCATCATAGAATCATAGAGTTGGAAGAGACCTCATGGGCCATCCAGTCCAACCCCCTGCCAAGAAGCAGGAATATTGCATTCAAATCACCCTGACAGATGGCCATCCAGCCTCTGTTTAAAAGCTTCCAAAGAAGGAGCCTCCACCACACTCTGGGGCAGAGAGTGCCACTGCTGAATGGCTCTCACAGTCAGGAAGTTCTTCCTCATGTTCAGATGGAATCTCCTCTCTTGTAGTTTGACGCCATTGTTCCGTGTCCTAGTCTCCAAGGAAGCAGAAAACAAGCTTGCTCCCTCCTCCCTGTGGCTTCCTCTCACATATTTATACATGGCTATCATATCTCCTCTCAGCCTTCTCTTCTTCAGGCTAAACATGCCCAGCTCCTTAAGCCGCTCCTCATAGGGCTTGTTCTCCAGACCCTTGATCATTTTAGTCGCCCTCCTCTGGACACATTCCAGCTTGTCAATATCTCTCTTGAATTGTGGTGCCCAGTTGCAACTGTCTTTCAGGCAACAAAGGTTGACAGCAAGCTAGACAAATGGTCGGAAGCTTCCTCCGACCTCAGCTGGCTTCGAACTCATGACCTGTTGGTCAGTAGTGATTTTAATGCAGCTGACTCCCAACCATACTCTACTATACTATACATTTTATAGATTAAAAATAAATACATTTCCAAGGCTGTTCCCACCTTCACTGACTCCTTCATGTTCTTAATAATAATAATAATAATAATAATAATAATAATAATAATAATAATAATAATGTGTTTCAAATAATAATAATAATAATAATTTCTATTTATTACCCACCTCTCCTGATGGATCGAGGCGGGGTACAACAAATTCAAAAACAAATGAACATAAAAATACAATAAATTACTAAATTACATAGATAAACATAGACACACACAAGAGTTTAATGTGACAGCTCTTAACAAAAATGCTCTTATCTCAAAGCAAAATGCGGAAATGCTATTAGTCCGTTCTGGGGGCCCCCAACCTCATTCCCACCCCATTTTTTTTGCATGCTTTTAAATAAGATTTTTTTTTGTCATGTCAGGAGAGACTTGAGAAACTGCAAGTCGCTTCTGGTGTGAGAGAATTGGTCATCTGCAAGGACGTTGCCCAGGGGACGCCTGGATGATTTGATGTTTTTATCATCCTTGTGGGAGGCTTCCCTCATGTCCCCGTATGAGGAGCTGGAGCTGGTAGAGGGAGCTCATCCGCCTCTCCCCGGATTTGAACCAGCAACCTGTCGGTCTTCAGTCCTGCCGGCACAGGGGTTTAACCTTTCACATTGTCTCTCCTCTTGTTCAGTTTGGCTTGGGAGGACTGTAGTTGCAGGCTGCCCAGGCCTTCCAACAAGCGAGGGAGGGAAGGCTGGTTGCGCCTTCTTTCAGCAACCGGCTGTTCTCTGCTTCCAGCTGTGAGTTGCAATTTTGGAGCTGCTGGTTTGCCAGGATGAGTTTGTCCCTTTCCTGCAAGACATGCCAGAAATATTAAAAATTAACTAGGTATTTTTAATTGCAAAGATGTGAGTCTAGCACTGAAAGGGTTAATTGGAAGCAGTGATTCAGCAAAAGCTGCAGTTCAATATAAGCAGGTGTGCCTGTAGCTTAGTTGCCCTCAGTCTGTGAGAGGCCTCTGTGGGAGAAAGGCCTCAGTGTGTTAGTCGGCCTCAGTATGAGAAGGCCTCAGTGTTAGTTTGCCTCAATCTTTGAGAGCCCTCAGTGTGAGAAGGCCTCAGTGTTAGTTTGCCTCAGTGTGAGGGAGGCCTCAGTCCGTGAGACACCTCAGTACGAGAAGGCCTCAGTGTTAGTAGACCTCAGTTTGAGGACAGCCTGTTGTGAGAAGCTTCGGTGAGAGGTTGAAGGCCATCGTGTGTGAAGTTTCAGTGTGAAGGCTGCTGTGTGTATAAAGCTCCCGTGTTAAGCTACTGTGTAACTTTGGTGTGAGAGGAGGCTCTGTGGGAGAAGGGCCTCAGTATGTTATAGGCCTCAGTGTGAGAAGGCCTCAGTGTTAGTTTGTCTCAATCTTTGAGAGGCCTCAGTGTGAGAAGGCCTCAGTGTTAGTTTGCCTCAGTGTGAGGGAGGCCTCAGTCTGTGAGACACCTCAGTATGAGAAGGCCTCAGTGTTAGTAGACCTCAGTTTGAGGAAAGCCTGTTGTGAGAAGCTTTGGTGAGAGGTTGAAGGTCATCATGTGTGAAGCTGCAGTGTGAAGGCTGCTGTGTGTATAAAGCTCCTGTGTTAAGCTCCTGTGTAACTTTGGTGTGAGAGGAGGCTCTGTGGGAGAAGGGCCTCAGTATGTTATAGGCCTCAGTGTGAGAAGGCCTCAGTGTTAGTTCGCATCAGTGTGAGGGAGGCCTCAGTCTGTGAGACACCTCAGTATGAGAAGGCTTTAGTGTTAGTAGACCTCAGTTTGAGGAAAGCCTGTTGTGTGATGCTTCGTTGAGGGGTTGAAGGCCATCATGTGTGAAGCTGCAGTGTGAAGGCTACTGTATGTGAGAGGAGGCTCTATGAGAGCGAAGCTGTTTATCTGCATGAGAAAGAAGCCCAGTGTGGAAGCAAAGAAGGAAGTATAAAGAATATTATTTGTGTTATGGAAAGCTTGTTCTTGTAAATAGTGCGATTGTATTATTTTGCTACAAGGGTTGAATGAAAAGTAATGCCTCCACCTTCGTAACTCCTTAACAGATGGCAGTACTGGTGTGCAGCAGGTACTGGCTTGTTCAGTAGACTCTCCTCTACAGTTCCAATTTGGCGGGAAGCCTTAGCACTGAACAGTTATGTTGTTAAAGTGCGAAGTACGGAACCTTGTGTAGACAGTTGGTCAATGTGACTTAAGCAACATGTAGTCATTGAATTCTTGACAGCAGAAGGTGTCACCCCAAAGGAGATTCATCAGAGAATGCAAGCTGTTTATGGTGATTATGTTGATGTGAGTACTGTGCATTGTTTGGCAAGTAAGTTTAAAGAGGTTGAGGTGATGCTTTCTGCAAACAAAAAATTCCCCCAGACAGGAATCAGCCAGGCTATGAAGCTGCAAGGCCATTCAATGATAATCAATGTGATTAATTGCAACATTCACACTTGCCTCCAATGGACAAGAGTTTCTCCCACAGTGGACCTTCCACAGATATATAAACCTCTCTTGTCTAGTTTCCAATATACCCCCACAGCCTCTGAGGATGCTTGCCATAGATGTGGGTGAAACATCAGGAGGGAATGCTTCTGGAACATAGTCATACAGTTGGAAAACTCACAGCAACCCAACCCTCCTATTGTGAAGTGTATAGACATTCTCACCCTTTCCAACTCCTTCAACTTTTCCATTAGCTGGTGTTGACTCCTGCTGTGGTTATTTGCTGCTGTGGGTGACTCCTCTCTCCTCCCGGTCTCAGGGCTGGTGGACTCGGTTTGGGTGCCGGCGTGCTTCATTCGGTGGCTTCCAGTGGCCCTCGCTGGCACAGTGAAGGGGCTCCTGCTCTGTTCCTGTCTTGGTGGGAAGAGAAACGCCTCTTCCTCTGACCCTAAAGTGCGATGGGGGAGAGAAAATAGGGCATGATTTAAACCTTGAATTGGGGTACTTCCTATTGCCTTTTGTGGGGGGAAATGCTCTGAGACCACAGCAAATAAGCCTCAGAGCCTTTCTGGGTTACACTCTGGATCTCAGTGTATGGTTGTCTGCTATAAGCAAGCGCCCCTTCCTTTTGTTCTAAGTCTGCCTTTTCTCATCTTCTGTGCTACAGGGAAACTGGAATATTATGGGGTGGAAAGTGTGGTATGTGGGCTTTTTTATGCTTCAAGGGTCAAAATAATTCTGGTTAAGACGACTATTAGCACCAATGTGCTACTTTAGCTTGGCAAGATGTATTAATATCTCCATGATACTAAAGATATGGAAGGATCCCATTGGGCAGTGAATCCTGGCCCTAACCAACTGGGAAACAACTGTTTTTTACATAACAGAAGTTCAAATCCTTTCTTGTGGGTGTATGTGTAAAATGCAGCCTCCTAGAAGTCAAACTGCAACTTCCAGCAATCATTTGCAGTAGCTAGGGCTAATGGGGGTTGTAGTCCTGTGTCTGAAGGGCTGTTTTTTGCTCTTTGGGCATTCTTTCTGTCCTATCTTGAAATGCTACCATTTCAGGGCCTTTTTCTTCATTCCTGCTGTTCATCAGATAATGCAGGCTTCTCAGATGTGTTACAGCTGGAGATTGATGGGGACGAGAGAGAGGGCCTTTTCGGTGGTGGCCCCTCGACTCTGGAACTCACTCCCTAAAGACATCAGACAGGCTCCAACTCTGGCAGTCTTCAGGAGGAGCTTGAAGACGTGGCTGTTCCAGTGTGCCTTCCCGGAATAATGATCCCATAGCACTTTGTCCTCCAAAGCACTTTACATTTCCTTAAGTCTACTCGTATGCCCTTCCACAAACAACAGTATCACCTTTTGTTCATGTCCCAGCATTATTTCCAATTTTAACTCTACATTTGGCCTTCCCACTGTTTTGTTTTATTGATAATGTTGTGTATTTTATTGTCTATGTTTTTTAATTGCTTGTATTGTTGTTATTATTGCT
>NW_026847771.1:14206126-14216443 GCF_025583915.1 Anolis sagrei ordinatus | reverse complement strand
GTACAAATAAAGTTATTATTATTATTATTATTATTATTATTATTATTATTATTATGATTATTATGTGTGAAATACCGCCTTCTAATACAGCCTTCGTTCATGTCCCAGCATTATTTCCAATTTTAACTCTACATTTGGCCTTCCCACTGTTTTTAATTATGTGTTGTTTTATTGATAATGTTGTGTATTTTCTTGTCTATGCTTTTTAATTGCTTGTATTGTTATTATTGCTTGTATTGTTGTGTTTGGGCTCGGCCTCATGTAAGCCGCACCGAGTCCCTTGGGGAGACGGTAGCGGGGTACAGACTCCGCTCTGGCACCACAAGATGCAGAACCAACCTTTTGGGGCATTCTTTCTGTCCTATCTTGAAATGCTACCATTTCAGGACCTTTTTCTTCATTCCTGCTGTTCATGAGATAATGCAGGCATTCTCAGATGTGTTGCAGCTATAGTCCCAACCTGGAGATTGGTGGGGACGAGAGAGAGGGCCTTTTCGGTGGTGGCCCCTCAACTCTGGAACTCACTCCCTAAAGACATCAGACAGGCTCCAACTCTGGCAGTCTTCAGGAGGAGCTGTTCCAGTGAGCCATCCCGGGGAGATGGTAGCGGGGTACAAATAAAGTATTATTATTATTATTATTATTATTATTATTATTATCTTTGCCTGTGGACTCGTTACCAGAGCAAGAGGGATGCGTCGAGGTGGCTGCTGGTGTGGCAGCGCGTGGCGTGGTGCCATTGGAGGTGCAGGAGTGGAGGCGCCGCTGGCATTCGACTTCCACCTGGTCTTTGCACTGCTTGTGACAGATCATGCCACAGTCTGGAAGCAAACAAAAGAAAAATCCGATTGCATTGGAAGATAAGCAGGTTTGTGCCCCTGTCCTCACCCAAACTACATCAGAGATTGGGCCTTCCTCCCCATGCAAAAGGATGCCACAAATGGCTTGCATATGGGTATAGTAAATAATACAGGCTTTGCAATATGCAGATTTATTTGGAAGTATTACTGCATCACTCTTTCGTTTCCAGTAGAGGGCGTGCTTACCTCGACATCGATATCCCTGTTTGGAGACTCCCCAGAGCTAGAAAAAATAAATCCATGGATTACCGTATATACTCAAATATAAACCGACCCAAATATAAGACGAGGCACCTAATTTAACCACAAAAAACTGGGAAAACGTATTGATTTGAGTACAAGTCTAGTAAACGCAGCTGCTACTGGTCAATTTAAAAATAGATACCGATAAAATTACATTAATTGAGGCATCAGTAGGTTAAATGTTTTTGAATATTTACATAAAACTGTAATTTAAGATAAGACTCCCCAACTTTGATTAAACCATTATTCTAACCTTCTTCAATGTAAATGTGCTTACGTGTCCTTCCAATAATAATAAAAATAGTAAAGTAATAAATGTTATAAAAATAATAATACTAGAGTAAAATAATTGAAATGTAACAATAACAATAATATTAGAGTGAATTAACAAACATAATAATAAAGTAAAGTAATGTACATGTAATAATAATAAGAGAAAAATAGTAAATGTAATAATAATAGAGTAAAATAATAAATGTAGTTATAACAACAATAGAGTAAAATAATAAATATAATAATAAATAGGGTAAAGTAATGTAAATGTAATAACAATAGAGTAAAATAATAAATTTAATAATAATAAATAGAGTAAAGTGATGTAAATGTAATAATAATATAGGGGAAAATATTAAATGTAATAACAATAAGAGAGACAAATAATAAATGTAATAATAATAAATGGAGTAAGATAATAAATTTAATAAAAATAATCGAGTAAAATAATGGAAATGTAATAATAATAACAGAAGAAAAATGTATGAAATAATAAAAATAGAGTAAAATAATAAATATAATAATAAAGTAATGTACATGTAATAATAATAAGAGAAAAATAATAAATGTAATAATAGAGTAAAATAATACATGTAATAACAACAATAAATAGGGTAAAGTAATGTAAATGTATTATTATTCATAATAAATAGAGTAAAATAATAATTGTAATAATAACAATAAATAAAGTAATGTAAATGTAATAATATTAGAGTAAAATAATAAATGTAATAACAATAATAGACAAATAATACATGTAATAATAATAGAGTAAAATAATATATTTAATAATAATAATAAAGTAAAATAATGGAAATGTAATAATAACAATAATAGAAGAAAAATGAATGTAATAATAAAAATAGAGTAAAATAATAAATATAATAATAAAGTAATGTACATGTACTAAGAAGAGAAAAATAATAAATGTAATAATAACAATAAATAGGGTAAAGTAATGTAACTGTGATATAATAATAAAGAGTAAAATAATAAATGTAATAATAACAATAAAGTAATGTAAATGTAATAATATTAGAGTAAAATAATAAATGTAATAATAATACTAGAGACAAATAATCCATGTAATAATAATAAATAAAGTAAAATAATAAATGTAATAATAATAGAGTAAAATAATAGAAATGTAATAATAAAAATAGAGTAAAATAATAAATATAATAATAATAGAGTGAAATAATAAATGTAATAATAACAATAGATAGGGTAAAGTAATGTAAATGTAATATTAAAGTAAAAGAATCAATTTAATAACAATAATAGAGACAAGTAATACATGTAATAAGAATAAATAGAGAAAAATAATAAATGTAATAATAATAATAGAGTAAAATAATAGAAATGTAATAATAACAATAGTAGAGGAAAAAATAAATGTAATAATAACAATAATAAATAGAGAAAAATAATACATGTAATAATAATTATAAAAACACAGTAAAATAATAAATAACTTTGACTTGAGTATAAGTCTAGGGGGGCTAGGAGAACAATAATGCATGTAATAATAATAACAACACAGTAAAATAATAAATAACTTTGACTCAAGGGGGGCTTTTTCAGCTTAAAGAAGGGCTGAAAAACTTGGCTTATACTCAAGTATATATGGTAGTTTCAGTCATTTTTGCCATTGGTCACCTCCAGTAACTTCTGGGCAAATACAAGAGCAAGGACACCTTTTAAACTGATAGCTTTAAGGCCAACCACAAGAATTGGATCCCAGCAGCATAATTTCCACAGCATTCTAGGAGATGCTAGTATTGCTAGCCATTGCTTTCATGTTGGAAACTATAGGCATTTTGATGGCAAAGGAGGGAGAGGAATTGTAAACTTACAAAACCATTACAGCTGTCACAGAAAGTGGGCTTCTTGAAGGTGGCTTCGTGGAAATCATGCAGGTAGCCAAGACCAAGTTTGGAGACGATGGCACAGGCTCGCATGAAGTACTCGGCCAACTCTTCCCGACTCCAGGCTCCTTCACTGTGCAGAGAGAAAGAGAAGACACAATGAGGCTTGACCCTGAATTATTTAGATCTAGGCCCTTTTTGCAGGCAATGGAGAGTCCTCTCCAAGGTAGCCCATCTGCTTGCTGAATTTCTTACTCAGACCGAGTTTGCTGAAATTTGTCTTGGAGAGGATTCTGGAAACGACTCGATCGCCTTACACAAGATGACTTGTTGAGAGGTCTCAATAAGCTTCAAGTTTCTGACTCCCCAAAAGTTGTTATCACACCCTAAATAAAGCTTTTTAGTGACTTTCCAAAGGTTTAACCCTTACCGGTCTCTTTCAAGCCCGTAGAAGGAGAAGGGGAAACTTGTAGAGATAGTTTCAAAATCCTCTTGAGAGATGCAACCCCGTTGTTCAGGATCATAATTCTTGAATACAGTCTGATGGAGGAAGTAAGCAAAGAAAATGAGGGGGGCAAAGAAGATCACAAATGGGAAAACATCTATAAGGCTTGCTCATACTCTTCTGTTATGCCACTGTTATGATACTTCATCTTGTTGACGGGAAGCTTCCCACTGGAATGGAAATCATCTATCGGACAGATGGCAAGCTATTCAACCTCAGCAGACTGAAAGCCAAAACCAAGTTACAACAACATCTAATATAGAACTCCAGTATGCTGATGACAACGTTGTCTGTGCGCATTCAGAAAAAGACTTACAAGCCACTCTAAACGCCTTCATAGAAGCATACGAGCAGCCTGTCCTGTCATTAAACATCAAGAAAACCAAAGTGCTCTTCCAGCACTCACCAGCCAATCCCTCTCCAATGCCAGAGATACAGCTTAATGGTGTAACATTAGAAAATGTTGATAATTTCTGCTCCCTTGGCAGCCACCTCTCCACAAAAGTCAACATTGACACTGAAATTCAACACGGCCTGAGCTCTGAGAGTGCAGCATTTTTCCGAATGAAGCAGAGAGTGTTTGAGGACTGGGACATCCGTAGGGAAACCAAGGTGCTTGTTTATAAAGCTATTGTCCTTCCAACCCTGCTATATGCCTGCGAAACGTGGACTGTCTACAGACGTCAACATTGACACTGAAATACAACACTGCCTGAGCTCTGCAAGTGCAGCATTCTTCTGAATGAAGCAGAGAGTGTTTGAGACACATCCGTAGGGAAACCAAGGTGCTTGTTTATAAAGCTATTGTCCTCCCAACCCTGCTCTACGCCTGCGAGACATGGACTGTCTACAGACACCACATGCAACTCCTGGAACGATGCCATCAGCGCTACCTCTGAAAAATCCTGCAAATCTCTTGGGAAGACAAGCAGACAAATGTCAAGAGTGCTAGAAGAAGAAAAGACCACCAGCATTGAAGCAATGGTCCTCCGCCATCAACTGCTGGACTGGCCACGTTGTCCTGATGCCTGACCACCGTCTCCCAAAGCAGTTGCTCTGCTTCGAACTCAAGAACGGAAAATGGAATGTTGGTGGTCAGGAAAAGAGATTGAAAGATGGGCTCAAAGCCAACCTTAAAAACTCTGGCATAGACACTGAGAACTGGGAAGCCTTGAGTGCTCCTGCTGGAGATCAGCTGTGCCCAGCAGTGCTGTAGAATTTGAAGAGGCACGAATGGAGGGCAAAAGAGAGGAACGTGCCAAGAGGAAGGAGCATCAAGCCAACCCCAACAGGGACCGCCTTCCACCTGGAAACCAATGCCCTCACTGCGGGAGAACATGCAGGTCAAGAATAGGGCTCCACAGTCACCTATGGACCCACCACCAGGACACCGATCTTTGAGGACCATCATCCTTGGAGTACGAGGGATCGCCTAAGCAAGTAAGTACCTACTACAATGCAACCTGAGCCCTGCCACATGCACAATGGAGGACCTTCTCACAGCGACATCAGAGGGACTCCCAAGTGGCCAGTTTCTGGTCAAAGGACACTTAGTATAATGCCAAGTTTTTAAAACTTCGCATTTTTAAATGCATTTTAACTGTATCCCATACATTAAAAAAATCTCTTAGATGTGCGTTTTTCCTCATTACTGCCTTTGGTCATCCTAACCAGCACTGGGATTGTGGCGCAGCTGGCTGAGTGTCAGCTGCATTAAGATCACTCTGACCAAAAGGTCATGAGTTTGAAGCCAGCTGGGTTGGAGTGGGTTTCCAACCAATTGTGTGTAGCCTGTTGTCGACCTTTGCAACCCGAAAAGACAGTTGCATCTGTCAAGTAGGAAAATTAGGTACCACCTTAAAGTGTGGGGAGGCTAAATTAACTGATTTATGAGGCCATAAAAAGACTCCAGCAAAGCATTCCAGCGGGGAAGCATGCGGGGAATGCGGAAGTACTTCATCAGTGTTGCAGATGGACGATGAAAGCAACAGCTCCCCTGGCGGCCAGAAAAAGTTAAATAGCCTCTGTGTATGTCTGTGTATGTTTGTATGTCAAAATTGGCATTGAATGTTTGCCATATATGTGTACACTGTAATCCGCCCTGAGTCCCCTGCGGGGTGAGAAGGGCGGGATATAAAAGCTGTAAATAAATAAAATAAATAACCACACGCTGATGTTGTTTGGATACGTGCATTTTGGGTTTGATTTGAAATGTTGACCTGAAAACCATGCACCTTCTTAAAGGTAAATGAGGCCCCCCAAACTTTAATGCAGAGCTATGTTCAGCCACTCCTTTGTTGTTCTCTTGTGTGAAACCTGTGAAGGGTATGTGGTATCTCTTTCCGCCTCTTCCCCCACAAAGCACGCAGGGCTCGTCTCGGCAGCAAACGTTATTTCTAGAAAAGGAAGTGGTTGAAGTGGTCGGATTTGAGCCTCTGCCTTCACAGAAGGAGGTGTGCGTTTGTGGAAGGGGGAGGAGAAAAGCGGGAAAAGGCAGGGCTGAGGGGGCCCCATGCGCACTGCCGGGGGTCAGAAGACCATCCAAAAAAATGAGCTACAAAACCACACCACTCCCTTGTAATAGCAGGACGACCATGACGCATGTTGGGCAAACAGTGTGGCTTGACACAACTCTTGGGTAGTGACCACAGGGCAGCAAAAATGACATTTGTCACGGGCCCAAAAAATGTTGCATACTCACTAAAATTTCACATATGAAGATACATATGTAGACAAGCAACATCAGGGTGCGGTCAAGCAAAATATATTAATGAGGAAGAAAACACAAGATGATGCATTAGTTTGCTTTTGCCTGAGACTTCTGGAGAGTCAAGGCTCTATCCACTTGGTTGTTGTGAGTTTTCCGGGCTGTATGGCCATGTTCCAGAAGCATTCTCTCCTGACATTTTGCCCGCATCTATGGCAGGCATCCTCAGAGGTTGTGAGGTCTGTTAGAAGCTAGGAAAATGGGATTTATATATCTACTAGCCATCCCCTGCCACGCATTGCTGTGGCCCAGTCTGTGTATATGTGTTATGTGTGTGTATATATTTGTGTATATATGTGTGTTTGTGTGTATATATATATATGTGTGTGTGTGTGTGTGTATATATATATATGTTTGTGTATATTTGTGTATTTATATATGTACATGCATCTTGTGTATGTCTGTGCTTGTCTATATGCATATTTGTGTGTATATGAATGTGTACATGAATATGTGTGTATGTATGTGTATATGTATATGTCTGTGCATGTCTATGTATGTATATCTCTGTATATATTTGTGTATTTGTGTATTTATATGTGTACATGCATCTTGTGTATGTCTGTGCTTGTCTATATGCATATTTGTGTGTATATGTGTATATGAATGTGTACATGAATATGTGTGTATGTATGTGTATATGTATATGTCTGTGCATGTCTATGTATGTATATATATCTCTGTATATATTTGTGTATTTATATATGTACATGCATCTTGTGTATCTGTCTGTGCTTGTCCATATGCATATTTGTGTGTATATGTGTGTATGAATGCGTATATGAAGATGTGTGTATGTATATGTATATGTCTGTGCATGTCTATGTATGTATATATATGTCTGTATATATTTGTGTATTTATATATGTACATGCATCTTGTGTATATATCTGTGCTTGTCTATATGCATATTTGTGTGTATGTGTGTGTATCTATGTGTATATGAATATGTGTGTATGTATGTGTATATATCTGTGCATGTCTATGTATGTATATATGTCTGTATATATTTGTGTATTTGTGCGTTTATTTGTGTACATGCATATTGTGTATATGTGTGTGCTTATCTATATGCATATTTGTGTGTATATGTGTGTATGTATGTGTATATGTATATGTGTGTGCATGTGTATATGTATGTATATTTGTGTTTGTGCATATATATACGTGTGTGTGTATGAATGTGTGCATGTGTATATGTATATGAGTGTATGTGTATATGCATATATTGTGTATTTTGGGGGTTTTAAGTTTGTTCCGCTGGGATTGTGTGTGTGTGTGTGTTTAGGGGTGATGGACACTCGTTGGACTGTTAGGTGTGTTGTGTGCAAATTTGGTGTCAATTCGTCCAGTGCATAGCATTGAGCCCTGGCCATCATATTTGTGGTGACATTCCTCAAATAGGAACTCCAGAAGCTCCTGGAGCAACTTTCCCTTTTGCTTTGGCTCAGCACTTAAGATTACCATATTACGCAAATCTAATTTTGGCAAGGTAATTTAGCCCACCAAAAAGGTGAGCATTAGATTTGAGCAAATAGGGTGTTTTAAGACTCCCAACCTCTGAGGATGCCTGCCATAGATGTCGGCAAAACATTAGGAGAGAATGCTTCTGGAACATGGCCATACGGCCCAGAAAACTCACAGCAACCCTATTTTAAGACTGTTTTAACAACCAGCAACACCACATATCTTTGGCTTTTCATTCATACCTCAACCATTTCTTGGACATGCCTCTTGATGGTGATGCGGTCAGGTCTGGGGGTGACTCCAGGCGCCCACTCCAACACTATGGGTGGTTTGAATTGTACAGGTGGCTGCGAAGAAAGAAGAAGAATAGTCACATTTAAGGGATGCAAGTCCTTCAAATAGATGTTTCACTATTCTGGTTTCCTGGTATTGACTTGACTCATCCTCTTACCAATGTCTTTGGGCAGCGGGGCTCACGGGCGTACGAGAGTGCGTAGATCTCCTCGTCTGTGTAGTAGAGGTCTAGGGAGAGCTAAAAGGTGAAGAAAGGTATATGTAAAGTCGGTCTGAGTCCTTCTATGGAGGTTGAGAACATCGGGATATAAATGTTTTAAATAAATAATAATATATAAAGAATCCTATTGAGGTCCTCCTTTATTTAAAGGATAAAGAATAATAAAATCATTGGAAGAGACCTCATGGGCCATCCAGTCCGACCCCATTCTGCCAAGAAGCAGGAAAATTGCATACAAAGCACCCCCGACAGATAGCCACCCAGCCGTGTTTAAAAGCCTCCAAAGAAGGAGCCTGCACCACACTCCGGGGCAGAGAGTTCCACTGCTGAACGGCTCTCATAGTCAAGAAGTTCTTCCTCAGTTCTTGTGGGTTTTTTCGGGCTATATGGCCATGTTCTAGAGGCATTTCTCCTGACGTTTTGCCTGCATCTATGGCAAGCATCCTCAGAGGTGAGGTCTGCTGGAACTGGGAAAAAGGGTTTATATATCTGTGGAATGACCAGGGTGAGACAAAGGGCTTTTGTAAGTTGGGCTAGGTGGGAATCTTTCAACTGACCACCCTGATTAGCATACAATGGGCTGACTGTGCCTGGAGCAAACTCTTCTTGAAAGGTAATTAGATGTCCCTGTTGTTCCCCATCCTAGTCTCCAGGGCAGCAGAAAACAAGCTTGCTCCCTCCTCCCTGTGACTTCCTCTCACATATTTATACATGGCTATCATATCTCCTCTCAGCCTTCTCTTCTTCAGGCTAAACATGCCCAGCTCTTTAAGCCGCTCCTCATAGGGCTTGTTCTCCAGACCCTTGATCATTTTAGTTGCCCTCCTCTGGACACATTCCAGCTTGTCAATATCTCTCTTCAATTGTGGTGCCCAGAATTGTGGTACACTACAATAGTAATCTAATTACTAGCCAGGGTTGACTCTGCTTAGTTTCTAAAGTTACCACTCATGGATTTTGATAGGTTTTAGCCCTCAAATGTATCTGTTTAAGAGACTCCATATCAAAAAAAGGTGCCCATAATTCAAATATTATGTAGATGGCATTTAAAGGCTTTGGTCAGACCTCATCTGAGCACCACAATTCAAGAAGGAGCGCCTTAAAGATCTGCACCTGGAGAAGATAAGGTTGATGTATAATAGCGATGTATAAATATGAGAAAGGGTGTCATAAGGAAGAGGGAGCAGGCTTGTTTTCTTCTGCCCTGGAAACTAGGACTCGAAGCAATTTATTTATTTATCTATTTATTTAGTACATTTCTACCCCACCCTACGTAAATATTAGACAACTATTGTACATCGATCCAAAACCAGATAATCCTATTCATCAATCCAAAGCCAATTCCAATGGTATTGCACAAATAATTATGCTGATTCTACCTGAACATTAGGAAGAACTTCCTGACCACAAGAGTCTGGTGGAAGCTCCTTCCTTGGAGGCTTTTAAACAGGCTAGATGGCCATCTGTCAGGAGTACTTTGATTGTGCTTTTCCTGCATGGCAGGGGGTGGGACTAGATGGCCCATGTGGTCTCTTCTAACGATATGATTCTATATTGACAAGATAGTACATGTCCAGAAGAGAGAGACCCAGATCTTTAAGCCGCTCCTCACAGGGCTTGTTCTCCAGAACCTTGATCATTTGAGTCGTTCTCCTCTGGACACATTCCAGCTTGTCAATCTCTCTTGAATTGTGGTGCCTAGAATTGGACACAATTTCCAGGTGTGGTCTAACCAAGGTGGAATAGAGGGCTAGCATTACTTCCCTAGATCTAGACACTAGACTCCTATTGATGCAGGCCAAAATCTCATTGGCTTTTTT
>NW_026847771.1:14112856-14201554 GCF_025583915.1 Anolis sagrei ordinatus | reverse complement strand
ACAGCAGGAACCCAAAGAACAGAACATAAAGTGCAATGGCTATGACCACTTGACCTAGGATTTTGGACCACTTAGTCGAGGTATGGAAGTGACTCCTGACTGAGTCACTTGCAGGCTCACTGCTAGGCCGGGTACTCTGCCTATGAGTTGCTTCACAATGCTGTGGTTGCGGCTCCGTTTTCACACACAACAGCTGGGGTTGCCGATCCTCACACACACCAGCCTGCTATTTCGCATCCTAAATTATGCAATTTCCTAGTTTCTGGCCTTTCTCGGTGCGGTTGTATCAAAGCAACACTGTCCCAGCCTAGCTTGGGGTGAACGTCATATCATTCTTGGCCATGCAAAAGGAATTTGGGGAAAGAATCCTTCATTCTAATCTATCTAGGTTAATTACTCATTGAGGGCTGGAGACTTGTGCGGTCAGGGATGAAACCCAACAGTTGTAACTGGCCACTCAAAAAACAAAAGAATTCCAGACAGGTATCAATCAGAACCAGCTAACACCTCCCAATAAAGGGTTCCCCTAGGCAGGAAACAGCCAAGCCTTGAAACTGCTAGGCTTTTCAGTGCTAATCAAGCTGGGCAATTGCACCATTCCCACTTGCCTCCAACAGACAAGAGTTCCTTCTCCCACCTTGGGCATTCCACAGATATATAAACCTCACTTGCCTAGTTTCCAAAAGATCTCACAACATCTGAGGATGCCTGCCATAGATGTGCATGAAATGTCAGGAGAGAATGCTTCTGGAACATGACCATACAGCCCGGAAAACTCACAGCAACCCAATAAGTGCCACTCGAGTCTACTGTGCCATTCTGGTTGCAGGGAGCTTTGAGATGGTTGAACAGAAGCTCTCTGAAACTCTAGGTGCTCTTACTGCCTACTACAGGGAAAACCAGCTGATCCCTAATCCATCTAAAACACAGACATGTGCTTTTCATTAAGAACAGACAAGCATCCCGAGCTCTGAGGATTACCTGGGAAGGAATCCCACTGGAGCATTGCAGCGCACCCAATACCTGGGAGGAGTCACTCTGGACCGTGCTCTGACCTACAAGAAGCACTGCCTGAACATCAAGCAAAAAGTGGGCGCTAGAAACAATATCATACGAAAGCTGACTGGCACAACCTGGGGATCACAACCAGACACAGTGAAGACATCTGCCCTTGTGCTATGCTACTCTGCTGCTGAGTATGCATGCCCAGTGTGGAACACATCTCACCATGCTAAAACAGTGGATGTGGCTCTTAATGAGACATGCCACATTATCACAGGGTGTCTGCGCCCTACACCACTGGAGAAATTACACTGCTTAGCCGGTATTGCACCACCTGACATCCGCCGGGAAGTAGCAGCCAATACTGAAAGGACCAAGGCAGTGACATCTCCAGCTCATCCCCTGTTTGGGTATCAGCCAGCACGTCAACGACTTAAATCAAGAAATAGTTTTCTTAGATCTACAGAGACACTCGATGGAACACCTCAGCAAGCGAGAGTCCAAAAGTGGCAGGCTCAAACCCAGAACCTCAGTCTGTGAGTGATAGATGAGAGACTCCACCCTGGGCACACAGAAGACTGGGCGACTTGGAAGGCGCTGAACAGACTGCGCTCTGGCACCACGAGATGCAGAGCCAACTTTAAGAAATGGGGCCACAAAGTGGAATCCACGACATGCGAGTGTGGAGAAGAGCAAACCACAGACCACCTGCTGCAATGCAACCTGAGCCCTGCCACATGCACAAGGGAGGACCTTCTTGCGGCAACACCAGAGGCACTCCAAGTGGCCAGATACTGGTCAAAGGACATTTAATCAACTACCAAGCTTGCAAAATTTGTGGGTTTTTTAAATCTGTTTGTTTGTTTTCTTCTGTTAGAAATGTAATACAGTGGTATGGTTGCTGATGACACGATAAATAAATACTGTGCCATTGAATGTAATGCATATCACAATTTTCAAAATCCCGAAACCCAAAAAAGTATTTGCTCACTTGCCTAGTTTCCAACAGACCTCACAACAGCTGAGAATGCCTGCCATAGATGTGTGTGAAACGTCAGAAGAGAATGCTTCTGGAACATGGCCATAAAGCCCAGAAAACTCACAGCAACCCAGTGATTCTGGCCATAAAAGCCTTTGACAACATAATTCTAAATCCCTTGTGAAAACTGGGATTCCATAGGATTTAAGGGTATCATGGAGTTATAATAGTGCAGTGGAAGGGTCCCCCAAAACATGAGCTTGATAAGAGATGTCTGCTAAGGATTTCGCATAGTCAACACTGACCCACTGATGTTTGCCCATCCCAGTTGCTACATCCACAATTCAGGGCATTGCATAGATGAGCACTCTTCTTCTAGAGCAGGCATGGGCAAATTTTGGCCCTCCAAGTATTTTGGACTTCCACAATTTCTAATAGCCCGTGGAAGTTGAAGTCCAAAACACATGGAGGGCCAAAGTCTGCCCATGCCTGTTGTAGAGCATGCACCCCCAATCCCACCCTTGTGGTCCCCTTCTCCGTTTCCATCAAAGAATGTCTCTCACAGTGAGCAGGCGGAGCAGATCCTTATTGGCTTGGAATGGCGGCTGGCTTTGCTGGAGCATCCTGAGTTCCCACGCCGGCTCAAACAGGCTCTGCAACTTGCTAAGGTTGAGTTGTCCACCTTCCACGCGATCCGGCATGGCTTCGTGCAACATGACCAGGTCCTTGAGGTGGACGCCCACAATGGGAATCTTGAAGCCGGAGCAATCGGCATATGCCCGTCGATACGACCCGTAATTTCCACTCGACGAAAGCAATTCTGTCATTTCGGAGAGTGCCTGTGCAAGGAAAAGAGAAGCAAGCCTTATCTGAGAAGAGAGTATGGTTGGTATATGAAGACATGGATGGATTTCACCTCGTTCCTCAGATATAGGCCCCTTCTACAATGCCATATAAAATCCAGAACTGAATTACATGGCAGTTTAGACTCATAATCTAGTTCAAAACTGTCAGGTTTTACAATGTATTGTAATGTAATATAGCTGAGTCATGCACTGCTAATAGGCTTCTATTGGAAATGCTGAGTCATGCATTAACTGTATATAGAACTTCATTTGGGGAATGTGTTCTGGCCTAATCCAGGTGATTGTGAATGATGTAATCCTGGGTCTGAGTTAGGTTAATGAGTTGAGAGTCAATCAGAGATCGCTATGTGTGATTGTATAGAATTGTATATAAGGAAGTCATGTAGAGTGTATACTCCCTCCTTGTGCTGTGATGCTGTTCGTCGAAGGCTCTATGTAATTGATTAAAAGATCCAGTCTGCTAAGACAAGATATAACCGTGTGCTGTGGTAAGTTTGTAGTGTCATCTAGATTGGAGGGGAAAACAATAGTAAAACTGACAATGGCCAGGCATGTGCTCAAGTGTCTGTAAAAGAGTTCCAGAGTGACTGCAGTTTGTGGGAGCAGTTGACTGAAAATACTGTGCAGGAAGAAGCTACTGGAAAGCGCTGAAGTCGTGCAACTGATCTGCTGCTGAATTGTGAAATTAATCTCAACAGGTTATGGGCCCAGAACCAGAAAGCCGTCTCTGCCATTATGGTCTTCAGTGGTCTCTGCTGCAAGTCCAGGAGTAATCTCTTTAAGATAGATTGTCTGTGTTTTGTCAGTGCATGAGGAGGGGTGTCAGGTTTTACAATGTATTGTAATGTAATATAGCTGAGTCATGCACTGCTAATAGGCTTCTATTGGAATCCACAACAAAAACAGATATGGATCTCCTCTGATAATCTGGATTATATGGCAATGTAGAAGGGGCCATAGAGTTAGCAGGTCTCAGAGCCTGGACCTCTTCTCCAGTCCTTAGTGTGAAGGGGATGAATCTCAGTGCAAAAGCACTACCTTCAGAAATAAATATATATATTCATGTATATGTCAACTTGGAATATAAATGAAGGGCATGTTTTGCAGCCAAAATTACAGATTTTGATTTAACTCCTGAATAAGTCGAGAGTCAGGGATTTGGTTATTTTTTAGGGTCATTTTCTAGGATGGGCTGATTTCTTTCCTTTCAACACTCTAATTGAGATTGAAGGGGCTAAAACCTTTCCCTCCTCAGCCATAAATCACCAGTTCCCTACCTTTGTGACTTCAGACGGGAGGAGCGCATGCGTGTCCTTGAGCCGAGCTATGGCACTGTGGCAGAGTCCTCCCACGATTGCCATCAGGGTGCTAAAATTCTGCAATTGTCTTAATTTCTACAATGGAGTTGGGGAAAAGACAGAAAGGGGTAAAACAGGAGATCCTGGTTGACTGAGTTCCCACCTCCATCCACTACTTTACTTTTCTCTTCCAGGAAATGTGTTTGCTGCACTTGGCAACCTTACCTGCGTAACACGGATGAACTTGGTGAAGACTTCGGCTCGCTGTTGGGGTGTGGGCCTGTTGAGGACCATGACCATCACCCACTGAGAGATGCTGTTGCATAAGGTGATGGCACGCTCTAGCGCTGGACTGCCCCGCACTGACCCACAAAGTACGTAATTCCGGAAGTCCAGGTACTGACCAATATAAGAATAATATAATAAAAATAATGTTCTACTGGATCAGGCCACTCTAAATGCTTTCACACATCTTTGTCCATTCCAAGTAGATGGCTAGATTTTTCTTTCTTTTTTTAGTGACATCATAACTCAAAATCCACTGGACGAATTGCCGCCAAATTTGGACACAAGACACCTACTAACCCAAGGAGTGACCATCACTCAAAAAATGAGTTTTTCATTTGGGAGTTGTAGTTACTGGGATTTATAGTTCACCTACAATCAAAGAGCATTCTGAACCACACAAAAGATGGAATTGAACCAAACATGGTATACAGAACCCCCACGACCAACAGAAAACACCGGGAGGGTTTGGTGGGCATTGACCTTGAGTTTGGGAGTTGCAGTTCACCTACATCCAGAGAGCACTGTGGACTCAAACAATGATGGATCTGGACCAAACTTGGCACAAGCACTCAATATGCCCAAATATGAACACAGATGGAGTTTGGGGGAAATAGACCTTGACATTTGGGAGTTGTAGTCACTGGGATTCACAGTTCACCTACAATCAAAGAGCATTCTGAATCCTACGAACGACAGAATTGGGGCAGACTTCCCATACAGAACCCCCATGACCAACAGAAAATACTTAAGGCCATCTTAACACCTCTCAACAGAACATTTTCCCAGGCTCAGCCAGGCCTTCAAATGCTAATGAAGGTGGTCAGCTGAAACATTCACACCTAGCTTCAGCAGAGAGCTCTTTGCCCCACCCCAGTCATTCCACAGATATATAAACCCATTTTCCTATTTCCAACAGACCTCACTACCTCTGAGGATGCTTGCCATAGATGCAGGCGAAACGTCAGGAGAAATGCCTCTAGAACATGGCCCTATAGCCCGAAAAAAACTACAAGAACCTAGAAAATACTTAAGGCCATCCAGTCCAACTCCCTTCATCAGTGCAAGAAAATGTAATCAAAGCCCTCCTGACAAAGAGCCATCCAGCCATAGATATAGATAGATATGATATGATTCACACACAGAGAGAGATATAGTATCATAGATTTGAAAGGGGCCCTTATAGAAGGACAATGATATGTTGCATGTTCCAGAGTAGGCAAACCAGACAATCTCCACATCAACACTGACAAAGAAACAGCAAGAAATACTGTTTACCCACAAGCAGAAAGACATTACATATATTAGAAACCAACACGTTCTCGTTACTGTATTTTCCAGATCACCAGACTGGGCCACAGAAACGCATGGCAGGGGACGGCTAGAACAATATACTTTAAAAACAAGGTGAATACATGTACATATGAGCCTGAGGTTTGGGCAGTTCATACCGAGAGGTGGCAGAAGGCCTTGAATTCCAGGTAGCTGAGATGGCTGGCTAGCTCATCTGCATCAAGGTGGTCAAAAAGCAGCGAAACTTTCCGCTTCTTGCCACAACCGGGGCTGCTTTGGCAACTGAGAGAATGGTCCCACGTCTGGGTTACTCTGGAGAGAAAGAATTAGAAAGCTAGGACACGTGCTGGAGTTGAAAATCCCTTTGCATGCACATTAGAACCTTTGTCTGCCAGAAGGTTCATGGGAAACATGGTAGATGTGTTAGCAGTGTACATGGGGTATGGGTATGTGGAGACACTAAACAACCAACAGACAGATTCCATTTATGGCTCTGGTATAAAAGAGGATTCAAAGAAAACAGGATAAATCAAGAATTAAGACCTTCAACCGATGAGAAATAGTGTTTTACAATTTAGAGAAGAATTAGAGCTACACAGCCCCACATTCTTTCACATTTAGTAAACGAAACACAGAAAAACTGGGGAGTAAAAAATAACTAGCTCTAGAAGAGGCATGGGTAAACTTGGGCCCTCCAGGTGTTTTGGATTTCAACTCCCACAATTCCTGACAGCTGGAAGGAGGAAGGGAGAAGGAAGGAGAGAGAGAGAAGAAAGGCGAGAGAGAGAGAGAGAGAAGGAGGAAGGGAGAAAAGGAGAGAGAGAGAAGGAAGGAGGAAGAGGAGGAAGGAGAGGGAGAGAGAAAGGGAAGGAGGAAAGGGAGGAGAGAAAGGTGGAGAGAGAGAAAGAAGGAAGAAGGGAGAGAAGGAGAGGAGAGAAGGAAGGAGGAGAGGAGGAAGGAGGAGAGGAAGAAGGAGGAAGAAGGTACAGAAGTTGATTGTAAATGATAAGATTATAACTGTATTGGTGTTTATTTTTATTTTGGAAGGATTATAACTGTATTGGAAGGAAGGAGGAAGGGAGAGAAGAAAGGTGTGAGAGAGAGAAAGAAGGAGGAGGGGGGAAGGAGAGAGAGAGAAGGAAGGAGGAAGGAGGAAGGGAGAGAAGAAAGGTGAGAGAGAGAGAGAAGGAGGAAGGGAGAAAAGGAGAGGGAGAGAAGGAAGGAGGAAGGGAGAAGGAGGGAGGGAGAGAGAAGGAAGGAGAGAGAGAAGGAGGAAGGGAGAGAAGGAAGGAGAGAGAGGGGGGAAGGGAGAAGGAAGGAGGGAGAGAAAAGAGAAGAGAGGAGAGAAGAAGGGAAGAGAGAAGGAGAAGAGAGAAGAGGAGAAGGAAGAGAAGGGAGAGAAGGAAGGAGAAGAGGAGGGGAAGGGAGAGAAGGAGGAGAGAAAGAGAGGGGAGAGAAGGAAGGAGAAAGAGAGAAGGAAGGAGGAAAGGAGAGAAGGAAGGAGAGAGAAGGAGGAGGGAAGGAGAAGGAAGAAGGGAGAGAAGAGAAGGAAGAAGAGAGAGAGAAGGAAGGAGGAAGGGAGAGAAGGAAGGAGAGAGAGGGGGAAGGGAGAAGGAAGGAGGGAGAGAAAGAGAAGGAAGGGAGAGAAGGAAGGAGAAAGAGAGAAGGAAGGAGAGAGAGAGAAGAAAGGAGAGAGAGGGGGGAAGGGAGAAGGAAGGAGGGAGAGAAAGAGAAGGAAGGGAGAGAAGGAAGGAGAAAGAGAGAAGGAAGGAGGAAGGGAGAGAAGGAAGGAGAGAGAAGGTAGGAGGAAGGGAGAAGGAAGGAGGGAGATAGAAGGAAGGGGAGAGAGAGAAGGAAGAAGGAAGGGAGAGAAGGAAGGAGAGAGAAGGAAGGAAGGGAGAAGGATAGAGGGAGAGAGAAGGAAGGAGGAAGGGAGAAGGAAGGAGGGATATGGAAAAAAGAGATAGAGCAGCACTGTGCCCCGAAAAACACACCTCTTTCACCCATCTGGTCCACCCTTGTATCCTATTACCATACCACCTTCTCTGCCTCTCAGATCTCGCTCCTGAAGACTGCAGGGGCGCACGTGCAAGATCTGAGAGGCAAAGAAGGAAGGATGGTAATAGGAAAATTACCATACTGAAATCAAATCTGGTGTTTTTTAAATTTTTATTTGGTTTACTTTGGAAGAGGGGGTAACCTTATACGGCGAGTATATCCCAAACTCTATATTTTAACTGGAAAAGTCGGGGGTCGTCTTGTATGCCCAGTTGTCTTATAAGCCAGAAAATACGGTAATTTGCAAATAGTTGCAGGCAGGCAAAAATTAACCTGCTTCCCCATGTGGAGCCTTCTCCCACCTTGAAAACAGTTCTGCAAAGGCTTTAATGAAGGTCTTTCTCCTCCTTCATCACCCCATTTTAGGATTACAACCTGGAAGATTTATGGGAGGGGAATAAAATCAATGTCTAGAATGAACTTCTAGCATCCAGAGGAGGAAAGTGATCCAAAACAAATATTCCCTAGGTCAGTATTTTGTGAACCAAAAAGAAATCAGACTCACACGGTGGATGTGTCAAGCAGATTGCAGCATTCCTTATGGCCTTCTTTCTTCACCACTTCCAAAATCTCAGCAATAGCCTCTTCTAAATGCGGATCCAGATGGAAGGCCTCGGGATATTTAATGAGCCAATACCTGAAGCCAGAGACAGAGATTAAGCCTGAGCTCATGACGACTGTCACAACTTGGTAGGGACAATCCTGATCTTCCTCTGCCACCCCACTTTTCCATCTGCACTCAGAAACATAGAAGACCTTTTGTATTCCCAACAGGCATGTATTTGAATGTGATGGGATGGACAGAACATTCCCCTTTGCATCCTTTACATACCTGAAAATGAACAATTATTTATTTTACAGTATTTATATATTTTATTTCCACTCTGGTCCAGAGTGAAGAGAAGACAGTTCCATCTTGTCTCCTGTGCTTTACTAATAATATAATATATTGTATATACATATAATATTTATAATATCATAATGTAATACAATATACTACTAATAATAATACAATATTATAATTATATATTTTATATTACATGTAATATTAATAATAATAATAGAGCCCCCACTGGCGCAGTGGGTTAAACCCCTGTGCTGGCAGGACTGAAGACCGACAGGTCGCAGGTTCGAATCCGGGGAGAGGCAGATGAGCTCCCTCTATCAGCTCCAGCTCCTCATATGGGGACATGAGAGAATCCTCCCACAAGGATGATAAAAACATCAAATCATGCGGGCATCCCCTGGGCAAACATCCTTGCAGACGGCCAATTCTCTCACACCAGAAGCGACTTGCAGTTTCTCAAGTCACTCCTGACACGTCAAAAATAATATTACAATATAATGGCATAGTACATGGTAGTACTATATAATACTGATATTGTAGTATGCGAATAATATAATATATTGTATGTATATGTATCTTGTAAGCTGCTCTGAGTCCCCTTTCGGGGTGAGAAGGGCCGCATATAAATGTCATAAATAAATAAATATTTATATTCCGTCCTTCTCACCCTGCAGGGGACTTATACATATACATGGCAAACATCCAATGCCATAGACACACAACATATATAGACAGACCCACAGAGGCTATTTAACATTCCAGTTTTTTAATGAGGGTATTCTGGCCACCAGGGGAGCTGTGTCATCCATTTGTGACACTGAAGAAATACTTCCTCATTCTTTGCATGCTTGCTGGAAATTTTTATGGCATCATAAATTAGCCTCCCCGCATAAGCTGTACCTACTGTACCTAAATTTCCTACTGTCTTTCGGGCTGCAAAGGTCGACAGCAAGCTACACAAATTGGTCGGAAGCTCACTCCGACCCGGGCTGGCTTCGAACTCTTGACCTTTTGGTCAGTAGTGATCTTAATGCAGCTGACTCCCAGCCAGCTGCGCCACAGTCCCGGTGCTAATCTTGGGGAAGGGGCTCAAAAACATACCCAACCTACATACCATATGCTGCACTTTGCCCACCCCTGCCTCTTTCCAGAAAAGGTTGGGAGAAAAAGGGAATTATGGTGAAATAATTCTGACCGGATGAAGTGGCAGATCCTCAGCTGGCGTGCCTGCAGCTTCTCCTTGGATGCTTTTTGGTATGTAGCAAGTTGAGTTAAGAGATCTTTCAAATTGTTGAGTAAAGCAAACAACCCACATTCTTATTGCTATCTCTTTTCCTCTCCTCCGCCAAGAGTTACTAGTAACTGCTCTAAATAATCTCCTTTCCTCCTTCAAATGTTACTAGTAATTAAACTCTATATCAGAGCTGGGAATCAAGTGGCCCTCCAGATGTTTTGATGCTTCCTCATTATTGATTACGCTGACTGGTGTTGCTGGGGTTTGCAGTCCAGCAACACTTGGAAGGCTACATTATTCCATTACTCCATCCCAACAGAGTGTCAACATTCTATGGTTACTGTCTTACTAAATAAAGCTGACACTAATTTTTTAATGGAATTTTGTCCCTGAATCCTTCTTTTTAAAGGACTATCCCAGTTATGCAAATGCTTATATGCCTGCGAAACGTGGACTGTCTACAGAAGTCACATGCAACTTCTGGAACGATTCCATCAGCGCTGCCTCCGGAAAATCCTGCAAATCTCTTGGGAAGGCAGGCGGACAAATGTCAGCGTGCTGGAAGAAGCAAAGACCACCAGCATTGAAGTGATGGTCCTCCGCCATCAACTCCGCTGGACCGGCCACGTTGTCCGGATGCCCGACCACCATCTCCCAAAGCAGTTGCTCTACTCTGAACTCAAGAACGGAAAACGGAATGTTGTGGGCAGGAAAAGAGATTGAAAGATGGGCTCAAAGCCAACCTTAAAAACTCTGGCATAGACACTGAGAACTGGGAAGCCCTTGAGCGCTCCAGCTGGAGGTCAGCTGTGACCAGCAGTGCTGCAGAATTTGAAGAGGCACGAATGGAGGGTGAAAGAGAGAAACGTGCCAAGAGGAAGGCGCGTCAAGCCAACCCCGACCGAGAGCGCCTTCCACCTGGAAACCAATGCCCTCACTGCGGGAGAAGATGCAGGTCAAAAATAGGGCTCCACACCCACCTACGGATCCACAAGAATACAGATCCTGGAAGACTATCCTACTCGTCCAACGAGGGATCGCCTAAGTAAGTAAGTTATGCAAATCTTGGAATTCTCCAATGCAATCTGATCCTTTCCTCTTTCTTTCTCAGAAAGGAAAATGCAGAATTATAGCAGTTTGATGCCACTTTTTCTGTCCCATACATGCTTTGGGTTTGTAGCTGGGTACAAAGTTAAGATCTCAGATTCAAAGATCTCAGATTCAAACGCCATGGCCCACAGCACTAAATGAGGCGTTGCCCCCAAAGCAATCCAGAGTTACCCGCTCCAAAAGGATATAACTTCAGGAGGTGCCGTGCGAGCTCTGCAGACGGGACCACCCAACTGTGGACTGTCAATGTCATGTTCACCGTGAAGTCGCTGGTGCAGAGGTTCCCATCCAAATCTAGAGGAGGAGGGAAAGAGTTAAGCTGATTTTATTTGCAAGCAAAGGGGAAGTAGAACTGGACTGCAAAGTGGAAATGGAGAAGGCCTGTCAAAAGTAGAAAGTGGAAAGAAGAAGGGTTTCTGCTCTGGAGTCTGCACCAGTGGATTCAAATTATGAGAAAGTCAGTTCTGGTTAAATCTTAGGAAGAACCTCCTGACAGTAAGAGCTATTTGACAGCAGACCACACTGCCTTGGATGGTGGAAACTCTCCTTTGTTGAAGATGTGTCACTAAAGGTGAGAATCTGTCAAGGAGACTAGCTATAGATTTCTCTACTGGCACTGAATTGGACTAGATGACCCCAGGCTACCTTTGAAATCTATATAAATAAAAATGTAATGTTCGTTTGTGGGATTAACAGAACTCCAAAACCACTGGACAATTTGACACCAAACTTGGACACAATACACCTATCAGGCCAATGAGTGTCTATCACCCCTAAAACACACACAAAAAGCCCAGCAGAACGGACTTAAAACCCCCCAAAATAAACTATATATACATATACACATACACACATACATACAGACACACACATATATGTACACAAGCATACACAAATATACACATGCATATAGACATGCACACATACACATATATTTACATATACACATGCATACATACACACATATACATATAGTCATACATACACATCTATACACAAGCACACACATATACACAATATACATATACACATATAAACACAGAAATACACAAATATACACACACATATACACACACATACATATACATCTATATCTATCTATCTATCTATCTATCTGTGTATATATTTGTGTATATGTGTATATATGTGTGTTTGCATATATAGATAGCTAGATAGCTAGATAGATATAGATATATACACATATACATACACACACAAAACATATATACAGTGGGCCACAGCAACACGTGGCAGGGGACAGCTAGTCTATATAAATAAAAATGTAATGTTCGTTTATGGGATTACATAACGCAAAAACCACTGGACAAATTGCCGCCAAATTTGGCCACAAGACACCTACTAACCCAAGAAGTGATCATCACTCAAAAAAATGATTTTGTCATTTGGGAGTTGTAGTTCCTGGGATTTATAGTAAAACTACAATCAAATTGCAATTTGAACTCCACCAATTATGAAATTGAACCAAACGTGGCACACAGGACTCCCATGACCAACAGAAAACACCAGAAGGGCTTGGTGGGCGTTGACCTTGAGTTTTGGAGTTGTAGTTCACCTACATCCAGAGAGCACTGTGGACTCCATGATGGATCTGGACCAAACCTGGCATGAATACTCCATATGCCCAAATATGAACACAAATGGAGTTTGGGGAAAATAGAACTTGACATTTTGGGGTTGTAGTTGCTGGGATTTATAGTTCCCCTACAATCAAAGCAGAGTCTAAACCCCACAAACGATAGAATTGGGGCAAACTTCCCACACAGAACCCCTATGACCAATAGAGAATACTTAAAGCCATCCAGCCCAACTCCTTTCACCAGGGCAATAAAACGTAATCAAATACTGTTTACCCACAAGCATAAAGAAATTACATGTGTTAGAAACCAACACTTTCTCATTACTTTATTTTCCAGATCACCAGACTGGGCCACAGCAACGCCTGGCAGGGGACGGCTAGTAAACGTATAAATACCACCAAGCCAAGTGGATCTCTTTCTCCCCTTATCCCATTTTAAAAGACAATAACTTTGGTCTAATTGAATATCACAGGACCATTATAATTTGTCATGGAAAGTACAGTCAAAGTAAATCCAAATCCATTGCTTATTTTCCTAATGGTCAGCAGTATTTCTCTGACTGTTTTGTCAGAGAGAATATTCTGGTTAAAAGAAACAATAAGCTGAGTGTTGTTGTTACATCTTATCAAGCTGATTATGACTTATGGCAACTTTATCCTAGTGTTTTCTTGGGAATAATTATTTAGAAGAGATTTGTTATTACCTCTCTCTGGGCCCTTCCACATATCCCAGAATATCAAGGCAGAAAATCTCACATTATCTGAGTGTGGACTCAGATAACCTAGTTCAAAGCAGATAAGCTAATTTTGCTTTCCCCTTCACCTTATATACCACACTGGCTCAAAGTTAACAGGTGGAATAGAGAAGGAATCGTAAGATGGCCAGATATTAATATTAAGGACATTTAGGGAACATGTGCTATTCAGTCATTGTTGTACTTCTGCTCCTGTTATCTTTGACCATTGGATCTTCTATTTGTGTCTGATGAGTTGGAGAATTGCAACATCTGGGGCCCCCAAGTTGCCTATCACAGTTTTAAAGGGAAGGTGGTACTTAACAAAGCTTTCCCTATTCAGTACCTGGATTATTCCCAGGTTGATTTGAAAACAAGTCATGATACCCAAGTCTTGATTCCCAAAGGGCCCCAATCCCTTGGCTTCTACCACCACCACCCCAGTCCAGCCCTGCCCAGAGATAAATTACCAAAAGAGCGAAGGCACTTCTCAATCAGCTCCTCCAAAGTGCAGGACCGGTTCAGTTCTCCCAAGGTGAGGGAGGCTATGGCCTGATTGATTTCCCTGGGGTTAGGGCAAGTCATGCGCCGCCTGCTCTTCCTCTGGTAGATCTTGCAGGTGCCTGGGATGGTCCCGGTGTTGGTCATGCTGGGAGCCTCTGCCCGTGATTTCCTACAAAAGCATTCAACATTTCACAGGTGGTAAACTAGGATATATGTGGCAAAGCCATATCAGGGCGCGGTTAGGCGAGAAGTGAGCAAAAGTTATTAATGAAGGCAAATACTACTATTGTGAGCAGAGAGACCTAGGTATATATGTGCATAGTTTAAGAGAGCTGGGAAAAACCTAAATGAGCATACTGCGGATAGCAAGTCTTTAGCCACCTCTTCTATTTCCCTTACTGAACTGACTTTTGCAGTTTGATTCCGGTTTGCAGCAATTGAAATAAACCAAGGGGGAAAGGAGGAGGAGAAAAGAAACTGGATCATTTTAATAGCAGGAGATCAAGTGAGATGGCAGATGATTAATGGGGATGGTCCATGCCAAATTAGGACAGTTGTAAGGTAGGCTAACCAGACCATGGGAAGAAGCTTTAGAGACATCGGGTTGTTGTAGGTTTTTCGGGCTGTATGGCCATGTTATAGAAGTATTCTCTCCTGACGTTTCGCCTGCATCTATGGCAAGCATCCTCAGAAGATGCTTGCCACTGAGGATGCTTTCCATAGATGCAGGTCAAATGTCAGGAGAGAATGCTTCTAGAACATGGCCATACAACCCGAAAAACACTGAGAATGCTTGCCACGGATGCAGGCGAAATGTCAGGAAAGAATGCTTCTAGAACATGAGCACATAACCCAAAAAACACTGAAGATGCTTGCCACAGATACAGGTGAAATGTCAGGAGAGAATGCTTCCAGAACATGGCCATATAGCCCCGAAAAACACTGAGGATGCTTGCCACAGATTCAGGTGAAAGGTCAGGAGAGAATGCTTCTAGAACATGGCCATACGCCCCGAAAAACACTGAGGATGCTTGCCACAGATGCAGGCAAAACGTCAGGAGAGAATGTTTCTAGAACATGACCATACAACCCAAAAAACAATGAGGATGCTTGCTACAGATGCAGGCGAAATGTCAGGAGAGAATGCTTCTAGAACATGGCCATACAGCCCGAAAAACACTGAGGATGCTTGCCACAGATGCAGGTGAAATGTCAGGAGAGAATGCTTCTAGAACATAGCCATACAGCCCGAAAATCACTGAGGATGCTTGCCACAGATGCAGGTGAAATGTCAGGAGAGAATGCTTCTACAACATGGTCATACAGCCCAAAAAACACTGAGGATGCTTGCCACAGATGCAGGTGAAACATCAGGAGAGAATGCTTCTAGAACATGGCCATACAACCCGAAAAACACTGAGGATGCTTGCCACAGATGCAGGCAAAACATCAGGAGATGCAGGCAAAACATGGCCATACAGCCCGAAAACCTACAACAACTCAGTGATTCCGGCCATGAAAGCCTTCGACAATACTTTAGAGACATCCATTACAACTGTAGTATCCCACATCGAAGGAAGCAGAGTACAAGGATGGAAACATAGCAGGTGCTTCAGTGTAGCTAGGATGCAGCCTTCTCTTGGGGATGATGAGAAATGCAAAGTGCAAAATATGAGGGTTGAATGAGAAGTAATGCCTCCAACTTCGTAACTCCTCAAGAGATGGCAGTACTGGTATGCGGCAGGTACTGGCTTGTTCAGTAGACTCTCCTCTACAGTTCCATTTGGGTGGGAAGCCTTAGCATTGAACGGTTGTGTTGTTAAAGTGCGAAGTATGGAACCCTGCACAGACGGTTGGTCAATGCAACTTAAACAACGTGCAGTCATTGAATTCTTGACAGCAGAAGGTGTCACCCTAAAGGAGATTAATCAGAGTATGCAAACTGTTTATGGTGATTGTGTTGATGTGAGTACTGTTCATCATTGGGCGAGTAGGTTTAAAGATGTTGAAGCAACACCTTCTGCTGTCAAGAATTCAATGACGTTGTTTACATCGCATTGACCGACCGTCTGCGCAGGGTTCCATACTTCAACAACACAACCGTTCAATGCTAAGGCTTCCCGCCAAAATGGAACTGTAGAGGAGAGTCTACTGAACAAGCCAGTACCTGCCACATACCAGTACTGCCATCTGTTGAGGAGTTACGAAGGTGGAGGCATTACTTTTCATTTAACCCTCCTACATTGCACAAACTGTCAAACTCATGCTTCATCGTGGATGTTAAAAAACATTTCAGGCATCAAACTTCTCAAGCAAAGTTCTATGCCTTTTGGCTCTCACTTATCTCCTTTGAGGTCAGCTTACTTCCTTTGCTGCAAACTCATATCAAAATGAAAAAGAAGTTTGTGCTCAATTTATTCAGCAGAGTGGAAAAAGTGTGTGTGGGGGTGGGGGTGGGTTTCTTGTCCTTCCCAAAAGACTCAGGCAAAAGCAAACTGCTGCAGCCTCTCTTAACTTATGAGTTCTTCTTCATTAATAACTTCTGCCATCTTCACCTCACTCTGATGTTTGCTTGGCCACACACCTTCCAATTTACATCTATGAAATATTAGAGTGTGGGTCTGGTGGCATCGTCAAGGAGTAAACACACATTTTAGACATTTCCACTGATGTTTCGCTAACTAACGTGACACATTAGTAATATCAGAGTTCTTTGAATTCGACTCATAGGGACCTCATCACATGGATTTAGGTACTTCTTTATGGGAGTGATCCTGGACTCATCGCTGGGGTCTCAGCGGTGGCCGGGAGAGCTTTTGCTCAGTTAAAACGTGTGCACCACCTGCACCCGTACCTTGGGAAGTCTGACTTGGCCACGGTGGTCCACGCTCTGGTTACATCCCATATAGATTACTGCAACACTCTCTATGTGGGGTTGCCTCTGAAGACTGCCCGGAAGCTGCAATTAGTCCAGCGCTCGTCAGCCAGGCCACTGATGGGAGCTGGGTACAGGGAGCGCACAACTCCCTGGCTGCACCAGCTCCACTGGTTGCCAATAAGCTTCCGAGCACAATTCAAAGTGCTGGTTTTAACCTATAAATCCCTATATGGTTCCGGCCCAGTTTACCTGTCCGAACGTATTCTCCCTCATGTTGTGGTGACCCCCAACCATAATTATTTTTGCTACTTCATAACTGTAATTTTGCTACTGTTATGAATCGTCATGTAAATATCTGATATACAGGATGGATTTTCATTCACTGGACCAAATTTGGCCCAAATACCCTACGCCCAAATTTGAATACTGGTGGGGTTGGGGGGATTGATTTTGTCATTTGGGAGTTGTAGTTGCTGGGATTTATAGTTCACCTACAATCAAAGAGTATTCTGAAGTTCACCAACAATGGAATTGAACCAAACTTGGCACACAGAACTCCCATGACCAAGAGGAAATACTGGGAGGGTCTGGTGGACATTGACCTTGAATTTTTGGAGTTGTAGTTCACCTACATCCAGAGAGCACTGTGGATTCAAACAATGATGTATCTGGACTAAACTTGGCACAAATACCCAATATTCCCAAATGTGAACACTGGTGGAGTTTGGGGAAAATAGACCTCAGCATTTGGGAGTTGTAGTTGCTGGGATTTATAGTTCACCCACAATGAAATAGCATTCTGAACCTCACCAATTAGAATTGGACCAAACTTCCCACACAGAACCCCCATGACCAACAGAAAATACTATGTTTTCTGATGGTCTTTGGCGACCGCTCTGACACCCCCTCGCGACCCCCACAGAGGTCCTGACCCCCAGGTTGAGAAACACTGATGATATTCCACACAGGACAGAAGGCAGTTTCTGATGCCACCGTCCCATAATCCTCAAGAGCCCTGCTCTCGGTCCCACCACCTTTGCAAGCGTGTTTGGTGGGAACGAGAGACAGGGCCTTCTCTGTGGTGGCTCCTCGGCTATGGAACTCTCTCCTGAGAGAGATTAGATCTGCCCCCTCCCTCTTGTCCTTCAGGAGGCTAGTGAAATCCTGGTTATGGAACGAAGCATTCCCAGAATAATGGCTGAGACTGGTTACAGACCAAAGTGAGTGACCACATATGCGGACTGAGTTGAACATGATTTTACCTTGGCGATTTGGTATATATGTATTTTAATCTTGTATTGTTGTATGATGTTTTAACTTGTATTAGTAGCATTGAATCCTTGCTGTAAGCCGGTCTGAGTCCCTCTACGGAGGTGAGAAGATCGGGATATAAAAAAATTTAAATAAATAAATAATAAAAATTTGCGGGGAGACTAATTTAACTAATCTATGACACCATAAAAAAATCTCCAGCAGTGTGCAAAAGAATGAGGAAGTACTCCATCGGTGTCACAAGTGACAGTGAAGTAACAGCTCCCCCGGTGGCCAGATTTGAGCATAACCTCACGAAGCTGGAATGTTAAATGCCTCTGTATCTGTCTATATATGTTGTCGTAAATGGCATTGGAAGTTCCTTAGAGATAATGGTCATCACAATTTTCAACGTAAATCCAAACAGTATTTTCCCCCCCCCCCCACAACCAATCACTGATATATATTTCTGTTCGTCGTGGCAGTTCTGTGTGCCATATTTGGTTCAATTCCATCATTGGTGGAGTTCAGAATGCTCTTTGATTGTAGGTGAACTATACATCCCAGTAACTACAACTTGCATATGTCAAGGTCTATTTTCCCCCAAGAGCACCTCAAGAGCGCCCCTGGGCAAAATCAACTATACTGCAAATGCTTACTTTGCGTAATGGGTTGAGCCGCCCCTGGTTGTGTGTCTATGGCATTGAATGTTTGCCATGTATATGTGCATTGTGATCCGCCCTGAGTCCCCTGCAGGGTGAGAAGGGCAGAATATAAATACTGCAAATGAATAAATGAATAGATATCCCCCCCTCCCTGTTATTTGGGAGTTGTACTCTCTTCGTTGTAGCACGCTGGCAAAACGGAGTCTCACGGAGGCCATCCCATAATAATAATAATAATAATAATAATAATACTTTATTTGTACCCCACCACCATCTCCCCAAGGGACTCGGTGCGGCTTACATGAGGCCAAGCCCACAGCACATCAATAAACAAAGGCAACATAGCCACTTCTGGTGGCCACCCATGGGAATCCGTCTTGCCAGTGAGAGAAGACTCCATTTTCAAAAATCTGGTGTTTTTGGGACTCCTGATTCTAGAAGGCAAGGAAAGTGAGGGGAAATGGGAAGAAGACTGGGAAAGGTCATGGGATGTCTGGCTATCCCTGAAGATGGACCTTGCTGGGAGAGAACGGGGTAAGATGATTTCCCCACTCTTCCCAACACTCTCCCCCACTTGCATCCCTCCTGCATGTCTGATGAAGTCCACAGACTCTTCTGCATTTCTCCCCTCTCCTTTCTGTACATCTGTAAATAAACCACAATCCAGAAGCAATGTTCCTTCCTCTTGCTCAACTTCCTTCCATGCATATATATATATTGTGCAGTTGCACACATGCACACAAAGGGCTTTGCAATTTATCAGCTTCTTTTTAAATGCATTTTAACTGTACCCTCAACTTGCTTCTGACACGATAAATAAAATAAAAATTGGGGGTCACTACAACAGGAGAAACTGCATTAAGGGGTCGCGGCATTACGAAGGTTGAGAAACACTGGGCTAGACAAAAGAGCAGAAGTTACTACTGGGGAAATATGGGCAAAAATACACTTTGAAGCAGAAAGCTTTTGGAACATTCTGTACTGAGTTTCCTCCTCTCCTCTCACTCCTTCTGAGTTGAATGCAAACAAACAAGGACATCTAATCACCTCTCAACAAAAGTTTGCTCTAGGCCAGTGGTTCTCAACCTGTGGGTCCCCAGATGTTTTGGCCTCCAACTCCCAGAAATCCTAACAGCTGGTAAACTGGCTGGGATTTCTGGGAGTTGTAGGAAAAAACCCTGGGGACCCAGGTTGAGAACCACTGCTCTAGGCACTGTCAGGCCATCTGGAGGAACGGGCAGATCTGGCGTGCATTACGGAGACCTGGCTGGACGAAGCTGGAGGAGTAAATTTAACCCAGCTTTGCCCACCAGGCTTCTCCGTACAGCACCAATCGAGACCTGGAGGGCGGGGAGGCGGGGTAGCGGTAGTCTATAAAAATTCAATCTCTCTGACCAGAGGCCCCATCCCACAGTCAACTAATTTTGAATGTGTCTACCTGAGGGTGGGTGACCGGGACAGAATAGGGATTCTGTTAGTGTACCGCCCACCTCGCTGCACTACAGTCTCCCTACCTGAGCTAGCAGGGGTAGTCTCGAGCCTGTCATTGGAGTCCCAACGGCTTCTTGTGCTGGGGGACTTCAATGTACACGCCGAGACTGCCTTAGTGGGAGCGGCTCAGGACTTCATGTCTTCCATGGCAACCATGGGGCTGTCCCAACGAGTAACTGGCCCCACCCACAGTGCTGGACACACACTGGATTTGGTTTTCTGTCAAGGATGGGAGCAAGGTGGCGGGGTTGAGGAGTTATCCATCTCTCCGTTGCCATGGACCGACCACCATCTGGTCAGCTTTAGACTTACTGCACCCCCTAACCTCCGCAGAGGTGGAGGACCCATTAAGTTGGTCCGCCCCAGGAGGCTTATGGATCCGGAGGGATTCCTGACGGCTCTTGGGGAATTTCCCGCCACCTCGGTTGGTGATCCTGTTGATGCCCTGGTCGCTCTCTGGAATGGGGAGATGACTAGGGCAATAGACACGATCGCTCCAGAACGTCCCCTCTCAAGTAGCCGAGTAAACCAGCTCCTCACAAATGCGGTTGGCGGGGACGAGAGACAGGGCCTTCTCGGTGGTGGCCCCTCGGCTATGGAATGCCCTACCAGCGGACATCAGGCAGGCCCCTTCGTTACTGGCGTTTCGGAGGAGGGTGAAGACATGGCTCTTTGAACAGGCGTTCAGTTAATCATGCAATTACAACTAACTCAGGAAGACGGCATAATGAACAAGGAACGGTAAAACGACTGTGAGAACGGGATCTGATTCTATTTGAGGCGTTGATGACTATATGTGTGTTGTCTGTGTATGTCTGTTTTATATATTGTCAGTGTTGCACATTTTACTGTAAACCGCATTGAGTCGCTGTCCTAGGCTGATAAATGCGGTATACAAATGGAGTAAATAAATAAATAAATAAAAATTATATGCTAATCAAGGTGGTCAGTTGAAACATTCACACCTAGCTCCAGCAGACAAGAGTCCTTTGTCTCACACTGGTCATTCCACAGATATATAAACCCTTTTTCCTAGTTCCAACAGACCTCACTACCTCTGAGGATGCTTGCCATAGATGCAGGCGAAACGTCAGGAGAGAATGCCTCTAGACCATGGCCATATAGCCCAAAAAACCTACAACAACCCACTACTTCTACACTTTAAACTCAAGTAAACTGAGGACAAAAGGGGATAACGGGAAGCGGAAAGAGCACACTTCAAAATCAGCTGAAAAAGTGGAATGACAGAGAACTAACCAGGGCTTAGAGAAGAGAATGATGCTGGGGAAAATGGAAGGAAAAAGGAAGAGGGGCCGACCAAGGGCAAGATGGATGAATTGTATCCTTGAAGTGACTGGCTTGACCTTGAATGAGCTGGGGGTGGTGACGGCTGACAGGGAGCTCTGGCGTGGGCTAGTTCATGAGGTCACGAAGAGTCGGAAGCGACTGAACGAATGAACAACAACAAACAACCGGGACTCCCTGCCACTTTGGAGGGTATATATGACCAAACTGGGGCCAAAAGGGGAGTCTATTCTTTTTTTAGGACCATCTTTTCTGGGACACTCAGATTGTATGTTAAACTAAGGAAAAAATCCATTTTTGAATTAAACCCTTCACCATCTCCCAGCAATGACCAGTATTATATTGAGAAAGAAAAACTTTTGCAAGCTGTACTTGAAACCTTTTCAGTATAACACTGACCTCACACAACCTCACTTTTCTTTACGCTCCAACATTGACAGAATGAGGCAATTGGAGACTTTATTATTGCAAAAATTAAAAAAGGACTCCTAGTCGTACAAAGTTGTCCTTAGTTCTCCTGAATTCAGGGTTGGGCACTTCAAATATGCAGAGTCTTTGGTTGCAAAACTCTCCCTTTGTCAGATTTGACAGCCTTGTGTCTCTCGGAGCAGAAGTGACCTTTGCCAAGGGACACAAGAAATGGAAATGTGCCACCTACGCAGGGCCATTGTGCCGCATCTCAGCTGAAGGCAGTAAAGGAAACGTGTGGAAGTTGACAGTATCCCAGCATTCAGGCATCACCTTTGCATCTTGAGGAGCATGATAGACATCCAACAACAATAGCTCTTTCTCTCTTTTAAAGACATATGTGGGGAAGGAAAAGCATATCCCTTTCAACTGTCTCAATTTGACAGGGACCATCGCAATTAATACTCTTGTCATCCCACTGTGTGTACTGCATCTAAAATGTCCCAGTTTCTCCGTCGTGGTCCCTGTGAATCGCACATATGGCAGAAAGTACCATATGTGCGAATTCACAGGTGACCACTTGAAGAAACATGGTTACAGGTAAGCATCTACTTCTCCGTTGTGGTCCCTGTGAATTCGCACATATGGTACTTTCTGCCATATGTGCGAATTCACAGGTGACCACTCAGAGAAACACGGTTACAGGTAAGCATCTACTTCTCCGTTGTGGTACCTGTGAATTTGCACATATGGTACTTTCTGCCATATGTGCGAATTCACAGGTGACCACTCGGAGAAACACGGTTACAGGTAAGCATCTACTTCTCCGTTGTGGTCCCTGTGAATTTGCACATATGGTACTTTCTGCCATATGTGCAAATTCACAGGTGACCACTCGGAGAAACATGGTTACAGGTAAGCATCAACTTCTCCGTTGTGGTCCCTGTGAATTCACACATATGGTACTTTCTGCCATATGTGCAAATTCACAGGTGACCGCTCGGAGAAACATGGTTACAAGTAAGCATCTACTTCTCCGTTGTGGTCCCTGTGAATTCGCACATATGGTACTTTCTGCCATATGTGCAAATTCACAGGTGACCACTCGGAGAAACATGGTTACAGGTAAGCATCAACTTCTCCGTTGTGGTCCCTGTGAATTTGCACATATGGTACTTTCTGCCATATGTGCAAATTCACAGGTGACCACTCAGAGAAACATGGTTACAAAGTAAGCATCTACCTCTCCGTTGTGGTCCCTGTGAATTCGCACTATGTACTTTCGTCGAAATTATGTGCGAATCTCAAAGTCAGGTGACCGCTCAGAGAAACATGGTTACAAGTAAGCATCTACTTCTCCGTTGTGGTCCCTGTGAATTCGCACATATGGTACTTTCTGCCATATGTGCAAATTCACAGGTGACCGCTCGGAGAAACATGGTTACAAGTAAGCATCTACTTCTCCGTTGTGGTCCCTGTGAATTCGCACATATGGTACTTTCTGCCATATGTGCAAATTCACAGGTGACCACTCGGAGAAACATGGTTACAGGTAAGCATCAACTTCTCCGTTGTGGTCCCTGTGAATTCACACATATGGTACTTTCTGCCATATGTGCAAATTCACAGGTGACCGCTCAGAGAAACATGGTTACAAGTAAGCATCTACCTCTCCGTTGTGGTCCCTGTGAATTCGCACATATGGTACTTTCTGCCATATGTGCAAATTCACTCGGAGAAACACGGTTACAGGTAAGCATCTACTTCTCCGTTGTGGTCCTTGTGAATTCGCACATATGGTACTTTCTGCCATACATGCAAATTCACAGGTAAACACACGGAGAAACACGGTTACAGGTAAATAACCTATACTTTTCACTCCTCCTCTGACTTTTCCCTCAGCTTATTTCTATTGTTGTAAACAGAAGCAAAAATAGTTCACTGTCAGTTAAGGAGAGGAATCTAGCCTTTTCCAGAAGGCTCACGCAAATGCAAATTGCTGCTGTCTTTCCAGTGTATATCAACACTGAAAAATTAAATCATTTTGACACCATTTTAACTGCCATGGCTCAAAGCTACGGAATCATGAGAATTTGTAATGTTTAGCATTCGGGTGCCTCACCAAAGTACAAATCCCAATATTTATTTCTTTATTTACATTTATATGCCGCCCTTCTCACTTCACTTTATTTCTTAATTAGTCGCTCTCCACCAAGGTGCTCCGAGTGACTTACAATCTAAAATAGCATTTCACAATATAAAAACATACAACATTAAAACATTCAACAGTGACTATTTGGCAAATTAGATCTGATTACTTAAATGCACAACCAAACAGCCAAGTCTTGAGTGCCTTTACTAAAGGTCGCAACTCCGACATTGCTCTAATGTATGGAGGCAATGAGTTCCACAGAATTGGAGCATAGGTCGAAAAAGCTCTATGCCTTGTAGCTTCCAGGTGTACCTCCCTAGGGCCTGGTATGTATAGGAGATTTTCCTGGGTGGATCGAGGTGACCACTGATGGAGAAAAGGAATGAGGCGGTCCCTAAGATATAAAGGTCCTTGGCCATTTTGAGCTCTAAATGTCAGGATCAGGATCTTGTAAGAGATCCGATGTTCTATTGGTAGCCAATGCAGTTGTTGTAGAATCGGTGTATCAGTTGCTAGTCAATGTCCCCAAACAACATAAATACAGTTAAAAACAAATATATATATATATATATATATATATATATATATATATATATATATATATATATATTGTTGTTGTTGTTGTTCATTCGTTCAGTCGTCTCCGACTCTTCGTGACCTCATGGACCAGCCCACGCCAGAGCTCCCTGTCGGCCGTTACCACCCCCAGCTCCCTCAAGGTCAGTCCAGTCACTTCAAGGATGCCATCCATCCATCTTGCCCTTGGTCGGCCCCTCTTCCTTTTGCCTTCCACTTTCCCCAGCATAATTGTCTTCTCTCGGCTTTCCTGTCTCCTCATGATGTGGCCAAAGTACTTCAACTTTGTCTCTAGTATCCTTCCCTCCAATGAGCAGTCGGGCTTTATTTCCTGGAGGATGGACTGGTTGGATCTTCTCGCAGTCCAAGGCACTATCAGAACTTTCCTCCAACACCACAGTTCAAAAGCATCTATCTTCCTTCGCTCAGCCTTCCCTAAGGTCCAGCTCTCACATCCGTAGGTTACTACAGGGAATACCATGGCTTTGACTAGGCGGATCTATACACACACGATATATTATATTATTAGCATAGTACAATATCTGTATTAAATATTACTATATTGTACTATACCATTATATTGTAATATTATTTGTAATATTACATGTAATATAAATATATAATTATAATATCATATTATTAGTAGTAGTATAATATTGCATTACATTATAATATTACAAATATTATATGCATATAAGGTAAAGGAAAAGGTTTTCCTCTGACATTAAGCCCAGTCGTGCCCAACTCTGTGGCGTGGTGCTCATCTCCATTTCTAAGCCGAAGAGTCGGCGTTGTCCGTAGACACCTCCAAGGTCATGTGGCCGGCATGACGGCATGAAGTGCCGTTACCTTCCTGTCAGAGCAGTACCTATTTATCTACACACATTTTCATGTTTTCGAATTGCTAGGTTATTAGAAGCTGGGGCTGACAGCGGAAGCTCATACAGCTCCCTGGATTCGAACCTGTGACGTTTTGGTCAACAAACTCAGCATCTCAGTGCTTTAACCCACTGCGCTACTGGGGGCTCCCATTATATACATATACAATACATTGTATTACAATACTAGACGTCCCCTGCCACGCATTGCTGTGGCTCACGTGAGGGTTCTGTGTGGGAGGTTTGGCCCAATTCTATCGTTAGCGGGGTTCAGATTGCTCTGTGATTGCTGGTGAGCTATAAATCCCAGCAACTACAACTCCCAAATGTCAAGGTTCTGTTTTCCCCAAACTCCACCAGTGTTTACATTTGAGCATATTGAGTATTCGTATAGAGTTTGGTCCAGATCCATCATTGTTTGAGTCCACAGTGCTCTCTGGATGTAGGTGAACTACAACTCCAAAACCAAGGGACACTGCCCACCAAACCCTTCCAGTATTTTCTGTTGGTCATGGGAGAACTGTGTGCCAAGTTTGGTTCAATTACATCATTGGTGGTGTTCACAATGCTCTTTGATTGTAGGTGAACTATAAATCCCAGCAACTACAACTCCCAAATGACAAAATCATTTTTCTTTTAAGTGGACATACATTGGGTTGTTAGGTGTCTTGTGTCCAAATTTGGTGTCAATTCGCCCAGTGGTTTTTGAGTTCTGTTAATCCCACAACCGAACATTACATTTTTATTTATATAGATTATACAATATTACAATATGCAATAGCATTGAGCCATGGCAGTTAAAGTGGTGTCAAACCGTATTAATTCTAAAATGTAGATGCACCTTCTGTCTTTTTCTGCTCCTTAATAACCATTGTCATCCTCAAAACACACACTGATGTTGCTTGGCCACACCTGTCCCAATTTTAACCTGTGAAATCTAGTACTTTCCTATATTGTAACAGCGGGAAAACTCAAACAAAACAAAAATAAAGTCCCCTGATTCATAAAGATGTCAAACTGGGTGAAGAAACACCAGCAAAATCCTGAAGACATTCAAGAAAAGGAAGAGTTGAGAAGTTCTGCTTACCGCTTGCTCTCTCTCCGAATCATCGCTTCCCCAAATTGAGAGTCTCCACTGTGCTTCTTTTAGGTGGGATTGTCCTTTGTGGTCCTTCCAGCTCCTTTAGTTCCAATGGTTCTGTTGCTGGGTCTGGTTTTTGCTCCTGGCGCCACCTGAATCCATGCAAAAGCCAACCTGTATGCAGAGCAGCACAACACAGCCTCTGTGAACCAGCTGAGTCAAAACGGGTGGGTCATATGCTGATGTGTGGTTAAAAGGAACTGGGTTATGCATGAGGTGTGTGTGTGGACTTGTGTGTCAGGAAGAGATTGTTGGGTTTTTATTTAAAAAGGCAGAACTGACTTCTGACAAAGATTCCATTGCCACTGGAAGTCTTTATTTTTTCATCCTCAGGATTTGGATGTCTTGGAGCAGAGTTTCTCAAACGGTACTCCTCCAGATGTTTTGGACTTCCGCTCTCACCATTCTTAACAGCTGGTAAGCTGGCTGGGATTTCTGGGAGCGGGTATCCAAAAGACCTGGAGGAGCACAGTTTGAGAAATACGGTCTTGGACAGTAGCTTTCATGGCACACATCAATTCAACAGGTGAAATTTTCCCATTCTTTGGTAGGAATAAAAGGTAAAGGTAGTCCCCTGACATTAAGTCCAGTCATGTCTGACTCTGGGGTGTGGTGCTCATCTCCATTTCTAAGCCGAAGAGCCAGCGTTGTCCGTAGACACCTCCAAGGTCATGTGGCCGGCATGACTGCATGGAGCCCCGTTACCTTCCCGCCGGAGCGGTACCTATTGATCTACTCACATTTGCATGTTTTCGAACTGCTAGGTCGGCAGAAGCTAGGGCTGACAGCGGAAGCTCATGCCGCTCCCCGGAATCAAACCTGCGACCTTTCGATCAACAAGCTCAGCAGCTCAGTGCTTTAACCCACTCCGCCACCGGGGGCTCAGTCCTGCTTAAACCTTTATCCTCAAAAATTTTCAGCCCCAGTTTTACTCTTCCACTTCCTCCTTTTGTCTTCAGCTTACGACAATTGCAGCAAATCAAGTTCAACGCACAAAAGTAATTTGTGCTCAGTTCAGTTTGTTGTTTATTCATTCAGTCGCTTCTGAGTCTTTGTGACTTCATAGACCAGAGTTCCCTGTCAACCGTGGCCACCCCCAGCTCCTTCAAAGTCAAGCCAGTCACTTCAAGGATAACATCCGTCTATCTTGCCCTTGGTTGGCCCCTCTTCCTTTTTTCTTCCATTTTCCCCAGCATCATTGTCTTCTCCAAGCTTTCCTGTCTTCTCATGATAGACCAGCTCACCCAGAGCTCCCTGTCAACCATGGCCACCCCCTCTCCTTCAAAGTCAAGCCAGTCACTTCAAGGACAACATCCATCTATCTTGCCCTTGATTGGCCCCTCTTCCTTTTTCCTTCCATTTTCTCCAGTATCATTATCTTCTCCAAGCTTTCCTGTCTTCTCATGGTAGAGCAGCTCACCCAGAGCTCCCTGTCAACCGTGGCCACCCCCTCTCCTTCAAAGTCAAGCCAGTCACTTCAAGGATAGGATACTATCCATCCAGTTTACCTCTTCCTTTTTCCTTCCATTTCCCCCCCAGCATTATTGTTTTCTCCAAGCTTTCCTATCTTTTCATTATATGGCCAAAATACAAATACTAAGATATGTTTTAATTTTAGGACACAAATGCTGTTTTTAAAATTTTGAGATGGTAAAGTGCTCCCAGAAACCAAGCATTCCCCCAACTACTATCCTGCAGAAATGTTGGCTTGCAGCTCCCATAGTCCCTAAATGGTTTATACCACTGGGGATGATGGGAATTGCAGCGTGAGACACCCAGAGGATATCAGTTTAGAAAAAAGGTGGATTGGGAAGTACATACAGTTGTTTCTTCCCTTCTCTAATCCCTTCACCGCGATAGGTGAGTTGCTTTGTGCTGCGGCCAGCATTACCTACTGAACCCTACGTTTCTGCTGTTTGTTTTCATCTGTAGAATTGAGGAAGGCGAGAATGCTTTCCCATTCTGCCATTTAAAGCTTCAGCTGATGACTCCCTTGCATATCTGGCTGCTGTGAAAAGCAGAAAAAGTCGCTGTTGTAATCCTGGGCAGTTGGCAATCCTGTTCACCCAGTCAGAATTCAGAACACATTGCCTGTTTTCCTGGAAGTTTACAACATACATTCAAATAATAGCAGCATTAAAGCAATAGTGTGTGCATGTTTGGTGCCATTGGAAACATTTCACTTGGGGAAAGTACCGTTTCCATAATCCCCATAGTCCCCAGGAGTTTGAAAATGTCGTATTTTTGAGTACTAGCTCCAAACACGAGAGGGTGTCAGAGCGGTCGCCAAAGACCATCAGAAAACACAGTATTTTCTATTGGTCATGGGGTTCTGTGAATTACAAATCCCAGCAACTACAAATGTCAAGATCTATTTTCCCCAAACTTCATCTGTGTTCACATTTAGTCATATTGAGTATTTGTGCCAAGTTTGGTCCTGATCTATCATTGTCTGAGTCCACAATGCTCTCTGGATGTAGGTGAACTGCAACTCCAAAACTCAAGGCCAATGCCCACCAAAGCCTTCCATTATTTTAGGGTGGCCATGGGGGTTCTGTGTGGGAAGTTTGGGCCAATTCTATCATTGGTGGGGTTCAGAATACTCCTTGATTGTAGGTGAACTATAAATCCGAGCAACTACAACTCCCAAATGTCAAGATCTATTTCCCCCAAACTTCAACAGTGTTCACATTTAGTCATATTGAGTATTTGTGCCAAGTTTGGTCTTGATCTATCATTTTTTGAGTCCACAGTTCTCTCTGGATGTAGGTGAACTACATCTCCAAAATTCAAGGTCAATGCCCACCAAATGTTTCCAGGATTTGGTGGGCCATGGGAGTTCTGTGTGCCAAATTTGGTTCAATTCCATCATTGGTGGGGTGCAGAATGCTCTTTGATTGTAGGTGAACAATAAATCCCAGCAACTATAACTCTCTAATGGCAAAGAGAGGGGGAGTTGTAGTCCAAAACACCTGGAGAGCTGAAGTTCGCCCATACCTGGATTAGAGATGTATGAAGCATATTTCTAGAAACGTTTAGGCCAATTGTTCTTAACCTTTCAATTATCACGACCCCTTAATACAGTTCCTCATGTTGTGGTGACCCCCAACCATAACATTATTTTCATTGCTACTTCATTACTGTAATTTTGCTACTGTTATAAATCATAATGCAGATATCTGATATGCAGGATGTATTTTTATTCACTGGACCAACTTTGGCACAAAAACCCAATGCGCCCAAATTGTTGCTGGTGAGGTTGGGGTGATCAGTGATTTTGTCATTTGAGAGTTGTAGCTGCTGGGATTTGTAGTTAACCTACAATCATAGAATCATAGAATCAAAGAGTTGGAAGAGACTTCGTGGTCCATCCAGCCCAACCCCATTCTGCCAAGAAGCAGGAATATTGCATTCAAATCACCCCTGACAGATGGCCATCCAGCCTCTGTTTAAAAGCTTCCAAAGAAGGAGCCTCCACCACACTCCGGGGCAGAGAGTTCCACTGCTGAACGGCTCTCACAGTCAGGAAGTTCTTCCTCATGTTTCAAAGCCTCCTCTCTTGTAGTTTGAAGCCATTGTTCGCGTCCTAGTCTCCAAGGAAGCAGAAAACAAGCTTGCTCCCTCCTCCCTCTCAAATATTTATACATGGCTATCATATCTCCTCTCGGCCTTCTCTTCTTCAGGCTAAACATGCCCAGCTCCTTAAGCCGCTCCTCATAGGGCTTGTTCTCCAGACCCTTGATCATTTTAGTCGCCCTCCTCTGGGCACATTCCAGCTTGTCAATATCTCTCTTGAATTGTGGTGCCCAGAATTGGACACAATATTCCAGGTGTGGTCTAACCAAAGCAGAATAGAGGGGTAGCATTACTTCCCTAGATCTAGACACTAGGCTCCTCTTGATGCAGGCCAACATCCCATTGGCTTTTTTTGCCGCCACATCACATTGTTGGCTCATGTTTAACTTGTTGTCCACGAGGAGCATTCTGAACCCAGCTCACAATGGATCTGCACCAAACTTGGCACACTACCTACATGGAAATCCTAACAACTGGCAAACTGGGTGGGATTTCTAGGAATTGTAGGCCAAAATAGCTGGGGACCCACAGGTTGAGAATCACTGATCTAGAAGCTGCAAATGTCCCCCTATGGGCAGTGGTTCTCAACCTTCCTAATGCCACAACCCCTTAATACAGTTCCTCATGTTGTAGTGACCCCCAGATATTTGGAATTGTGGGAGTTGTAGTCCAAAACACCTGGAGGGCCAAAGTTTTCCCATGCCTCCTCTAACCACGATGCATAACTCCATCCACCTTCCCCCTTTCTTTCTTATCTGCACCTGTAGAAAAGGTGTGTGTCCCTTTAACTCCTGTCTTCCCCTCCCAAAGAGAATTTATAAATGGACCACTTTTTCCCCCCTTGGCCCTCCTTCTAATTTCTTTTTAAATTTCCTTTACTGTCTGAAGTGGGTTATTGTAGGTAGAAAAAGGGGGTTTTTTTGTATCGAAGATATGGTTTCCGTTTGGTTGGGGAGAGACGAGATGGTTAGAAAGGAGGCCTAGATTAAAATCTCCAATGAGCTCAGCAAATTCATAGATTAAGATTTTAAAGTAGAACTGGAAAGTAAAATAGTTCCTGGTTTATTATTATTATTATTATTATTATTATTATTCCTTTTTTTAAAGGGACAGGGATAAAGGAGAGTTGCTAATTGATAAAGTCGGAAGAATCAGCATTGAGTATAGGGGAGGGGAAGAATTAAAAACATAAAGAAATAAGCTTTAAAAAATAGCTTTTTGTTCTATTTGTCCCCTAATATGCAATTTAAGGGCTCAATTAATGGGAAATAGTTAAACATTCCTATACTAAAAAGGACTGGGCTGTGGGCTGATGTTCTTGGTGGGTTTAGCTCCTCTTAAATTGTCTACTGCTTGCCTTTTCTACTTGCTATTTATTGATGGGGAAGGAAATGTTGCAGTTGGTTGCCAACGTTCTTCACTTTGAATTTAGTCAACTTTGAAAGACTGCGAAACTTCATCTGAAATGTACTAAACTCCAACTGAATTTGGCCAACGTTTAGCAAATCATGTCCAACCTGGAGAAAGAAGAACTCTCCAATGCAATTATCCACTATCTTAGAAGTCTTGGGATTCATCTCCATCCTTGGAAGACCAGCCCTAGCGAGGTGAGTAGGGCAAGAGTAAACTCTTAATAAGGTCTTGTTAAAGAGCCATAGGAATGTTACTTTATTGGACTACAACTCCCAATGCAGACAGCCCATACTATAATCAAATGATGGATTCTGGGATCAAATGGGGGTTCTGCATGGGAAGTTTGGCCCAATTCTATCATTGGTGGGGTTCAGAATGCTTCTTGAGTGTAGGTGAACTATAAATCCCAGCAACTACAACTCCCAAATGTCAAGATCTATTTTCCCCAAACTTCAGCAGTGTTCACATTTAGTCATATTGAGTATTCGTGCCAAGTTTGGTACTAATCTATCATTGTTTGATGAGCTCCCTCTATCAGCTCCAGCTCCTCATGCGGGGACATGAGAAAAGCCTCCCACAAGGATGATCAAACATCAAAATCATCCAGGCATCCCCTGGGCAACGTCCTTGCAGACAGCCAATTCTCTCACACCAGGAGTCACTCTTGACACAACAAAAAAAATTGTTTGAGACCACAGCGCTCTCTGTATGTAGGTGAACTATAACTCTAAAACTCAAGGTAAATGCCCACCAAATACTTCCAGTATTTTCTGGTGGTCATGGGGGTTCTGTGTGGGAAGTTTGTCCCAATTCTATCGTTGATGGGGTTCAGAATGCTCCGTGATTGTAGGTGAATTATAAATCCCAGCAACTACAACTCCCAAATGTCAAGGTCTATTTCCCTCAAACTCTATCTGTGTTCATATTTGGGCATATCGAGTATTCCTGCCAAGTTTGTTCCTGATCCATCATTGTTTGAGTCCACAGTGCTCTCTTGATGTAGGTGAACTACAACTCCCAAAGTCAAGGTCAATGCCCACCAAACCCTTTTAGTGTTTAGTCCTGCTTTAGGGGTCCCTTCCAAATCTATGATACTATATCTGTGTATGTGTGTAAGGTTGAAAATGTTCTTAAATGAGGAAGAATGTAGCAGTTTGCTTTTGCCTGAGTCTACAGGGAGGAGCTGTTATATATTGGAGTTTATTTAAAGGCACGTAACTACTTATTTATTTATTTATTTGCTATACTTGTATACCGCTGTTTCTCAGCCTAACTGGCGACTCAACGCGGTTTACAACAAAATACAACAATCAACAGTATACAATTTAAAACCATAAAAGCATGATACACAATATTCGCACATCAATAACAATCCAATGCATCTCCTGACTAAAATCGTGATCCAGTTTCGTCGTCCATATTACCGATCCTTTAATCATTACATTCTTTGCACTGAGTTAACCAAATGCCTGTTCGAACATCCAGGTTTTCAATCTTCTTCGGAACACCATCAGCGAGGGGGCTGATCTTACCTCCATGGGAAGGGCGTTCCATAGCCGAGGGGCCACCACAGAAAAGGCCCTGTCTCTCGTCCCCGCCAGCCGCACCTGTGAAGCAGGCGGGATAGAGAGCAGGGCCTCCCCAGAAGATCTTAGGGTCCTGGTGGGCTGATAGGCCGAGATACGTTCGGATAGGTAGGTTGGGCCAGAACCGTTTAGGGCTTTAAAGGCCAGCGCCAGCACTTTGAATTGAGCCTGGTAGCAGATCGGCAGCCAGTGGAGCTGGTGCAGCAGAGGAGTTGTATGCTCCCTGCGCTCCGCTCCTGTTAATATCATGGCCGCCGAACGTTGGACTAATTGGAGCTTCCGGGCCGTCTTCAAAGGCAACCCCACGTAGAGAGCGTTGCAGTAGTCTAAACGGGATGTAACCAGAGCATGGACTACCGTGGCCAAGTCAGACTTCCCAAGGTACGGGCGCAGTTGGCGCACGAGTTTTAACTGTGCGAATGCTCCCCTGGTCACAGCCGAAACCGATTAGTATTAGTCGATGGGTTAATAATCACCACTAAGCAATTGATACCTTGATATAAGTAGGTTGAGCAGGGAGTACAAATTAACTTTGGGTTGTTGTAGGGTTTTTTTGGGCTGTATGGCCATGCACTAGAGGCATTCTCTCCTGGTGTTTCGCCTGCATCTATGGCAGGCATCCTCAGAGGTTGTGAGGTCTGTTGGAAACTAGGAAAATTGGGTTTATATATCTGTTTAATGTCCAGAGTGGGAGAAAGAACTCTTGTCTGTCTGAGGCAAGTGTGAATGTTGCAATTGGCCACCTTGATTAACATTGAATAGCCTTGCAGCTTCAAAGTCCAGCTGCTTCCTGCCTGGGGGAATCCTTTGTTAGGAGGTTGATTTTTTCATGTCTGGAATCCCCCTGTTTTTTGTTTTTTTTAGTGTTGTTTAGTATTAGTTTTTTTAGTTTTTTTAGGCAATGAAAGCCTTTGACAATACAAATTAACTTTGTGTCTTTAAAAGCTCCTTCCCATCCCCTACATTTAGCAGCTGCAAGTGGTAGCTGAAATTCAAAGTAAAACAAACTTTTTTTTCTAGCATGTAGGCAGGTGCAATGACCACTTTGAGACCCCCTAGGGAGCAACTTGAGAAACTGCAAGTCGCTTCTGGTGTGAGACAATTGGCCATCTGCAAGGATGTTGCCCAGGGGACGTCCGGATATTTTACCACCCTGTGGGAGGCTTCTCTCATGTCCCCACATGAGAAGCTGGAGCTGACAGATAGGACCTCACCCCACTCAAGCTGCTTTGAGCTTCTTCTTTTTTTGCTAGTTGGAAACTACAGTCTCCAAGATCTCAAATTGACCAAGCCCCATACAGAATCATAGAATCAAAGAGTTGGAAGAGACCTCATGGGCCATCCAGTCCAACCCCCTGCCAAGAGGCAGGAATATTGCATTCAAATCACCCCTGACAGATGGCCATCCAGCCTCTGTTTAAAAGCCTCCAAAGAAGGAGCCTCCACCACACTCCGGGGCAGAGAGTTCCACTGCTGAACGGCTCTCACAGTCAGGAAGTTCTTCCTAATGTTCAGATGGAATCTCCTTTCTTGAAGTTTGAAGCCATTGTTCCATTGCGTCCTAGTCTCCAAGGAAGCAGAAAACAAGCTTGCTCCCTCCTCCTCCCTGTGGCTTCCTCTCACATATTTATACATGGCTATCATATCTCCTCTCAGCCTTTTCTTCTTCAGGCTAAACATGCCCAGCTCTTAAACCGCTCCTCATGGGGCTTGTTCTCCAGACCCTTGATCTATTGTCTAAGGCTTCGACTCTATTGTCGAAGGCTTTCATGGCTGGAATCACTGGGTTGTTGTACGTTTTTTCAGGCTATAGTTTTTAGTCTGCTCAAAGACCATGTTCTAGGAGAACTTTTAGAACATGTACTAATAAAATTCCTTACCTCTGAGCTTAGACAAAGTGCCTTTATCTCTGGGCTTCAGATGTGTAAACTCTATCAGTATGAGAAAGTGCAAAGCATCAACCAAAATGTAAAGCCAACCAACAGAACATAAAATGTGAAGAAACACAACAACAAACCCCCTGAAGATTAAATACTAGCAACATGTTTGTTGTTGCACCAAGACGGGTTTTTCAAAGGTACGCCCTTTCTTGTGGTGATCTACCTTGTGAGCTCAATCAGGATGTTTTCTCTTTGCAATCTCAGAGGGGCCTTTTGCCCCCCAATTCTCAAAGCGCTCTGTGGTTGGAAGCATTCTTGTCTCAACCAAAACCTTCAAAAGTGTCTGAAAAGAAACCATCCCTTTCCGGGAAGCGGGCATAAGCAAAGCACTAATGCTCTCTAGCAGGGAATTCTTCATCCATCCCAAAAGCGGGATTTCATGGGGTGGAGCCATGCACTGGAATCATCATTCTGCAAGTAGAATCGTAATGCTATAACTGTGCATTACGACTTAAGGCCCTCAAATTGTAGCATGGTGTGATGCCACTTTAACGACCACAGCAATATCCTTACTTATATTATTATTATTTATTTATTTAGAGCTTTTATAACCCGGTCTTCTCGACCTCCGAAGAGGGACTCAGGCCGGCTAACAGCAGAAAACACAAGTATAGTAAACATAATAGCATCATAATACATTAATACAAAATACATTAAAATACAGATCATACAATATCATACAATTACAGAAGCCAGGTCGTCAGAATAAAATCACAAATTCATCACCATCCGCCAGTGTGCTCAGCCGTTATTGACTCGATCATCATTCTGCAAATGCTATATTCCAAAGCCAGGTTTTTACCAGCTTTCTGAAAGTCAGGAGGGAAGGGGCAGATCTCATCTCCAATGGGAGAGAGTTCCAGAGCCGAGGGGTGCGTTGCAATGCTCCAGTGGGATTCCTTGGGAGTAAGAGCACCTAGAGCTTCAGAAAGCTTCTGTTCTACCATCTCAAAGCTCCCTGCTTGGGCAGTAATGGCACGATCATCAGCATAGATGAAACACGATAATATATATATATGAAATATATATATAAATATATATATAAATATTATATATATATATATATATATATTATAATATATATATTTATATATATATTATATAAATATTATATATAAATAATATAATATAATAATATAATATAATAATAATATAATATAATAATATAATATAAATATATATAAATAATAATATATTATTATTATTATATATTATATTATATAATATATATATAAATATATGAAAAAATAGACCCATGTCTGATCCACAGCAAGCTGGCTTCAGAAAAGGCAAAAGCTGCACATCGCAAGTGCTGAACCTGACTCAGCACATAGAAGATGGCTTTGAAAGGCAGCAGATCACAGGAGATGTCTTCATAGACCTGTCAGCAGCTCATGATACTGTGAACCACCGCCTCCTCCTGAGAAAAATGTATAATATCACAAAGGACGACCACCTCATCCGTCTCATAGGAAACCTGCTACAAAACAGGAGCCTTTTTGTTGAGTTCCAGGGCCAGAGAAGCAGATGGCGGAAACAGAAGAACGGCCTGCCTCAGGGGAGCGTGTTCGCTCCATCCATGTTCAACATCTACACATATGACCAGCCATTGCCAGAAGGGACAGAGAGCTTAATCTATGCTGATGATTGTGCCATTACTGCCCAAGCAGGGACCTTTGAGATGGTTGAACAGAAGCTTTCCGAAGCTCTAGGTGCTCTTACTGCCTATTACAAGGAAAACCAGCTGATCCCCAACCCATCTAAAACACAGACATGTGCCTTTCATCTCAAGAACAGACAAGCATCCCGAGCTCTGAAGATCACCTGGGAAGGAATCCCACTGGAGCATTGCAGTGCACCCAAATACTTGGGAGTCACTCTGGACCGTGCTCTGACCTACAAGAAGCACTGCCTGAACATCAAGCAAAAAGTGGGTGCCAGAAACAATATCATACGAAAGCTGACTGGCACAACCTGGGGATCACAACCAGACACAGTGAAGACATCTGCCCTTGCGCTTGCTATGCTGAGTATGCATGCCCAGTGTGGAACACATCTCACCACACTAAAACAGTGGATGTGGCTCTTAATGAGACATGCCACATTATCATGGGGTGTCTGCGCCCTACACCACTGGAGAAATTACACTGCTTAGCCGTATTGCACCACCTGACATCCGCCGGGAAGTAGCAGCCAATAGTGAAAGGACCAAGGCAGAGACATCTCCAGCTCATCCCCTGTTTGGGTATCAGCCAGCACGTCAACGACTTAAATCTAGACATAGTTTTCTAAGATCTACAGAGACACTCGCTGGAACACCTCAGCAAGAGAGAGTCCAAAAGTGGCAGACTCAAACCCAAAACCTCAACCAATGGCTGATACCAAATGAGAAACTCCCTCCGGGGCACACAGAAGACTGGGCGACTTGGAAGGCGCTGAACAGACTGCGCTCTGGCACCACGAGATGCAGAGCCAACCTTCAAGAAATGGGGCTACAAAGTGGAATCCTCGACATGCGAGTGTGGAGAAGAGCAAACCACTGACCACCTGCTGCAATGCACCCTGAGCCCTGCTACATGCACAATGGAGGACCTTCTTGCAGCAACACCAGAAGCACTCCAAGTGGCCAGATACTGGTCAAAGGACATTTAATCAACTACCAAACTCACACATTTTGTACTTTCTCTGTTTGTTTGCTTTGTTCTGTTAGAAATGTAATATAATTGACTGGCTGCCCTGTCACGACAAATAAATAAACCCCGTGATAATGCGGCATGTCTCATTAAGACATTATTATTTATAATAATAATACTTTATTTATACCCCACCACCTTCTCCCCAAAGGGACTCGGAGTGGCTTACATGAGGCCAAGCCTGACAACACATCAATAAAACAAAAACAAACAAAAAAAGCGAAAAACAATACAATTAATATAACTCGCATATAAACAGTAACATGCAAGGATTTAAAAAACCTATGGCCGAGCCAAATGTAATAGTTTGATTTTATTTTATTTTTTAAAAAACAAGCACACCAATGCCTTAAATCAGTAAATAGTTTTCTAAGATCTACAGAGATACTCGCAGGAACACCTCAGCAAGTATGAGTCCAAAAGTGGCAGGCTAAAACTTGGAACCCGAATGAGAGACTTCCCCCTGGGTACACAGAAGACTGGGTGACTTGGAAGGAGCTAAACAGACTGCACTCTGGCACCACGAGATACAGTGCCAACCTTAAGAAATTGGGCCATGAAGTGGAGTCCACAACATGCGAGTGTAAAGAAGAGGAAACCACAGATTGCGTACTATAATGCAGTCTGAGCCCTGCCACATGCACAATGGAGGACCTTCTTAGAGCAACACCAGAGGCACTCGAAGTGGCTAGCTACTGGTGAAAGGACATTTAGTATAATGCCAAGTTTTATAAAAAATTGTGTTTTTTAAATACTATACCCTTGGTTCACTCCTCATATGATAAATAAATAGATTCTGCTATAACTGCGTAGTGTGTAAGGGCTCTCGCTCAGTATGTGGCATTGGGAGAGCTGCGTTCCATTTGTGACGTGTGCTTTCTGAGTCAGTGCTGCTCAAGCTATCTGATGTGGTAGACTGGCCTTTTTTATCTCAACGTACCAGGAACTGGAACCATTTTTTGTTCTGTATTACTATCAGATTTGCATACTTTCCTGGAAATTTGCCATGGACTGGCAGCCACGAACCACCATTACTCTGTCATGGGTGAAAGTTATCTCATCATTTGTCTCATGGTAAAGTTACATTTTCAGGCTGGAAACTTTATAAATGCTTTTTGGTGTTGTCTGCCTCCAAGCGACCCTCTCCTCGGAGGCACCTGGCAAGATTTCAGGAAATTGTAGAGCCTTATAGTTGGAAAGGACCACAAAGGCTGTCTAGTCCAATTGCATTCTGCCAGGCAGGGATACACAGTTAAATCACTCTCTAAAGATGCCCATATAACCTCATTTGAAAGACCTTCAAAGAAAGAGGCTCCATCAACCTTTAAGGCAGTCTATTCCACTGATATAAAGTACTTGCAATAATCTATATAAATAAAAATGCAGTGTTCGTTTGTGGTATTCACAAAACTCAAAAACCACAGTGGGAATTGACACCAAATTTGGACACAAGACACCTAACAACCCAATGTATGTCCTTCACTCAAAAAAATTGATTTTGTCATTTGGGAGTTGTAGTTGCTGGGATTTATAGTTCACCTACAATCAAAAAGCAGTCTGAACTCCACCAACGATGCAATTGAACCAAACTTGGCACACAGTTCTCCTATGACCAACAGAAAATACTGGAAGGGTTTGGTGGTCAGTATCCTTTGGTTTTGGAGTTGTAGTTCACCTACATCCAGAGATCACTATGGACTCAAACAATAATGGATCTGGACCAAACTTGGCACAAATATTCAATATGCCCAAATGTGAATCTTGACATTTGGGAGTTGTAGTTGTTGGGATTTATAGTTCACCTACAATCACAGAGCATTCTGAACCCTACTTACGATAGAATTGGGCCAAACCTCCCACACAGAACCCCTATGTGGGCCACAGCAACGCGTGGCAGGGGACGGCTAGTATATAAATAAAAATGTAATGTTCATTTGTGGGATTAACATAACTCAAAAACCACTGGACGAATTGACACCAAATTTGAACACAAGACGCCTATCAGGTCAACGAGTGACCATCACTCAAAAAACACTGAAAAACACAGCAGAAGAGACTTTAAAAGCCAAAAAATTAAAAAAATACATTACAATGCATACACAAAACCACATATATACACAAATATATACACACACAAAACACATATACACAGACTGGGCCACAGCAACGTATGGCAGGGGACAACTAGTCTATATATATAAAAATGTAATGTTCGTTTGTGGGATTAACAGAACTCAAAAACCACTGGGGGAATTGACACCAAATTTGGACACAAGACACCTAACAACCCAATGTATGTCCTTCACTCAAAAAACACTGAAGAACACAGCATCAAGGACTTAAAAAGCCCCTAAATCTAAATGACGAAAACTGAAATGACAATACAGAAAAAAGGGAAGAAAGAGGGACGGAAGGGGAGAAAAAAAGAAAGAAAGAAAAGAAAGGGGGAGGGAAAGAAGGAAAGGAAGAAGGAAGCATGGAAGGAAAGAGGGAAGGAAAGAGGTAGAGAAGGACGAAAGAAGAGGAAAAGGGAGGGAAAGAAAAAGGGGGAAGGAAGGAAAGTTAGAGAAGGAAGGAAGGAGAGAAGGAAAGAAAAACGAAAGAAGGAAGGAAAGAGGGAGCGAAGGAAGGAGGGAAGATGTAGAGAAAGAGGGAGGGAAGGAAGGAAAGAAGGAAAGAAAGAAGGAAGAAAAGAGAGACAGCAGAAGAGGAAGGAAAGAGATAGAGAAGGAAGGAAGAAGAGAAGGAAAGATGGGAAGGAGGGAAGGAAAGAGGGAGTGAAGGAAGGAGGGAAAGAAGGAGAGAAAGAGGGAAGGTTGGCCACAGCAACGCGTGGCGGGTACAGTTAGTCTATATAAATAAAAATGTAATGTTCGTTTGTGGGATTAACATAACTCAAAGGCCACTGGATGAATTGACACCAAATTGGGACACAATACACCTGTCAGGCCAACAAGTGACAATCACTCATAAAAACACTGAAAAACACAGCGGAAGGGACTTAAAAAGCCAAAAAATAAAAATTACATTGCATTGCATGCCCAAAACCACACACACACACACACACACATAAATACATGCAAACAAAAATATATACACACATATACACAAATATATACACACATATACACACACAAAACACATATACAAAGACTGAGCCACAGCAACGCATGGCAGGGGATGGCTAATAATAATAATAATAATAATAATAATAATACAATTTATTTATATTTTGCTTTATCTCCCCAGAGGGACTCAGAGCAAATTACAGTACACATTTACCATATATACTCAAGTATAAGCCGACCCGAATATAAGCCGAGGCACCTCATTTTACTATAAAAAATGGGAAATGGATTAACTCGAATATAAGCCAAGAGTGGGAAATGCAGCATTTACGGGTCAATTTCGAAATAAAAATAGATACCAATAAAATTGCATTAATTGAGGCATCAGTTGGTTAAATGTTTTTGAATATTTACATAAAACTGTAATTCAACATAAGACTGTCCAACTCTGATTCAACCATTATTCTAACCTTCTTCAATGTAAATATGCTTGCAGATCCTTCCAATAATAATAAATAGACTAAAATAATAGTAATAGTAATAGAGTAAAATAATATATGAAATAATAACAATAATAGAGTAAAATAATAAATGTAACAATAACAATAATAGAGTAAAATAATAAATGTAATAACAATAAGAAAGTAAAACAACAACAACAACAACAAAGTAAAATAATAAATAACCTTGACTTGAGTATAAGCCGGGGGAGACTTTTTCAGCCTAAAAAAAGGACTGAAAAACTAGGCTTATTGTAGGTTTTTCCGGGCTATATGGCCATGTTCTAGAGGCATTTTCTCCTGACGTTTCGCCTGCATCTATGGCAAGCATCCTCACTACCTCTGAGGATGCTTGCCATAGATGCAGGCGAAACGTCAGGAGAAAATGCCTCTAGAACATGGCCATATAGCCCGGAAAAACCTACGACAACACAGTGATTCCGGCCATGAAAGCCTTCGACAATAAACTAGGCTTATACTCGAGTATATACAGTAAGTCAAACACTAAATGCCATTTTGCACAATGAACAGCAACAGACAACACACAGATAAGTTAAAGGCTTTTCCCTTTTTCATCTCCAGCATCTGGAGGCGATGCTCAATTCTGGCCATGGGGAGGTGCTCTTGTTCCATTTTCCATGCCTGAGGAACCTTGCTGTCCATCGACATCTCTGATCTTTTTTGCTGGCATGTCTGTATGTCTGCCCTTTTACCTTCCTGCCGATGCGGTACTTATTGATCTACTTGCATTGCATGATTTCGAACTGCTAGGTTTGCAGAAGCTAGGGCTGACAGTCGGGAGCTCACCCTGACTTGCGACTTCGAACTGCTAACCCTCTAGTTAAACCCTCTGTTAAAACTGTAGTTAGCAGTTTTAACAGTAAATAAGTTCTTCTTTAATGCACCACCACTATTCCTAATTCCTGACAGAGTAACTGACGGAGTAACAAAGCCGTTGTACCGTCCACCCAGACGCTATAAAAATAAAACTGCGATTTGCTTCTCTCTATGTCTGAGCAAACTGCGGGTGTCTTTCTTAAGAAGCTTGAGATACTCAGCAACTGAGGCTATTACTGGTTTTAAACATCAAAAAAGGATATTTATTTATACAGACTTGGCACAGTTCATCAAAGTTACAAACAGTCAATTGGTAAAGCAATTTTCCCTTCCTCCAAAAAGTAAAAGGAATTCTGGAATCAAATGCTCAATACTATCTATCTAACTCAATAGTTCTTTCTCAATAAACTCAATACTCAATCCTTTCTCAATAGCTTTTCTATTAATCTATTTATAATTTCTCTATATAGCTCAATACACAATATACTATCTATATTAACTTAATATAGCTTAATATACAATACACAATATATAATGTATAGCTTAAGACTCAATATATAATGTATAGTTTTTGCAATGGTTTTCCCAGAGCTACCTGCCTAACCATCAGCACGTCTGAAGTCTTTCCTCTAAACTAACAAGGCAGGGGAGGTTCCAAAATGGAGATCTCTTCCCTGGGAGAAAAGGCGGTCCCTAGACCCAAAAGATACCTTTCTGAACCAATAGCTGCAAAGGAGGCCTGCAGGCTGGCTTTGCAGACTCTGATACTGTTAACTTTCAAGGCTCTTGCAAAGTTGCAGCAGCCCTGGGAGAAAATGCAAGAGGGAGCAACCTCAAGCAACTGCAAAGTAAGGCAAATCAGGCTCCTGGGAGACGGAACAGGCATGAAACATAGGGGTTGACAATCTTAATGCTGGAAGGAGAGCTGAGCAATGAAATCCATGTTTGTTTGTTTTTTCCTAGGAGAATAACACTGTGCCTTGTGTAGCTGGTGGTCTGTTTGGTGTCCCACTGCATGCTCTGCCCATTTCAAAGCAGGTAGCCGGTGTGCCACAGTGAGTAATGTGTTAACTCGCCCTAGATCACCAGTTCCCTCTCACATACTCTCCAACTGTTCCAGTTTTTGGGGACATTCCTGATTAATCCTGTCATTTCATTTAGAAGTCCCCAGTTGCTGGTAGGACTGCTGACGAAAGGTCGGTGGTTCGAATCCAGGGAGTGTGGTGAGCTCCTGTCTGTCAGCTCCAGCTTTCCATGCGGGGACATGAGAGAAGCCTTCCACAGGATGGCAAAACAACCGGGCATCCCCTGGACAACATCCTTGCAGACGGCCAATTCTCCCACACTAGAAGCAACTTGCAGTTTCTCAAGTTGCTCCTGACACGAAAAAAGACTTCTTCAGATGCAAATCTATATAAATAAAAATGTAATGTTCGTTTGTGGTATTCACAGAACTCAAAAACCACTGGGGCAATTGGCACCAAATTTGGAAACGATACACCTAAAAACCCAATGTATGTCCTTCACTCATAAAAACACTGAAAAACACAGCAGAAGGGACTTAAAAAGCTAAATGACAATACAGAAAAAAGGAAGAAAGAGGGAGGGAAGGGGAGAAAAAAAGAAAGAAAAGAAAGGGAGGGAAAGAAAGAAAGAAGGAAAGGGAGAAGGAAGCATGGAAGCAAAGAGAGAAGGAAGGAAAGAGGTAGCGAAGGAAGAAAGGAGAGAAAGAGGGAGGGAAAGAAAAAGGGGGAAGGAAGGAAAGTTAGAGAAGGAAGGAAGGAGAGAAGGAAAGAAAAATGAAAGAAGAAAGGAAAGAAGGAGCRAAGGAAAGGGGGAAGATGTAGAGTAAGGGAGGGAATGAAAGAAGGAAAGAGAAGGAAGAAAAGAGAGACAGCAGAAGAGAAAGAAAAGGGGGAAAGAAGGAAAGAGATAGAGAAGGAAAAAGAGAAGGAAAGATGGGAAGGAAGGAAGGAAAGAGGGCGTGAAGGAAGGAGGGAAAGAAGGAGAGAAAGAGGGAAGGTTGGTCACAGCAACGCGTGGCGGGTGCAGCTAGTAAATATAATAAATACATTTAAGATGCCCCGGTTTGTCTCCTCCTCTGTGCTAAGCCTATTTCAGTTACTGCAAACTTGATCTGAAATGTCACAAGTAGTTTGTTCTCAATTGACTCAGCAGAGGGAGAAAAGAGGGGAGTAATCTTGCCCTTTGTATTTGTGATTTTCAGGTTCCTTGTGGATGCTTGCGAGTTGCTCCGACCACATCTTCATGTCGAAGGACTTTTCCGGAAATGTGGCTCAATGACACGCATCAAGGCGCTAAAGGTAAAATTTGGGAATTGCACTGTAGTATCTTGAAAGGAGCTCTCCGTGGTGCTGAACCTATTGGTGTCTAGGATTCATCACCTTGGAGAGCATCCTTGAAGCTTAGATTAAAATATGGATCGGATTCATTGTCCCAATGACAAGGAGTGGAATTGCAGATCAGCAGAAGCTTGAGATGTGGTGTGTCCATATCTCGGTGTCTGCTTTTCAGCATCCTGCCCCAGTCCATGTACAGATAATCATTTGATGGACTTCACACAAACGCTTTCATTAAGTAACTGATACCTCAGATCTGGAAAATTTTGGAGGTGTGCATAGGAAGGGGTGAGGGAGAAGGGGACTTTCCCAAACTCTGTAGTGAATAAGAGACTTGAAAGGTCACTGATTTGGGCTTCAGTTCTCAGAAAGCCTGCTTTAACCTTTAGTCTGTCTCCCCAAAATATGGAGATAAACAATATTTCCCTATACGAACTGTCCTGCATTTCAAGAGGAGGACGTTCTCTTGATCCCGTCAACATCACATTCCATCCCCTGAACCAGTGTGTGACGGCTGTGATGGACTGGATGAGGGCTAACAGGTTGAAACTTAATCCAGCAAGACAGAGGTCCTCCTGGTCAGTTGTGGGGCTGATCGGGGTATTGGGTGGCAACCTGTGCTCAACGGGGTTACACTCCCCCTGAGGGTGCAGGTCCGTAGTTTGGGAGTCCTCCTTGATTCAATGCTGTCGCTTGATGCTCAGGTGTCAGCAGTGGCACAACTCAAACTTGTGTGCCAGCTGTGACCATACCTCGTGAAGTCTGATTTGGTCAGGGTGGTCCACATCTTGGTTACATCCAGATTGGACTATTGCAATGTGCTCTACATGGGGCTGCCCTTGAAGACGGCCCAGAAATTACAATGGGTGGTGGCCAGAATCATAGAATCATAGAGTTGGAAGAGATCTCATCCAGTCCAACCTCCTGCCAAGAAGCAGGAATATTGCATTCAAATCACCCCTGACAGATGGCCATCCAGCCTCTGTTTAAAAGCTTCCAAAGAAGGAGCCTCCACCACACTCCGGGGCAAAGAGTTCCACTGCTGAATGGCTCTCACAATCAGGAAGTTCTTCCTCATGTTCAGATGGAAGAACTCATTACTGGAGCAAACTATAGGGAGCATACAACGCCCCTATTAAAACAGCTTCATTGGCTGCCGATAAGTTGTTGAGCCAAATTCAAGGTGCAGGTCATGATCTATAAAGCTCTAAATGGTTCAGGCCCCACCTATCTTTGCGATCGCATCTCCATCTATGAACTGGCACAAACTCTAAGATCCTCCAGGGAAGCCCTCCTCTCGCTCCCACCTGCATCATAAGCACGGTTGGTGGGGACAAGAGAGAGGGCCTTCTTGGTAGTGGCCTCCTGCTTCTGGAATCCCCTCCAAGGGAAATAAGACAGGCCCCATCCCTCCCCTCTTTTCCTAAGACTTGATGGTTTCAGCAAATCTTCAAGAGTGACCAGTGCTAGCTCAGCCCAGACACTGTCCGGACACGACCTAGCCCCCTATATATTACCCAGGTCATTCTCCTAACATGCCCCTGGAAATAGCTTTTGTCCCCACTTTTGTCATTTTACCTATTACAGTACTGTACCCAAATGCTGGTCCCATCTTATCAACTTTTCATTATACATTGGACCCTTCCAGACAGTCCTTATATCCCAGGATCTAATCCCAGGTTTTCTGCTTTCGACTGGATTATATGAGTCCCCACTGCCAGATAATCTGGGATATGGAGAAAACCTGGAATCAGATCCTGGGATATAGGGATTGTCTGGAAGGGCCCTTTGTGTTAACTTGTTGCTAGCAACTTTGAGTCCTATGCTAGGAGAAAGGCGAGATGTAAATGAAATGAATAATATTAGAGAGTAAGCCAGATTGGAGCCTCTGGTGCCACAGTGGGTTCAAGCACTGAGCTGCTGAACTTGCTAACTGTGTGAAGTAGCATGAGCTCCCACTGTTAGCCCCAGCTTCTGCCAACCTAGCAGTTCGAAAACATACGAATGTGAGTAGATCAATAGATACCGCTCCAGCGGGAAAGTAACGGTGCTCCATGCAGTCATGCTGGCCACATGACCTTGGAGGTGTCTATGGTGACTCTTCAGCTTAAAAATGGAGATGAACACCAACCCCAAAGTTGGACATGACTGGACTTAATGTCAGGGGAAAACCTTTACCTTTAGCCAGATCAGAGGCAGATCTCTGAAATAGGACCCACCCGCTTCTGACTCTCAGAATCAAGGTAGATTGGTTTCTTTCCATGCTCTGAAGAGTCATGCGATCTGTCTCCTTCCTCATCATGACAGCAGAGGACGGGGGAAGGGTGTTGAAATACAGATGGATGGAACCGTTGCTTAAAAAGCTAGGAACTTGAGCAATCCTCTTGCCAGTAATTCTTTTTCTTCTTGTTTGAAAAAAATATATCCTGGGACAAGTATATTTTCCCTAACAAGTCTGAACGAACACATATGTAAATACAGTATCACAATTGATTTCACATGTCTAAACGTTCATTAATCAGTCTGCCATGACGGTAACAATTTGGTTTGCATGCCAAAAGGCACACTCATTGCTTTTGTTTATTCTTTAGAATCATAGAATCATAGAATCAAAGAGTTGGAAGAGACCTCATGGGCCATCCAGTCCAACCCCCTGCCAAGAAGCAGGAATATTGCATTCAAATCACCCCTGACAGATGGCCATCCAGCCTCTGTTTAAAAGCTTCCAAAGAAGGAGCCTCCACCACACTCTGGGGCAGAGAGTTCCACTGCTGAACGGCTCTCACAGTCAGGAAGTTCTTCCTCGTGTTCAGATGGAATCTCCTCTCCTGTAGTTTGAAGCCATTGTTCCGCGTCCTAGTGCAAGGCCAGAACTCAGGAAAACATTAATATTTTGGACTACAGTTCCCAGTCTCCCACAACCAATGGCTCTACTGGGTTGACAAACCTGGAGGCTATAGTTTTTAGAAGCACTTTTTCCAAGCTCTTCTTTGCCAATGTTGTCAAGACATAAGCTTTCCATTGGCTATCCCTATATGGGAGGGATAGCCAATACTCCAGAAGGCAGGAGCAGAATTCAAAATGATCTTAATAGATTAGAGAGATTATTGGCCGAAACTAACAAAATGAAGTTCAACAGGGACAAATGCAAGATATTCCACTTAGGCAGAAAAAAATGAAATGCAAAGATACAGAATGGGGGACATGTGGATCGAGAGCAGAACATGTGAAAAGATCTTGGAGTCCTTGTGGATAACATGAGCCAACAATGTGATGCGTCGGCTAAAAAAGCCAATGGGATTTTGGCCTGCATTAATAGGAGTATAGTGTCTAGATCCAGGGAAGTCATGCTATCCCTCTATTCTGCTGGCCGTTGTATTGGATCACACGTCGGACACTTCCCAAGTGTCTAAGACTGTGTGATGTATCGGTGAATAATGCATGCAAATCCCAGTAAGGTGGCCTTCTGCAGCTGGCAAATGGTAATCTTGTCAGTGCTGATTATGTTTAAGTGCAGGCCAAGGTCTTTAGGCACTGCACCCAATGTGCCAATCACCACTGGGACCACCTTGATTGGCTTGTGCCAGAGTCTTTGCAGTTTGATCTTTAAATCCTCATATCGTGTCAGCTTTTCCAGTTGTTTCTCTTCAATCTTGCTATCACCTGGAATTGCGACATCGACAATCCATACTTTGCTTTTTAACACAATTGTGCTTCAGAACTCTGTCTGTCTGAATTTGGAAGTCCCAGAGGAGTATACGTGTTCATTTTCTGTAACTTTTTCCAGCTTGTGATTCCACCAGTTCTTTGTTGCACACAGATGGTCTTTGTGGCACAGGTTCCAATGAATCATCTGAGCAACAGTGTTATGCCTCAGCTTGTAGTCTGTCTGTGCGATCTTCTTGCAGCAGCTGAGGATGTGATCTATTGTTTCATCTGCTTATTATTATTATTAGTATTATTATTACTATTATTAATGTTTGGTCATGATGCTTACCCAAATACCTGAGAGTCACTCTGGACCGTGCTCTGACCTACAAGAAGCACTGCCTGAACATCAAACAAAAAGTGGGTGCTAGAAACAACATCATACGAAAGCTGACTGGCACAACCTGGGGATCACAACCAGACACAGTGAAGACATCTGCCCTTGCGCTATGCTACTCTGCTGCTGAGTATGCATGCCCAGTGTGGAACACATCTCACCACACTAAAACAGTAGATATGGCTCTCAATGAGACATGCCGCATTATCACAGGGTGTCTGCGCCCCACACCACTGGAGAAATTACACTGCTTAGCCGGTATTGCACCACCTGACATCTGCCGGGAAGTAGCAGCCAATAGTGAAAGGACCAAGGCAGAGACATCTCCAGCTCATCCCCTGTTTGGGTATCAGCCAGCACGTCAACGACTTAAATCAAGACATAGTTTTCTTAGATCTACAGAGACACTCTCTGGAACACCCCAGCAAGCGAGAGTCCAAAAGTGGCAGGCCCAAACCCAGCACCTCAATTCATGGGTGATACCAGATGAGAGACTCCCTCCTGGGCACACAGAAGACTGGGGGACTTGGAAGGCACTGAACAGACTGCGCTCTGGCACCACGAGATGCAGAGCCAACCTTCAGAAATGGGGCTACAGGGTGGAATCCTCGGCATGCGAGTGTGGAGAAGAGCCAACCAGAGACCACCTGCTGCAATGCACCCTGAGCCCCGTCACATGCACAATGGAGGACCTTCTTGCAGCAACACCAGAGGCACTCCAAGTGGCCAGATACTGGTCAAAGGACTTTTAACCAGCTACCAAATTTGCAAAATCTGTGGGGTTTTTTTCTTTTTAATCTGTGTGTTTGTTTTGCTCTGTTAGAATTGTAATACAATGGCTGCTGATGACACGATAAATATATATATATATATATGATGCTTACAAGGACTCTAAAATCCATCTCCCTGGGGGCACAGTTAAGCACCCAAGCTCTGTGTTCTTAGTTCTGTCACTTAGAGCTTATGAATGTAAACCCAAAGTATTGATCATCTGCTGATGGTGGTTCACTGACAGCCTTCTGCATGAATTTGCATCCTTCCAGACCCGGTTGGAGTCTGGGGAACGCTGCTTGGAGATGGCTCTCCCTTGTGATGTAGCAACACTGGTAAAGCAGTTCCTGAGAGCCTTGCCTGAGCCCTTGATCCCAGCCAGACTTCAGAGGCTCCTCTGCCAGGCCCAGCAACAAGAAGACAACAGCGAGGATCATCGGAGTTCGCTGGTGCTCTTGGTCACCTCGCTTCTTCCTCCAAGAAATGTGGACATTCTCCGCTACTTCTTCAACTTTCTGCAGGATGTGGCAGCCAGGTGGGTCAAGGGGGGCATCATATGGGAACCATCTTGTGCTCAGGGATGTTTGGAAAATTTGATGTGCAGTTAACAAAGAAGCTCCTTTTTACATAGTCTTTTGATATCCACACATCTTTCACTGGTGCAGTGGGTTAAACTTCTGAGCTGATGAACTTGTTGACCGAAAGGTCACAGGTTTGAATCCAGGGAGCGGGGTGAGCTCCCGCTGTTAGCCCCAGCTTCTGCCAACCTAGCAGTTCGAAAACATGCAAATGTATTTATTTATTGTATTGTCGAAGGCTTTCATGGCTGGAATCACTAGGTTCTTGTGGGTTTTTTCGGGCTATAGAGCCATGTTCTAGAGGCATTTCTCCTGACGTTTCGCCTGCATCTATGGCAAGCATCCTCAGAGGTTGTGAGGTCTGTTGGAAGTAGGAAAAATGGGTTTATATATCTGTGGAATGGCTGGGGTGGGGCAAGGAGCTCTTCCCTGCTGCAGTTAGGTGTGAATGTTTAGCTGATCACCTTCATTAGCATTTGAAGGCCTGCCTGAGCCTGCCTGAGCCTGGGAAAATCTGTTGCTGGGAGGTGTTAATCTCCCAGCATTTTTCCTACTTCCAACAGACCTCACAACCTCTGAGGATGCTTGCCATAGATGCAGGCGAAACGTCAGGAGAAATGCCTCTAGAACATGGCCCTATAGCCCGAAAAAAACCCACAAGAACCTATTTATTTATTATTTATTTACTTTATTTGTATACCGCCCCTCTCAGCCTTCCAGCGACTCGAGGTGGTTTACAAGGCAAAATTCAGTGCCAAAAAAACACAGTACAATTTCAAAATGTTAACAGTAATAAAATCAAAACAACAGCAGTAAACAAAATAACTGTATTATTAAGAGGAGAAATATTAGACAACTTCGTTAAGGAATGGCAACCAATGATTCGACACCTTAATGTAAAGTTAAATTTAAAATGTATATAGAGGATCCTATAAGACTGTAGACAAGGAAGAAGTGGATGTAAAGTGAGAATCTATGATATCTTTCTGTGTAATATTTAGATAGTAGACTGTGACCCCTTAATAGAAATATATTATGAGATAAAGGATTATAGAACATTAATAGATAGAAAGTATTGCACTATATGCAACAAACACTTGCAAATGTATGTTTACTTAAATAAAATAAAATTAAAAAAAATCAAAACAACAGCAGTAAAAACATATGTCAGTAAATCCCCAATAAAAAACATTGTCCAATTCCATTGTATAGTTATTCCGTTTTCCTATGTCCATTACTCAATATTTGCAAATGCTTGCTTGAACAGCCATGTCTTCTGTTTTTTCCGAAACATTAGGAACGAAGAAACCAATCTAATCTCCTTAGGGAGGGCGTTCCAAAGCCAAGGGGCCACCACTGGGAAGGCCCTGTCTCTCGTCCCCGCCAGGCGTACTTGTGACGAAGGCGGGACCGAGAGCAGGGCCTCCCCAGATGATCTTAACATCCTCGATGGTTCATAAGGGGAGATGCGTTCGGACAGATAAGTTGGGCCAGAATCATGAGTGAGTAGATCAATAGTTACCACTCCGGTGGGAAGGTAACAGCACTCCATGCAGTCATGCTGGTCCCTGGGGAGGGCATTCCACAACCAAGGGGCCACCGCTGAGAAGGCCCTATACCTCGTCCCCGCCAATCAAACCTGTGAAGATGGCAGGGCCGAGAGCAGGGCCTCCCCAGAAGAGGGTTAGGAAGGAGAGATACGTTCGGACAGGTAAGCAGGGCCAGAACCGTTTAGGGCTTTATAGGCTAAAGCCAGCACTTTGAATTGTGCTCGGTAGCAGATTGGCAGCCAGTGGAGCTGGCGCAACAGAGGAGTTGTATGTCCCACCATAACATGAGGACTGTATTTAGGGGTCATGGCTTTAGAAAGGTTGAGAACATCTGTCCTAGAGCTCAACTCCAATACCTGTTAAAATGAGTGATCTGCAAAAGGTGATGAATAAGTGAACAGAAACCGACCTAAATTAGGGTTTTAGAGACTTTCCTCTTTCCTTTCATGGACCTTTCCTTGTTCCAAAGCCACTCTTTAATTCTTCCTCCTTTGGGCCTCCATTCAGGTGTGCTCAGAATAAAATGGATTTGGGCAACTTGGCTGTTGTCTTTGCACCCAACCTGTTCCTCAGTGAGCCCTGCAGCCAGCTGAACAGCCAAGTAGAGGAGCAGCTGCGAAGCCAGGCCGCTGTGGTCCAGACTCTCATTTCCCACGCTTCTGAGATTGGTGAGTCTGAGTCTCCCGCAAGGGATTTCTGCCTGGCCCTGCCCAGACAGTGTGTTTCTGTAGATGCACATGCTCTCTGCTGTCAGAGTTTGGCTATAACTAATTTAGCTATAGCAGGCATGGGCAAACTTTGGCCCTCCAGGTGTTTTGGACTTCAACTCCCACAAATGCAAGGTACTCCACATCTTTATTAATGACTTGGATGAAGATCAAGAAGGCATGATCATCAAGTTTGCAGATGACACCAAATCGGGAGGGATAGCCAATACTCCAGAGGACAGGAGCAGGATTCAAAATGAGCTTGACAGATGAGAGAGATGGGCCAAAACTAACAAAATGAAGTTCAACAGGGACAAATCAAAGATACTCCACTTGGACAGAAAAAAAATGAAATGCAAAGATACAGAATGGGGGACAATGCCTGGCTCGAGAGCAGTACGTGTGAAAAAGATCTTGGAGTCCTCGTGGACAACAAGTTAAACATGAGCCAACAATGTGATGTGGCGCAAAAAAAGCCAATGGGATTTTGGCCTACATCAATAGGAGCATAGTGTCTAGATCCAGGGAAGTCATGCTACCCATGCTCTATTCGGCCTTGGTTAGACCACACCTGGAATATTGTGTCCAATTCTGGGCACTACAACTGATGAGAGATATTGACAAGCTGGAATGTGTCCAGAGGAGGCCGACTCAAATGATCAAGGGCCTGGAGAACAAGCCCTATGAGGAGCGGCTTAAAGAGCTGGGCATGTTTAGCCTGAAGAAGAGAAGGCTGAGAGGAGACATGATAACTGTGTATAAATACATGAGAGGAAGTCATAGGGAGGAGGGAGCAAACTTGTTTTCTGCTGCCCTGGAGACTAGGACGTGGAACAATGGCTTCAAACTACAAGAAGGAGATTCCATCTGAACATGAGGAAGAACTTCCTGACTGTGAGAGCCGTTCAGCAGTGGAACTCTCTCCAGAGTGTGGTGGAGGCTCCTTCTTTGGAGGCTTTTAAACAGAGGCTGGATGGCCATCTGTTGGGGGTGCTTTGAATGCAATTTTCCTGCTTCTTGGCAGGGGGTTGGCCTGGATGGCCTATGAGGTCTCTTCCAGCGCTAGGATTCTATGATTCTAAGTTCTAATCTAACACCTGGAGAGCCAAAGTTTGCTCATGCATATTACCTTTGGAACATAAACAAGGTTTATGACTTTGATATACATTTGGACCTGCATATCCACAGATTCTGCATCCATAGATTTAACCATCCATGGATTGAAAAAAAAAATTAATTCTAAAAGCCAAACTCTGATTTGCCATTTTATATACAAGACACTTCTGGTGTGAGATAATTGGCTGTCTGCAAGGACATTGTCCAGGGAACACCTGATGTTTTACCACCCTTGTGGGAGACTTCTCTCATGTCCCCGCATGGGGAGCTGGAGCTGACAGAAGGAGCTCATCCACACTCTCCCCAGATTTGAACCTCCAACCTGTTGGTCTTTAGTTCTTCCGGCACAGGGGTTTAACCCACTGTGCCATCAGGGGCTCCATTTTTATACATAATAGACAGCCAATGAATAGCACTTGGGGAGCACTTTAGCTGCCCATGAAAAAGTGGGTTTTGTAGTTTCCTGAGATATTTTGAATACTCCGTAATACCGTACCATACTACAAAATGCAAGATTCCATAGAATGCCTCCATGGTGTTTAAAGGGACATCAAAGCACAACTACAAGTAAATACTGAGATGAAGACCAAAAACCAAAAGGAGTGCAGTGGACTTTGCTCATTCACTGAAGCATCCATGCTCCCCTCTGCTGGATGGAGCTCGAATAGCAGTTCCATTGTGGTTGCTCTTTCAGCAGGATTTTGGGAGGTGGATTTTGTTGGGCTTTACTGAAATGTAGTGGATAACTTTTCAATAACTTTGAAGCATAGGTTCTTTTTATTGCAATTTCCAGTACGAGAGGGCATATCAGGTTACAGTAAAACATTTAGACAAAGAATTACATTGGACATACAGATTCCACGCATTGGATTACAATTGCAAGGCTAACAAACAAACGAAGGGGAATTACATTTTCACTCAGCATTCACACCACATGTACACGCATTCATCCTCAGGCATTCAAATATTACCATATCCTTTTCCTCCTCCTTGGAGAAGCATCTATTACAGTGTTTCTCAACCTGGGGGTCAGGATCCCTGGGGGGGGTGGTTGTGAGGGGGTGTCAGAGGGGTCGCTAAAGACCATCATAAAACGTAGTATTTTCTGTTAGTCATGGGGATTTTGTGTGGGAAGCTTGGCCCAATTCTGTCATTGGTGGGGTTCAGAATACTCTTTGATTGTAGGTGAACTATAAATCCCAACAAGTACAACTCCCAAATGTCAAGGTCTCTTTCCCCCTAACTCCACCAGTGTTCACATTTGGGCATATTGAGTATTTGTGCCAAGTTTGGTCCAGATCCATCATTGTTTGAGTCCACAGTGCTCTCTGGATGTAGGTGAACTACAACTCCAAAACCAAGGTCAGTGCGTACCAAGCACTTCCAGTATTTTCTCTTGAGCTTGGGAGTTCTGTGTGCCAAATTGAGTTCAATTTTGTCATTGGTGGAGTTCAGAATGCTCTTTGATTGTAGGTTAACAATAAATCCTGGCAACTACAACTCCCAAATGACAAAATCAACACCACCCCCCCAACCCCACCAGTATACAAATGTCGGCATATCGGGTATCTATGCCAAATTTGATCCAGTGAATGAAAATACTTCCTGCCTATCAGATATTTACATTACAATTCATAACAGAAAGCAAAATTGCAGTTATGAAGTAGCAACAAAAATAATGTTATGGTTGGGGGCCACCACAACATGAGGAACTATATTAAGGGGTCACAGCATTAGGAAGGTTGAGAAACACTGACCTATTAGGTCAGACCTTGTTTTCCTGCAGCCTGCCAATGCATGATTCCAAAACTTCCATAACGCCATAACTTTAAAATGCCAAAATGCATCCTTTCTCTAAGCACAATGCCAAAGACCAGATCTCTGTTTTCCATACAGCAGAACCTGGCTCCCTGCACAAAATCTAAGACTCCAAAAGCACACTTCTTCCTCTTCCCTTGAGAAAGAAGCCCCAAAGTGACCAGACTGCTCCCTTGCAAATCTGCCACTCCATGGTGCACTATCTCTCTCCTTCCCACGGAGCAGAGCATAGCGGGTGGAACAGACTCCTCAGGTCTGCCACACTTTGAGCATTATTAGACTCTTTTATAGGAATATTCTGTTGATGTTATCCCAAAGTTGTATATTAATGATAGATGTCTTCCATCCTGGCTCCATCTCAGTTTCCTGGCCAGATGTTGATCTTCTTGATTGGTGTCAGCAAACACAAGGCATGTGTTGACTTCCTTCTTAACATTGTAAACATTTCTGTTATCACTGTCCCGTTCTTATCAGAGTTTACTTTTTCAGCTGTCATTAGCAACTTTTAATTACAGTCCAGCAAGCAGGTAGTTAGTCATTGCAGGCATTAATATTTTACTGGTGCTTCCAAAATTATTAGCTCCATCCATACATTCACCTTCCATTCTTCCATTCATTCCCACACATCATATTAAATCCACATTTATAAAAAAATGCACATTAATTTTTTGTGACACATTCAATTCAGGAGGCTCACTTTTTGATTTGAACAACTAGGATTTTCCTACATATGTTTTGTCCAAAAAACAACAATTTCAAGCGCAACAATGAATCTGACATCAGGAATTGGAATATCTAGGCCAGGCATGGGCTGTTAGGAATTGTAAGAGTTGAAGTCCAAAATGACTGGAGGGCCGAAGTTTGCCCATGCCTGGCCAAGGTCTGAATCCAATTCTTAGGCTCAGTCAAATAGATACATGAATGCAATGATGTTTACTTACTTACTTTACTTACTTAGGCGTCCCTCATAGTCCGAGGATGATGGTCCTCCAAGTTCGGTGTCCTGGGGGTGGGTTTGTAGGTGGCTGTGGAGCCCTATTCTTGACCTGCATCTTCTCCCACAGTGAGGGCATTGGTTTCCAGGTGGAAGGTGGTCTTGGTCGGGGTTGGCTTGATGCGCCTTCCTCTTGGCACATTTCTCTCTTTCACTCTCCATTCGTGCCTCTTCAAGTTCTGCAGCACTGCTGGTCACAGCTGAACTCCAGCTGGAGCGCTCGAGGGCCAGGGCTTCCCAGTTCTCAGTGTCTTATGCCAGAGTTTTTAAGTTTGGCTTTGAGCAATGACGTTTACATATGTGTTGATTCACAACATTTCTTTTCTTGTGCTTTATTGGCTTCAGGCATTGTCCCCAAGAACTCTCTTGGGAAAAGTGCAAGCTGCATTTTCTGACCTGGATGGAAAGAGACAACCTTCATCAGAATCTGAAGAACACAAAGAGAAGGAAGGGGAAGGGAGGAGGCGGCGCCGGCGGCGAAGTGTGAGCAGTGAGTGCAGTTTTGGAGGTGCTTCAGCCTCTTTAGAGAGCTACATACTTGGGATTGGAGTATCGAACTTGGAATTGGTTCATTATTCAACAGGTATAGATGCCATCAATTTCCACTATTCAGGACTCTAAGATGTCCTTCTGTTACTTGCAGACTTTGTAACTGAGACCCTGAGCAAATTCAAGGCAAGCCGATCTCTTTATGCTGCTCCTTGCCAGGAGATTAAGACAGGTGAGTAGAAAACTAGTGTCAGAAGTCATGATGAAGTTGTCTTGTTGAAGACTTTCATGGCCAGAATCACTGGGTTGCTGTGAGTTTTCTGGGCTGTATAATAATTATTATTATTATTATTTATTTATACCTTACCACCATCTTCCCAAGGGGACTCGAGGCAGCTTACATGAGGCCAAGCCCAACAATGACATCAAAGCAAATACACAACATAAATATACATTAATAAAATATAATAAAGATAAAAAATAACATAAAAAGCGATAGAAGATAAGCATGCAATGCAAAATAAAATCACAATAGTTAATTACAATGGGCAGGGTTGGTTGCAAAGATTAAAATGTTTGAAAACTCTAGGTGAGTTAAGTTGTATGAGCTGTATTTTAACGTATTTTGTATGCATGTATTATGATGCTATTATGTTTACTATATTTGTGTTGAATTTTCTGCTGTTAGCCGGCCTGAGTCCCTCTTCGGAGGTCGAGAAGACCGGGTTATAAAAGCTCTAAATAAATAAATAAATAGTGTAATGTGTCTCGAAGGAGGTTCAGATGGGATGAAACAATGGGGTTTAATTGCACTAGAGGGTTTGGTCAAGGTCAGGGATTATTGTTCATTCATTGAAGGCGGGTTTTTAGGCTCTTCCTGAAGGCTGCCAGGTTGGGCGCTCGCCTAATCTCTCCAGAAAGCGAGTTCCAGAGTCGAGGGGCCACCACAGAGAAGGCCCTCTCCCTCGTCCCCACAAGTTGCACTTGAGACGGGGGTGGGAGCGAGAGAGTGTATAGCTATGTTCCAGAAGCATTCTCTCCTGACGTTTCACCCACATCTATGGCAGGCATTCTCTGAGCCCAGAAAACTCACAGCAAACCATGATGTAGTTGTTTTGTTCTCTTATCAATTTTTTTTTGGGGGGGGGGTACAGTGCAGTGACCACTGACAATAAGGTACACAAAAAAACCAAATTTACACTGATTTGATGTGTGGTTGCCTTGAAACTATCCTTTTATCGCAGGTTCCTCAACGGACACTGCTCTGAGAACGTCTTTCAATTCCAAGCGGAAAGCTTCTGAAGATGCTGCCTGGGCTCCTGAACTTTCAGTCAAGAAGAGGTAGAGATTCCTGCATATTATAGCTGGCTGTTTAATTTATTTGTTTTCTGTCTAACCTTTCTTGCTGTGAGTTTTAGATCACATATTTGGCTCCTACCACTAAGTTTATCTTCAAATCCTGTGAGATAGTTCAGACTGTGAGAAAATGTACTATTGGCCTAAGGCCCTCTAATGAGTTTTTTTTGCTCACTGAGGATTATAATTTATGTGTTCTGATCCAGACAGTACAACACATTGGTTTGTCTACATTAGGCATGGGCCAACTTGGGCCCTCCAGGTGTTTTGGGCTTCAACTCCCACAATTCCTAATAGTCCCAGGCCCTTACCTTTCCCCCCTCAGCCACTTAAGCAGCTGAGAGGGAAAAAGAATCATTCTGAGGCTACTATGGGGAAAAAAGAAGGGAACTGAGACTCCTGAGGGGGGAAAGGAAAGGGACCGAGGCTGCTGAGGGGGGAAAGGAAGGGACTGAGGATGCTGAGGGGGGAAAGGAAGGGGACTGAGGCTGCTGAGGGGGGAAAGGAAGGGGACTGAGGATGCTGAGGGGGGAAAGGAAGGGGACTGAGGATGCTGAGGGGGGAAAGGAAGGGGACTGAGGATGCTGAGGGGGGAAAGGAAGGGGACTGAGGATGCTGAGGGGGGAAAGGAAGGGGACTGAGGATGCTGAGGGGGGAAAGGAAGGGGACTGAGGATGCTGAGGGGGGAAAGGAAGGGGACTGAGGATGCTGAGGGGGGAAAGGAAGGGGACTGAGGATGCTGAGGGGGGAAAGGAAGGGGACTGAGGATGCTGAGGGGGGAAAGGAAGGGGACTGAGGGGGAAAGGAAGGACTGAGGATGCTGAGGGGGGAAAGGAAGAGGACTGAGGATGCTGAGGGGGGAAAGGAAGAGGACTGAGGATGCTTAGGGGGGAAAGGAAGAGGACTGAGGATGCTGAGGGGGAAAAGGAAGAGGACTGAGGATGCTTAGGGGGGAAAGGAAGAGGACTGAGGATGCTGAGGGGGAAAAGGAAAGGGACTGAGGATGCTGAGGGGGAAAGGAAGAGGACTGAGGATGCTGAGGGGGGAAAGGAAGAGGACTGAGGATGCTTAGGGGGGAAAGGAAGAGGACTGAGGATGCTGAGGGGGAAAAGGAAAGGGACTGAGGATGCTGAGGGGGAAAAGGAAAGGGACTGAGGATGCTGAGGGGAAAAGGAAGGGACTGAGGCTGAGGGGGGAAAGGAAGCTGAGGCTGCTGAGGGGGAAAGGAGGGGACTGAGGCTGCTGAGGAGGGAAAGGGAAAGGGACTGAGGCTGCTGAGGGGGGAAAGGAAGGGGACTGAGGCTGCTGAGGGGGGAAAGGAAGGGGACTGAGGATGCTGAGGGGGGAAAGGAAGGGGACTGAGGCTGCTGAGGGGGGAAAGGAAGGGGACTGAGGCTGCTGAGGGGGGAAAGGAAGGGGACTGAGGCTGCTGAGGGGGGAAAGGAAGGGGACTGAGGCTGCTGAGGGGGGAAAGGAAGGGGACTGAGGATGCTGAGGGGGGAAAGGAAGGGGACTGAGGATGCTGAGGGGGGAAAGGAAGGGGACTGAGGATGCTGAGGGGGGAAAGGAAGGGGACTGAGGATGCTGAGGGGGGAAAGGAAGGGGACTGAGGCTGCTGAGGGGGGAAAGGAAGGGGACTGAGGATGCTGAGGGGGGAAAGGAAGGGGACTGAGGATGCTGAGGGGGAAAAGGAAGGGGACTGAGGATGCTGAGGGGGAAAGGAAGGGGACTGAGGATGCTGAGGGGGGAAAGGAAGGGGACTGAGGATGCTGAGGGGGGAAAGGAAGAGGACTGAGGATGCTGAGGGGGGAAAGGAAGGGACTGAGGATGCTGAGGGGGGAAAGGAAGGGGACTGAGGATGCTGAGGGGGGAAAGGAAGGGGACTGAGGATGCTGAGGGGGGAAAGGAAGGGGACTGAGGATGCTGAGGGGGGAAAGGAAGGGGACTGAGGATGCTGAGGGGGGAAAGGAAGAGGACTGAGGATGCTTAGGGGGGAAAGGAAGAGGACTGAGGATGCTGAGGGGGAAAAGGAAAGGGACTGAGGATGCTGAGGGGGAAAAGGAAGGGGACTGAGGATGCTGAGGGGGGAAAGGAAGGGGACTGAGGCTGCTGAGGGGGGAAAGGAAGGGGACTGAGGCTGCTGAGGGGGGAAAGGAAGGGGACTGAGGCTGCTGAGGGGGGAAAGGAAGGGGACTGAGGCTGCTGAGGGGGGAAAGGAAGGGGACTGAGGCTGCTGAGGGGGGAAAGGAAGGGGACTGAGGATGCTGAGGGGGGAAAGGAAGGGGACTGAGGATGCTGAGGGGGGAAAGGAAGGGGACTGAGGCTGCTGAGGGGGGAAAGGAAGGGGACTGAGGATGCTGAGGGGGGAAAGGAAGGGGACTGAGGATGCTGAGGGGGAAAAGGAAGGGGACTGAGGATGCTGAGGGGGGAAAGGAAGGGGACTGAGGATGCTGAGGGGGAAAAGGAAGGGACTGAGGATGCTGAGGGGGGAAAGGAAGGGGACTGAGGATGCTGAGGGGGGAAAGGAAGGGGACTGAGGATGCTGAGGGGGGAAAGGAAGGGGACTGAGGATGCTGAGGGGGAAGGAAGGGGACTGAGGATGCTGAGGGGGAAAAGGAAGGGGACTGAGGATGCTGAGGGGGGAAAGGAAGGGGACTGAGGATGCTGAGGGGGAAAAGGAAAGGACTGAGGCTGCTGAAGGGGAAAAGGAAGGGGACTGAGGATGCTGGAGGGGGGAAAAGGAAGGGGACTGAGGATGGTGAAAGGGGGAAAGAAAGGGGACTGAGGCTCCTGAGGGGAAAAAGGCGGGGGACTGAGGATGCTGAGGGGGAAAAGGAAGAGGACTGAGTTTGTTAGGAATTGTGAGAATTGAAATCCAAAACACCTGGAGGGCCAAAGTTTGCCCATATCTGGTCTAGATGGAACTGCTTGTGTTGGGATTTGAGCTTCCATCGATTTTGGTATCTACAAGGGATCCTGGAACAAAACCACATCAAATACCAAAGGCTGACTGTAACTTATCAATTATTTCATTGCAGGAGATCTGGCTTGGATTCACTCAGCTTTAATACCTTTGCGGATGATGCTGGGGAGCCATGTATTCAACCAGCGGATTGGGGTCCCATCCAAGGTGATCATTTTCCTCCCCAGCTGAGAGCATGCTACCTTTTCTATTTGTGTTTGTCTCTTTAATGTTTGCTTTTTATCTTGTTTGTCTCCCAAAGCTGAGACCCAAAGTGTATCATGAGACTAAAAGCAGGTGCAGATAAGACATGGGAAGTGATTATGATTAAAAATCAACTTAATTGTAATGCCAAAGCACTGTTAGATTAAAAGCAGTTAAAAGTGCAGCAATTAACAGCTGTCGTTTTGGAAATCAATCATTCAAATTCTGTTTAAGAATCTAGGAATCACTGTAGTATCATCTGATCATGGTTTGGGTTGTTGTGGGTTTTTTGGGTTGTGTGGCCATGTTCTAGAAGCATTCTCTCCTGACATTTCACCTGCATCTGTGGCAAGCATCCTCAGAAGTTGCTTGTCACAACCTCTGAGGATACTTGTCAGAGATGCAGGCGAAATGTCAGGGAAGAATGCTTCTAAAACATGGCCATACAATCCGAAAAACCTACAACAACCCAGTGATTCTGGCCATGAAAGCCTTCGACAATATATTGATCATGGTTTGCTGGTCTATTTGTGATTGCTCCACAGGTGGGTTGCTATGAGTTTTCTGGGCTGTGTGGCCATGTTCCAGAAGCACTCTCTCCTGACATTTCACCAAATCTATGGCAAGCATCTTCAAAGGTTGTGAGGTCTGTAGGAAACTAGGCAAGTGAGTTTTATATATCTGTGGAATGTCCAGGGTGGGAGAAARAACTCCTGTCTGTTGGAGGCAAGTGTGAATGTTGCAATTGGCCACCTAGATTAGCAYTGAATGGCCTTGCAGCTTCAAAGACTGGCTTTGAATGTTGCAATTAGCTTTGAATGGCCTTGCAGCTTCAAAGACTGGCTTTGAATGTTGCAATTAGCTTTGAATGGCCTTGYATCTTCAAAGACTGGCTTTGAATGTTGCAATTAGCATTGAATGGCCTTGCAGCTTCAAAGAGTGGCTTTGAATGTTGCAGTTAGCATTGAATGGCCTTGCAGCTTCAAAGACTGGCTTTGAGTGTTGCAATTGGCCACCTTGATTAGCATTGAATGGCCTTGCATCTTCAAAGACTGGCTTTGAATGTTGCAATTARCATTGAATGACCTTGCAGCTTCAAAGACTGGCTTTGAATGTTGCACTTGGCCACCTTGATTAGCATTGAATGGCCTTGCAGCTTCAAAGACTGGCTTTGAATGTCCTGAGGCTGCTGAGGGGGAAAAGGAAGAGGCTGAGTTAAAAAGAACTCCACAATTAAGACAGTAAATAAAGAACAACACTAAATAACCAGGAATATTCCAGACAGGAAACAATAAGGGCCAGCTAATTCCTCTCAACAAAGTATTCCCCCAGGCAGGAAGTAGCCAGTCTTTGAAGCTGCAAGGTTATTCAGTGCTAATCCAGCTGGCCAATTGCAACATTCACACTTGCTTCCAACAGACAAGAGTTCTTTCTCCCACCCTGGACATTCCACAGATATATAAACCTCACTTACTTAGTTTCCAACAGGCCTCACAACCTCTGAGGATGCCTGCTGTAGATGTGGGCGAAACATCAGGAGAGAATGCTTCTGGAACGTGACCAGACAGCTCGGAAAACCCGCAGTGATCCCGACCATGAAAGGCTTCGACAACACTTACTGATTTTCTTTTTGTAAAGTGATTGAATCTTAATTTGTAGTTTTATTATCTGTCACTGATACAGGAAAAGAGGCACTCAGCCCACCAAGCTCAACAGTAAAAATCCAAAGGAAACGGAGCAGCAGCAAGAAAAAACATGCTCAGAGGTACAGTGTATATGAAATGGGGTTTTCTATGAGATTGGGGAGAAAGGGGCTTTGTGGTGAAGATGGAAATAATGGGAAAATGTCGTATTTGAGACAGCAAAGGCCATCTAACATTCCTGCTTTACAGTACATATCCTGAATGGGCAAACTTGGGCCCTCCAGGTGTTTTGGACTTCAACTCCCACAATTCCTAACAGCCTATCGGCTGTTAGGAATTGTGAGAGTTGAAGTCCAAAACACCTGGAGGGCTCAAGTTTGCTCATGTCTGGTATACATTGTACTTACTTACTTAGGCGATCCGTCGTTGTCTGAGTAGTATAGTCTTCCAAGATCAGTGTACTGGCGGTGGGTATGTAGGTGACTGTGGAGCCCTATTCTTGATCTGCATCTTTTCCCACAGTGAGGGCATTGATTTCCAGGTGGAAGCTTTATCCTCCCTTATTTCTCTTAATAGGATTTCCAGGGCAAAGATGAAGATCAAGGGTGATAAGGGATACCCTTGTCGTGTACCCTTCTCAATTGAAAATTCCTCTGAACTACTCCCATTGATTATTAGTTTTGCTTTTTGATCGTCATATATTGCTCAGAAATTGAAAGCCGAAATCCATCTCCTGAAGAAGTAGTTTGAAAAAATCCCAATTGATGTTGTCGAACGCTTTTTCAGCGTCGACAGAGAGTAGCGCCACTTCCTTCTGGTGGTGTGTTTCATAATATTCCAGTGTGTCGAGAATGGTTCTCACATTGTCTTCGATGTTTCATTGGGTAGAAAACCATTTTGATCGTCCCCCACCCAGTCCATCAAGAAGGTTTTGAATCTGTTAGCTAGAATGTTAGAGAAGATTTTATAATCATTGTTTAGTAATGAGATAATGTTACACCATTAAGCTGTATCTCTGGCATTGCAGAGGGATTGGATGGTGCCTGCTGGAAGAGCATTTTGGTTTTCTTGATGTTGAGTGACAGGCTGAGCTTCTCGTATGCTTCTGCAACGGTGTTTAGAGTGACTTGTAGGTTTTCTTCTGAATGTGCACAGACTACATATACATCGTAACCTGGGCAAAAGTGCCAGGACCCCATCCCAGTTTTCCCTTTTCTTTCAGAAAACACCCTGTTCAGACTTCCCCCGGCTACTCCCCAACCTTTTTTGAGCAAAAGGACACAGGACGCAAATCCTTACGCATCTTCTCCCGCCAGAGTAAAGATCTGGTAAGTTCTTTGTTGGATGGAAGGGCCTCTTGCAACCTACAGGGCCTTTTCACAAAGCCATGACAGCAAAGCTCATTCCATGCAGAGGCTTTCAAAGCCAGTTTCGCCCCAACTTTGTCACCCCATCCTCTGTCTAGATTAGTGTTTCTCAACCTGGGGGTTGGGACCCCGGGGGGGGGGGTCGTGAGGGGGTGCCAAAGGGGTCACCAAAGACCATCAATTAAACAAAATATTTTCTGTATTGTCGAAGGTTTTCATGGCCGGAATCACTGAGTTGTTGTAGGTTTTTTCAGGCTATATGGCCATGTTCTAGAGGCATTCTCTCCTGACATTTTGCCTGCACCTATGGCAAGCATCCTCAGAGGTAGTGAGGTCTATTGGAACTAGGAAAATGGGTTTATATATATGTGGAATGACCAGGGTGGGACAAAGGACACTTCTCTCACTTCTTCAGGAGTCTACCGTATACCATGCAGCTGTGGACAAGTCTATATAGGGACCACCAAACACAGCATTGCCCAAACACAAATCAAGAGACATGAAAGGCACTGCACACTACTTCAACCAGAGAAGTCAGCCATAACAGAACACCTGATGAACCAACCTGGACACAGCTTATTATTTGAGAACACAGAAATGCTGGACCACTCTCACAACCACCATGTCAGACTACACAGAGAAGCCATTGAAATCCACAAGCATGTGGACAATTTCAACAGAAAGGAAGAAACCATGAAAATGAACAAAATCTGGCTACCAGTATTAAAAAACTCTACAATTACAACAGCAAAACAACAGAGAGGAAACAATCTGGGACATCTAATCACCTCTCAACAACTCTCAACAAAAGATTGCCCCAGGCACTGCCAGGCCATCAAATGCTAATCAAGGTGATCAGCTGAAACATTCACTAGCTGCAACAGACAAGTGTCCTTTGTCCCACCCTGGACATTCCACAGATATATAAACCCCACTTGCCTAGTTTCCAACAGATCTCACAACCTCTGAGGATGCCTGCCATAGATGTGGGTGAAACATCAGGAGAGAATGCTTCTGGAACATGGCCAGACAGCCCAGAAAACTTACAGCAACCCAATGATTCTGGCCATGAAAGCCTTCGACAACAAAATTGAAATCATAAGAACAGTGAATGCTAATAAAAATAAAATTCAGCCCTGGCTGCATTTTGGAAGAAGCCTTCAAATGATCTGATAAATGGCTTAACTTACCTGGTTGTTTCATTTCACATGTGCATATTAATTTGGGAGGGGAGGGGAGCTTGCTGAAACATGTTGCAGAAGCTCTTCATTGTTTGCAATGCAGGCACCTATCTCTATTATTTCCATGTTATTTTTCCCTCTAGGAAAAATTTTTCTCCTTTGTTGTTCACTGAGAAATATATATTATCTGGTTATGATCTCTGCACATCCCATTCCAACCAGCAGAGGGCAGCAAATGTCTGATCTCAAAAGAATGCAACCTTTAGCTAAACAAAAATTAATATAATTAGACTCTACAATAAATGCAATTGTAATTTAACTTCTCATATAACTATTTATCATGTAATCACTCATATCGCTATGACTATTTTATATAGTCATATAAAATGGGCAAGACATTTTAAAACTCCCTGTACAGAATTAACAAATACAGCACATTTTTCCATCAATGGTCAATGTTGGGCGTGTGGGCTTATTAACAAAAGACTCTCCTCATAAATACACAGCAGAGTAACTTATTAGCAGCAGTGTGACCCAGCACCAGTAGCCCAAAGTGATAAAAAGAACAAAAACACAGAGACCAATGTTATCTCTTCCATAGGAGGATTTTCTTTGTAGTAAAATAATGTGGTTGCGCTATTTACAACAACAAAGTCTCCATAACACAAATAAAGTTCTTTATACTTCCTTCTTTGCTTCCGCATTGCGCTTCCTTCTCATGCAGATAAACAGCTTCGCTCTCACAGAGCCACTTCTCACACCGATGTTACACAGAAGCTTCACATAGTAGCTTTACACACAACAGCCTTCACACTGGAGCATCACACACAATGGCCTTCAACTTGGGGCTTCCCTCACTGAAGCTTCTCACACACCAGGCCTACTCACACTGAGGCCTACTCACACTGAGACCTACCTCACACTGAGGCCTCTCTCTCACCGAAGCTTCTCACACACCAGGCCTACTCACACCAGTGGCTACTAGCACTGAGGCCTACTTCACACTGAGGCCTTTCCCCCACTGAGGTCTTCGCACACTGAGAGCTCTCTCACACTGACACCTTCCATATACTGAGGCGAACTAACACTGAGTCCTACTCATACTGAGGTCTTTCTTCCACAGAGACCTCTCACAGACTGAGGTTACTAAGCTATAGGCACACCTGCTTATGAGGGTTGAATGAAAAGTAATGCCTCCACCTTCGTAACTCCTCAACGGATAGCAGTACTGGTATGCGGCAGGTACTGGCTTGTTCAGTAGACTCTCCTCTACAGTTCCGTTTTGGCAGGAAGCCTTAGCATTGAATGGTTGTGTTGTTAAAGTGCGAAGTATTGAACCCTGCGCAGACGGTCGTTCAATGCGACTTAAGCAACGTGCAATCATTGAATTCTTGACAGCAGAAGGTGTCACCCCAAAGGAGATTCATCAGAGAATGCAAGCTGTTTATGGTGATTGTGTTGATGTGAGTACTGTGCATCGTTGGGAGTAAGTTTAAAGATGTTGAGGTGACACCTTCTGCTGTCAAGAATTCAATGACTGCACGTTGCTTAAGTCGCATTGACCGACTGTCTGCACAGGGTTCCATACTTCGCACTTTAACAACACAACTGTTCAATGCTAAGGCTTCTGCCAAAATGGAACTGTAGAGGAGAGTCTACTGAACAAGCCAGTACCTGCCACATACCAGTACTGCCATCTGTTGAGGAGTTACGAAGGTGGAGGCATTAATTTTCACTTTAACAACACAACCGTTCAATGCTAAGGCTTCTTGCCAAAATGGAACTGTAGAGGAGAGTCTACTGAACAAGCCAGTACCTACCGCATACCAGTACTGCCATCTGTTGAGGAGTTACGAAGTTGAAGACATTACTTTTCACTTTAACAACACAACCGTTCAATGCTAAGGCTTCTTGCCAAAATGGAACTGTAGAGGAGAGTCTACTGAACAAGCCAGTACCTGCCGCATACCAGTACTGCCATCTGTTGAGGAGTTACAAAGGTGGAGGCATTACTTTTCACTTTAAAAACACAACCGTTCAATGCTAAGGCTTCCTGCCAAAATGGAATTGTAGAGGAGAGTCTACTGAACAAGCCAGTACCTGCTGCATACCAGTACTGCCATCTGTTGAGGAGTTACGAAGGTGGAGGCATTACTTTTCACTTTAACAACACAACTGTTCAATGCTAAGGCTTCCTGCCAAAATGGAACTGTAGAGGAGAGTCTACTGAACAAGCCAGTACCTGCCGCATACCAGTACTGCCATCTGTTGAGGAGTTACGAAGGTGGAGGCATTACTTTTCATTCAACCCTCGTATATTGGACTGTAGCTTTTGCCGAGTCATTGCATCCAGTTAACTCTTTCAGTGATTTACTCACATTTTTGTAATTAAAAATACCTAGTTAATTTTTAATATATCTGACAGTTAATTCCCAGGGAGCCATCACAATTAGAAAGTCTCCACTTGCCTCCAGAAGGACAGATTTTACTGAGCGGTTGTGGTACTTGGATTCCTTATTACTTACTCCTATTTTTAAAACTCACCCAGACACTTCCTTCCACCTCTGCCAAGGCAGGAGAACCAAGCAGCTGGCTTCTGATGAAGAAGATGGTCCCAGAGACTATTGAAAGTCCCACCTCCCAACAGAAATGGGCCCAGCTGCAGTCATACAGGTTCAAAGAAAGTGCAACAGGTAAGGCCATTTCACAGAACCTGCTGTTTCCTGAACATTCAGGTTTTCTGGATTTTTAATCTTTAAATGGCAAAAGGAGAAGCTCAGCAGGTGTGGAATGATCTCAAAACTTCTAGCTGCATCACTAGAAGTAGGTATAGGAACCATGATATAGTTATTTATCAGTTTTGCATCATGTTTTCATATCTATTGATTTGTGCCCCTTTTGGATCCTGTTGTCAAAAGAAACTATTAATAACTTCTTCTAAAAATAATTAGTTATTAAACTATTCCCCCTGGAATAATAACAATCACAGCAGCTGTCGCAGTATTTAGCTGCTGATTATTTATTTATTTGTATACTAGCCGTCCCCTGCCATGCGTTGCTGTGGCACAGTCGGTGTATATGTGTTCTGATTGTGTATATATATGTGTGTGTGTGTATATATATTTGTGTATATGTGTGTTTGCGTATATATGTGATAGTGCCAGGAGATTTGAATTCCTTTTCTTGCACTGCTCGTTTGCATGAATCTATTTAAGCCATGCATTTGGCAATCAGGTAGCTTCCCCAGGTTGCAGTCATAGGTTCAGTAACCTGTCAATCATCGTTAGAGTCTTTAGGCCCGCCCCTTTCCCCAGGGTTTTGGAGGGAAAGGAGGGCTTTTGTTCAGTCTCACTGTTTGAAGCCCAACAGCAGGATGTGTGGGATTCTCTTTCCCACCTGCACAAAAGCTTCATTTCTCACAGCTTTTGCTGGGAGAATACAGCCAGCCTTTGCTGGAGCAACAGCAGGTAGCTTCCCCAGGTTGCAGTCATAGGTTCAGTAACCTGTCAATCATCGTTAGAGTCTTTAGGCCCGCCCCTTTCCCCAGGGTTTTGGAGGGAAAGGAGGGCTTTTGTTCAGTCTCACTGTTTGAAGCCTAACAGCAGGATGTGTGGGATTCTCTTTCCCACCTGCACAAAAGCTTTATTTCTCACAGCTTTTGCTGAGAGAATACAGCCAACGTTTGCTGAAGCAACAGGACAGTTCCTACAGCCTTTGTGGAGAAACTAAAGGACACCTTTTCAGCTTGGCAGATCTACAGGAACCTTGCCTGGTAAGGGGCCACTCAGGCTATCCATAAAGCAGCTTGGAGCCGGGAGTAGGGGCCTCATGCCAGCAAGGTAAAGAGAGATTGCCCAGGGAGGGGTCAAAGGATTTCCCTAAGGAAGAAAGGAGCAGTTTACCACCAGTTGCCTGCCCCCTTGTTGGCAGATTGAGGAAGCTACCGGTTTTCCAAAGTTACAAAGTGTTTAATTCATTTGTTTGAAGATTTAAGCCCAAATAAAGAACTTTATTGAATCTATCTTGAGCCTCAATAGATCTTTGTGTTGGGAAGTCTAAAGGGCCCTTCAGCTGAGGCACCCCGGCGTCCCGTTGGGCATACAGAGAGCACGTCCTGTAAACAGACATTATTTCAGGTCCAGCGTGCGACAGCACAATGTGTGTGTGTGTGGTTTTGCGCATGTGTTGTAATGTGTGTGTGTTTTTTTTTTACTTTTTAAGTCTCCTTTTCAGTGTTTTTATGAGTGATGGTCACTTGATACATGTCTTGTGTCCAAATTTGGTCTCAATTCGTCCAGTGGTTTTTGAGTTATGTTAATCCCACAAATGAACATTACATTTTTATTTATATAGACTAGCTGTACCCGCCACGGATTGCTGTGGCCAACCTTCTCTCCCTCTTTTTCTCCTCCTTTCTGTCTCTCCTTCCTTCCCTCCATCTTTCCTTCCCTCCCTCTTTTTCTTTCCCTTCTTCTTTCTTCCTTCTCTACCTGTTTCTTTTCTCTTTGGTTCCATCCTTCCTTGTCTCTTTCCTTCCTTCCTTCCTTCCCTCCCTCTTTCTCTTTCGTTCCTTCTCTCCTTCCTTCCCTCTTTCACTTTTTTATTTCCTTCTCTCCTTCTTTCCTTCCTTTCTTTCCTTTTGTCCTTCTTTCCCTCGTTCTCTCCCTCTTTCTTTCCTTCCTTCTCCCTTTCTGTGTGTTTTGTGTGTGCATATCTTTGTGTATATGTGTGCATGTGTTGTAATGGTTTTTTATTAATTTTTTTGGCTTTTAAGTCTCTTCTGCTGTATTTTCCAGTGTTTTTGTGAGAGATGGTCACTTGTTGGTCTGATACGTGTATTGTGTATGAATTTGGTGTCAATTCGTCCAGTGGCTTTTGAGTTATGCTAATCTCACAAACTAACATTATATTGGGTTATTGTAGGTTTTTTTCGGGCTATATGGCCATGTTCTAGAGGCATTCTCTCCTGACATTTCACCTGGATCTATGGCAAGCATCCTCAGAGGTTGTGAGGTCTGTTGGAACGAGGAAAAAGGGTTTATATATCTGTGCAATGACCAGGGTGGGACAAAGGACTCTTGTCTGTTAGGAGCTAGGTGTGAATGTTTCAACTGATCACCTTGATTAGCATTTAATGGCCTGGCAGTGCCTGGAGCAATCTTTTGTTGAGAGGTGATTAGATGTCCTTGTTTGTTTCCTCTCTGTTGTTGTACTGTTCTAATTTTAGAGGGTTTTTTTTTTAATACTGGTAGCCGGATTTTGTTCATTTTCATGGTTTCCTCCTTTCTGTTGAAATTGTCCACATGCCTCTTGTGGATTTCAGTGGCTTCTCTGTGTAGTCTGACATTGTGATTGTTAGAGTGGTCCAGCATTTCTGTGTTCTCAAATAATATGCTGTGTCCAGCATAGCAGGTGCTCTGCTATGGCTGACTTCTCTGGTTGAAGTAGTCTGCAGTGCCTTTCATGTTCCTTGATTCGTGTTTGGGCAATGCTGTGATTGGTGGTCCCTATGTAGACTTGTCCACAGCTGCATGGTATACGGTAGACTCCTGCAGAAGCTAGTTGAAATATTCACACCTAGCTCCAACAGACAAGAGTCCTTTGTCTCACCCTGGTCATTCCACAGATATATAAACCCTTTTTCCTAGTTCACACCGAGCACAATTCAAAGTGCTGGTGTTAACCTATAAAGCCCTAAACGACTCCCGCCCTGTTTACCTCTCCGAATGTATTATCTCCTATGAACCATCAAGATTATTAAGAACGTCTGGAGAGGCCCTGCTCTCGGTCCCACCGGCCTCGCAAGCGCGTCTGGTGGGGACGAGGGACAGGGCCTTCTCGGTGGTGGCCCCTCGACTCTGGAACTCTCTCCCACTGGAGATCAGAACCGCCCCGTCTATCCTGACATTTGGAAACAGGTGAAGACTTGGTTATGGAGACAGGCATTCGACGAGTGAGCCAACACCCTGAGATATGGATGGAGGATGATGAGCAACGATTTTAGTGTGACGACTGACCATTATAGTTATTGATTGTAATTGCTGTTTTAATGTTTTACTGTAATATGTATTATGATGTTTTATTGATTGTATGTGATATTATGGTTGGAAACCGGTCTGAGTCCCTCAAGAGCGGTGAGAAGGTCGGTATACAAAACTTTTAAATAAATAAATAAATAATAAAAGCGTACCAACAGACCTCACTACCTCTGAGGATGCTTGCCATAGATGCAGGCGAAACGTCAGGAGAAAATGCCTCTAGAACATGGCCATATAGCCCGAAAAAACCTACAATAACCCAGTGATTCCGGCCATGAAAGCCTTCGACAATACATTAACATTACATTTTTATTTATATAGATTTAGGCTTTCCAAGACAGTTGTCCAAAGGAAGCAATTGCACCCCTATCTCTACAAAACCGGAGACTCCACATGTGGCTGTGAAATGTAAAAACTGTAAGGTGCCAAGCCCGGGCTCTGATTACGTCATCTCTGGATGCCAAGAGTTGGGTTTGGACGACGGGTTTGAAAACAGAGGGGTATTGGACAAGGCTGGCTATTTGGTAAGGAAGACCCAACCGTTGGCTCCTCCGGCCAAGCAAGACAAGCCTATCCGTCGGTCGTTGAGTTGGTCTGAAGGTCTGTCAATGAAAATCCCCACCGAAGAAACAGATTTCTCTCCAGACGAAATTCCTCTGAAACCTGGGCAAGGTGAGGCCTTCCCATTTGACCTACCAGATGCAGCTCAACTCGATATGGAAGTCTTAGTGGCTGGCGTGAGGCAGCTGGGCATCCCTGGTGTGTGTGTAACACCGACGGAGAGCTGTGATCCCGGTTGCCCAGAGAATGGGCCTTGCAATCCACTTACCTCCACACCAAACCTGTGTGATAGCCATATCCCTCTTGGTGAAGGCCTCCATCAACTCAACGAGGTGCCCAAAAGCAGGCTCAAGCACCTGACCCTCAATTTTCAAGCCAGCGAGACAGCCAAGGTTCCCAAACGTAAAGGCGGGCGCCGGTTTGGTCGCTCGATCAGCCATGAAAGTGGCCTGCCCTTGCAGGCTGAACAAGAGCTGCCCACAGGGCAGAGCGGCTATGCCAAGAAGGGGGCCTCTGTCCAGTCTCCCAGGAGCCCCTTGCAGACCTTCAAGGCTTACGGGAGGCAAATCTTCATAAGCCGCAAACATATCATGATGTCTTTTGCTGGGCTTCTAGGCAAAAAGGAGGCGCCATGCCCTCGGGACACGGAAGGACCAACGGTGGCCACACCAAAACCCTAACTAGGAAGGAAAACAAAATAAGGTAGTAATAATAGTCTCCCAGACTCTGCCCTTGGGTAAAGCGTAGATCTTTGTCAATAATAATAATAATAAAACAGATGTGTAGCAAAACCTGGCCCAATGTACTCATCCGTTTCGCCTGCTGGGATTAGAGTTCTATTTCTGGCTGCTATTACAGGTGGAACATTTAGTTTGCACGGCCCAACTTCATTGCATCTCCTTGTAGCTTTTTGGCACAGTTTTGGGTAGCAGGAATTCGTAAGGGTGGTAGGTTTCTAACAGCTATTTTCTCCAAAATAAATAATCCTTCCCTTAAGACGAGAGCAATGTTGGCCCTGGTCTCCCGGCCTTCACGTGGTCCATTCTGTTGCCCTTAAGTCCATCCTTTCCTTTTCCTGCCATTTCACTTTGTGCTCTTGTACAACATCAGTGTATAGCAAACCATATTTTGATTGGGTTGTTGTAGGTTTTTCCGGGCTATATGGCCATGTTCTAGAGGCATTTCTCCTGACGTTTCGCCTGCATCTATGGCAAGTAGGATGCTTGCCATAGATGCAGGCGAAAGGTCAGGAGAGAATGCCTCTAGAACATGGCCATATAGCCTGGAAAAACCTACAACAACCCAGGCCATGAAATATTTTTCTCTAAGTGGGTTGTTGTAGGTTTTTGGGCTATATGGCCATGTTCTAGAGGCATTCTCTCCTGACGTTTCGCCGGCATCTATGGCAAGCATCCTCAGAGGTAGTGAGGTCTGTTGGAACGCAGGCGAAACGTCAGGAGAAATGCCTCTAGAACATGGCCATATAGCCCGAAAAACCTACAACAACCCAGTGATTCGGCCATGAAAGCCTTCGACAATACATATGATTTGAGTGAAAAATATATTTAGTCATCCTTCCGCCATCCTGCTCTCCATCCAAATAAGCTACCTCTAGTGGCCTTGAATGACCACGGCTGTGTGTTTTTGTTTTGAATTGTTTTGAATTATTGTATCCGCAATAATATTATTTTGCTATTGGGCATATGATTTACAGCCAGTGAGAACAAGTTGTTTGGCTCCTCGGACTTGCAGTTTATAGCAAAGATAAAATGGAATATAATTTCAACTCCTGACATGTATTCTTCCCCAAATTACAGTGATTGCAAAAGGGATACTAAGACACAAATATAAATCAATTATGTTATGCATACGACAGAATAACTTTTCTCAAACCTGGTGTTTGCCAAATGTGTTGCACCACAATAAAAAAAGGCGTATAGTCCAATACAACTGAAGGACTTCACCAGGTTGGGAAAGAAATGGAGCTGGTGTTTGTATGCACCTCATTTCTTCAATCCTCCTTTAGAAAGGTGACATTTCTAATATACTCTGTAAATTTTATAATGATTGGTGTGTTTGTCTCTCATGTGCCTTTTCTTAAACCTACCACAAAATAATTAAAAGCAAGAAAAATCATGTGATTGGTCTTCTCTTAAACGATATCTTCCTCTTTTACATCACTGTAGGTATATATAGCAGTTCGAAAACATGCAAATGTGAGTGTTGTTGTTCATTCGTTCAGTCGTCTCCGACTCTTCGTGACCTCAGCCCACGCCAGAGCTCCCTGTCGGCCGTCACCCCCCAGCTCCTTCACGGTCAAGCCAGTCACTTCAAGGATGCCATCCATCCATCTTGCCCTTGGTCGGCCCCTCTTCCTTTTGCCTTCCACTTTCCCCAGCATAATTGTCTTCTCTAGGCTTTCCTGTCTTCTCATGATGTGGCCAAAGTACTTCAACTTTGTCTCTAGTATCTTTCCCTCCAGTGAGCAGCCGGGCTTTATTTCCTGGAGGATGGACTGGTTGGATCTTCTCGCAGTCCAAGGCACTCTCAGAACTTTCCTCCAGCACCACAGCTCAAAAGCATCGATCTTCCTTCGCTCAGCCTTCCCTAAGGTCCAGCTCTCACATCCGTAGGTGACTACAGGGAATACCATGGCTTTGACTAGGCAATGGATCTTTGTTGCCAGAGTGATGTCTCTACTCTTTACTATTTTATCGAGACTGGACATTGCTCTCCTCCCAAGAAGGAAGCGTCTTCTGATTTCCTGGCCACAGTCTGCATCTGCAGTAATCTTTGTGCCTAGAAATACAAAGTCTGTCACGGCCTCCACAATTTCTCCCTCTATTTTCCAGATCAATAATAATAATAATAATAATAAAAATAATCTTTATTTGTACCCCGCTACCATCTCCCCAAGGGACTCGGTGCAGCTTACATGAGGCCAAGCCCACAATACGTCAATAAACAAAAGCAATAACAATAATCAAAATACAATACAATTAATATAACAATTTAAAAAAACCAATCAGGGTCATCGAATCACCTCTCAACAAAAGATTGCTCCAGGCACTTCCAGGCTACCCAATGCTAATCAAGGTGGTCAGTTGAAACATTCACACCTAGGTTGTTGTAGGTTTTTTCGGGCTATATGACCATGGTCTAGAGCAGTGATGGGCAACCTTTTGCGGTTGGTGTGTCAAAATTCGCCAAAAACCTGAGCATAACTTGGGTGGGGTGTCACTTCAAAAAAAAATGGCAATATTTATAGTTTAAATAAGAAAAATGTATAATCCATGCTGAGTTATAGAGTGAACAATGCTCAAATGTGCAGATGTTATATTTGTAGAGCCTTTTACAAATTTAAGGATGGAATTAGTTTGGTTCTTATAAGGTGTACTTCTCTGTGTCTGCGTGTCATCAAAAATAGCCATGCGTGTCAGTGCTGACACGAGTGCCATAGGTTCACCATCACGGGTCTAGAGGCATTCACACCTAGCTCCAGCAGACAAGAGTCCTTTGTCCCACCCTGGTCTTTCCACAGATATTTAAACCCTTTTTCCTATTTCCAACAGACCTCACTACCTCTGAGGATCCTTGCCATAGATGCAGGTGAAATGTCAGGAGAGAATGCCTCTAGAACATGGCCATATAGCCCGGAAAAACCTACAACAACCCACAATTAATATAAATCACATAAACAAAAAATAATAATAAATAAACAATCAACAGAAACAGACAAGGTACTGCTCTGGCGGGAAGGTAACGGCACTCTATGTAGTCATGCCTGCCACATGACCTTGGTGGTGTCTACGGACAACGCTGGTTCTTCGGCTTAGAAATGGAGATGATCTCCAGCCTCCCGAGTCGGACACGACTGGACTTGTGAGACATCACAACCTCTGAGGATGCTTGCCATAGATGCAGGCGAAACGTCAGGAGAGAATGCTTCTAGAACATGGCCATATAGCCCAAAAAACCTACAACAACCCATCCACAGTAATTTATTTGCAGAACGATTCTTCTTTTGTTAAGTCAAATTATGCAGCATATGAACCCAAAGAGTTTATGCTTTTTAGTTTATGGGTGGGCAAAGTCGCCCCCGCAGCACATAATATATAGGAGCAATAGTTAATTTCTCCATGATTACTACGGCAATAATAGCTGAGCATTTCCATAGAGATCTTTCTGAGTGTTCAGAAGTGGTCCCAAGGCATTCTCAGAGAAATCCTTATAGGAAGTGTACACTGCGCTGCTAAATCTTGAACCAACTCAGTGATGAAAACTGGATATGCGTATGGCCAAGCAAGAGGACAAAGGGGGAAGAGTGGGAAGATTGCTAGTTGACCTACATTACCAGCTGTACATAATAATTACCAATCATAAGGTTTTCCTTCAACACACACACTTGGTCCTGCTACAACTTACTGTAACATACCCGACATGCCCAAATTTGAATACTGGTGGGGTAGAGAGGGAATTTATTTTGTCATTTGGGAGTTGTAGTTGCTGGGATTTATAGTTCACCTACAATCAAAGAGCATTCTGAACTCCACCAACGATGGAATTGAACCAAACTTGGCACACAGAACTCCCATGACCAACAGAAAATACTGGAAGGGTTTGGTGGGCATTGACCTTGATTTTTGGAGTTGTAGTTCACCTACATCCAGAGAGCACTGTGGACTCAAACAACGATGGATCTGGACCGAACTTGGCACAAATACTCAATATGCCCAATTGTGAACATTGGTGGAGTTTGGGGAAAATAGACCTTGACATTGGAGTTGTAGTTGCTGGGATTTATAGTTCACCTACAATCAAAGAGCATTCTGAACCCCACCAACGATAGAATTGGGCCAAACTTCCCACAACTCCCATGACCAACAGAAAATACTGGAAGGGTTTGGTGAGCATGGACTTGAGTTTTGGAGTGTAGTTCTCCTACATACAGAGAGCACTGTGGACTCAAACAATGATGGATCTGGACCAAACTTGGCAGAATATAATATGCCCAAATGTGAACACTGGTGGAAGTTTGGGGAAAAAAGATCTTGAAATTTGGGAGTTGTAGTTGCTGGGATTTATAGTTCACCTACAATCAAAGAGCATTCTGAACCCCACCAATGATAGAATTGGGCCAAACTTTGCACACATAACCCCCATCAGGAACAGAAAATGCTGTGTTTTCTGATGGTCTTTGATGACCCCTTTGACACTCCCCTCATGAACCCCAATTTGAGAAATACTGCTTTACAGCTTACTTAAATTGCTGCAAACTGAGCTCTATGTGAAACAGCAATTTTTGCTTTTGTTGGAAGTCTGACTTGGCTACGGTGGTCCACGATTTGGTTTCATCCCGTTTAGATTACTGCAACGCTCTCTACGTGGCGCTGCCTCTGAAGACTGCCCGGAAGCTGCAGCTAGACCAACTCTCGGCAGCCAGATTTCTAACGGGTGCTGGGTACAGGGAGCATACAACCCCTCTGTTACGCCAGCTCCACTGGCTGCTGATTAGCTTCCGAGCACAATTCAAAGTGCTGGTTTTGACCTACAAAGCCCTAAACGACTCTGGCCCTGTTTATCTGTCCGAACGGATTCTCCCCTACGAACCATCAAGGTCTTTAAGATCTTCTGCTCTCAATCCCACCACTGTCACAATCGCAGTTGGTGGGGACGAGAGACAGGGCCTTCTTGATGGTGGCTCCCCAGCTTTGGAACTCCCTCCCACAGGAGATTAGAACTGCTCCCTCCCTCCTGACGTTCAGGAAGCTAACAAAGACTTGGCTATGGAATGCGGCCTTTGATAACTGAGTCAACTTTGGTCCACATGGAAGGAGAGTGAATAACTGTGAATTATGACCAGGAACGCTTTGACGACGTGGCTATGTGATTGTGATGATGATGATGTTGTATTGTAATATGTTTTTAATTGTGTAATGATGAAGCATTGTGTGGTTTGTATTTTTGTATATGAACACATGTTGTGAACCGGATCTGAGTCCCTCTTGTAGGTGAGAAGATCGGTATAGAAAACTTTTAAATAAATTAATTAATTAATGGGAGAATTGGGGACGGAATCTTTAGCCTGAGTCCAGTTGGCTCAGGCAAAAGCAAACTGCTGCATCCTCTGCTGGCTTGTGTCTCCTTCCTTCTTCGTAACTTTGTCCCCCTTGACGACACTCTGACGTTGTCTGGCCTCATGCATTACGGTTTGCAACCTTGGAAGGGATGCCAAAATCACTCCATTGCTTTGACATATGCTGCTGTTTGCTACTCTGCCACTGGAATGACTCTGCAGAATTGAAAAAGAAGGTGGAAAAAATATTATTCTCCTTGCTGTTTTTGGTCTTGTTTGGTTTCGCAAGTGATACATCGGCTGCCGCTCTCCAAACGAAGGCTGTGTGCATGCATCTCATAACCCTCCCCTTCGGTGTTTCCCAAAATGAACACTTATCAGAGCTGGGGAATTGGGTGCTTCCTTGGAATTTTTCACACTGCCAGTTGGAAACTTCTCTGCTGCTGGCGGTGGGCCAGGATCTGGAAAGCTAGCACAACAAAAGGCTAGCTTTTGGCCAGGATCCAAATTCATCCAAGGAAAGCCAACGGTCCCACTCTCTCAGCTCAGAGGAAAGCAATGGCAAACTGCCTCTGTAGAAATCCTGCTGTAAAAAGGCGAGAATTAGGGTTTTTAGTTAATGTGAAGGCATATAAGAACACATTTCATAGAAACATATGAGGGTTGAATGAAAAGTAATGCCTCCACCTTCGTAACTCCGCAACAGATGGAAGTACTGCTATACGGCTAGTACTGGCTTGTTCAGTAGACCCTCCTCTACAGTTCCATTTTGGCGGGAAGCCTTAGCATTGAACGGTTGTATTGTTAAAGTGTGAATTATTATTATTATTATTATTATTATTATTATTATTATTATTATTATCTTTATTTATACCCCGCTAACATCTCCCGAAGGACTCAGTGCGGCTTACAAAAGGCCAAGGCCCTCAATAAAACAACAGCATAACAAATACAACAATAAAACAGACAACAATAGAACACGAGGAAGAACTTCCTGACTGTGAGAGCCGTTCAGCAGTGGAACTCTCTGCCCCGGAGTGTGGTGGAGGCTCCTTCTTTGGAACCTTTTAAACAGAGGCTGGATGGCCATCTGTCAGGGATGATTTGAATGCAATATTCCTGCTTCTTGGCAGGGGGTTGGACTGGATGGCCCATGAGGTCTCGTCCAACTCTTTGATTTTATGATTCTATGATTCTAACTCATAAAGCAACCAATAAACATTAAAGCAATAACAGTAAAACATCAAAACAATACATCATGACACATTTAAAACTTGGGCTGGGCCAAATGTAATGAATAAAATTTAAAAGTGCTGGACATGACAGGTGAAATGTAAGGATTTTAGGGTAGGTGCGATGTGCAGACAATCTTAAATCTCTAATGAAGTGCGTTTGGGACATGATGCTGGGAGTTTCCTATTCTGGAAAGGCACACTGGAACAGCCAGGTCTTCAAGCTCTTCCTAAAGACTGCCAACGTTGGGGCTTGTCTGATGTCCTTGGGGAGAGAGTTCCAGAATCGGGGGGCCACCACAGAGAAGGCCCTGTCCCTCGTCTGAAACAAAAAACAGAATATAGAAAAAAGAGAGGAAACGATAGTAACACAAAGATACAAAAAAGAAAAGGAAGAACCCACATGGATGATAGGAAGTCAATAAGTATATTTTATATATATATATATATATATATATATACTTCTACATTTTTCTTTTCTTCTCTCTCCCCTTTCTTCTTTCCCCTGTTTTTTATTATCTGTTTCTTTTTTTCTATCCAAACATTTATATATATATATATATATATATATATATATATATATATATATATATCAAAATTATAAAAAAAAAAAAAATATATATATAATAGCAAAAAAGAAACATAATAAAAAGTAATATATAATAATAAAAATTATATATATATATATATATATATATATATATATATATATCTGTTTTTAAGGAACATTTTCAATACAGATTGTTTTTTTTTTAAAAAAAAGGAGATTCCACCTGAACATGAGGAAGAACTTCCTGACTGTGAGAGCTGTTCAACAGTGGAACTCTCTGCCCGGAGTGTGGTGGAGGCTCCTTCTTTGGAGGCTTTTAAACAGAGGCTGGATGGCCATGTTTGCTATAAATATATATTACTTTTAAGGAAAATTTTCAATAAAGATTTTTTTTTTTAAAAAAAAGGAGGTTCCACCTGAACATGAGGAAGAACTTCCTGTCTGTGAGAGCTATTCAGCAGTGGAACTCTCTGCCTCGGAGTGTGGTGGAAGCTCCTTCTTTGGAGGCTTTGAACCAGAGGCTGGATGGGGTCCTTTGTATATATATTCTGTTTTTAAGGAAAAATTTCAATATTTTTTTTTTTAAAAAAAGAGATTCCACCTGAACACGAGGAAGAACTTCCTGACTGTGAGAGCTGTTTAGCAGTGGAACTCTCTGCCCCAGGAGTGTGGTAGAGCTGAGGCTTTTAGACAGAGGCTGGATGGGGTGCTTTGAATATATATATATATTCTGTTTATAAGGAAAATTTTCAATAAAGATAGATATATTTTTTTAAAAAGGAGATTCCACCTGAACATGAGGAAGAACTTCCTGACTGTGAGAGCAGTTCAGCAGTGGAACTCTCTGCCTCAGAGTGTGGTGGAGGCTCCTTCTTTGGAAGCTTTTAAACAGAGGCTGGATGGGCTGCTTTGAATATATATAACTGTTTTTATGGAAAAAATTCAATAAAAATTATTATTATTATTATTATTATTATTATTATTATTATTTTAAGAAGGAGATTTTACCTGAACACGAGAAAGAACTTCCTGACTGTGAGAGCTGTTCAGCAGTGGAACTCTCTGCCCCAGAAGTGTGGTAGAGCCGAGGCTTCTTCTTTGGAGGCTTTTGCTACCCCTCTATTCCACTTTGGTTAGACCACATGTGAATATTGTGTCCAATTCTGGGCACCACAATTCAAGAGAGATATTGACAAGCTGGAATGTGTCCAGAGGAGGGCGACTAAAATGATCAAGGGTCTGGAGAACAAGCCCTATGAGGAGTGGCTTAGGGAACTGGGCATGTTTAGCCTGAAGGAGAGAAGGCTGAGAGGAGATATGATAGCCATGTATAAATATGTGAGGAGTGAGGAGAAGCCACAGGGGGAGGAGGGAGCAAGCTTGTTTTCTGCTGCCCTGGAGACTAGGATGCAAGGGAGCAATGGCTTCAAACTACAAGAGGAGATTCCATCTGAACATTAGGAAGAACTTCCTGACTGTGAGAGCTGTTCAGCAGTGGAACTCTCTGCCCCGGAGTGTGGTGGAGGCTCCTTCTTTGGAAGCTTTTAAACAGAGGCTGGATGGCCATCTGTGAGGGGTGATTTGAATGCAATATTCCTGCTTCTTGGCAGAGGGTTGGACTGGATGGCCCAAGAGAGGAGATTCCATCTGAACATGAGCAAGAACTTCCTGACTGTGAGAGCCGTTCAGCAGTGGAACTCTCTGCCCTGGAGTGTGGTGGAGGCTCCTTCTTTGGAAGCTTTTAAGCAGAGGCTGGATGGCATCTGTGAGGGGTGATTTGAATGCAATATTCCTGCTTCTTGGCAGAGGGTTGGACTGGATGGCCCAAGAGAGGAGATTCCATCTGAACATGAGCAAGAACTTCCTGACTGTGAGAGCGTTCAGCAGTGGAACTCTCTGCCCCGGAGTGTGGTGGAGGCTCCTTCTTTGGAAGCTTTTAAACAGAGGCTGGATGGCCATCTGTCAGGGGTGATTTGAATGCAATATTCCTGCTTCTTGGCAGGATGGGGTTGGACTGGAGGCCCAGGAGGTCTCTTCCAACTCTTTGATTCTATGATAAACAGAGGCTGGATGACCATCTGTCGGGAGTGCTTTGAATATGATTTTCCTGCTTCTTGGCAGAATGGGGTTGGACTGGATGGCCCAGGAGGGTCTCTTCCAGCTCTAGGATCCTGCCTGGGGTTAGCTGCACCTTGAGATAGACTGCACCTGGCTGGGGAGGCTCTGGAAGCTTCTCCCCATAAGAAGCAATGCTTCTTTCTCTTTCTTTGCCAGCTTGCCTGCTCTCCCTGCTCTCTTCTTCCCTCCTTCCCTCTCTGTCTCTCCGCCCCAATCCCAAGCTTTGCCTCCCCTTTTCCCTCCTCGGGGGCGGTCCTCTCCTCTTCTCTCCTGCCTGCTGCTGGCTCAGCCGGGACGCCCAGCCTGAGTGTCTCTCCCTCCGGCGGCCAAGCAAGCTTCCTTCCTTCCTTCCATCCATCGCCCAGCAGCCAGCCGCCCAGCCATGGCCGAAGGAGGCGGAGAAGGAGAGGACGACGTCCAGTTCGTCCGGACTGTGAGTCAGGAAGGAATGAGAGAGAGGGAAGGAAACAGGAGGGAAAGGCGAAGGAGTGAATGAGAGAGAGAGAGAGAGGGCAGGAGGGGGAAGGAGGAAGGGACTAAAGGTGGGAAGGACAGAAGAGGAGGCAGACAGGAAAGGAATGATGGGGAGGTGGAGAGAAGGAAGGGAGGAAGGAGGAGGAGAACAGGTGGAAAGGAACGGAGGAAAAGAGGAACTGGAGGGCAAGAGGATAAGAGAGGGGAGAGAAGGAAGGAAAGAAAGAGGAGAAGAAGAGGTGGAAAGGAAAGGAGGAAAAGAGGAATTGGAGGGCAGGAGGTCAAGAGAAGGGAGGAGGAGAACAGGTGGAAAGGAAAAGAGGAATTGGAGGGCAAGAGGACAAGAGGGAGAGAAGGAAGGAAGGAAGGAAGGAGGAGAAAAACAGGTGAAAAAGGAAAGGAGGAAAAGAGGAACTGGAGGGCAGGAGGACCAGAGAGGGGAGAGAAGGAAGGAAGGAGGAGGAGAACAGGTGGAAAGGAAAAGAGGAATTGGAGGGCAGGAGGTCAAGAAAAGGGAGAGAAGGAAGGAAGGAGACAAAAAACAGGTGGAAAGGAAAAGAGGAATTGGAGGGCAAGAGGACAAGAGGGAGAGAAGGAAGGAGGAAAAGAGCAGGTGGAAAGGAAAGGAGGAAAAGAGGAGCTGGAGGGCAGGAGGACCAGAGAGGGGAGAGAAGGAAGGAAGGAAGGAAGGAAGGAGGAGAAAAACAGGTGGAAAGAAAAAGAGGAATTGGAGGGCAAAAAGAGAGGGAGAAAGAGGAAGGGGAAAGGGGAACAGGCTGGTGAGGGAGAAGGAAGAGAAGCAACAAGGAAAGCAGGAGGAAAGGAAGGAGGAGAAGAAGAACAGGTGGAAAAGAAAGGAGAAAAAGAGGAATTGGAGAGCAGGAGGTCAAAAGAAGGGAGAGAAGGAAGGAAGGAGGAGAAAAACAGGTGGAAAGGAAAGGAGGAAAAGAGGAATTGGAGGGCAAGAGGTCAAGGGGGAGAGAAGGAAGGAGAAGGAAGGAGGAAGGAAGGAAGGAGAAGAGAACAGGTGGAAAGGAAAGGAGGAAAAGAGGAATTGGAGGGCAGGAGGATAAGAGAGGGGAGAGAAGGAAGGGGAAGAAGGGGTGGAAAGGAAAGGAGGAAAAGAGGAATTGGAGGGTAAGAGGACAAGAGGGAGAGAAGGAAGGAGGGGAAGAGCAGGTGGAAAGGAAAGGAGGAATTGGAGGGCAAAAGGAGAGGGAGAAAGAGGAAGGGGAAAGGAGGAAGGAGGGAGGGAACAAGAAAAGCAGGATGAAAGAAGGAGGAAAAAAGGAACTGGAGGGGCAGGAGGACAAGAGGGAGAAAATGGGGAAGGACAGGGGAGGAAAGAGAGGAGATAGAAGGGAAAAGGAAAGGAAAATGGGAAGATGGAAAGGGCAAAGAGGATAACAGGAATGCAGGAAAGGCAATTGAAAAAAGAAAAAAGAGGGGAGCAGGTCTGAGGTGAGAGGAGAGTCCATGAAGTAGAAGAAAGAGTGAGGATGAAAAGGGGCCTAAATACTTTGGAGAAGTAGAAGGAAGAGAAGAAAATAGGGAAGGGTTGAGTCAGTGGGATTTGGGGGGACAAGAGCTGAAGGACAAACCTGGTGAGGGGAGAGATGAAGGGAAAGCAAGGTGGGCTTTGGATGAGGAGAGAGAGTCAAGTGCCAAACTTATTGGGGTCTTTAGAGAGGTCGTGCCAAGGTGTGTTGTCGAATGCAGGTGAACAGGTGCCAGGCTGAGAGCAACAAAGCCTTTGTGCAAGCAACAAAGCCTGTACTTGTTTCTTGATGCCGGTGCTCCTTATGTTCATGTAATCAGTCCCACAACTTTCCGTGAGATTCCTCTTTTGGTACCCCTTTCTTTCTTGAACCCTTTCCTGAGGAGGAATGGAATGACTGGTTTTAAGGAAGTCTTCGAAAGGATTTCTAAAAAACTAAATATGGAAAGAAATGACTAAAGTGGGAGTCTAAGATTTTGTAGGTCTTGACATAACTGCTAAACCAGGCATGGGGAAACTTTGGCCCTCCCTCTGGTTGTTTTGGACTCCAACTCTCACAATTCGTAACAGCCTCAGGCCCTTTCCTTTTCCCCCTCAGCTGCTTAGGGAGAAAAGGAAGGGGACTGAGGCTGCTGAGGGGGAAAAGAAAGGAGACTGAGGCTGCTGAGGGGAAAAGGAAGGGGACTGAGGGTGCGGAGGGGGGAAAGGAAGGACTGAGGTCGCTGATAGGGGAAAAGGAATAGGACTGAGGCTGCTGAGGGGAGAAAGGAAGAGGACTGAGGCTGCTGAGGGAAAATGAAGGGGATCGAAGCTGCTGAGGAGGGAAAGGAAGGGGACCGAGGCTGTGGAGGGGGGAAAGAAAGGGGACTGAGGCTGCTGAGGGGGGAAAGGAAGGGGACTGAGGCTGCTGAGGGGGAAAAGGAAGGGGACTGAGGCTGCTGAGGAGGGAAAGGAAGGGGACTGAGGCTGCTGAGGGGGAAAGGAAGGAGCTTAGGATGTGGAAGGGGGGAAAGGAAGGGGACTGAGGTCGCTGATAGGGAAAAGGAATAGGACTGAGGCTGCTGAGGGGAGAAAGGAAGAGGACTGAGGCTGCTGAGGGGGGAAAGGGACTGAGGATGCTGAGGGGGGAAAGGAAGGGGACTGAGGCTACTGAGGGGGGAAAGGAAGAGGACTGAGGCTACTGAGGGGGGAAAGGAAGGGGACTGAGGATGCTGAGGGGGGAAAGGAAGGGGACTGAGGCTGCTGAGGGGGGAAAGGAAGGGGACTGAGGCTGCTGAGGGGGGAAAGGAAGGGGACTGAGGCTGCTGAGGGGGGAAAGGAAGGGGACTGAGGATGCTGAGGGGGGAAAGGAAGGGGACTGAGGATGCTGAGGGGGGAAAGGAAGGGGACTGAGGCTGCTGAGGGGGAAAAGGAAGGGGACTGAGGCTGCTGAGGGGGAAAGGAAGGGGACTGAGGATGCTGAGGGGGGAAAGGAAGGGGACTGAGGCTGCTGAGGGGGGAAAGGAAGGGGACTGAGGCTGCTGAGGGGGGAAAGGAAGGGGACTGAGGATGCTGAGGGGGGAAAGGAAGGGGACTGAGGCTGCTGAGGGGGGAAAGGAAGGGGACTGAGGCTGCTGAGGGGGGAAAGGAAGGGGACTGAGGCTGCTGAGGGGGGAAAGGAAGGGGACTGAGGCTGCTGAGGGGGGAAAGGAAGGGGACTGAGGCTGCTGAGGGGGGAAAGGAAGGGGACTGAGGATGCTGAGGGGGGAAAGGAAGGGGACTGAGGTCGCTGATAGGGAAAAGGAATAGGACTGAGGCTGCTGAGGGGAGAAAGGAAGAGGACTGAGGCTGCTGAGGGGGGAAAGGAAGGGGACTGAGGATGCTGAGGGGGGAAAGGAAGGGGACTGAGGCTACTGAGGGGGGAAAGGAAGAGGACTGAGGATGCTGAGGGGGGAAAGGAAGGGGACTGAGGCTGCTGAGGGGGGAAAGGAAGGGGACTGAGGCTGCTGAGGGGGGAAAGGAAGGGGACTGAGGCTGCTGAGGGGGGAAAGGAAAAGTTCTGAGGCTGTTAGGAATTGTGGGTGTTGAACTCCACAACACCTGGAGGATTGAAATTTGCCCATGCTTGTGCTAGTCAGATACCTTGGAGCTTCTCTGGATCTCTTTTGGGAGGTGCATAGTGGGGATGGGGAGCTCGGCCTCTCCTCTTTCTCCCTTGACCAAGCTCAGCAGGGTCTAAAATTAGAGATCGGTTCTGTTGTCGGTGCGGGACATTCGCCATCAAACTGCCTGGGAACAGGTGGCGTCTGCCGAGTTTAGAGGCGGGGAGGAGATTGGATTAGGCCCCCATTCCTCCCCTCCCCTCCATATGGAGACAAGACATACGAAGGGGGGAAAAGTCCCCGAGTCTTGGATCAGATGTCGGGTCCGCTCTAGCATATTCTTTCCAAAGTCAGTCAACTAGGTAGAGGACTAGTTGGCTGTTTGTATGTGACGTTCTCTCCTATTATAACCTGTCTCCAGTGTTCATCAAAACTTTTGACCATGGAGGTCTCATTGGGCAGTCGACAGCTAACGAACTGGTTAAAAGTACTCCTTTGTGTGACTTTGGTACGAGCTTCTGGCTATTTAATGTCTAAATAAGTTCTGTATCCAAACTCAGGCCTCACGGTATCTAAAAGTAAACAACCCAAGGACGTCCATTTATTATGATGTGGTCTGTGGGCACTGTTTTCATTTGGCTCTGATTGACCATTAGCATTGCACATAATGTATTGTCGAAGGCTTTCATGGCCGGAATCACTGGGTTGTTGTAGGTTTTTTCGGGCTATATGGCCATGTTCTAGAGGCATTCTCTCCTGACGTTTCACCTGTATCTATGGCAAGCATCCTCAGAGGTAGTGAGGTCTATCGGAACTAGGAAAATGGGTTTATATATCTGTGGAATGACCAGGATGGGGCAAAGAACTCTTGTCTGCTAGAGCTAAGTATGAATGTTTCAACTGACCACCTTGATTAGCATTTGATGGCCTGGCAGTGCCTGGGGCAATCTTTTGTTGAGAAGTGATTAGATGTCCCTTAATTGTTTTCCCTCTGTTGTTTTGCTGTTGTAATTTTTGAGTTTTTTTTAATACTGGTAGCCAGATTTTTCCTAGTTCCAACAGACGGTCAGTTGAAACATTCACACCTGGCTCCAGCAGACAAGAGTCCTTTGTCCCACCCTAGTCTTTCCACAGATATATAAACCCTTTTTCCTAGTTCCAACAGACCTCACTACCTCTGAGGATGCTTGCCATAGATGCAGGCGAAACTTCAGGAGAGAATGCCTCTAGAACATGGCCATATAGCTCGAAAAAGCCTACAACGACCCATTGCACATAATGTTTATTTGATATGAGCTTCTGGCTATTTAGTGTCTAAATAAGTTCTGTATCCAAACTCAGGCCTCGCGGTATTTAAAAGTAAACAGTCCAAGCACCTCCATTCATTGTGACTTGGTCTGGAGACACTGTTTTTTGTTTGGCTCTGACTGACCACTATGGCCAGATCCTCAGTTATACCATTGCACATATTAACAGTGCAAGAGAGTTAGTGAGCAAAGTTGTTTTTTCGTATCAGGAGCAACTTGAGAAACTGCAAGTCGCTTTTGGTGTGAGAGAATTGGTTGTCTGCAAGGACGTTGCCCTGTTTGACTCTGACTGACCACTACGGCCAGAGCCTCGGTTATACCATTGCACATATTAACGGTGCAAGAGAGTTAGTGAGCAAAGTTTGTGTGTGTGTGTGTCAGGAGCAACTTGAGAAACTGCAAGTCGCTTCTGGTGTGAGAGAATTAGCCGTATGCAAGGACGTTGAACAGGGGATGTTTTGATGTTTTACCATCGTTGTGGGAGGCTTCTCTGATGTCCTTGCATGGGGAACTGGAGCTGACAGAAGGAGCTCACCCACGCTCTCCCTGGATTCGAACCTCTGTCCTGTTGGTCTTTAGTCCTGCCGGCACAAGGGTTTAACCCATTGCACCACCGGGGTTCTCCTAGTGAGCAAAGTGTGCATATTCCTCACCATGTGGTTTGTGTAGGCAGTGGAAGCAGGACCTCTCCGTGTTAATGTGCTCGCTTGTGTACGTACACTCTTGAGAGTGAGGATTTGATGCCAGTCCTTTCCCTGGGCAGCCTCTCCAGTTACTAACCTTTATTTATCCCGGGGGTAACAGCTGAGTGCCATTCATCATAGGGTCGGCATCTCAGGTTTTAGGGAGGGAGCGATAAGCACCTCTGTTCTCAGCTTCAGGGGTCAAGCAGAGGTGATTGCTTTGGGGGGATTTACTTCCTCAATGTCCCACACTCAGAGGGTTACACCAGGTCTGCAGAGGTGGGACGAGGAATCCTTTGGGGTCACAAACTCGGCATATAGGGCGGGGGGCAACAGAGACCATCCCTTGCTTCCTTCAGTTGGCCTAGAACGGTGTTTCCCAAGCTTCCTAATGCCGTGACCCCTTAATACAGTTCCTTATGTTGTGGTGACCCCCAATAATATTATTTTCGTTGCTACTTCATAATTTTGCCACTGTTATGAATCGTAATGTAAATATCTGATATGCAGGATGGATTTTCATTCACTGGACTCAATTTGGCACAAGTACCCAACATGCCCAAATGTGAGCACTGGTGGAGTTTGGGGGAAAATAGACCCTGACATTTGGGAGTTGTAGTTATTTATTTATTTAGAAGTTTTATATACCGGTCTTCTCACCTCCAAGGAGGGACTCAGGCCGGTTCACAACCTGTGTTCATATACAATGATATACAAAAACAACACAATGCATCATCAATTACACATTAAAATATAAGTACAATAAAAACATTA
>NW_026847771.1:14070032-14084721 GCF_025583915.1 Anolis sagrei ordinatus | reverse complement strand
CAGTAAGAAAAAGACCAATTCTGCTGGAATATAGTTTTCACACACATCACAACTGTGACCTCAATGTGACCAGGTCCTTAATCTCTTGCTGGCCTAGCAGCAGAGCCCTAGAGTTGAAAAGGCTCTTCCCAGGTGAAAAAGTTAGCAATTTTCTTATCTATGCTCAGCAAGCTTGGAAAAATCACCCTAAATATCGGTAATAAATAACGATTCTGCTTTCTCTTTCACAGAGCGTTTCTGCAACGGGAAAAGTTGTCCTTTTCTAGACAGCTTTCTAGGCTGTGTGCGGCTTGCCCTGACGCTTCCCAGCCCCTGAGAGTAGTTACTGGCTGTTAACAGTAAGTAATTCATGATTTACATCAATCTACTTCAATGGCTTGCCTTATACTTGTGGCTGCTACTGCGTGGATGCTTTGCATATATAAACATGAGGTTTTTAAAAGGACTAATCTAAAATACAGTATTGCAGAATCTTAGATATTGGAGGTACTTTTTAAACAAGTATGCCTCTCTTTGCTGGTCATATTTTTTAATTTAAATAATTTTATTTCAACATAAGGGAAAACATATTTGTAAAATACAACAAAAGCAGCACAAAACAAAATAAGAGTACAAAGAAAAATAAAAAAACACTACTGTAGAAAACCCAAATCCATTTTCTTTGTTTACAAATGTAACTAACACATCTTTATCTACAACATACAACCTATACACAATCACATTCTAAACAAACACCTACTAAACTGATCTACAAACTTCCCACTCATTTATTGATTTTAGCTTCTTATTTGTTAGTCCCTTTTAAGTAACACTTTATTTCTATCTTTCAACTTTTAATAATAATAATAAAACTTTATTTATATTTTGCTCTATCTCCCCAAAAGGACTCAGGACGGATTGCAAACATAAAAGGCAAACATTCAATGCCTGAATACAACAACAATACATCTATACTAACAAAATTTATACAACCCACCATATAAATACGAATTATAACTTAACAAACTAAAATTAAATAAGAAGCACAGCCTGTTATAACAGACATAAGACAAAACATCAAACATCAAATGGAAACAATAATAACACTCTTTCATATCAGAAAGCAATTGTATATTGTCCCCATATTAGCTGTATGCAAATAATAAGTCCAGTCTTTCTTGGATTTAGTCAAAATATTCTCTTTAATCAACATCATCATTTTGTCCATCTCAACTAATTCACATATCTTCATCAGCCAATCTTCTTGTGTCAGTATACCTGGTTCTTTCCATCTCTGGGCATAGATGATTGTTTGTGATGGCACACCTGAGCCTTTGGGAAACTATAGTGTCTGGGTTAAATCGGGGGCTATCTGATACCTTCTGTTAAGATTTAAGACCCTTAGTAGACAGAGGCACTTTAGGCAAGGTGAAAAGATAACCAAACGAGTTCACTAAAACAAGATGAATCAAGGGTTAACTCTTCACAAAGTAAGTTAAAACAATACATTACAAAAGGAAATTTTTCTGGTTGCAGTCATCTTTCTGGGGTCTTTGAAAGTCTCTCTTGCCTCTGGTGCAAAGTGATGGATTATAAATTGTTGCTTACAAACTGTCTTAATCTTCTCTCCTGTGAGGCTGAGGCTGGCCAAAAACTTCTGCTGTCATTTGGACTGTTGGTATAAAAATACTGCTAAATGCAGCAGGTGCTAAGAATGCCTGTATGAATTGCTTGGGCCTAGGATTGCCAGACAAGCCTCTAGTGACTGTAGAAAAAGGGAGGAGTCCAGTAAGAGAGCTCTATACAGGGAAATGGGATAGACCAACTAAGAGGATTTTAAGTTCCACCCAAAAACAAAGGAAGGTCTCTACACAATTGGGACGGTCTATAAACAGGGGAAACTAAAGCAGAGAAGAGGAAAAGGCAGAGCTAAGACTTCACATTGTAATCATATGTGATAGTGATCTTCCACATTTCTTTTCTAAGTGGTCATTCTGCATCCCCCCAAAAAAACAGTCCAGGTTTAATTTATTTGTTATTTATTTATTTAACACATTTATATTCCACCCTTCACCCCGAAGGGGACTCAGGGTGAAACCTCCTTCAAGAGAACATTGTATAATTCCTTTCAGAATATTTAAGTTTTTAGTAATAGGATTAAAGCAGTGGTTCTCAACTTGTGGGTGCTCAGATCGTTTGGCCTTCAACTCCCAGAAATCCTAGCAGCTGGTAAACTGGCTTGGATTTCTGGGAGTTGTAGGCCAAAACACTTGGGAACCCACAAGTTGAGAACCACTGTTCTAACATCATATGTGTCCGAGTCTAATATTTCTGGGTCTTTTAACAAGCTTACCACATATGACCAAATATTCTAACATATTCCTTGCATTTCCAACAATTACTGGATTGTATACCTTGTGAAATAGAGCTGGGTCTACAGTACCAACAGAGCCCTACTTTATGAATTGCAAAGTGATGGAGCTGGGAAATCAAGGGTTCAGGGGATTGCCGGGATAGTCCAGGGCACAGACCCGGCTTCTGCAAAAGTACTGAATAGCTGCGGTTCCATATTGGGCAGAATGGAGTCCAGACAGATTAGAGAACTAGGAGATAATGGTTGCATTTGCACTGATCAGCTGGTGCAGCTGAGTGAAATCACTACTAGGGGCACTTCCAGACAGGCAATTATCCCAGGAGCATCCGCGTTTAAAAAATTAGCCTCCTAAGTACAATCATAAAACTATACGTAACACATCTACAATGGAAATTCCATGACTGGCTGGAGCAAGCAAACATACTGGTCATAGAGCAAGCTGGATTTAGGAATGGCCGATCCGCCGTAGTCCAATGTCTAGTATAACAACACGTGATAGAAAAATACTCTGCCCATATCATATCATTGCTCTAAGTTGCCTTCATAGATTTTAAAGCAGCTTTTGATTCCATCTTCTGAACATACTGGTCATAGAGCAAGCTGGATTTAGGAATGGCCGATCCGCCGTAGTCCAATGTCTAGTATAACAACACGTGATAGAAAAATACTCTGCCCATATCATATCATTGCTCTAAGTTGCCTTCATAGATTTTAAAGCAGCTTTTGATTCCATCTTCTGATTTAATCTATAGGAAAAACTGGAGACCTCCTTAATTGACTAATGACTGCTATTCCTAATCCACCTACTCCTTGAACGGATCTCACTCAGAATAAGTTGTAACCCCCAGGGCCACCTCACCAATGCAGTAGGAACTGAGAATGGTGTTAAGCAAGGTTGCATCCTGGCCCCACAACTATTAAACGTTTACATCAACTTCCTGGTGGATCATCTTCTCATCATGTACTTCCACCTGCCAAACCTTGTGGGAAGACCTGTCTCCACCTTCTCAACATGTACTTCCACCCGCCAAAACTTGTGGGAAGACCTATCTCCACCTTACTTCATGCAGATGTTTCTGCACTACTTTCAAGCTAGCTCTTAACTCAGAATGCTGCTCTTATGTCAAAGCAAAATCAGGGCTGTGTGATAGCTCTTAACTCAAAATGCTCTTAAATTGAGATGCTCTTAAGTTAAGGTTCCACTGTATAAACAAATACAGGGGGGTGCCCTCTCCTTGAAAGACATTGCCTTCTATCTTATGCTCCACCAGCTCTCCTGTGAGTTTTTGTCATATTAGCTGGCAGGTGCCTAGTGATGCCCAGGTCCATAACTAATAATCCAAAGACTGATCCTCACTGAGAGACACAGAGGTTACAAATAGGCATTACTAGAGAACATCTACATGTCGTTTCATGTTAACTTTATAGCTAATAGCCTTAGGCCATCATTTGGTCCATTAAAGTAAACTATACATAAACATCAGATGAGAAAATCATCTAAATAGGTCCATTTATATTTATCAAACAGTATTCATTCCTACATAAAGGAAAAATTACTAAAATAACTAAAATTTTACAATATAAAAAAGTAATTCTGTATCCCTTACTAGCTGAAAACAAAGGTACAATAACATTTTAAAGTCAGCATTCCATTTATCCCACTATTTTTCCCCTTTGGTGCTTAGCTCTTAGGTTTCTTGCCATTAAGGCAAAATCAGCAACCTACATAATAATAAAAATATCACTGACTTCTAGAAATAAAGGCAGTCGCCAAATTACAAACAAGATAGGTTCTGTAGGTTTGTTCTTAAGCTGAATTTGTATATAAGTCAGAACAGGTACGATTTTCAGTGTATCTCCAGCCAAAAATATGTATTGTTAGCTTTGGATAGCGTAGGGAAGGGTTAGCACCCATGTAGTGTTTGTTTCACTGTCTGGGCTCCTGTTCAGAGGATTTCATCTCGCTTTCTGTCCCTGTGATAATTTGAAAATATTGGCATTTGTGGTCCAGCAGAAACAAGAACTGGCTCTAAAGCATCAGCTGAGATATTTTTTTCCCATGAGAACTCTTTCAGTGATGAATTTCCCTTCCGAGGGGTAGTTTTTTCTCACTTCCTGTTGTCTCACCTCAGTTCCTAACTATAAGTAATTTGTAAGTCGAATCTTTGTAACTCGAGGACTGCCTGTATACCAATCTTATGAGAGTGTTAAAGAGAGGAAGATATAGGCAAGGAATTGGTCTCTTGGGAAATTATACAATGAGCATCTTAATAAATATTTGGGAGGGATCCTTAACTTCATCAGACTTACCTATTTTTGGCCAATTTGAGAAAGATCTTGTGTATTGTTAGTGTAAATGTGTCCTAAGTAAATCTGCTTCACCATACAGAAACCCTTTGTTTAAAGGGGAGAAATAGACTTTCTCTCTCAATCTCTCTCTCTTTCAGATAACTTGAATTTTCAAGAGTCACAGCCATGGGTATCGCAATAACAAAAGGATTAATTAAAGAAGAGTTCAGCCAATTGAAGGATGCCATGGAAGAAGGGGACGTTGCAGGTGTTGCAGCCAAAATAAACAAAGAAATGGAATTATTAAATAACACCACACTTCGTATTGGCATTACAGGATGCTCGGGTGCAGGTAAATCATCGCTTGTCAATGCCCTGCGAGAAATGGCAGATGATGAAGAGGACTCAGCACCGACTGGAGTAAAAGAAACTACAAAGGATGTACAGGCATATCAGCACCCCAAGTTCCCCAAAGTTATATTTTTTGATATGCCTGGAATTGGAACATCTAATTTTAAAGCAGCTAAATATCTAAAGCAGGTAAATTTTAGCCAGTATGATTTTTTCATCATTGCTGGAGGAGATCGATTCACTGAAAATGATGTCAAGCTAGCTTGTGAAATTAAGAAAATGAAGAAGATGTACTACTTTGTGCGCACACAAGTGGATAAAAGTATTGATTCGGAGAAAAAGAAAAAAAGCTTCAATGAGGAAAAAACCCTTGAGGAAATCAGGAATTATTGCATGGAAAATTTGAAGGAATCAGGAGAGCATCCACCAAGGGTTTTCCTAATAACAAGATGGGATTTGAGCAAGTATGACTTTCCACTCCTTGTAAAAGCATTGGAGGAGGGCCTGGATGATGTCAAGAAACATGTTTTAATCATGGCTCTTCCAGCTTTTTCTAAGGAAGCCATTCAAAAGAAAGAGAATGCCATGATATCTCTTATATGGAAACTGTCTTTTGTGTCTTGTGCTATTGGGGCCACTCCTATCCCAGGCCTCTCTCTTGCTTGTGACACTGCCATCCTGGTGGGAGCAATGATAACAATATACAAGAGTTTTGGGTTGGATGAAGACACCCTTCGTAGATTTGGAGAACGTGTTGGAAAACCTGTGGATGAATTGAAGTCTGCTGTCAAGAAAACCCCAAGAGCTGGTAGAATCACCAAAGAATTTGCAATTGACTACTTGCAGAAGTCAGCAGTATGGGTAACAGTAACTGTTATTGAGTTAGTCCTAGATTTTGTACCTATTGTAGGCTCAGTGATCGGTGGAGGTGCTTCTTTTGTTACCACATTCTACATGCTGAAGAATTTCCTGAGAGATGTTGTGGAAGATGCACATAATGTTCTGAAAAAAGCTCAGGAAAAAAAAGAATGAAGAGACCAAGGTTATGGATGTTGGTGGAATGCTGGCGCATGCCTTATAGTTTTCCAAGCATAAGCTTCCTTCAACGCTGCACACTGAACTCACAAAAGCCGCCGTAGCAAGCAAAGATAGCAGAGTCATTCATAGCAGAGTATAACTTAGCAGCTTTTCAGCAGAGTACAATTTAACTTCTGATCTTCTTCCTGCACACTGTTTTAAATAAACTCTCAGATTCCGTAATATTCATCCAAACAATAGGACACTTTCATCTTCAGTCATTCCACTATTTACAGTTCTACATTTCAGGATACATCCAATCCACTATCAGGCTTGCACTTACTCATGAAGAGATACACTTCACTATAGCCACGCTTACAGATGAAAACACAAAGAGAGATCACGAACAGAGAGAATGAGAGAGTATTTCCCTTTCCCTATATAGCAGTGTTTCTCAACCTTCCTAGTGCCACAACCCCTTGATACAGTTCCTCAACCCCAACCATAACATTATTTTCATTGCTATTTCATAACTGTCATTTTGCTACTGTTATGAAGCGTAATGTAAATATCTGATATGCAGGGTATATTTTCATTTACTGGACCACATTTGGCTCAAATACCTAATACACCCAAATTTGAATACTGGTGGGGTTGTGGGGGGGTTGATTTTGCTAATTGGAAGTTGCAGTTGCCAGGATTTATAGTTAACCTACAATCAAAGAGCATTTTGAACTCCACCAACAGAGGAATTGAATCAAACTTGGCACACAGAACTCCCATGACCAACTGAAAATACTGGAAGGGTTAGATGGGCATTGACCTTGTAGTTCACCTACATCCAGAGAGCACTGTAGTTCAGTAGTAGTTCATCATATCCTCTTAGTCATTCCCCAGGTGTTTGTTACATGTCCATTAGACCAGTATTTTACACATGGGTGAAATTCCCAGGCATTTTTTATCCAGCAGTGGAAACCCATTGCTTGTTTTTTGGCAAGTCACACTATTTCAACCTCAAAGGAAGACTATGACAAACTCCTTCTGAACAAATCTCTCCAAGAAAATCCCATGATAGGATTCCTTTAAGATTTCCATGAAGGCACACAGCAAGAACCACCTATATGCCATATTGATCTTATTCATATCCACTGGATCTCTCCATAATTCACTCAGAGAAAATGCTCTTTCCCTGCAATTTAGGAATAATAATCATGAAACATTGTTTTTGCTTCACAACTGCTGCTCAGTTTTAATTCATCTCTACACCACCAGTTTTATAGACGCTATGAAAATGGATTAAACCATGTTACCCAGACATGTTGAGTACTTTGAATAGCCACTCCAAACGTTGATTGAAACCTTGATTGCACCAAGGCCTCACAGATTTGATCCATACCTTCACCATTTTCTCCTGGGTCAGTTGTTTTGTTTCCCCAACCTCCCCAACCCAACCCTGTAAGCTGGAAACTTCTTCCTCTCCTTCTCTTGGCACACCTTCTACAAGCCTCCTGTACTAGTTGTTTGTTATATATATAATTCCTATTGCTTACTGCATTGTATATGTGTGTATTGGTATGCAGTTTTCTTTAACGCTTTGTTGTGTAACTTAATATAATAAGATTATTAAGAATAGCTTTGTCCATAACTTCATAACCACATATGTATTAAGAATATGCTACTTTCTAAAGCATAATAAGACCATGTGACCAGATCTGGGACTTGTTCAGACTCAGACTCCATTTTAGAAGTGTGTTTGCATCAGAAGCAGTACAATAGAGTTTAGAAATAAGTAGAAACAGAAGGCTTTAGCAAAGGGACTCTATTAGACTCTCAGACTAGAGAGACGCTTTGGACTTTGGACTATTAAGATTATAAGAAAGATGCCCTGTGTTATCTGCACAGAGAAACTACTTCAAATCCTATCTGTAACTGGATTGATATATATCATACCTGTATGCTGAATACATAAAGTTTGTGAATAAACCAACTATGTTACGTTTAAAAGAAGTCCTATTTTATTTTTGGTCTATTAAGAGCATGATTTAAAACAATATGTTTTAAGGGAGAGTAGATGGTTTTGGGCAACTGAAAAGAACACTTCTGAAACTCTGCTATATATGTTTTTTGTGCATTGGCATATTTTTATCCCTAACAGTTGAAAGAGATATCTAGGTATATCAGTTTAACAACTGAGAAACCTGGGTTGCCATGCATGAAAGCTGGTGGATATTTACCACAAAAGAGAAGGTTACTCAAGCGAGTTTTTAACTCTTCTCAGGAAGATAATACTTTTTAAAAGGTTACAATTGCTAACAAGGTAATGCCTTTCCAAAAGATTCCTGGTTTTCCCAAAAGGTTATGAATGCCATTTTCCAAAAGGTTATGTGACCAGTGGTTTTCCAAAAGTTTGACCTATATTCATCAAGCCATATAGGTGCCTTTGTGGTACAAACATGCACATACATATATGCATACATACATTAACTTTTATATAGAGCACATAAAAAAAACACAAGGCTTGCCATGTTAATGTATGTGGCCCTTGAAGACCGTTAAAAAAAAAGATCAGCAAAGAAGGGGCTGGAAGAGGAGGGGAAGGGAGATAAGAAAGACAGACAGAGAACCAACCAGATTTTCCCAACATCAACTTGGTCCTTTCTAACTAGACAAACAACTGTGATGCCGCTGAAACCAAAGAGTCTTACAACCAATAAGATTATCATGGTATCCTCTCTTTTTAAAATTTTTATTTCTGCCCAATATTTATATAAAGGGGAAAACACCAATCAGAATACAATGAGAATAGTGTGTGGTATGTTGTCTTGGGTTACTTACCAATCTATTGAGTTATATTATATAGTCTTACACTTACAGCTAGCCCTTTGATGACACCATAAGGCTGAAGTGGCCCTTGGTGAAAATGAGTTTGCACCCCTGATATTATTATTATTATTATTATTATTATTATTATTATTATTAAACTTTATTTGTACCCCGCTAGCATCTCCTAAAGGACTCGATGCGGCTTACAAAGGCCAAGGCCTCAACACAACAACAACAAACAATAACAATACAATGCAAAGCAAATTAAAAACATAAGCAATAACAAAACAAAACATTACACTATTACGCAATAAAACCAGGGCCGGGCCAATGATGGGTACAGGTTAAAAAGTGCTGGGTGTGAGAGGTGATATGTTGGGATTCTGGGCAAATGCAATGTGCAGAGAGTCTTAAACTCTAATAAAGTGCTTCTGGGACGTAGTGCTGGAAGTTATCCTATTCTGGAAAGGCACATCGGAATAGCCAGGTCTTCAAGTTCTTCCTAAAGACTGCCAACGTGGGTGCTAGTCTATTGTCTTTGGGGAGGGTGTACCAAAGTCGGGGGGCAACCACAGTGAAGGCCCTGTCCCTCGTCCCCACCAAACGAGCCTGCGACGCAGGTGGAATCGTGAGCAGGGCCTCTCCGGATGAACTGAGGGAGAGCGTGGGTTCATATGATATATAGAGAGATACACCATGATAGTTGTCTCTGCCTTCTCTAGCACACAGATTTATAGGTTCAAACCAACCAAGTGAAACTTGTGGCATCTAGTCATTCATGTGATGCCAGTCCAGGTATCAACTGAAGTGAAACATAACATTTTATCCAGATTGTGGCACAGAAGACTGGGTTGTGGCGCACCTGGTTGGGAGTCAGCTGCATTGAAATCACTCCTGACTGAAAGGTCATGAGTTCGAAGCCAGCCCGAGTCGAAGTAAGCTCCCAATCATTTGCTTAGCTTGCTGTCGACCTTGGGAGCCCGAAAGACAGTTGCATCTGTTATGCAGGGAGGCTAATTTAACTAATTTACAACGCCATAAAAATCACCAGCAGCATGCAAAAGAATAAGGAAGTACTCCATCGGTGTCACAAGTGGACGGTGAAGCGACAGCTCCTCTGGTGGCCGAAATTCAAAGCATACCCTCATGAAGCTGGAAAGTTATATAGCCTCAGTGTGTCTGTCTCAATATGTTGTGTGTCTATGCCACTGAATGTTTGCCATGTATATGTGCATTGTTGTCTGTTCTGAGTCCCCTGCAGGGTGAGAAGGGAGGAATATAAATACTGTAAACAAACAAACAAACAAACAAACAAATAAATAATCCTATTAGATTTGGGTTTCGAGACTCACCTTAACATTTCAAGAAATGTTCTAGGGCCCTCCCACACTGCCCCTTTATCACAGGCTCTGATCCCAGATTATCTGCTTTAGACTGAATTATATGAGTCCCCACTACCAAACAACCTGCGATAAACAGATAATCTGGAATCAGATCCTGTGATAAAGTGGTAGTGTGGAAAAGAGAAAGATAGGAAAAAACATAATTATGAAAAGTCTTTAGTGTGATTATGGCACTGCATTCAGAGTAGCAATGGCATAGCCCTCCAGGCATTGCTAGACTGCAAGCACTAGTCAGGACAACCAATGCTGAGGAAGGTTGGGAGTTGTAGTCCAAGAACATTTGGAAGGCTGCATAATTCTTATCCCATGATGACCTATGGATTCAGCATCATAACTCCATGTTTAATGAAATGCTACTAATAAGATTGTCTAATCATGGGGTTTTGGAGACAATTCAATGAGATGATGGGACTCCCTGGAAAGGAAGTATTGTTTGGTAAAGTAAAAGGCAGAAGGAAAAGAAATTGAGAAAGGTTCAAGAAATCCCTGGGTGCCCTGAGTTTGCATGACATGAGCAGGGCAATGGTGATGGGGGGGGAGACGGGGTCTTGAAAATATCTCATTCATATGACTGCCATCAATTAAAGCCAACTGGACAGAGATTAACTGTCAGGAATAGATAGTGAACTTAAAAAGTTGCATCTTTGAAGAAATCAAGCCAGGACTGATCTTTACTTCTCCCACAACGGTGCAATTGCAAAGGAGTCTCCTTGCACCCATCACGGTATGGCCCAGCTTACTTGTCCAAATGCATCTCCCTCTACGTCCTGCCCCGGAGTTTGAGATCATCCAGGGAAGCCCTGCTCTCGCTTCCGTCAACATCGCAAATGCGTTTGGCGGGCACGAGAGACAGGGCCTTCTCGGTTGTGGCCCCCCACCTGTGGAACTCACTTCCCACCAAAGTAAGGTCAGCTTGGTCCCTCCTATCGTTTAGGAAGAAATTGAAGTCGTGGTTCTGAGACCAGGCTTTTGGACATGGAATTGGATATGGAATTGACTGGAATGATGTTATGGCATTTAATACTGTTTTTTAACTCTTTTAATGAACGTTTTTCTCATTGTTTTAATTGTTATTATATTGTTGTGTTATATATAGTGGCATTGAATTGCTGCCAAATGTAAGCCGTCCTGAGTCCCCCTTTGGGGGTTGAGAAGGAACGGGATAGAAATATTGGAAATAAATAAATAATAAATAAATAAATCACGGTGGGAAGAGGTTGCACACATAACTCCAACACTACTGGAGGGGGCTGTGGGGTTAGCAAACCCTTGGAGTCTTCTCCCATCTGTGTACGAAGGTGGAAACCTGTGCCCTAAAAGATATAGGTGACCACATTTTGTGCTATGTAGGATAGGCAGTGGGGTAGCACAGTAGGGACACACACACACATACTGCATGTTTGCTCCTGCCATCTTGCTTGGCATCACTGAAAGACTGGTGCGCCCTCATATCTCTGGATAAGCCGGTAGTGATAAGGTGGCTCTAGCCTTAAGGGGAAGAGATACCAAATAGGGAAACCCAACAACTGTAGCCTTCCTCTGGTTTTCGTTGTTTCTAAAATCTCCCTACATACATATAACTTGCATTTTTTTCCATATATCTTTTCAATACTTGTGCTGTACAAATACACACAGCTCTAGACTGGACTTAGGAGCTGTCAAACACACCTGGCCAATCCTAATGTGGCATTGTATGGACCTGGCCCAACTCGGTTGAGATTGCATTATTTCAATCTTAGACTGCCACTGTCACACACTGGGGAGCATTTGGATAGGAAGATGGAAAGAAGAGTTACTTTGGCTATGAGTTGAAGGCAAGGTACCATGCCTTTGTGGCAAGAAAGGACTCTACTAAGACTCACATTGAAAAAGTTTCTCCATCTCCCCAGAGATAATGATGGTGTGGTTAATACTGATAGATATATAAGGTGGCATTGGAATGGAAGGAAAGGAGCTGAGATGTACCAAGATTAACGTCCTGGTGAAACATCCAAACATTAAGTAACATAGTGGTTACCTGTCTGAACATAACTCCCTCTATGATCCACCTCAGAGGCTAAGATCATCAGGGGAGGCCCTGTTCTCGGTCCCACCCTCCTTGCAAGCATGACTGGTGGAGTCGACAGGCAGGACCTTTTCAGTGGTGGCCCTTCGTCTATGGAATTCTCCCCCCAGTGAAATTAAATTAGCCCCCTCCTTCCTGCCCTTTTGGTCAATAATGGGAGCAATAATGGGGGACCCCTCCCCCAGTACCAACTGCCACTCTGGGCCAGAGCGAAGAGAGGGGAGGCCAGGGGACAGCACCATCTTGTCTCCTGCATTTGCCATCCGTTGGGGACCCTCCCCCCAGCACCAACTGCCACTCTGGGCCAGAGCGAAGAGAGGGGAGGCCAGGGGACAGCACCATCTTGTCTCCTGCATTTGCCATCCGTTGGGGACCCCTCCCCCCAGCACCAACTGCCGCTCTGGGCCAGAGCGAAGAGAGGGGAGGCCAGGGGACAGTTCCACCTTGTCTCCTGTGCTATTCTAATAATATGTTATAATATAATATATTGTATATACATATAATATTTATAATATTGTAATGTAATGCAATATAATACTAGTAATTGTTTTTAAATGCATAATGATTTTGTATTCTGTATATCTAAACTGTTGTAAACCGCTCTGAGTCGCCTAAGGGCTGAGAAGAGCGGTATACAAATAAAGTAAATAAATAAATAGGAAGGCAAAAAAAAAAAAAGAGAGATCAGAAATTAATTTAATGACGACCCAGACTGGCCCTGGAATATGACCTGGATTATGTGATTTTAATTGTTGTTTTAATGTTATGTTTTAATTGGATGGTTTTAATGTTTTGTTTATCCGTTGATGTACATGTGGTATTGAATTGTTGCCTTTGTAAGGTCGCTTTGAATCCCTTTCAAGGTTGAAAAAGGCAGGATACAAGTATGGTAAATAAATAAATAAAGTTTGAGCATTGCGCTACAATCCTAGGAGACCAGGATTCGAATCCCCACTCAAACACAGAAATCCAATGAGTTCATTTTTAAATAGATTTATTTATTTATTGTAATACAGGCTTCGTTATTTATTATATGTTATACAATCAATCTCCTTATTTGGTTACATGCTTATATCACCTTAGTCTGATTAATTAACAAAAACATACACATTTGTCTATTTCTAATAATATGTTCTCTATTCTATCTTCACCTTATTCTTTCTTTACTTTTTATTTCTTTTTATAAACATCATGAAAGGTTCACTGAAAAAGATTTTTTTGTTATCATTGTTCTTCTTTTATCATCACTGAATTTTTTTTTCAATTCCAGCCATTTCCATCATCTTTATAATCCAGATTTCTCTTCATGGAAAACCTGTATTTTTCCATTGTTGAACATAAAGCATACTTTGTTTACTTAGTAAATCTAACAAGAACATAAGCAACTCTAGATCCGTTTTGAATTTAAAAATTTCTTTGGAAAACTTCCAGTATTTTTTTTTCTTTTTGCATATAGAAAAACTTTGTTGTGATCTATATTTCCAACAGAGATTTCTGTTATCTTCATACATCTTCAAAAGTGTAGTTGGGGTCAAGTATTCATGTATGAGTGATCTCTTAAAAAAAATTCTTGAATTGCAAGGAAATAGCAGTTTATCTGATTATGTTATCAAAAGAGCTAGAAGATGCCACTAAGATTGTTATGATGGATAGGTGATTATTGTTATTATGTGTATTCAATAATTTCCTATTGAGACCCCACATGGGAGGATATGTTCAGGAAGGGCTGCTATAGCCTTCTTCTGAAGCCAAGAGTGTAGCACGCACAGGAACACACAATGAGTTTCAATGGTCAAATGGAGATTCAGACCCTGGTCTCAGGGAGGTCTAGTCCAATGCTCAAAACACAAGATTACATTGGCTCTAGCAACATAGATAAGAGACAACAGTTTGAATCTTTTTCAGCGGAAAAGAGATGAATCCATATGCATTTATTGACTCCTTGGTTGCTTTTGTCTTTCCTGAACGTTTTTCAGAACATTCTGTGCATCTTCCACAACATCTTGCAGAAATTTCTTTAGCATGTAGAACGTGGTTATGAAAGAACTAACTCCACCAAACAGCGAGCCTAGTACAGGTATGAAATCAAAAACTACCTCTATAGCAGATACTGTTGCCCATACAAATGACTTCGCCAAGATATTTATTACAAATTCTTTGGTGATCTCACGCGTTGCTCCCGTCTTCTTTCTAGCAGACTTCAATTCATCCAAAGGAATCCCAACACGTTTGCTAAGCCTACGAAGAGATTCTTCATCCAGTCCAAAACAGTTGTACATTTTTTTCATTGATGACAACAAGATGTTAATGTCACAAGCAACAGAGAGACCTGGGATAGGAGCCACCCCAACAGCACATGACAGAAAGGACACTTTCCATATAAGCTTT
>NW_026847771.1:14057578-14069932 GCF_025583915.1 Anolis sagrei ordinatus | reverse complement strand
CCCAGAAAGTGCGCACTTTCTGGGGTGGGTGTGGAAAGGCCTCTGGAAACATCCACATTTTTTTTAACACGGATGTTTCCGAAATAAAGGCTTGTCTGGATCCGGCCAAAGCAAATGTCTCAACATTGACAATCTTCATGTCTTTTTTACAGCCACAAAATCATCATGGGTGGAAGAAACTCACATCCACCATCAATAAGGGAACTTGAAGCTGTCAATGAAAATCTTGAGAGCCTCACATTTAACATTGCCATCACCGGGCAAACTGGAGCTGGGAAATCATCGCTTGTGAATGCTCTACGGAGGATGGAGAGAGATGATGAAGGCGGTGCTGCTATGACAGATGTGATACAGGTCCCAAATGAACCAATGGCATATGTTCATCCTATATATCCAGACATAACACTCTGGGATCTTCCAGGGATTGGAACAGATGAATTTAAAAGTGAGGAATATGCAAAGAATATAGATTTAAACAAGTACGATTTCTTCATCATTGTTTCTGAAAATCGTTTCACTGAAAATGACCTCAGGCTGGTCTGTGAAATCCAGAAAATAAAGAGGAAGTTTGTTTATGTACGCACCAAAGTGGATGTCAGCTTGGAATCAGAGGGGAAAAAACCCAATTTCAGTGAAAAGGGAATCCTTGAGAAGATCAGGAATTATTTCTGTGAAAACTTAACCAAGGCAGGCGAGTCTTCTCCTAGGGTTTTTGTCATATCAAGATGGCACCCGAAAAAGTATGATTTCCCGTATCTTGAAAAGGCTCTGAAGGATGAATGGGATGATTTCAAGGAAAAGTTCTCAAGGTGGTCCCTTGAGCTAAAAAGGAAGCGACTTGACAGGTAGGTCGGATTTTGATAAGGTCAAAACCCTGTTCAAGTATAGATCTACATATTGTTATGAAAACAATACGATGATGCGGGTGGTTAAACATTATTACTGTTTTATATAATATAATATTTCTTTCTCCCATTGTGATTTCCATGTGTGTTTATGTTAGGAGGCAAAGTACAGCACATGTATCATATAGTAAGGAACCAAGGGATGATACTATGGCTGACTGTCAACAATTAGCTATAGGCAGCATATAAACTTCTCATTGAAACAGCTATATAAGATAGGAGCCCCCCGTGGTGCAATCGGTTAAACCCTTGTGCCAGCAGGACTGCTGACTAACAGGTTGGCAGTTCAAATCCAAGGAGAGTTGGTTGAGCTCCCTCTGTCAGCTCCAGCTCCCCATGCAGGAATATGAGAAAAGCCTCCCACAGGATGGTAAAACATCAAACATCTGGGCATCCCCTGGGCAACATCTTTGCAGACAGCCAATTCTCGCACACCAGAAACAACTTGCAGTTTCTCAGGGCGCTCCTGACATTAAAAAAATCTATAAGATGCCCTTTCAATTTCTGGGCACTTTTCAAAGTGCTAGTTCTGATCTATTGAGCCCTAAATGGCTAACTATATGAATATATATCACCCTTATGAGCCTGTCCACATCTTATGATCTGTAGGGCAAAGTGATCTCTTCATCCCACCACCCTCTCAAGCTCAGCATGGGAAGATGTGACATAGGCCCTTCCACACAGCTGTATTAAATCCACATTGAACTGGATTATATGACAGTGTAGATAATCCAGTTCAAAGCAGATGTTGTGGATTATCCATGCAGAACGGCCCTTAGTGTGGTTTTAATACACAATATGTATTTCAAGCATTTTGATTTATCTCATTAGCTGGCTTGCATTCCATTTGCCAGAAAGCAGGATATAAACAAAACAAAACACCTGTTTAAAGGGCCCCACTGCTGCCATCATAAATAACAATTGATTCCATGCAGCTTCTCACCTAGGGTTCTTAACCCAAATTGATAAAAGAAAAGATCACTTGGAAATTGGACAGGCAAGTGAGCAATCACAACGTTTCTTTTCCTCCTTAGGTCAAATGAACCTCCCAAAGGATCTTTCCTGAGAAGTGCCATCTCCAGAACAATCTTAAAATTTGACCTTGAAAATCTGAGGCTTGCTTTGGAAAAAGAAGATCTCTCAGACATCATAGATAAAACCAAGCAGCAACTGGATTCGCTAAGTAATGCAACACTTGACATAGCCATCACTGGATGTTCAGGTGCTGGTAAATCATCCCTTGTCAATGCGCTGAGAGGCATGAGTGATCATGATGAAGGGTCAGCTGAGACCGGGGTAATACAAACAACCATGGAGACGAAGGCGTATCCACATCCCACATTCCCCAAAGTAACACTGTGGGATCTGCCAGGGATTGGAACACCTGAATTTAAAGCCAAGGAATATCTAAGGAAGGTGAATTTTAGCAAGTATGATTTTTTCATCATTGTTTCTTCAGGGCGTTTCACTACAAATGATATCACTTTAGCCCGTGAAATTCAGAAGATGAAGAAGCAATTCTATTATGTGCGCACAAAGATAGATGTCAATCTTGATTCAGAAAAAAGGAAGCAGAATTTCAATGAACACAAAACTCTAGAGAGGATAAGGAATGACTGCAGTGAAAATTTGAAAAAGGCTGAAGGATCTTCCTCGAGGGTTTTCCTGATGTCACGGTGGGATCTGTCACTGTATGATTTCCCCTCCCTGCATGACACCTTAGAGGAGGATCTGGACGATCTCAAGAGGCATGCCTTCCTCATGGCCACGCCAACTTTTTCAAGAGAAATGGTTCAAAAGAAAAGAAAGGCGCTGGAAGCTCTCATATGGATGTTAGCACTTGTGTCTTGTTTTGTGGGAGCTGTCCCTGTCCCGGGCCTCTCTCTGGTTTGTGATATTGCCATATTAATGGGAGCACTGGCGCATTTCTGTAAGGTCTTTGGTTTAGATGATGATTCTCTTCGTATCCTGGCAAAACGGGTTGGCAAGCCTGTGGAGGAGCTGAGGTCTGCTATCAAAAACACTCCCTTGCCACATGCTATCACCAAGGACCTGATCCTTAGTTTATTGTCAAAGTCCTGGCTTTGTGCAACCCTGACATTGATAGAACTGGCTTGTGATTTTGTACCTGTGTTGGGGTCTATAGTCGGTGGGGCCAGTTCCTTTGTGTGCACCTTCTTCATGTTGAGAAGCTTTTTGCAAAGCGTTGAGGTCGATGCGGCCAACGTTCGGGCGAAAGCAACGAAGTGATAAAAGAAAAGTCCAAGATTAAAAAAAAAAGTTGTGTAAGTGTTGCTTTGGAACAAATGTTGGCAGCCCAAGAAGAGAAAAAGGAAAAAATAGGAAAATTAGAGTTGGAATTCCTGATAAGCAAGTTTTTTTTCTTATATTAAAGAATGCTCACAATCTATATAAATAAAAATGTACTGTTCGTTTGTGGGATTAACATAACTCAAAAACCACTGGACAAACTGACACCAAATTTGGCCACAAGACATCTACTAACCCAAGGAGTGACCATCACTCAAAAAATTGATGTTGTCATTTGCGAGTTGTAGTTGCTGGGATTTATAGTTCACCTACAATCAAAGACCATTCTGAACTCAACCAATGATGGAATTAGGCCAAACTTAGCACACGGAACTCCCGTGACCAACAGAAAACACTAGAAAGGTTTGGTGGGAATTGACCTTGAGTTTGGGAGTTGTAGTTCCCCTACATCCAGAGAGCAATGTGGACTCAAACAATGATGGATCTGGACCAAACTTGGCACAAATATTCCATATGCCCAAATATGAACACAGATGGAGTTTGGGGGGAATAGACCTTGACATTTGGGAGTTGTAGTTACTGGGATTTATAGTTCACCTACAATCAAAGAGCATTCTGAACCCCACCAATGACAGAATTGGGGCAAACTTATTTATTATTAAATAAATAAATAAATAAATAAATAAATAAAATAAACTTCCCACACAGAACCCCCATAACTAACAGAAAATACTTAAGGCCATTCAGTCCAACTCCCTTCACCGGGGCAAGAAAACGTAATCAAAACCCTCTTGACAAAGAGCCATCCAGCCATAGATATAGATAGATAGATATGATTCACACACACAGATATAGTAACATAGATTTGAAAGGGACCCTAAAGAAGGACAATGATATGTTGCATGTTCCAGAGTAAGCAAACCAAACAATCTCCACATCAACACTGACAAAGAAATAGCAAGAAATCCTGTTTAGCCACAAGCATAAATAAATCACATATATTAGAAACCAAAACTTTCTCATTACTTTATTTTCCAGATCAAGAGACTGGGCTATAGCAACGCTTGGCAGGGGATGGCTAGTACAAAATAAGTTTGAAGTCCTATTGACAAATAAAGGATATATTTATGTAGATTTTCCTAGATGAATTACTATACCAAAAATTATCTTTTAATGTTCTTGGCACCCAGAATCCTAATGAAGCACCTTGTGCAGATTCTTGTCAATCCAGGTGACCCATTACTGACTACCAGGATTACTCACCGGAGTAATCCTGGTAGCCAGATTACTTACCGGAGCGTCATACAGGAAGCATACCACCCTTCTGTTATGTCAGCTCCACTGGCTGCCAATCCAGTTCCGAGCACAATTCAAAGTGCTGGTTTTGACCTACAAAACCCTATACGGTTCCGGCCCAGCGTATCTGTCCTAACGCATCTCCCTCTACGTCCTGCCTCGGAGTCTAAGATCTTCTGGGGAGGCCCTGCTCTCAGCCCCACCTCTATCACAAGTGAGATTGGTGGGGACGAGGAGCAGGGCCTTCTTGGTCATGGCCCCTCACCTGTGGAATTCACTCCCTGGGGAATTAGGTCATCGACATCCCTCCTCTCCTTTAGAAGGAAACTAAAAACATGGATATGGGACCAGGCTTTTGGTTAATCTGGCAGATAGACAAAGGACGATGACTAGAATTAATAGGATTTGACAATGTGGAATGAATTTACAGACTTTGAGCTGGCAAACGTTGAGCATAAGATTGGTTTATTGGTTTTACTGACTGTGATGTTTAACTGATTGCTTTAACTGTTTATAATCACTGTTTATATATGTTTTTTATCTTTTATCTGATTGTTTGTGTTGGCATCGAATTGTGCCTTTTGTAAGCCACCCTGAGTCACCCCTTGGGGGTTGAGAAGGGTGGGGTAGAAATGTGCGAAATAAATAAATAAATAAAACAAGATTGAACTGCTACTGACAAATAAAGGATATGTCTATGTAGATTCCCCCAGATGAATTGCTATTCCACAAGTGCTCTTTTAATGTTCTTGGAACCCAGAATTGTAATGAGGCACCATGTACAGATACTTGTAAATCCAGCTTCACATCATATAGATGAACCTCACTATGCATATTCATCAGAAACATTCCTAGATAGCAAAAAATTAACACAAAATTAGGTGAGAATATTTTGATGTAAATGGAAGCCTTTCACATAGATATGCTGTTTTTCCTAATCTTCTGGCTGACCTGTTTTGTTGGTTTGGAAAGCAAATGAATGTATTTAATTTATGCATGTCCCTCTGTCCACAATCACCACCATGTATTGCAATAATGATCTCATTCACGTCCTATGGCTCTTTCTATAATAATATAGTCAGTGAAAGTACTCTTTCCTTATAATTTAAGAATAACAACAACAATAATAAAAACATCTTCATGACTTCTGCTCACTTTTATTTCTCTCCATTATTTCTACAATTAGTTTCATTGCCTGATGTATAACTATAGGGAAGCATAGATTGTGAGTGAAGGCATATTCCCATTTCATGAGTGGGACAACAGTGATCCTTCGTAGATCTTATCAGTGTTTCCTCTGAACAGTGAATGTGCTCCAGAATCCTCACTTACTAACCCAATCTCTTGCAACCCAGAGGGCTAAAGGCTAGGAATTGTCCACATGTGGCACTTGCTGATAGTGATATCGAGCTCCTTTTAGGAGGGGATCCCCTGCCGAGGGGATCCCCGAGGACCGCATCAAAGAGAGTCCTTAATAAACCTTGGTGAGGCCAGAGAAAGCCAATCAGAGCCGCGAGAAATATTTAAAATAATAAGACCTCAGCAAAGCGGAAGGAGTCCAGCGACCGAGGCGTTTATTTGCGATTCAGCTGAAAAGGATGCATTACAGGAATCATTCCACTGCAACCATGCCTCTACAGAATTTCCAAGCATTTTTATAGTACACAGACAAAGAAAAACAGTTTCGAAATTCCCGCCCGCCCCTGCCGGCCGGCTTCGTGCTGATTGGCTGGCGGCGGAACAGCTGGGAGGAGGCTTGGCGGCCCGCCTTGCCTCTTGACCAATCAGCGGGCTCCGCCATTTCTGGGAAGCCAATCAGTGCCTTCCTAGTGCCTCAGAAGATGGACCAATCAGAGGCGAGGAGGCGGGACGAGCCTCAACAATGGCTGAGGAGATGATAGGCTTTGGGGCATCCGCCAGCTGAAATGCGAGGCTTTTGTCCTTGCTGGCAGGGTGTGATTTTAGGAAACAAAGAGTCTTTCCTGTCCTTGATGGGTTTTTGGAGCAATATGAAAGGCTAGTTCGGCATCGGACCTCCCGGGGGGTCAACAATGCCTTATGCAAATACAGTCCTTTTATTCCAGGTATCCATAAGTCCTCTGATCCCATTCAGACATGCTCAGAAAAATGGGCAGGGTCCATTATGGCTATGGTTTCCATGCAGAGTGAATCAATCAAGGGTGAGTCTTGGGAGATACAGAATTCTCCCTTAGGCAGTTCCTGGTCACAGTATTTTGTGGGACAAGGGTCAAGGGGGGCGAGGGTACAGAGGAATTCATAAGGGTTACATACATATCAAAATCATAGGTAATAGGCATCACTGATACAGAGGTATTTCATAATATCTTATATACAACCCACAACCCATCCCGCACCCAATTCATTACAGGAGAAAAAATATTTGATTTATTTTATAAAAAAGAAACTAGAAATCCCAAATTCCTGGGGGAGAAGCGTGGAAGTGAGAGGTCAGCCCGTGGTTCAGGCTGGCCAACAAAGGATCTGCTTCTTTGAGCAGAAGCTGGAGCTGAAGGTGGAGCAGGGTCCCTTGGCTCTGTCCTTGGGGAAACTGGAGCTCCCAGTCGAGGATCGGGCCTCCCTGCCCGATCCTCCTTCTCCAAGGCTTCCCCTTTGGGCAGCCATGGTGGGTCCCCAACGATGGGGGCCTTGCAGGAGCGAGCGGCAGCAAGCGGAACGGAGCGGCCCGGCGAAGCCGGCTGGATTTTGACAATCAGCTGTTTCCCTGTTCGAATTTAATACTTAAAACAAAACAATTATTCCTCGGGTGTGTGAGCCCAAAATAAGAAAACCGAGATGGCAGTTAGTCTTAGAATTAGCCGTAGAAAAATACAAAATCTGAACGGGGCCGATCCGCCATGCTGTTGTTTTGGCGGATAAGGGGGCCCATTAGGAAAACCTTCGTATCCGCGGTTTGGACTAACGCAGATTCGGCGGCCCGAGGGTGCCGGGAAGGCATCCCCGGTGGGCTCACGGGTCTCCGGAGCCTAGAAAAAGGTTAGTTTCATGTTTAAAGAGGCTTCAGGCAAGGAAGGACACAAAGTATCAAGCGGAAAAGTTGTAAAGTTGCAAAACTCAAGTACTTTATTAGGGTTTAGTTACAATGTCAGGGCTTGGGGAAAAGTAAAGAGAAGCTGGAAGCAGTCCTTAGTTTGAGCTGTTGACTGGGGCACATTTCATCCGTTTTCTCCAATTGTGACAACTAGGAACTGCGGAACTCTCTGCCGCGGTGCAGAGCAATTACTGGGCGGGGGCTCCCACCATCAATAGTTCATAACCAGAAGGAACCAGCTGAAATGACTGCCTATGGCCATCTGATACTTCTACCATCCTTTTTCTTTCCAGAAATAAATTCAAATGCTTCCAGGTAGAAGGCTCCTTTCAGGAACAATCCAAAGATTGCACAGAAATATTTGGTTAGGGTAGAAACTATAAAGATTCTTCCCTTGGGTCAAAAAATATTGTGGTGCGGTGTGGGTGTTATCCCTGAAGGCAAGAAACAACTGGGCATCCTCAGGAGAGGCTCAGAAAGTGCTGTTGTGGTCACGGGGAGACTGAAGCTTGGCTCTCACAGTCCAGAGCAGTTGGAAAGGAAAGGAAACAAGTAAAGTAGACTAGGGGCATGTCTACACCAGTCAGTTAAGATGATATAAATTTAGAACAGTCCCACAATGGCTACACAAACCACTAGTTGGAACAATGTACAAAGTAGGAACTGGCTGCAACTGTTCCATCTGTCATCTCATGTTATCCTGGCTTGGGCAGCCCACAGTCCCCAGTCATGGCACGGCATTTGTCTTCACCCTTGATATCAACCACAGCATTAAGGAGTGCTGAGAATAAAAGGAATTTCCTCTATCCCCTCCCCATCTGTCAGTGACCAGTAACTTCACAGAGGTTGAGGTGAAGGCCAGCAATAGGAAAAAGGTAGATGCCATATAGTGGCCAGAAAATATAATGTGGGGGAGGGGGGTAGGAGTGGTTGTGATGGACAGGGGCGGCATTTAGGGTGGCTGCCCAGCAATAGGGACTCCCTTCTACCTTCGTGGTGGCTTGGAGAGTCTCTTTGTGGACTCCTTTGGGCCCAATCTGGCATCCAGCATCCCGGATCTGACCCAAAATATGCATCAGAATGGACTGCTAACGTTGATATTAAAGGGAAAAAAACTGAAGGACTGGAAGCGTTGATAGACTTTTTGAGCAAGAATAATACTAACAATCCAATAAATTGTGTTTATGAGCCTACACCAAGTAGGATCAATTCTATCCCTAGTAGGATTAATTTGTCAGATCTGTAAGGACAGATTTTTTAAAAATCAGAATATAAAATTAACCATTTTTCCAAAAAGAATACATTTAAATCAGGGAAGTAATATTAATCTTTTTGTCTTGCATGCATTTTTAAAAACATTTTTGTAGTTTACAAACTGAAATTAATTCAGCATAAAGTATCAAAACTGTGTCAAATCCAGATAAAAAAGGAAACGGGAGGAAAGGGTGCAGAAAGAGATATTGAAATATAGACGTCTACTGTTGGTCAAACGACCAATTTACAAGAAAACGAAACTTCAACCCTCTGAGTTAGATTTCGCTTTCTTGTAAATCAGGTGTTTGCTGTAAGTGGTCTGCAAAGAGGGAGGAGTGTCGATAGCAACATGGTCAACATGGCAGGGTGGTTCTCCCAGTGAGATGGAGAATCATTAGCAACATGGCATGCCTAAAAAAGATTAGGTTATCTGTTCAATATGAAGTGACGTAGCCTCATTTGAACTTGTTCTCCACTGTGCTGCATTCTCAGCAGTGAGTAATGACAATAAATGCAATATTTAGTCCTCAAAAACCAACAATGTAGAAACTTGTGGTGGTGGAGCTCTAGTTGGGGCCTTTTGAGTAACAGCTCCCAAACTTTTGTCCTTCATACATTTTGGACTTTGAGTTCTAAAATCCCTAGCCATTAACCTAACTGGTGGGAGGACGAAGGCACATAGATGTTGAAGTTAAAATACCTTAAGAGCCAAAGAACCGCATGATCTATAATCAAGGGTCCTGCCTTCTTAAGACTAAGTTTTTCCGGGTTGTTGGGGAACTTCTTCACCCCCCTGAGGTGGAGGAGACCTTCGATGACTCGAAAACTCGGTGCTGCGAATTTGCGCAGCACTTTGCAGACAAAGTTGCTCAGATACGTCTTGAGTTGGATTCCAGTTTAATCACAGTTCCAAGAGAGTTGACCGAAGCATCTGCTTGTCCGGTTGTGTGGGATTCCTTTCGGCTTGTTCATCCTGAGGACGTGGAGGTGGCCCTTGGGACAGTGAGGGTGACCACATCGGCTCTGGACCCATGTCCGTCCTGGCTAATTAAATTGGCCAAGGCGACCACGTTGGCTCTGGACCCCTGCCCGTCCTGGCTAATTAAATCGGCCAAGGATGGTTTGATTGATTGGTTTATTAATGTATCGTTGGAGCAAGGATATTAATGTATCATTGGAGCAAGGAATTTTTCCATCTGGACTAAAACAGGCGGTAGTCAGACCACTCCTGAAAAAGACGTCCCTTGACTCCACGGTCTTGAACAACTATAGACCAATCTCAAACCTTCCTTTTTTGGGCAAGGTGTTGAAGCGGGTAGTCGCCTCTCAGCTCCAGGGCTTCCTAGATGACATCGACTATCTGGATCAGTCACAGTCTGGCTTCAGATATGGCCATGGCACCGAGACGGCTTTGGTCGCCTTGGTGGATGACCTCCGTAGGGAGCTGGACAGGGGGAGTGTGACCCTGTTGGTTCTCTTGGACATCTCAGCGGCTTTCGATACCATCGATCATGGTATCCTTCTGGGGCGGCTCTTCGGGATGGGCCTTGGAGGCACGGCTTCGTTGTGGCTCCGGTCCTTCCTGGAGGGTCGATTCCAGATGGTGAAGCTGGGTGACACCTGCTCGGACCCCTGGCCTTTGACCTGTGGGGTCCCACAAGGTTCCATTCTGTCTCCTATGCTTTTTAACATCTACATAAAACCGTTGGGAGAGGTCATCTGGAGTTTTGGAGTTGGGTGCCATCTCTACGCAGATGACACACAACTCTACTACTCTTTTCCACCTAACTCCAAGGGAGCCCCTCAGGTGCTGGACATGTGCCTGACCGCTGTGGCTGTTTGGATGAGGGCAAACAAGCTGAAGATTAATCCTGACAAGACAGAGGTCCTCCCGGTAGATCGTAAACCAGATCGGGGTATAGGGTGGTAACCTATGCTGGACGGGGTTGCACTCCCCCTGAAGTCACAGGTCTGCAGTTTGGATGTCCTCCTGGATTCATCACTTACGCTTGAGGCTCAGGCGTTGGTGGTGGCTGGGAGGGTCTTTGTACAATTAAGACTCGTGTGCCAACTGCGACCGTACCTCGTGAAGGTGGATCTGGCCAGGGTGGGCCATGCCTTAGTCACCTCTAGACTGGATTACTGTAATGCACTCTACGCGAGGCTGCCCTTCAAAACGGCTCGGAAATTCCAGATGGTCCAACGGGCGGCAGCCAGGTTGTTAACCGGGGCGCCTTACAGGGAGCGGTCAACCCTCCTGTTCAAGGAGCTCCACTGGCTGCCATTCATTTTCCGGACCCAATTCAAGGTGCAGGTTCTTACCTACAAAGCCCTGAACGGTTTGGGACCTACCTACCTTCGTGACCACATCTCTGTATACAAACCCACATGATCTCTTCGATCATCTGAAGAGGCCCTGCTCACAATCCCACCTGCATCGCAAGCGCGATTGGTGGGGACGAGAGAGAGGGCCTTTTCGGTGGTGGCCCCTCGACTCTGGAACTCACTCCCTAAGGACATCAGGCATGCCCCAACTTTGCCAGTCTTTAAGAGGAGCTTGAAGACATGGTTGTTCCAGTGTGCTTTCCCAGAATAATGATCCCATAGCACTTTGTCCTCCAAAGCACTTTATATTGTTTTAGGTCTGCTCGTATATTCCCACAAACCACCCCATCACTTTTTCGCCCATATCCAGCATTATTTTTTAATCTTTTAATTCCAATTACATTTGGCCTACCCATAGTTTTTAAAGTGTGTTGTCCTATTGATAATGCTTGTGTTATTGTTTTTTTTTTGGTTTTTTTGGTTTTTAAATTGCTTGTATTGTTGCATTTTGGGTTCGGCCTCATGTAAGCCGCACCGAGTCCCTTGGGGAGATGGAAGCGGGGTATAAATAAAGTGTTGTTGTTGTTGTTGTTGTTATTATTATTATTATTATTATTGAAAGGAATCTGAACGATTGCAACCACAACCTCATGTGACAAGCAATTTCCCCCCCAAGTTCAATTGCTTTCATCGTGAGACTTTTTGCTCTCTTCTGAATCAGCAGATCAAATGATAACAGCAAAGGGTATATAAGTGCAGGAAAGGAAGAACCCATCCACATTGAAATTAAACAGGTCCACTGTTTCTTTCGGTCTTCACAAGCAGACCCTCATTGGCTCCGAATAGTAAGTAATTCTCCCTCTTGATTTATGTTTTCTTCACTTGCTTTCCTAACTATCTGTGCTCTTACTCCCCCAGTGCAGAATTAAACCAAGTTTTCATCACTTCTGCTATTTTCAAAGTACACATTTATATATTTCGCTTATTTTGTAGCTACTGTTTAATTAGCTCTACCTTCTCACCCAATCTGTTGTTGAGCTCTTCACGGCAGTATTTTCAAAATCACAAATTTTAACTATGAGACGATATGAGATGTTGATGCTTATTGATTGTTATAAGTGTTTCTCCTTTTAAATGCTTCTTAACTAGGTTCTTGTGGGGTTTTTCGGGCTATATGGCCATGTTCTAGAGGCATTTTTTCCTGACGTTTCGCCTGCATCTATGGCAAGCATC
>NW_026847771.1:14021481-14045882 GCF_025583915.1 Anolis sagrei ordinatus | reverse complement strand
TGCACATTGCACTTGCCCAGAATTTCCAATACACCTCCTGTCACACCCAGCACTTTTAACCTGTACCCATCATTGGCCTGGCCATGGTTTTATTGTGTAATAGTGTAATGTTTGTTATTGCTTATGTTTTTAATTTGCTTTGTATTGTATTGTATTGTTTGCTGTTGCTGTGTTGAGGCTTTGGCCTTTGTAAGCCGCATCGAGTCCTTCGGGAGATGTTAGCGGGGTACAAATAAAGTTTAATAATAATAAATAATAATAGCCCGAAAAAAACCACAAGAACCTATTGATTCCAGCCATGAAAGCCTTCAACAATGCTTCTTAACTGTTTTTATCATGTTTTATGTATTGTATTGTGGTTGTGAACCGCTCTGAGTTGCCCTGAGGGCTGAGAAGAGTGATATAAAAATGTAGTTAATAAATAAATAAATAAATCCCTCACTCCCTTTCCTAACTTCTCACCGAAGTAATGCCCAGATATGGAACTCCTGTCTTGCTCCCCTGCTCAGCTCCCCTGTTCCCCTTCCCATGGAAGCTTCATGCAGGCTTAAAAAGCCCTTTGTTTATGCCTCTCCATATTCCATTGTACATCATCCCATCACAATCCTCTGCCATTCCCCACTGACTCCTTTGGCCCCCTCCCACCACCACCTTAAATTTAGGCTGACGCTTGTGTTGGGATGCCAGACAATGGAGCCCCAAAGTTTATCTCATGAGCAGAAAAAGAGAAAGAGTGAGTGGGGAAGATGGTGATTGAGCAGAGAAGGGTTTGGCATAGAAGTGCTGAGTCTGATATAGTAAAGTGTGTTGCTTTCAGAAAATAATTACAAATAGAATTTACTTGTTTGAATTGGATTTTTGTCAGTTTTAAATGTTTGAATCAGTTTCTGGATCGGTTTGGGGTGCTGATTCAGAAAATTGCATTGGATAGACCGCATCAGCTCTAGTGTCTGATACAGAACATATACCATATTCAGTGGCAGGGAAGGAGTGGCAGGTGGCGCAAAAGGAGCAGAAATAAAATAAAACAAATAAAGAAGAAGGAAGCTCAAAGACCAGATTTTTGTCCGCAGCCCACAGATAAGAACCATTGCTGTGCAGAGAAGGAACCTGGCGATATAGTGGACATTATTGCGTTTGGTTTGGTGAAGTTGTGTCCCATATATAAATTGGCAGTGTCCAGGTTTAAAGTATACACAAGCTGATGATGGTTGAAATAATGTAGAACTCTGTGAACACAGAAGGCTGATTGCACCAACTTCCTCAGTGACCAAAAAAAAAAAAAAGATTTATAGAGGCTAGCACAACTAACAAGTTAGCATTAGGATACACCAGGGGTCCTCATGGGCTGGAACCAGGCAACCAAGGTTGTTTATCTGGCTCCCACTCAAAACTTTAGACTATTGCTGCTGGATCATTCATGCCCTACTGCTACTATCACGTATGTTCTTAGAATCATAAAATCATAGAGCTGGAAGAGACCTCATGGGCCATCCAGTCCAACCCCCTGCCAAGAAGCAGGAAAATTGCATTCAAAGCACCTCCAACAAATGGCCATCCAGCCTCTGTTTAAAAGCCTCCAAAGAAGGAGCCTCCACCACACTCCGGGGCAGAGAGTTCCACTGCTGAACAGCTCTCACAGTCAGGAAGTTCTTCCTCATGTTCAGATGGAATCTCCTTTCTTGTAGTTTGAAGCCATTGTTCCACATCCTAGTTTCCAAGGAAGCAGAAAACAAGCTTGCTCCCTCCTCCCTATGACTTCCTCTCACATATTTGTTCTGGCACGACTGTGCCAGGGGTTTGAATTCTCTTTGTCTTTCTTTGCTTGTTTGTATGAATTCCTGTAGGTTATGCATTTTGCAATTTGGTAGCTTCCTACAGGGTGCAATCATAGGGCCAAGTTCTTTAGTTCCGCCCTTTTTTCCAGGTTAGGAGGGAAAAAGGGACCTTTAGCTCAGTTTGTACAGTGAAGCCTTTCTTACAGGACATTTGAATTTTTCCTACCTGTAGAAAGCTTCGTTTCTCACAGCTTCTGGGGAAAACAGTCCTACAGCTTTTGCTGGGGAATTCAGTCTTGCAGCTCTTGCTGGGGGAATATAGTTCCACAGCTCTACAGCCAGCTTTCGCTGGAAAAGAGGGGAAAAACAGCCAGCCTTGCTGGAAGTAAAAGGACTTCCTTCGTCTTGGAAAATCTACACAGAGACTTTGCCTGGTAAGCACCACTCGGGCTAGCCATAAAGCAAATTGGAACCGGAGTAGGGGCCCCATGCCAGCAAAGCCTAAAAAGCAGATTGCCCAGGGAGGGGTCAAAGGATTTCCCTTATAGAAGAAAGAAACAGTTCGTGATGCAAGTTGCCTATCCTTTGTGGGCAACTTAAGAAAGCCACCAATTTTCCCTGAGTTTTAAAGTGTTTAGTCTGTATGTTGAAGATCTAAGAAGTATTTGATTGATTTGTTGAAGATGTAAGCACCAATAAAGAACTTTGTTAAACTTTCTAAGCTTCTAAAGACTTTGTATAGGGAAATTCATAGGGCCTGTCAGCTGAGGCACCCTGGCGTCAGCGTCTCTATATGGGGGGCATATAGAGAGCACGTCCTGTTAATAGACAATTGCCACAGGCCCAGCGTGTGACAGCATACTTATACATGGCTATCACGTCTCCCCTCAGTCTTCTCTTCTTCAGGCTAAACATACCCAGGTTTTGTTCTCTAGACACTTGATCATTTTAGTTGCCCTCCTCTGGAGACATTCCAGCTTGTCAACATCTCTTTTCAACTGTAATGTCCAGAATTGGACACAGTATTCCAGATGTGGTCTAACCAAAGCAGAATACAGGAGCATACATAGAACTGATGAAGAGGCATTTAAACCAGAAATTGCAAAAAAATTGAGTTATGCATAGTCTCACATAAAAGCTGTTCTGCTACACAGTAATTAGAAATAATAAATGAGTAATAAATGTACATCAACATTTAATCTTAAGAACTGTATTCTTCATTTTAAAAGAGAGTATTCAGTAACTCATGTTTCCCAAATATCTCAGGAAATGTTGCCTTTTACCTTCTTGTTCGTATAGGTGCAGTCTCAGAGTTAACTTTAGCTATTTCATACCTGGTGGATAGCAGAGGTCAGGAAATTGCAAACACACTTGGCTTTACGTAGTCAGGCATGAGACCCCTGGAAGACCCTTGCAGATGTTATAAGATATAATTGCTTTGTGATTGAGGTGAAATCATCTGATAGCCATCACATTCGGAGGTACCCTCTGCTTTCTAAGGCTCCCTCTAACTGCTTATAATCTTAGTATACAGTATGAAGCATACAATCTAGGCAATAAAGTTAAAATCAGATCAGTTGGAGCTTTTTAGAGCTATACTAAGAAACCCCTCAGAAAGTTCTATGTGGAAACCAAAACTGATGGACTGCAGTTGCAGAGATGGGTAACGATCACGGGGAAGGCCCCTTCTCTTGTTCCCACCAGCCGTCTTTGTGACGGGGATGGGACCGAGAGCATGGCCTCCTCCGCTGACTGCAGTGCACAAGATGGCCTATATAGGGAAATATGATTGGTCAAATAGCCTGGACCCAAACTGTTTAGGGATTTATAGGTAATGACCAGCACTTTAGATTTAGCCCAGAAGCTCACCAGCAACCAGTGGAGCTGTCGCAGGATGGGGGTTGTCTTCTCATGATACAGCACTCCAGTTAGCAATTAGCTGCCTATCTCTGCACTAATTGCAGCTTCTGAACTATCTTCAAATGCAGCCCACATAGAGAACATTGCAGTAGTCCATGGCTAAGTCTGGCATCTCAAGGCATGGGTGCAGCTGGCGCACAGCTTTTAATTGTGCGAAGGCGCTCCTAGCCACCGCTGACACCTGGGCTTCAAGGGTCAGCGATGCGTCCAGGATCACCCCCAGATTGCAAACTTGTGTCTTCAAGGGGAGTGCAACCCTATCCAATACAGGCTGAAGTTCCACACCTGATCAGCCTTCTGACTAACCAGGAGTGCCTCCGTCTTGCCTGGATTCAGTTTCAATTTGTTTGACATCATCCAAACCTTTATTGCTGTCAAGGGAAAGGAAGCCTATTCTCCCCCCAAATTCAGGAAACATGAGTAATGGAACGTTCTTTCGTTAGATTCCGCTTGTTGGAATCCAGTCCATTACTGCCTTCAGACACCAATTCAAGATCAGAATATGCAAAAAAAAATTAAAATTATAAAGGACCAGGAATACGAAGGATTACAATCACAGCTTAATGTTACAAACATTTCTTCAAGTTGAATTGGCACTGTGCCTTGCAGGAAAAAAAATCAGACAGCGGTATTGTTGTCCTCTTTTTTCATGGGACACTGCACTTTCTTTCTTGCTATCTAAGGTATTTAGGTGGAGTGGGTGTGGATCCCATTATTAGGGGAAAGAAAACGTGTTCATCAACATTTGTTTCCTCCTGGCATGGGAAATCTACTTCCTTGATGGGTTGACACTACCATGTTTGCCTCTAGCCTTTAAAAAAAACAAACGGAATTTTATTTTTCATTGTGAGGCTTCCTGCATTTCTGAATCACCAGATCAAGGCATAGCAGCAGAGTTTCTTAGTGTGGGACAGGGAAGACATCCCATTGAGCGTCCATCTACCTTGAAATTCAACCTGCAGATCTTCTTTTGCTACTTTAGGTAAGTCCATCCCTTTTTATTTAAGTTTTTGTTTGCTTTCCTAAATTTCTGTGTTCCTGTACCTGATACTTTCTGCCACACACAGAAAAGAGAAGCTCTTGTTAAACATGAATTACTGAAATATGTAAAATGTGTGATCATTTACCCTGTCTTTCCTCTTAAGATGTGCTTGAAATGATAAATATTAAAAATGCAAAGCTATGAACTCTGTCCTCCTTCATAGAGTGTGTGCTAGGCTTTGCTGTAAAGCACTGAAAACTCTGCTCCAAAGCTCTATACGACTCTTCGTGTTCCGCAAAGCAGCATTAAACCCATTCTGTCCTCTCTTTTCAGACAACTCCCTACATGTCCAATAACCTACAAAGCCTACATTTTCCAAGGAGGGAGCCATAATAATTATACATAATACAAAAGCCTTACAATGTAGGCAACTTTAATGCACCATTTCTCTCATTCTACATCTCAACCCAGAGAAGCAAATGACATCGATAATTACTACATTCTGGGAACAACATTGTATGAAAAATCTGCACTGCTATGCCGATCCCTGGCACAGAAGGAGCAAAGCACAGCTAACCAGAAACATTTCTAGACATTTTGGAGCCATGGGGAACGTGTTTGTGTTTGTTTTATAGGGAAAGGGAAAATTTTCAGATATTAAAAAAGTAATGATAATAATAATAATCTTTATTTGTACCCCACCACCCTCTCCCCAAAAGGACTCAGGGCGGCTCACAGAAGCACTCCAAGTGCAACATGCAGACAACAATATAAATACAATGACATAAGTACGACAGCACATACAAATGTCATTAATAAAATTGTAAAAATTTGAAAATTATGAAATTCCTAAAACGCAGTAGAACCTGCAGGTAAGCTGGCTATCATAACAATCAATCAAAGTGCGGGCCAGTATTATCAATGATTCATCACATTGGCCATGGATAATTCACGATCAAAGGTCTGTCTGAAGAGCCATGTTTTTAGACTCACCCAGAAGGTCTGAAGAGAGGGCAGTTAATCTAATTTCTTTAGGGAGGGTATTCCAGAGCCAGGGAGCCACCACCGAGAAGGATCTCTCTCTCATCCCCACCAACAGGGCATGAGACGGTGGTGGGACCAAAAGAAGGGCCTCCCCAGCAGATCTTAAGGCCTGTGCCGGTTCGTAGGGGGAGATGCAGTCTCAAAGATAGGTTGAACCCAAAACATGTATCACCAAACTTTACTAATGAAAAGTCACTTTGATGATTTAAGAGCATAGATGCTTTGCATATAGTTTGGCCGGGCATAAAAGCGCGGTGTTCAATATTAAAAGTACTTTTTCAGGAAAAAATAAATTATTGGATTTTTTTAACAAATAGAATTACATGAAAAACAGGAGAACTCATCCATATGACTCAGATAGACAATGTTTTTGTCTCTCCTAGTCCTTCACAGTACCGAGCAAACATAAAGACCTTATTCTCAAAACTGAAGAAAGGAATGTAATAATGGGAGATACTATGCATAGTCTTACATGAAAGGTGACCAGCAACACAGTTTTTAGAAATATTTTATGAGGAATAAACACATCAACACTTCCTCTTAAGAATGTTATTCTTCATTCTAAGAAAAGAACATTCCATTACTCATGTTTCCTGAATTTCTTGGGAGAATAGGCCTCCTCTCCCTTGACAGCAGTGAAGGTTTGGATGAGGCCGAACAAAATGAAACTGAATCCAGGCAAGACAGAGGTACTTCTAGTCAATGTATTGTCAAAGGCTTTCATGACCGAAATCACTGGGTTGTTGTAAGTTTTTTGGGCTGTATGGTCATGTTCTAGAAGCATTCTCTCTTGACGTTTCACCTGCATCTGTGGCAAACTGTGGGAATACTGCAGTCCAGACAGTATTCCCACAGTTTATCAGGCAAAATAAGCCCAGTAAACAATGGGAATGCCCACCCCTCCCCCCAAGCCCTAGAGTTTGAAAAGTAATAGAAACTTATGTGATCTCCATTAGATTCTTGCCAGAGCTCTCCCAGCACATAGAAATAACGTGCCAGGAGATTTTGGGGGGGGGGGGGGGAAGGAAAATCACTCCCCTCCCCACTGTCCTGGCATGTCATTTCTATGCACCAGGAGAGCTCGTCAGGACTTCTAATGGAGACCACATAAGTTTTTATTACTTTTCTAAATGGTCTGGGGCCTTGTGTGTGTGTGTGTGTGGGGGGGGGGGGGGGTAGGTGCTTGAGACATTCTCTCAGGCTAGTCCCAAGAGAAGGTCTGGACACCCACCTCAGAAAGTGCGCGCTTTCTGGGGTGGGTGTGGAAAGGCCCCCAGAAACATCCACATTTTTTAAACATTTTTTTCTGAAATAAAGGTCTGTCTGGATCCGGCCAAAACCAAATGTCTCAACATTGACAATCTTCATGTCTTTTTTACAGCCACAAAATTGTCATGGGGGGGGGGGGAGAAACTTACACCCACCATCAATAAGGGAACTTGAAGCTGTCAATGAAAATCATGAGAGACTCACATTTAACATTGCCATCATCAGGGAAACTGGCCCAATGGGTTAAACCTGTGTGCCGGCAGAACAGCTGACCGACTGGTTGGCAGTTCAAATCCGGGGAGAGCAGGTTGAGCTCACTCTGTCAGTTCCACCTCCCTGTGTGAGGACACGAGAGAAGCCTCCCACAGTTTGGTAAAACATCAAACATCTAGGTATTTCCTGGGCAGTGTCCTTGCAGACAGTCAATTCTCTCACACCAGAAGCGACTTCTCAAGTCACTCCTGACACACACACACACACACAAAATTATATAAGCTATCTTTTCTTTTCTGGGCACTTTTTAAAGTGCTAGTTCTGATCTATTGAGCCCTAAATGGCTGACTGTATGAACATATATCACCCTTATCAGCCTGTCCGGATCTTATGATCTGTAGTCCAACGGGCGGCAGCCAGATTGCTAACTGGAGTAACATACAGGGAGCATACCACTCCCTTGTTGTGCCAGCTCCACTGGCTTCCGGTCCACTTCCGAGCTCAATTAAAAGTGCTGGTTTTGACCTATAAAGCCCTATACGATTCTGGCCCAGGTTATTTGTCCGAATGCATCTCCGTCTATGTCTCCCCTCGTAGTTTAAAATCATCCGGGAAGGCCCTGCTCTCACTCCCACCAGCGTCACAAATACATCTGTTGGGGACGAGAGACAGGGCCTTTTTGGCTGTGGCCCCCCGCCTGTGGAACTCGCTTCCCACTGAGGTAAGATTGGCTCCGTCCCTCCTGTCATTTAGGAAAAAATTGAAGTCGTGGTTCTGGGACCAGGCTTTTGAACAATAGACATAGATAGCACTTTGGACATGGAATTGGATATGGAATTGACTGGAGTGATGATACGGCTATTAATACTGTTTTTTACTGTTTTAATGAATGTTTTACTTATTGTTTAAATTGTTATTATATTGCTTTGTTATATGAAGTGGCATTGAATTGCTGCCAAATGTAAGCCGTCCTGAGACCTCCTTCGGGGGTTGAGAAGGAATAGAATAGAGAGACCGGAAATAAATAATAAATAATAAATAGGGCAAATTGATCTCTTCATCCCACCACCCTCTCAAGCTCAGCATAGGAAGACATAGGCCCTTTCCACACAGCTGTATTAAATCCACATTGAACTGGATTATATGACAGTGTGGATAATCCAGTTCAAAGCAGATGTTGTGGATTATCTGTGCAGAAGGGCCCTTAGTGTGGTTTTAATACACAATATATATTTCAAGCATTTTGATTTATTTCGTTAGCTGCTTTGATTTCGATTTTCCAGAAAGCAAGATGTAAATAAAACAAAATACCTGTTTGAAGGGCCCCACCGCTGCCATCGTAAATAACGGTTGACTGCATGCAGCATCTCACCTAGGGATCTTAAGCCAAATTGATAAAAGAAAAGATCACATGGAAATTTGGACAGGCAAGTGAGCAATCACAATGTTTCTTTTCCTTCTTAGGTCAAATGAACCTCCAAAAGGATTTTTCCTGAGAAGTACCATCTCCAGAACAATCTTAAATTTTGACCTTGAAAATCTGAGACTTGTTTTGGAAAAAGAAGACATCTCAGAAATCAGTTAAAACCCAGTAGCAACTAGATTCGCTAAGTAATGCCACATTTGACATAGCCATCACTGGATGTTCAGGTGCTGGTAAATCATCTCTTGTCAATGCGCTGAGAGGCATGAGTGATCATGGTGAAGGGTCAGCTGAGACAGGGGTAATACAAACAACATTGGAGACGAAGGCGTATCCACATCCCACATTCCCCAAAGTAACACTGTGGAATCTGTCAGGGATCGGAACACCTGAATTTAAAGCCAAGGAGTATCTAAGGAAGGTGAATTTTAGCAAGTAGTATTTTTTCATCATGGTTTCTTCAGGGCGTTTCACTAGAAATAAACAAAGTCTGCCTCTCTTATCCCTGACTGGACTGCTGCGTCCAGTGGGGTCACCACCCTGCGGCCAAAAAAGAAAAATGAATTTCGGTACATGGAATGTACGGACACTGATAGACAAGACTGACAGTGAACGCCCCGAACGCAGAACTGCCATCATTGCAAGGGAGTTGGGACGCTTTAACATCGACATAGCAGCCCTTCAGGAGACCCGGAGAGCAGGAGAGGGACAGCTGAAGGAAGAAAAAGGAGGCTACACCTTCTTCTGGAAGGGACTGCCTGAAGAAGACCCAAGAATGCACGGAGTTGGCTTTGCCATCAGAAATGATCTGGTGAAACATCTGACTGAAGAACCCACTGGCATCAATGAACGACTCTCAACCCTCCGAATTGAACTTGCCAAAAACCAACAGGCAACCATCATAAGTGCCTATGCACCAACACTAGATGCTGATGAAGACATCAAGGAAAATTTTTACTGTCAGCTGGACACCGTCCTATCGGAGATACCTAAGGAGGACAAAATCATCCTCCTGGGGGACTTTAATGCAAGAGTTGGGCGAGACTTCGACCTGTGGCCAGGGACCATAAGAAAAGACGGGGTTGGAAACAGCAACTCGAATGGCATCCTGCTTCTCACCAAATGTGCGGAACACAACCTTGTCATCACCAACACTCTCTTCCACCAGAAAAACAAGCTCAAGACATAATGGAAGCACCCCCGGTCAAAGCATTGGCACCTCTTAGACTATGTAATCACACGTGCCAGAGACCGCCGTGATGTGCTCCGAGCGATGACAGGTGCTGATGACTGCTGGACAGACCGCAGGCTAATCCGATCCATGATGGCTATCAAGATCACCCCCAAGCGCAGACGCCAAGGAAGAAAGACAAGGCGCAAAATGAACACCCAAGCCCTTCAGGAGCCTTCCAAACGAGCCTTTCTACAAAAAGCACTCAAGGACCATCTACCCACAGAACACCCCGATAATGTTGAGGAACATTGGAACAAACTGAAGACCTCCATCATCACAGCCTGCGAAGAAACGATTGGATATCAAACCAAAAAACATCAAGATTGGTTTGATGAAAATGACAAGATCCAACAGCTAATTGACAAGAAAAGGAAAGCCTTTCAAACATGGCAGAGAGACATCAACTGTGCTGCTAAGAAAAAGATTTACGCCAGTGCAAAAGCTGAGGTGCAAAGAAGGACAACAGAACTCAAGAACATCTGGTGGACAAAGAAGGCTGAAGAAATTCAACACCTGGCAGATACCCATAATGCTCAGGGATTTTTCAAAGCCACAAAGGTCATCTATGGACCAAGAAACCATGGCATACAGCCTCTACACTCATCAGATGGAACCAAACTTCGGAAGGAGAAAAAATCAATTGCATTACGTTGGAAAGAACACTACCAAAGCCTCCTGAACCGCAGCTCCAATGTGGCCGAAGAGGTCCTCTCACAAATCCCGCAACAACAAACCAGGGATGAGCTTGCAGCACTGCCTAGTTTGGAAGAAGTCAGCAATGCCATCAGCCAACAAGAAAATAACAAAGCCAGCGGACCTGATGGGATCCCTGCTGAAATCTTTAAAGAGGGTGGACCTGAGCTGACACAACAACTCCACCAGCTCATTCAAAAAGTGTGGAAGACCGAGAAAATCCCAGCAGATTTCAAGGATGCTACCATCCTCACCCTCTTCAAAAAGGGGGAAAGAACAGACTGCGGAAACTATCAAGTTATCTCCCTTCTAACCTCAGCTGGGAAAATCTTCACAAGAATCCTTGCAAACCGCCTTCTGCCCCTCTCAGAAGACACCCTCCCAGAATCCCAGAATGGCTTCCGCCCCTCTAGAGGAACCGTGGATATGATCTTCACTGCACGACAGCTTCAAGAAAAATGCAGGGAACAAAATCAACCTCTGTACATGGCATTCATCAACCTTGCAAAGGCATTCGACACAGTGAATCGCAGCGCTCTCTGGATCATCCTCCAAAAAATCGGGTGCCCTAACAAATTTGTGAACATCCTGCGGCTCCTGCATGATGACATGATGGCAACAGTCTTGGACAGCAAGGGCTCCCAAAGTGGCCCATTTAAGGTGGAATCAGGTGTCAAACAGGGATGTGTTATTGCCCCAACCTTATTTTCCATCTTCATCGCTATGATACTTCACCTTGTTGATGGGAAGCTTCCCACTGGAGTGGAAATAATCTATCGGACAGATGGCAAGCTATTCAACCCCATCAGACTGAAAGCCAAAACCAAGGTTGCAACAATATCTGTTATAGAACTCCAGTATGCTGAAGACAACGTCATCTGTGCGCATTCAGAAGAAGACTTGCAAACCACTCTAAACACCTTTGCAGAAGCATACGAGAAGCTTGGCCTGTCATTAAACATTGAGAAAACCAAAGTGCTCTTCCAGCAGTCACCAGCTAATCGCTCTCCAATGCCAGAAATACAGTTTAATGGTGTAATATTAGAAAATGTTGACCATTTCTGCTACCTTGGCAGCTACCTCTCCACAAAAGTCAACATTGACACTGAAATTCAACACCGCCTGAGCTCTGCGAGTGCAGCATTTTTCCGAATGAAGCAGAGAGTGTTTGAGGACCGGGACATCCGTAGGGATACCAAGATGCTTGTTTATAAAGCTATTGTCCTCCCAACCCTGCTATACGCCTCCGAGACGTGGACAGTCTACAGACGTCACATGCAACTCCTGGAACGATTCCATCAGTGCTGCCTCCGGAAAATCCTGCAAATTTCTTGGGAAGACAAGTGGACAAATGTCAGCGTGCTGGAAGAAGCAAAGACCACCAGCATTGAAGTGATGGTCTTCTGCCATCAACTCTGCTGGACTGGCCATGTTGTTCGGATGCTCGACCACCGTCTCCCAAAGCAGTTGCTGTACTCCGAACTCAAGAACGGAAAACGGAATGTTGGAGGACCGAAAAAGAGATTTAAAGATAAGCTCAAAGCCAACCTTAAAATCTCATGGAGTAGACACTGAGAACTGGGAAGCCAAGGCCCTTGAGCACGCCAGTTGGCGGTCAGCTGTGACCAGCGGTGCTGTAAAATGTGAAGAGGCACGGAGGGCGAAAGAGAGAAACGTGCCAAGAGGAAGGCGCATCAAGCCAACCCTGACCGAGATCACCTTCCACCTGGAAACCAATGCCCTCACTGTGGGAGAAGATGCAGATCAAGAAGAGGGCTCCACAACCACCTACGGATCCACCCCCAGGTTACCACTCTTGGAGGACCATCATCCTCGGACTATGAAGGATTGCCTAAGTAAGTAAGTAAGTCACTACAAATGATATCACTTTAGCCCATGAAATTCAGAAGATGAAGAAGCAATTCTATTACGTGCGCATAAAGATAGATCTCAATCTTAATTCAGAAAAAAGGAAGCAGAACTTCAATGAGCACGAAACTCTAGAGAGGATAAGGAATGACTGCAGTGAAAATTTGAAAAAGGCTGAAGAATCTTCCCCAAGGGTTTTCCTGATGTCATGGTGGGATCTGTCACTGTATGATTTCCCATCCCTGCATGCCACCTTAGAGGAGGATCTGGACGATCTCAAGAGACATGCCTTCCTCATGGCCATAACAACTTTCTCAAGAGAAATGGTTCAAAAGAAAAGAAAGGCACTGGAAGCTCTCATATGGATGTTAGCACTTGTGTCTTGTTTTGTGGGAGCTGTCCCTGTCCCGGGCCTCTCTCTGGTTTGTGATATTGCCATATTAATGGGAGCACTGGTACATTTCTGTAAGGTCTTTGGCTTAGATGATGATTCTCTTCGTATCCTGGCAAAACGGGTTGGTAAGCCTGTGGATGTATATTGTGTCAGAAGCAACTTGAGAAACTGCAAATCGCTTCTGGTGTGAGAGAATTAGCCGTCTGCAAGGACGTTGCCCAGGGGACGCCTGGATGTTTTGATGTTTTTACCATCCTTGTGGGAGGCTTCTCTCATGTCCCCGCATGAGGAGCTGGAGCTGATAGAGGGAGCTCACCCACGCTCTCCCCGGATTCGAACCTGCGACCTGTCGGTCTTCAGTCCTGCCGGCACAGGGGTTTAACCCACTGCGCCACCGGGTGCTCCTGTGGAGGAGCTGAGGTCTGCTATCAAAAACAATCCTTTGCCCCATGCTATCACAACTGACCTGGTCCTTAGTTTATTGTCAAAGTCCTGGCTTTGTGCAAGCCTGACATTGATAGAATTGACTTGTGATTTTGTACCCGTGTTGGGGTCTATCGTTGGTGGGGCCAGTTCCTTTGTGTGCACCTTCTTCATGTTGAGAAGCTTTTTGCAAAGCGTTGAGGTCAATGCTGCCAACATTCAGACGAAAGCAACCATGTGATAAAAGATAAATCCAAGAGAAAACAAACGTTGTGTAAGTGTTGCTTTGGAACAAATGGTGGCAGCACAAGAAAAGAAAAAAAAAGGAAAATTAGAGTTGGAATTTCTGATAAGCAAGTTTTTTTTCCTTATGTTAAAGAATGTTCACAATGCAAAATAAGATTGAAATTTTATTGACAAATAAAGGATATATGTATGTAGATTTTCCTAGATGAATTACTATACCAAAAATTATCTTTATTCTTTATTCTACCCCTTTATTCTGCCTTGGTCAGACCACACCTGGAATACTGTGTCCAGTTCTGGGCACTACAATTTAAGGGAGATGTTGACAAGCTGGAATGTGTCCAGAGGAGGGTGACTAAAATGATCAAGGGTCTGTAGAACAAGCCAAATGAAGAGTGACTTAAAGAGCTGGGCATGCTTAACCTGCAGAAGAAAAGGCTGAGAGGAGACATGATGGCCATGTATAAATATGTGAGATGAAGTCATAGGAAGGAGGGAGCAAGCTTGCTTTCTGCTGCCCCGAAGATTGGGACGTGGAGCAATGGCTTCAAAGTACAGGAAAGGAGACTCCACCTGAACATTAGGAAGAACTTCCTGACCGTGAGTGCTGTTCAGCAGTGGAACTCTCTGCCCCAGACTGTGGTGGAGGCTCCTTCTTTGGAGGTTTTTTTTAAACAGAGGCTGGATGGCCATCTGTCAGGGGTGCTTTGAATGAGATTTTCCTGCTTCTTGGCAGGGCCAAACCCCTGGATGGAAAATGGCAGTTTTTGAGTAATGGCAGTTTGGGACAAGTGTTGGTCCAGGCAGGCAAACCCTGGAAGCTGTGGGTTTCCCTTAGCCGACTGGAGCTCAACCAGCAAGTCTGATAGGTCCCAAAGCTGTTTAAAGTCTTTAGGTTTAAGCACTGGGAACTTATGAAGCCTGTCCATCAACAAAGCTTCAATCTGGGTGCTGGATCCGTAGCGCTGATCAAGCCTTGTCCATGCTGTGTCTAGTGCTCTATCCGGTTGGTCAATAAGAGCTGAGAAAATCCTTCTCTCCTGGTGAGCTGATACTGGGCCAAGCCAGGCGACCAGGAGGGTCAATTCTTCCTCAGAGGTAAGTCTTAAGTTCTTTATGGCACACTGAAAGGTCCTTTTCCAAAGAAGGAAATCTTCAGGACGGTCAGAGAATTTTTCCACGTCTTTATCCCTCAAATTCTTCTTCAGGTTTCTAAAAAGAGACTCAAGCTGAGACTGAGGAGTCTGAAGAAACCGAAGGGGTGTTTGATCAGGAGTGAAGGTGAAGTTCTTCTCCAACCTGGAAGGTCCTTTCAAAGTTGTATCTACAGCCTTAGGTATGGGTGAAACCCTGGTTTCTATGCTTGGCCTCGCCACCTGAGTTGGTGACTGTGGGCTCCTGGCCCTGATTTCTTCATCTCACCTGAGTGACAGGATGTCGCTGTCCACCTGCACCAAGTTGTCGTCTAGGAAGCCAACGTGGGCTGGCAGAAGTGATGTGGTGGTGGTGTTGGTAGGAGGTTGACGTTTTCCTGGGACACTTCTCCTTGCAGCGCCTTTGCCAGGATCTGGGCGTGGACCCTTTTCTGAGCTGCCTCTTGTTGGATGTGCGTAAGCTTTAACTTTGCTTCTAATTCGGTTTGAGCTCGCTCGAAGTCTGCCACTGCTGCCTCCTGTTGGATGCGTGTCAACTTTAACTTTGATTCTATTTTGGCCTGTTTGGTCTGGAGTTCAATCTGAGCCCGTTCGAAGTCCAGGCCTAGATCTGCTGCTGCTGACTCAGCTTCGGCCTCAAGGATCATCTTCTGCAGTTCCATGCGCTTGGCTTCTTTGTTGTAAAAGGCCGCCATCGATGAGGAGCTGCTCTCTGAGACGGAAGATCCTGGTGCAGAGTCATGTCTGCTACCAAACTTCCTGCTGGGTGGTTGTGTATAAGGATACTATCCACACCGAGGAACTTCTTTTTAGCAGGGGGAAGGAACAGGGAATCTTAAAATTTTTGAATCCCACAAGCTGCCACCAATTATAAAGATCACCACTGCTGTATCAACCAAATTATAAGGAGGCACACCTCCACTACAGACTAGCTCACCAAAATCTAGAGCTTGCTAAAGTATAGAGGGAGAAATATAACTTTGGCATCCAGGTTTGCATTAAGGGGTCGTGTTCTAGCCTAGGAGGGGGAGATATTGGGCTGAGATTGGCCAGAGAGATGGGGGCGGAGCCTAAGTGGGCTGAAGGAAAAAAAAGTGACTTTGAAAAAAAAGAGGCTTGTGTTTTTGCCAGGGAGCCAGTTGAATCTTTGATAAGTCCAACAAAGTTTTATTGGGGAAAAAATCTTCAAACACGGATTAAACACTCTATAACTTTGGAACTTGGTAACTTCTTCAATCTGCCAACAAGGGACAGGCAACTGCTTAACAAACTGTTTCTTTCTTCTTTAAGGGAAATCCTTTGACCCCTCCCTGCAATCTCCTTACTTTGCTGGCGTGGGCCCCTACTCCCGGTTCCAAAATGCGTAATGGGTGACCCGAGTAGACCTTACCAGGCAAAGTCTCTGTAGATTTTCCAGCGAAAAGAAGTCCTTTACTATCCAGCAAAGCTGGCTGTATTCCCTTTTTTCAGCAAAGGCTGGCTGTAAGAACTGTTGCCTTTCTCCCCATCAATGCTCATTCACATCCTGTGGCTCTTTCTATAATAATATAGTCAGAGAAAGTGTCTTTCCCTACAACAGTGTCTTTCCCGGAACTCACTTTTATTTCTCTCCACCATCTCTACAATTCGTTTCACTCCCTGATTATAGGGAAGCATGGATTGTGAGTGAAGGCATATTCCCATTTCATGAGCAGGACAGCAGTGATCCTTTGGAGATCTTATCAATGTTTCCTGTGGACAGTGAATGTGCTCCGGAATCCTCACATACTAACCCAATCCTTTGTAATGCAGAGGGCTAAGGTCTAGGGATTGTCCACATGTGGCACTCGCTGATAGTTCACAACTAGAAGACCCCAGTCCAAATGACTGCCTGTGGCCATCCGATACTTTCCAGAACTAAATTCAGATGATTCCAGATAGAAGACTCCTTTTAGGGACAATCAAAGATTGCACAGAAATATTTGGTTTAGGGTAGAAACTATTATTCTTCCCTTGTGGTGGCTCTGTGGGTGTTATCTCTGATGGCAAGGAACAACTGGGCATCCTCAGGAGAGGCTCAGAAGGTGTTGTGGTCATGAGGAGACTGAAGCTTGGCTCTCACAATCCAGAGCAGCTGGAAAGGAAAGGAAAAAGTAAAGTAGACTAGGGGCACATCTGCACCAGTCACTTAAGATGGTATAAAATGAGTTCAGCCCCTCAGTAGCTACACAAAACTCTGGACATTAATAGAGCCTTGCTCCACATTACTCAAACTAGAGACAATGGGAGCAGTTGAAACAGTTTCCATTGGAACTGACTGAGATTATTCCAACTGTCATCCCATGTACCCCAGGCTTGGGCAGCCCACAGTCTCCAGCCATGACATGACAACTATCTTTCCCCCTGATATGTAAACCACAGTGCCAGGGAGCATTGGGAAGAAAAGGAATTTCCTCTGGTCCTCTCCCCCTTCCTCAGTGACCTCACTGAGGTTGAGGTCAAGGCCAGTAGGTGCCATTGAAAGGTACCCCTTTAGTTAGGCACCCCAAGGCTGGCGACAGAAGGCAAGCAGTCTCCGTAGGTGAAGCCAAAATCCCTTTATTTCAAGTGTGGCCACACAGGGAGAGACAGCCAAGACAGACCAGTGTCTTCAAAGAAAGCTGTCTCTGACATTTAGATATTTCAGTCCCCTTATATACATGTCTTTTCGCTGTGTCATGAGCACACACCTCTCTTATCGGATCAACCATTCAAAAACATGCTTTTCTCATATTTTGCCACTTCAGTGTCTTTCACTGATAACCCTCTACAAACTACGTAAACACACACATTATTGTTACAGATAAGCATTTTGGGTGTTAACCCACCCTGGGCACTCCCTGGGCGTTCTTAACCCACCCTGGGTACTCCCTGGGCGTTCTTGCCACTAGAGCATCTTGTGTCTTCTAGATACATTATCTCCTCTTAGCTTCTGGTCTTCTGCAGGCAAGAGGAGAGAGACAACCCCCTCTCTAGGTTTGCATTTTAGAATTTCACCATTTCTGAGTTCTGTTAGCCCCTTCACCATATCTTGGCCAGAAAATGTGAAAACATGGGGAAGGGATGCTAGGGGTGGTAGTGACAGGGGACATTTAGAATGCCTGCCCAGCAGTAAGGACTCCCTTCCATTTTTTTCTGGTGGCTTGGGGAATCTCTGTGTGAACTCTTTTTGGGCCCAATCTGGCATCCAGCATGCCGGATCAGACCTGAAATATGCATCAGAATGGACTGTTAAAGTTGTCAGGTTAACGTCGACATTAAATGGAATGGAACTGAAAATTTCCTAAAAGACAGGAAGCTGCTGATTGTCTATTTCAGCAAGAATAACAGTGGCTATTCAATAAATTGTGGTTATGAGCCTACCCCAAGTAGGATTAATCCTACCCCTAGTGGGATTCGTTAGTTAGATCTGTAACGATAGAATTATATTAGCCTTTTTCTCTTGCATGCCATTTTTTCACACTTTTGTATTGTACAAACTGAAAATTAATAAAATGTATGGTATCAAAATGTGTCGAATCCAGATGAAAAGGAAACAGGAGGAAAGAGATAATGAAATATAGGTGTATAATGTTGGTCGAACAACTGATTTAAAAGACAATGAAACTTCAACCATCTGAGTTAGGTTTCGTTTTCAGGCGTTTGCCATATATGTTGATAGAAACATGGTAAACATGACATTTTGGCTCTGTCAACAAGAGGGAGAGTCATAAACAACATGGCATGACTAATAAAAAGGTTAGGTTATCTGTCCAATCTGAAGTGAAAAAGCCTCATTTGAACTTATTCTCCACTGTGCTGCTTTCTTAGCAGCCGGAAACTACGAGGAATGCAATGTTTAGTTCCCAAAGACCAACACTGTAGAAACTCGTGGTGGTGGAGCTCTAGTTGAGAGCTTTTGAGTAATAACTCCCAAACTTTGGTTCTCCAGTAACAGTTCCCAAACTTTGGCTGGGTTCTAAACTCCCTGGTCATTAGCCTTACTGGTGGGAGAAGGAAGGCACATGGGTGTTAAAATACCTGAAGGACCAAAGAATTGCCTATCTCCAATCAACAGTCCTGCCTTCTTAAAATTCCTTAAGGGCCGAGGGTGCCTTTATTGTGGTATCTACCACAATAAAGGAGGGATTGTCCAAACAACATTCTGCGCAGTTCCACATTAGTTTGCTGCAAACCAGGTAAACCGTAGTTTGTAGTGAATTAATTAGATAGTGGGTTCTTGGAAGGCGCGGGATAAACTCACTATTTCCGGTTGTGGACAGCAGAATATTGCAGTACAAACAGTATTCCCACAGTTTACCGGGCAAAATAAGTCTGGTAAATTGCGAGAATGCCCCTCCCCCCAAACCCCCAGACCCCTTAGAAAATTATTATTTATTATTTATTTTATTTACAGTATTTCTATACTGCTTTTCTCACCCTTAGGGGGACTCAAAGCGGTTTACACATAACTGACAAACTTCAATGCCATACATTGGACACTGACCCGATGCCAAACCATAACAACCACAATAATAAAACCCCAATTAAACATAAATCATAATTAGACAGTACATAAGCAATCATTAAAACAATAGATAATAAAAACAGGCTCGCCAGTCGTATTGTCGTTCTAGTCCATGTCCTTTAAATTCTACAAACATCTACTGTCTGAAGGCCTGATCCCAAAGCCATGATTTTAATTTCTTTCTAAAAGCCAGGAGGGAGGGAGCAGATCTTACCTCATTTGGGAGTGTGTTCCATAGATGAGGGGCCACCGCTGAGAAGGCCCTGTCTCTCGTCCCCGCCAGACGCATTTGTGCAATTGATGGGAGCGAGAGCAGGGCCTTCCCGGATGATTGTAGATTACGAGATGGGACATAGGGGTGAATGCATTCAGACAAGTAGGCTGGGCCAGAACCGTATAGAGCTTTATAGGTCAAAACCAGCACTTTGAATTGGGCTTGAAGATGGACTGGCAGCCAGTGGAGCTGGCACAACAGGGGGGTGGTATGCTCTGTTACGGGATATGGATTTGTATATTAAGTTTTGACAAGGATCATCTCTTGTATGGGTGTGTGTTGAGGAAGAACACCTGGACACTTAAGCAATTAAGTGTGAGCCACTCCCTGATTAGAGTATATCAGGAGAAGTTTGTCTTGATGTATTCGGAGAGAGAGGAGGAATGATCAGATCATTAGAGATCGGATGGGACTACACTACAAGAATTGCTGACTATTTACCAAGGAAGAAGCAGATAATGCATGGATTTAATGCATTGGATTTTGTAAGTTATATTGCTGAAATGGACTAAGGCTGGTTGTTGTAAAGCTGCATATTTGACTACTCAAGAGTAAAATTTATTTTTCCTTCTACTCTGTGTGATTCAACTTAAGGGCTGGAGCTGGGAAGACTGCTGGGTAGCTTCCGTATAGACTAATAAACAGCAACAGGTTATGGGCCCAGTTTGCCCAGCCTGACCAGCTTGCCCAGTTGCCCAGTTGGATATTTTTTTTCAGTTCCAGTTTCTGAAGACATTTTGTTTTGCATTGTGTGTTTTGTTGGCAAAACAAGAAGATGGATACTAGAATGAATTTTGCTTTTCCTTTTTTTTGTGAAATAATTTTTATTGATGTATCACCATTGCTACATTTGTTATACATTTATTATTGCTATTACATATTATTCAACCACTCTTTAACATTTTATTTTCTTATTTTGCTTTAACATTTTCCCCCCATTTTTCCCCCCACCACTGTGCTCCCCTCCCCCCGTCTCAAGCCACAATTTTTATATATCATCTGTCCAAAATCTCATTTCTTCTTGTGACGGTAATTTTCCTTCCTTATTTTTTAACCCATGTACAACAAATTTTCCCCATACAGCATCAAAATCGCTTTGTTTCCAAATACCTTTTTTAACCTTTAATATACATGTCAACTTATCATTTATTGCTAATTTCCATGCTTCCTTATACCACTCCTCTATTTGTATATTCATTTCTTTTTTCCAATTCCTTGCTATGAGCAGTCTTGCTATTGTTAATAAATTTGTTATCGCTTCTTTATCCTCCTTTTTCAATTTTTTATTATTATATATTGATAATAAGGCTATACTAGGACTTTTATCAATTTTCATATTCATTATGTCTTCTATTTCTCTAAGTACTTTCTCCCAAAAATTATTTACATATTTACATTGCCACCACATATGTATATATGTTCCTGGTTCTTGACCCTCTCCAACAATTTTTTGATTTATCTTTATTCATATATGCTATTCTTACTGGTGTCAAATACCACTTCCATACTAACTTGTAGTAATTTTCTTTAACCTTTATTGATAAGTTTTTAAAATGTCTTTGTCCCCATAATTGTTGCCACTCTTTTCACTTATTTTAATCCCTAAATCTTCTTCCCAGACCTCCTTGAGGGTGCTATTTTTTGTGTTTCCCTCCTTCATTTCAATTAGTATCTTATAAATTTTACTGATTTTTCCTCTCAAGTTTTCATGCTCTTCTACATCCCTTCCCTTTTGTATTATTTGTTCAAACTGGTTAAGTTGGCTTCCTTTTCTATTATTTTTTCCCAATTTTTAAGCCACTGTTCTAATTGCATGCAATGGAACCATGTCAATTTTATTTCTTTAAACTCTTCCATCATCACTTCCTTCTTCATTCCCACCTTTATCCAATCCCCTATCCTATCTAAATTTTTTTCCCTTACCTTTTTATCCATTACTTTTTTAAAAAAAATTGGAAACTTCTTTTCCATCACTACTGGGGTTATGATTGACCCCTCCATTATTAACTTCCTCCTGTATTTGTTCCATACTTCTAATATATTGCTCAGCATTGGGTTTCTAATTTCCCTAATTTCTTTCCTCGTAAGCTGTTTAAAAAATATATTCCAAATTTCTTCTTCCACTTTTTCTGAATTGATACTAAGCCACTCTATTCCCTCTTTTTTAACCATTCCTTCTATGACCAGGCTTAATCTACTTGCTTCATAATATTTTTTTTTTATATTTGGCAGTGCTAGTCCCCCCTTCTTTTTGCGATCTATACCTTAACTGTTTATTTAATCTATTTCTTTTACTACCATTGCAATACTTATTGATCATTTGTTGCCATCTAGTTAGCTCCTCTTCTGTAATTTGAAGTGGTAGCATCCTAAATATAAAATTTATCTTTGGGAGTATTTTCATTTTTACTAATGCTATTCTTCCAAACCAGGATAGACGTATATCTTCATACTCTGTTAATTTTTTCTGAACTTCTTTCCTTAATGTTACTACATTTACCTCTTCCATTTCTTTCAGAAATCCTTTGTTATTATTACTCCCAAGTATTTTAATTTATTCTTAATTCTTATTCCCATTTTACTCTGTTCTATAAACTCTTTTTCTTCTTCCTTTGTGTAATTGAGTAGCATCATTTCTGACTTATTCCAATTAACTTGCAAGCCTGTTGTTTTTCCAAATGTCTCCAGATGTTCTTTTATTTTATCCATTTTTACTACTATGTTTCTTATAAATAACAATGTATCATCAGCAAATAAGCTCACCTTCTGTTTCTCCTTTTTTCCTAGCCCTTCTAGATTTTTATCATTCCTTATAACATTAGCAAACAGTTCTATCACCATAGCAAATAATATCGGCGACAAAGGGCAACCTTGTCTCGTTCCTCTAGTCACTTTTATTTCATTTGTCACTCCATCGTTTATAGTTACCACTGCTGAGTTCCTTGAGTAATATTGTTCTAAAATTCCTTTTATTCTGTTTCCCATTCCGAATTTATCCAAAATTTCCCTTAATGTCTCCCATTCCACACAATCAAACGCTTTGAAGATATCTAATGATAATATCCCTACTTTTTCCTTCCTGTCTTTAGCCAAGTAAATTTTATTTATTACTCTCCTTATCAAATTTGGCATTTGTCTTCCTTTTACAAACCCACATTGATTTTTTTATATACTTATACATGCATTTATTCATTCTATTAGCTATTATCGTAGATAAAATCTTTGCGTCCTGATTAACCAGCGATATGGGCCTATATGACCCCGGGTCTGTTAAGTCTTTGTCAGGTTTGGGTATTCATATTATTAATGATCTCCTCCATGATTCTGGTATTTTATCTCCCTTCATTATTCCATTATACAATTCTATTAATTTTGGAATTAAAACTTCCCTAAAGCTTTTATAATATTCTGTCCCTAAGCCATCCAAACTCGGAGCTTTCCCAACTTTTAAATTCTTAATAACTTCCTCTATTTCTATCTTTTTAATAGGTTGTTCCAGAAACTCTTTATCTTTCTCCTCCAACTTACTCTCCCAATTTTCCTCCACATATTTCCTAATTGCTTCTATGGAAACAGCTTTAGTTAGGTATAATTCTTTATAAAATTCTTCAAATACCTTCAATTTTTCTTTCATAGTTCTACATAATCTACCTGTTTTATCTTTTATCGTATTTATCATTCCTTCCATTTTTTTTGTGTGGATTTGGCTAGCATCTTTGAATTCCTATCGCTAAACTCAAAATATTCCCTCCTTAAATAAATTAAATTTTCTTGTACTTCATCTATTTCCATGTTATCTAATTCCTCTTTTTTTGCTCTCAATCTTGCGTAAATTTGTGTATCTTTATTACGTATGCTTTTTCAATCTCTTCTATTTCTTTTTTTAAGTTCATTTTCCTTTCTTCTTGCCTTTTTTAAAAAATTAATTGATTCTTTTATACATAACCCTCTAGTCACTGCTTTCATAGTATCCCATAGAACTCCTTTTGTTACCCCTTTTTCATTAAAGCCCCAAGTTTCTTGCCATTCTGCTTGCACTCTATCTACTATCTCTTTATGATTCAATATTTTTGTATTTAACCTCCACCTCTTCATTTTGTCATAATCACATTTCAACACAATCTCAATTGATACCAGAGCATGATCTGAAATCTTAATTGTTCCAATATCAGCATTTAACACTTTACTTAGCATATTTTTGGAGACAAAAATATAATCTATTCTTGTATACACCTTATGCATAATATGTATATCTATTTTCATTCCCTTTTACCAATCTCCACACATCCTTTAGTTGCCATTTATTCATTACTCTACTTAAATCCGTTGATTCAATATTTCTAGTTTTTGTTGCTAACATAGTTTTATCCTTCTTTGGGTCCATATAACAATTACAATCTCCTCCGAATATTACATTTTGTTGATGATAATTCTCTATTTGCTCTAACACTTTTTCATAGAATTCTTGCTGTTTTACATTTGGTGCGTATACATTTACTAGTACATATTTATCTTCCCCTATTTCGCCATATATCGGGTTAGTCAAAATGAATAGGCCAATAAGAAAATTAATTTTAGACGAATGTATGTTTATTGTAACCAAACTACAGCTACGTAGCGACAGATAAACTATCAAAGTTTTGTCTCACCTTCAGAGATGTTCGATATGGGCGCCCCGTGTGACACGGCAGATGTCCAAGCGATAGTCCAGTTCATTCCACATCCGTTGCAGCACATCCGACGTAATGGCATCGAATGCAGCAACGTCTGGGAAGGTGTTCGTTGAGGTCCTAACTAACCCTAACCCTAACCCCTAACCCTAACCCTAACCCTAACCCTAAACCCAAACCCTAACCCTAACCCTAACCCTAACCCTAACCCCCTAACCCCCTAACCCTAAAGCTTACCCCAACCCTAACCCCAACCCCAACCCCAACTAAAGATAGAGGACAACCTCTAA
>NW_026847771.1:13969841-14009945 GCF_025583915.1 Anolis sagrei ordinatus | reverse complement strand
GGATGTTTGGGTGGATGCTGTTTAGATGGTCCAGGAACCTGTTGAGTTCTTCTTCTCCATGGCTCCAAATGGTGAAAGTGTCATCCGCATATCTGAACCATACAGTGGGCTTTTTTTGTTGCTGTCTCCAGGGTTTGTTTTTCAAAGTGTTCCATGTAGAAATTAGCTATGACCGGGCTGAGAGGGCTCCCCATAGCCACTCCATCTTTCTGTTTGTAGAATTTATTGTCCCACTGAAAGTAGCTGGTGTTGAGGCAATGGTGAAACAGAGCTGTGATGTCTTCTGGGAACTTCTGATTGATTAGTGAAATGGTGTCTGCTACCAGGACCATGGTAAATAGAGACACCACATCGAAGCTGTTCAGTTTGTCGTTGATATTTAGCTTGAGATTGCTGATTTTTTTTCCTATGAAGTGGGTTGAGTCCTTGATGTAGTGTGTAGTGAGCCCAATATGGGTTTGCAACTGTGCAGCAAGAAACTTTGCTAAGTCGTACGTGGGGGATCCAATGGCACTCACAATGGATCTGAGTTGGGGTGGAGTCCTTATGGATTTTTGGGAGTCAATAAAGCCTAGGTGGAAGGGCTTCCGATTTACATAGCTGTTGACGTATGTCGAAGTTGATTGAAGAGTTCTTAATCAGAGTGTTGGTTTTTCTGGTTATTTTGGAAGTTGGTTCTTGTTTAAGACCCGACTTCCAAAATAACCAGAAAAACCAACACTCTGATTAAGAACTCCTCAATCAGCTTTGACATACGTCAACAGCTATGTAAATCAGAAGCCCTTCCAACCCAAAAGCACAAGCATAAAAGATATGATGTTGTGCAACCAGTTTTATAACATTGTCCAAGTATGAATTTTCCTTCCCTTGCTGAGCTCCAATGATGTGGCTGGAGGTCTACTCTCAACCAGGCAGGAGGAGTCTTCAGGAAGTGCTGGCTTTCCAGGCGAGCAGGGGTCCAGGTTGGGGATGATGGGATTATGAAGCCCAAGCTCCTGAGAACAATGGATCTGATCTCTGTAGTCTGGTTTGGGTTAGGCAAACAAAGGGAGCGTTTCAGGAAGTCTATTCAGATGGCTGCAGTTGAGCTGTTGGGAACTACCGCCTATAGAATGATAGTCTTTTGTTATACCTTTGCCTTTTTTCCTGTGTCAGTAGCAACTTGAGAAACTGCAAGTCGCTTTTGGTGTGGGAGAATTGGCCATCTTCCAAGGACATAGCCCAAGGGGCACCAGGATGTTTGATGTTTTACCATCCTTGTAGGAAGCTTCTCTCATGTCCCTGCATGGGAAGCTGGAGCTGACAGAGGGAGTTCAACCCACTCTCCCCAAATTTGAACCGCTGACCTATTGGTCAGCAGTTTTGCCAGTAAAAAAGGATTTAACCCATTGCGACACTGGGGGCTCCCTTTGCCTGAAGCTGAGAGACATTCCTGAGTGGTGGCCCTGCCTTGAGTTTAGGCAGTTCAGATAGTTTCTTATACTTAGTGCATTTAAAAATAAGGTAGAATAAAAGTATAGTTTATACATTTTATATGTCTATGGAATAGATACAGTGTACAGAAAAGTTATATGGAAAATCTGGAAGGGCAAATGTAAATATGGTAGCTGCTGGTGGTTTTTATGATCAAGCTTTGGATATTAATTCAGTGTCCATGCATGCACAATGAGTCTTTGAGGATTTTCCCAACCTAAAGTGTTCAGGAAATCCCTCTCTGGGGTCAGTGAAAAATGACTGACTCTGGTTTCTGGCAGAAATAATATACACATTCTGCTATAGATGCACAAATAAAACCTTAATTAAAGATATAATAAATAAATAAAATGATAAGGGATTCTTGGTGTTGCTGGTCTGTTGTGGGGTGGCAAGGACTTCACATAAAAAGGGAAGGACGCTGCTTTATTTCATTCTGGCTTATTGCCCTTGGAAAGCTATTAATCTTTTAGGGGAGGGGGTCTTGTGTTCGACAACACTAGTAGAACTGAATTACTGTGTAGTGAAATTATGCATGTCTAAAAACTGTCACCAACATTAAATGTTTGGAAAACTCAGATCTAAAAGCTCTCCAGTAGTTTTTTTTGGGACAGTAATACCTGATTATGGATGTGTTGTTGGTGTTCCTTCTTTCTTCTGCATCTCTCTACTCCCATGCTGCTGGTACGTAGATGAATAAAACCTCTGGCTGCAAAGCCATAATTTCCCATTTTTGCACCATGCACAACTTTTTTAAAAAAGTTAAGTAACTGCTCAGCTTGGCAGGTAATTCCAGGCACCAAGAGGGATTGGTCTTCGTAATGTTTCCTTTCCATTTGCAAAACTTTTAGCTTATACATGTTTATGCATCACTAAGTAAGATTTGCTAATCACACATCTCTGTCTTGCAGAATACACAAAATAGGAAAAGGTTTGTAATATGTCTTTTATATAAATAGTATTTTAAGTGTTTGTAGGTTGCTTGTGGATGCTGAAAAGACAAAAGTATTAACTGAGCAACTGTAAACTCAACTCACAAATATGAAGCCCAGTCTCATGAGATTCTGAATTCTCACAGTTACACAGTTCTTCTAGAATCTAGAATGTAAGGGACAAAGAAGGGCAATTAACAGATTGGAAGGTGTTACATCCGAACTCCAGTAAGCGAAAATTGCTTTCAGCTGTCTTAAAGTGCTTATAGAATGAATTCATGCCATAAGAATAGATGTGCTCCTGTCTCAAGCAAAATGAGTTTTTAGAGCCTCATGCAATAATACAGAGTAACAGGTACCTCTGTTGTGCACAATAAATGCAATTGGCATGATTTTAACTGCCATGGTTCAATGCTATGCCAATGCTGGGGTTTGTCACTAGCACTTTTTGACAAAGAAAGATGAAGAGCTTGTAGAACTACAACTCCCTTGAATTAATACTGAGACTTCATTAGACCGATCTGTGGTGTAATGGTGTAAAAGTGCTCTTAGTGTAAATTTGCTCTCAATAAATAAAAGTTTGCCACACAGGAATTGTATTTATCACTTGTTTTCAAGAAAAAAATTATCAACTTTTCCTTCTCTTTTTCAGATAAATTGAACACCCAGGAACCGTTGGCATGGGGATTGCTATAACAAAATTGTTAGTTAGTGAGGAGCTTGTTGAATTGAAAGTGCTTTGGAAGAAAAGGAACTTCCAGATGTTGTAACCAAAATAAGCAAAGAACTGCATTTATTAGACAACACCTCCCTTCACATTGCCATTACAGGATGTGCGGGAGGTGGCAAATCATCCCTTGTCAATGCCCTGCATGGGATGCTTGATTATGAAGACGGTGCAGCTGAGACTGGAGTGAGAGAAACTACAAAACACCCAAAGGCATATCAGCACCCTCAATGGCCAAACGTTACGTTGTGGCACCTACCTGGAATTGGAACAAGCGATTTTAATGCCAATAATTACCTAAAGAAGGTAAATTTTAGCCAGTATGATTTTTTCATCATTGTTGCTGGAGATCGCTTCTTAGAATGTGATTATACACTGGCTCGTGAAATTAAGGAGAAGAAGAAGTTCTACTATGTGCACTCGAAAGTAGACCAAAGTATCGATTCTGAGGCAAAGAAACCCACCTTCAATGAGACAGAAACCCTACAGAAAATCAGGGATGATTGCACAGTCAATTTGAAGAGAGCAGGAGAGCATTCTGCAGTTGTTGTTTTTAATGACAAGGTGGGATTTGAGCAAGTATGATTTTCCACTACTTGAAAAGACCTTGGAGGAAGATCTGGATACTCTCAAGAGGCATGTTTTAATCATGGCTTTGCCAGCTTTTGCTACAGACTTCATTGAAAGGAAAAAGGATGCTATATTAAAGCTTATGTGGAAAGTGTCCTTTCTGTCATGTGCTATGGGGGTGGTACCTATCCCAGGTCTCTGTGTTGCTTGTGACATTAACATCTTGTTGTCATCAATGAAAAAAAATGTGCAACTGTTTTGGACTGGATGAAGACTCTCTTAGTAGGCTTAGCGAACGTGTTTGGATTCCTTTGGATGAACTGAAGTCTGCTATCAAGAAGACCAGAGCAACGGGTGAGATCACCAAAGAATTTGTAATAAACATCTTGGAGAAGTCACTTGTATGGGCAACAGTATCTGATATATAGTTTTGGATTTCATACCTGTACTAGGTATGCTGTATGGTGGAGTTAGTTCTTTCATAACCACATACTACATGCTAAAGAAATGTCTGGAAGATGTTGTGGAAGATGCACTGAATGTTCTGAAAAAAGTTCAGGAAAGACAAAATCAATGAAAGAGTCAATAAATGCATATGGATTCATCTTTTTCCCCCATGAAAAAGATGCATAAAGTTGTCTCTTACCTATGTTGCTGAAGGCAATGTAATCTTGTGTGTTGAGCATTGGACTAGATCTCCCTGAGAGCAGGGTCTGAATCTCCATTTAGCCATTGAAACTCATTGTGTGTTCCTGTGTATGCTAACTCTTGGCTTCAGAGGAAGGCTATAGCAGCCCTTCCTGAACATATCTTCCCATGTGGGGTCTCAATAGGAAATTATTGAATACACATAACAATAATCACCTATCCATCATAACGATCTTAGTGGCATCTTCTAGCTCTTTTGATAACATAACCAGATAAATGGCTATTTCCTTGCAATTCAAGAACTTTTTTAAAAGATCACTCATACATGAATACTTGACCCCATCTACACTTCTGAAGATGTATAAAGATAACAGAAATCTTTGTTGGAAATATAGATCACAACAAAGTAGTTTTTCTATATGTTAAAAGTAAAAACAAAATACTGGAAGTTTTCTGAAGAAATTTTTAAACTCAAAACTGATCTATAGTTGCTTATGTTCTTGTTGGTTTTACTAAGTAAACAAAGTATGCTTTATGTTCAACAATGGAAAAATACAAGTTTTCTATCAAAAGAAATCTGGATTATAAAGATGATGAAAATGGCTGAAATTGAAAAATTTTCAGTGATGATAAAAGAACAATGATAACAAAAAAATCTTTTTCAATGAACCTTTCATGATGTTTATAAAAAGAAATAAAAAGTAAAGATAGAATAAGGTGAAGATAGAATAGAGAGATGCCTTTATTAGAAATAGACAAATGTGTATGTGTTTGTTAATTAATCAGATTAAGGTGATATAAGCATGTAACCAAATAAGGAGACTGATTGTATAACATATAATATATAATGAAGCATGTATTACAATAAATAAATAAATCTATTTAAAAAAGAACTCATTGGATTTCTGTGTTTGAGTGAGGATTCAAATCCTGGTCTCCTAGGATTTGTCGCAGCTATGGTGTTGCTGCTTTATAGCTGGAGTTGTATCCAAACATTCAAACCACCTTCTTGGAAGCTGCGCCCCGTTGAGAAAATAATGCAATCCACAGGAGACAAACTTTCTTCAAATAAAGTAAATGTTTATGTCACAGTAACAAATAACAGTTTCAAACCATCCCAATACTCCAGCAAAACTTCCTTGAGCTTTTACAGGAATCTATTCCTCTTCCTCTAGCTCTTTACAGTCTCACCAACAGCATTCTCTGCTCATGCTCTTCTGTTTCTCTGTCTCTGCATTCTCAGTCTCTTAATTTGTAGTAGCTAAGCTCTCACAGGTGGCTTGACTGTTGCTGGCCACACAATGACTGGACATGATTCCTGCAACCACTTATCATTTTTCACTTAAGAAATGATCTAAATAATATAAAACTCGGACACCCCTTTCCTTTCTTAAGTGGAAAACCCAATACAAAATATTACAATTATACAGCAAATCATATCACATTTACATAATTTTACATACAGGCATACAGGATACACTTATCTGTTCAATTTTCTTTTACATTTACCAAACTCAAACCATTTTTCTTATGTAAAAACACCTTGCACCACGAACCTGTCTGGAGGTACCCCTATATTTGTTCTTTTTGACCTCCTAGGAATTTCAATCATTTCTACTTTTTTATCTTCTTCATCACTGCTAGATTGATGTTCCCTTTTTACTCCAGTCATGGATCTAGCTGCTTCATTGCTGGTACCAGGTAATTCAGAAGTCTCAGTTTGTTTCCTGGTCTTGTGCTATTTCTGGCATATTGGACTCAGAAACTGATCTCACTTCTCTTTCAATATTGACTTCTTGATTATTTTCTTCTTGCCTGTTATCTACTGGCAACCATACTTCAGTACCTTTCTCTATTTCCTTTGGAGCTTTCCTGTAATCATCAACAAACACTTCATTATTTTGGTGAATATGCTCCCAACCTGCATGTTTTTCAAAATTAGCATTCCTAGATATTACCACTTTATTGAAACCTGCATAGAATCTGTATCCTTTGGTCTTTTCTTCATATCCAATGAACCTTAATCTCTGCCACTTCCTTTGCCCCTTTCTTCGCAACTGACTAGGAATTAGGACATTGGCATAGCTTCCAAAAATTCTCAAATATTTCAGGTTTGGCTTTCTTTTGTATAACATACAAAATGGTGTTTCATTTACACATGAACTCCATGTCCTATTTATAACATGCGTGGCAGTCAAAATGGCTTCAGCCCACAATTTTCTAGGTGCTTTGGCATCATCCAACATGCTATTCATCATTACTTTTAATACTCCTATCTTTCTCTCTGCTACTCCATTCTCAGCAGGAGAATAAGGATTAGTTTTCTCATGACAAATACCTTTTTCTCTTAACCATTGTTGAAACTGATTGCTCATGAATTCACCACCTCTGTCTGTTCTCATACATCCTAACTTACAAGAAAATTTTCTTTCAATCATTGCAAGCCACTCTCTAAACTTGCCAAACACTTGGTGCTTTGATTTCAACAATATACAATAACAAAATCTCGTGAAATCATCCACAATTACCAAAATGTACTTCGCGCCCCCCTCACTTGGAGCAAAGGGTCCTGTCAGATCCAAAGGTACAAGTTCAAAAGGTCTTTTGGTCGTGCCGCCCTCACTTGGAGCAAAGGGTCCTGCCAGATCCAAATGTACAAGCTCAAAAGGTCTTTTGGTAGTTTTAAAACTCTTTTTAGCTATAGGATGCCTTTTCAACTTAGATCTTGAACAAACTGCACAATCCAAAAACTTGTTACACTGCTTTAAACTTAAATCTGTAACTGTAGCCAGTTTCTGTAAATAAGGAAAACTACAATGCCCAAGTACACGATGCATGTAGTGCACACAATCTTGATGTAAAGGCTTGTTTTCTGTCCTAGATACATTTAACACATTTTCCTTATCATTCAAAACATAAACTTTGTTCACTAATTTCCCCTTAGCACACAGTTTACCATCTTTCACTACCTCACAACCTTTATCATCCAGGTTTATTTTATAACCTTGCAAACAAAGACTAGCTGCACTCACTAGGCCAGTGATGGGCAACCTTTTGAGCGTGGTGTGTCAAAATTCGCCAAAAAACTGAGCAAAATTCAGGTGGTGTGTCACTTCAAGAAAAAAACCATAATTTCGCAATATTTAGTTTAAATAGGAATATTGCATTCAAAGCAGCCCTGACAGATTGTCATCCAACCTCTGAAGCGCTTTCTGAGACTGCCGCGCATGCTTAGTAATGAGCCCCCAACTTGAATGTGGGACTCCACTTTCCAGAAGCCTTAGCCACTGTTTCCAATCGTCAGTGGTTCTGGAAGTTGAAGTCCAAACTGCGAGAAGACGCTGCCGCCACAATCCTTCTCTTTCTGTAGCAGCTGTTGAAGGTTGCAGAAATGTTTGGTTTCTCCAATGAGAAGAGGCAAAATGTTTGATCATTATTTAAACCAGGGGTCCTCAAACCTTTTGAACAGGGGGCCAGTTCACTGTCCCTCAGGCTGTTGGAGGGCTGGACTATAGTTTATAGTATATAGTTTTATATATTGTGAAACATTTATTTCTAATTACAAATAAATGAAATTTTGACTGCAAGTATGTCGTAGCATGGGTAACAGGCTAACTATAACAGCAGGGAACCCATGAATATGTTTACTGATCAGCCTATTGGCCGAATTCCCATGACCTCTTGTCATCATAGTTTGTGGCAGCCACACAAAGTTTCTGGAGGAGAACAACTACTTTCAAAGTAAGAGGCGCACAATTAAACAGAAAATCACAATTTCAACCAGGGACAGATTTATGTTCTACAATACACCACTTTTTGTCTTCACAAGGAGACTGTGGGCGCTTCCAGAAAGGCCCTATATCCCAGGATATGATCCAGGTTTTCTGCTTCAAACTGGATTATTTGAGTCTGCACTGCCAGATAATCTGGGATAAACAGAAAACCTAGGATCAGATCCTGGGATATGGGGCTCTGAAAGGGCCCTTCCAAATAGCCATATAACCCAGAATATCAAGGCAGATAATCCACAATATTTGCCTTGAACTGCATTAACAATATAAGCCGGTTAAGTGTGGATTTTATACAGCTGCGTGGAAGGGGCCAAAGCAGCTTAAATTTCAATACACTTTCAAATCTACAAATATGTGAAACATTACAATAGAATTAAATACCATGGCTATTCTTTAAAGCAGGCATGGACCAGCTTGGGCCCTCCTTGTGTTTTGGACTCCCACAATTCCTAATAGGCAGTAGTGCCGTGTTTCTCAACCTTCCTAATGCCACAATCCCTTAATACAGTTCCTTGCATTGCGGTGACCCCCAACCATAACATTATTTTTGTGGCTTCTTTATAGCTGCTGTAATTTTTCTACTGTTATGAATCATCATGTAAATCTCTGATATGCAGGATTTATATCCAACCTCCTGCCATAAGGGAAAAGCACAATCAAGGCACTCCTGGTCAGGTGGCCAGTCAGCCTTTGCGGGCTGAACGTCGTGTTGTTCTCGCTGCTGCTGCTGCTTTGGCAGAGGAGGAAGGAGAGGAAGAGGAGGACGGTGGGTCCCACCCCCGCCCGCCCAGCAGAAGCGGCAGAAGCAGCATTGTTGAAGACACAGCAGCAGCAGCAGCCTTCCTCCTCTTGGCTGCCAACCGGCCTTCCTCTCCGCCTCCTCCCCTCCCCCCAGAACCACTGAAGATTGGAAACAGTGGCTAAGGCTTCTGGGAAGTGGAGTCCCACATTCAAGTTGGGGGCTCATTACTGAGCATGCGCGGCAGTGCTGGCTCTCCTCGGAGGCGCGAGGGAACGGAGAGGTGATGACCCCGCCCACCAGAGCGAGTGGTGATGCCCCTCAAGTTTGTTTTGTTGATTTGCTTCTTCCTCTTCTTCAAAGGCTCCTCTGCCTCCTCCTCCAGCCGAAGCAATATGGCAGACCTTCGGCGCGTGTCAGTAGAAATGGCTATGCGTGTCACTACTGACACGCGTGTCACAGGTTCGCCATCACGGCACTAGGCAGTACTCTAAATTTGGAACTAATAATACCTCATGAAAACTTCTTCCCAAACTTGGGATAAAGGCAGTTCCTTGCATGCTGCATTTGGCTAAAGTTCCATCAGCCAATATCACATGTTCAATTTTAGATTTACAAGTATTACTTAACAACTCTATATCATTTACACAATGCTCAGCACTACCAGAATCTAACAACCAAATATTCTTGCTCAGTCCTTTAACTTTACACAAAGTATTTACACTTGAGTATGCTCCTCCTCTTGAGTAGTCCAAACTCTTTCTTTGTTGGAAGCCTCGCCTTCTTTCTTCTTCTTTCTTCTTTCTTCTTTGTGGACAGTCCCTTGCTAAATGTTTGGTGCTTTCACATTCAAAACATCTCTTTACGAAAAACACAGATGCTGTTTTCTCACCAACATTTTTAACACAGTCCTTTCCTTTATCATGCTCAGCTGATGTTTCTCTAACAAACTCCAAACGCTTCTCCTGTTCAATCAGCCTGGCTGAAACATAATCCAAGGTTAAGTCCTCTTCAGGCACATTTTGCATAGCATAAACAAAATTATCCCAACTTTGGTCTAACGATGATAACAAAATAAATGCCTTGTGGGTCTCAGTAAAAGTCATTTGCCTGTCTTCCAGTTCCACAAATAAATTTCTCAACTTTTGCAAATGCTCAAAAACACTGTCTCCCCTTTTTAACTTTAAATTATAAAGACGTCTTGTCAAGATGATTTTAATCCCGGGCGTTTCCGACTGGTACACACTCTGCAGACGCTCCCAGCATTCTTTCGCTGTTGTAGCATTCCTCAAATATGTGAGTTGACTATCTTCCACAGCGAGAATAATATTTGCTTTACATTTCTCATCATTTCTCAGTTCCGCTGCATTCGCCCCAGCTCCTGGAGGATTCTCAACAATGTCCCATAAGTTCTCTCTGATGAGAAAATACTTTAACTTCACTGCCCACGACGAGTAGTTGGAAGAATTCAGTCTCTCTAGTGGCAAACTACCACTCCCGCTCTGAGACATATCTTCCAATCTTTTCTTTCAACAAACACAACCACCAAACAGTCTTTACAGAAATGCTCCTAGACAGGGCTGCTGGTACTGCTGGTACTGCTGGTACGGCTGGTACGGCTGGCGCAGCTGGGCCCATAACCCATGTCGCAGCTATGGTGTTGCTGCTTTATAGCTGGAGTTGTATCCAAACATTCAAACCACCTTCTTGGAAGCTGCGCCCCGTTGAGAAAATAATGCAATCCACAGGAGACAAACTTTCTTCAAATAAAGTAAATGTTTATGTCACAGTAACAAATAACAGTTTCAAACCATCCCAATACTCCAGCAAAACTTCCTTGAGCTTTTACAGGAATCTATTCCTCTTCCTCTAGCTCTTTACAGTCTCACCAACAGCATTCTCTGCTCATGCTCTTCTGTTTCTCTGTCTCTGCATTCTCAGTCTCTTAATTTGTAGTAGCTAAGCTCTCACAAGTGGCTTGACTGTTGCTGGCCACACAATGACTGGACATGATTCCTGCAACCACTTATCTATTTTTCACTTAAGAAATGTTCTACATAACATAAAACTCTGACAGGATTGTAGTGCAATGCTCAAACTATTTGTTTATTTATTTATCTGCCATACTTGTATCCCGCCTTTCTCAACCTTGAAGGGGATTCAAAGAGGCCTTACAATGTAATACCATATGTACATCAAGGGGTAAACATTAAAACCATCCAATTAAAACATAACATTAAAACAACCATTAAAATCACATAGTCCAGGTCATATTCCAAGGCCAGTTCGGGTCATCATTAAAATCAATTTACAATCTCTTACTGCCTCGCTCCCATTATTGACCAAAAGCCTGATCCCAGAGCCAAGTTTTTAGGTTTTTTTTCTGAAGACCTGGAGGGAGGAGGCTAAATCTAATTTCACTGGGTTCCATAGACGAGGGGCCATGACTGAGAAGGCCCTGTCTCTCGAATCCACCAGTCATGCTTGCAAGGGGGGTGGGACCGAGAACAGGGCCTCCCCTGACGATCTTAGCCTCCGAGGTGGATCATAGAGGGAGTTATGTTCAGACAGGAAACCACTATGCTACTTAATGTTTGGATGTTTCACCAGGACATTAATCTTGGTAATCTCAGCTCCTTTCTTCCCATTCCAATGCCATCTTGTATATCTATCAGTATTTCTTGCCACAAAGGCATGGTACCTTGCCTTCAACACGTAGCCAAAGTAACTCTTCTTTCCATCTTCCTATCGAAATGCTCCCTAGTGTCTGACAGTGGCAGTCTAAGATTGAAATAATGCAATCTCAACCCAGTTGGGCTAGGTCCATAAAATGCCACATTAGGATTGGCCAGGTCTGTCTGGCAGCTCCTAAGCCCAGTCTAGAGTTGTGTGTATTTGTATAGCACAAGTATTGGAAAAATATATAGAAAATTCTGCAAGTTATATGTATGTTGGGAGATATTAGAAACAATGAAAGCCAGAGGAAGGCTACAGTCATTGGGTTTCCCTATTTGGTATCTCTTCGCCTTAAGGCTAGAGTCACCTTGTCACTACTGGCTTATTTAACCCAGTTTCCAGAGAGCTGAAGGGGCACCAGTCTTTCAGTGATGCCAAGCAAGATGGCAGGAGCAGTCACGCAGTGGGTGTGTGTGTCCCTACTGTGCTACCCCACTGCCTATCCTACACAGCACAGAATGTGGTCACCTAAATCTTTTAGGGCACGGGTTTCCACCTTCCTACACAGATGGGAGAAGACTCCAAAGGTTTGCCAACCCCACAGCCCCCTTCAGTAGAGTTGGAGTTATGTGTACAACCTCTTCCCACCATGATTATTTATTTCTTATTTATTTATTTCCAATATTTCTATCCCGTTCCTTCTCAACCCCCGAAGGGGGACTCAGGATGGCTTACATTTGGCAGCCATTCGATGCCACTACATATGACAGAGCAATATAACAATGAAAACAATTAGTAAAACATTAATTAAAACAGCATTAAAAGCCGTATCACCCTTCCAGTCAATTCCATATCCAAAGTGTTATTTATGTCTGTTGTCCAAAAGCCTGGTCCCAAAACCACGACTTCAATTTCTTCCTAAATGATAGGAGGGACGAAGCCAATCTTACTTCGGTGGGAAGAGAGATCTACAGGCGGAGGGCCACAGCTGAAAAGGCCCTCTCTCTCGTCCCCACCAGACATATTTATTTATTTATGTATTTACTATTCTTATAGACCGCAATTCTCAGCCCCCAAGGGCGACTCATTGCGGTGTACAACATAGAAACATATTTACGACATTGGTGGGAGTGAGAGCAGGGCCTCCCTGGATAATCTTAAACTGCGAGGCGGGACGTAGAGGGAGTTGCATTCAGACAAGTGAGCTGGACCATACCGTGATGGGAGCAAGGAGACTCCTTTGCAATGGCACTGTTGCGGGAGGGGTAAAGATCAGTCCTGGCTCGATTTCTTCAAAGATGCAACTTTTAAGATCACTGTATATGCTTGACAGGTAATCTTTGTTAAGTTGGCTGTAATTTATGGCAGTCATATGAATGAGATATTTTTAGGACCCCGCCTCCCCCCCCATCACCATTGCCCTGCTCATGTCATGCAAACTCAGGGCACCCAGGGATTTCTTGAACCTTTCTCAATTTCTTTTCCTTCTGCCTTTTACTTTACCAAACAATACTTCCTTTCCAGGGAGTCCCATCATCTCATTGAATTGTCTCCAAAACCCCATGATTAGACAATCTTATTAGTAGCACTTCATTAAACATGGAGTTATGATCACACAAGAGCAAAGTTACGTTCTGGTGCTTCAGCTTTCACTTTCATTCAGCCAGTGCTGGTTGTAGAAGAGCCACACAGAGCAAGAAAGAAGCAGAAAGAGGAAGAAATAATATTTCAGCTTCTTAGCATTCTCTCAGCAACAGGTAAAAGTTTTTTTTTTCTTTTGAGCATTACCTGTCTTGAATTCTTTCCAGACTTCTATGGTACAAGAAGCTATGTCTTAAAATAAAAAGCAAGGGATAGATGTCTTAGAGAGCAGAGCAGAGGCAGAGTTATTTGATCAGAACCAGTGCAGATGGCATGCCACCTCTAAACTTCATCACATTTACTAAATATCACTGACTGTTAAAATTTGGAAAGACACTGTTCTCATCACATTAGGTTGGGTTAAAGTGTAGCCAGCATTCTTTTCAAATGTTTCATGAGGTGGTGGGGAAGTGGATTTTTTGAAATGATCCAGATGATTGGCCATTTCTGTAATATGATGGCATTTGTTGCTCCCAGGTTTAAAATGAAATGTTTCCCCAAATGTGGGAGGGGAAATTTTGGGAGGAGCCCAAAGTACCCTTGTGAGGGAAAGCATTACCTTTTACTCACCGAATTTTTACTTTGTCAGAACAATTTCTTTTTTTAAAAAAATAGCCATTCTGGATCTTCCCCTCCCCTTCCTTCTGTGATATATTTGTGCCTTGTGTTGCATGGGAAAGCCAGGAGAGAAAGGTAATGATGATGATGATGATGATGCCATGTCTCCATGCTGTGCAGTCCTGGGAGTCATAATTTTCTAAAGTCCTTACCCTTCTCTTGGTAAATTTACAGTATGGAATGAATGCCATTGCACCCTACTTTAAATGCCATAGCTCCATGTGATGGAGTCCTCCTGGGAGCTATAATTTCTAAAGGTCCATACCCTTCTGGGTGCATCTACACTGGATAATAAATGCTTTGGGGACCCATTTGAAATGCTAGCATTCTTGTTGTTGTTGTTCTTGTTGTTATGCCATGTCTACATGCTGTGCAGTCCTGGGAGTCACCGTTTTCCAAGATCCATACCCTTCTCTTGTGCATTTACAATATGGAATGAATTCCCTTGCATACCACTTTAAATGCCACGCTTCATGTGATGGAGTCCTCCTGGGAGTTATAGTTTCCCAGGGTCCATACCCTTCTCTTGGTGCATCTACACTGTGGAATGAATGCAGGTGGACCTTACTTTAAATACCATGGCTCCATACTATGCAGTCATGGAAGCCATAGCTTTCCAAGGTTCATACCCTTCTCTTGGTGCATTTATGATATGGAATGAATGCCCTTGCGCCCCCTTTAAATGCCATGGCTCCATGCGATGGAGTCCTCCTGAGAGTTATAGTTTCCCAAGGTCCATAACTTTCTCTTGGTGCATCTACACTGTGGAATAAATGCAGGTGGACCTTACTTTAAATACCATAGCTCCATACTATGCAGTCATGGGAGCCATAGCTTTCCGAGGTTCATACCCTTCTCTTGGTGCATTTATGATATGGAATGAATGCCCTTGCACCCCCTTTAAATGCCATGGCTCCATGCAATGGAGTCCTCCTGGGAGTTATAGTTTCCCAAGGTCCATAACTTTCTCTTGGTGCATCTACACTGTGGAATAAATGCAGTTGGACCTTACTTTAAATACCATAGCTCCATACTATGCAGTCACGGGAGCCATAGTTTTCCGAGGTCCATACCCTTCTCTTGGTGCATTTACAGTATGGAATGAATACACTTCCACCCCACTTTAAATGCCAGGGCCCCATGCGATGGAGTCCTCCCCTCCTGGCAGTTATAGTTTCCCAGAGTCCATACCCTTCTCTTCTCCATACTATGCAATCGCGTGAGTTATAGTTTTCCAAAGTCTCCACCCTTCTCCGTGGGACAGGAGAGAGAGAGAGAAAGAGAACGAGAAAGAGAGAAAGAGATAGAGAGAGCATTGCCGCTTTCTCTCCATTCCTCCTTGCTTTCGGAATTGAAGACATGTAACAGCTGACATGTGATCTTGTGTTATTAGGGAAGCATGTATTAAAATTCTCGTTACTTCTTTCCCCCTCTCCCCGCACAGAACGGCAAGCCCCATGGCCATGGAAGACTTCAAGGCAGCCATTTATGAAGGGAAGGTGACAGATGCTGCGTCTAATGTGATGGGGAAACCACTGCAGTATTTCAGCGAAGTGCCACTCAACATCGCTGTAGTAGGAGAGCCAGGCTCTGGAAAGTCCTCCTTCGTCAATGCCATGCTGGGCTTATGTGCAGGTGATCCAGGAGCTGCCGAGACAGGCATACAGACAACAACAGTAGACGTCAAGGCTTTCCCACATCCACATCTTATAAATGTCATTTTTTGGGATCTCCCAGGAAAAGGTGCAGCATCTTTTGGTGAAGATGTTTTTGCCAAGATCGACTTGAATCGCTTTGATTTCTTCATCATAGTTGGTGCCCAGCGTTTCCGGACCATTCACGCTGACCTGATCAACGAGATCCAAGGAATGAGCAAGAAGTTTTACTTTGTGCGTAGCAACACAGACCTTGATCTGGAAGCATCCAAGAGGCAACGGCCTTCTGATTACAACGAGGAGAAGATTCTCCTGAGAATCAAGGACGATTGCCATGAGGGACTGCGGAGAGAAGGAGTGACCAATCCACAAGTCTTTCTAGTATCCAGTTATGAAACCAGCCGCTTTGATTTCCCCCTCCTTTGGGAAAGGCTGAAGAATGATCTCTTAGGGCTGAGGAGGAAAGCTTTTCTGCTCAATTTGCCCAGCATCTCCCTGCCAGTCTTGAACAACAAGAAAACTGCCATGAAGAAGCAGATTCTAACCAGAGCTTTTTGGTTGTGGATTTTTGCTGCTATTCCCATCCCAGGCCTCTCCTACTTTCCTGCCAGAAAGGTCCACTCCTGGTGTTATCATAACTTTGGCCTAGGTGATCCATCACTCACAGATCTTTCTCAGCTGGTTGGCAAGACAGCAGCCACCCTTAAAGCAGTAATGAAGCCCCTGTCTTTCACCTCTGTGGTTCTATGGGGCTTTGCAGAATTGGTTAGAGCTGTGGTGATAATAGGAGATTATACCTACTTCCAGCTTTCCCACTCTATGGATACCTACTATCAGGAGGAATTTCACTTCTTTCCACCTATGTCATGTTAAACAAATTTGTTTCCAATGCTACGGACAACACCCAAAGAGTTCTGACTGAAGCTCTGATGCGTGAGGCGAAGAAGTCAATTTAGCGACAAACATCCACATTCACATCTACAGTGATATTAGATTATGCTGGACTCTGGATCATAGTCTTCTCTTGTCAGAAAAAGACTTGGACACCATGCAATATGTTCAGTATATTGATTCCAATGTATGTAGTAGATGTGAGTGTAACTGTATGTTCACCTACCAGAAATTCAAAACAATGAAGTCTAGATACTCAAAGTATAGCGAGGATACATTTGAGAAATTGGAGAAGTGATCCTCAATATTATTTGTTTGAATGTTTTAATTAAGAGAGCCAGTACGATGGTTTGAGCATTGGAGTATGACTGTAGAAACTAGAGCTGGAATCCTTGACCAAGCCATAGAAACCCACTAAGTGACCTTGGGCAACCCTCTCAGCCTCAGAGGGAGGCAAAGACAAACTTCTCCTGACCAAATTGTGCCAAGAAAACACTCTAATGGGTTCATCTGAGGTCCCATCTACACTGCCATATAATGCAGTTTGAATCACATTATATGCTCAGTGTAGACAGGGTATTTCCAGACAGTGTCAAAATATGGGACAAATAAGTGAGATGAAAAATCTTGGAACCTGAAAGCAAGTCCAAACATAGACCTGTCAGTCTTGTTCTATGCTTCACAGCCATCCTGAGACCTTCGTTTGTAGCTGATATTTGAAATCCGCAAGATGGATGTGGGACATCCAGTGGAAATTTACTTTAATTTTTTTCTGTCACAGCTCCGAGATGCTCTGGGCCTTATATGTGCTGAGATAAGCAAATTTCTTATCTCTCCTCACCCTACTGTAAATTCAAACTCTGTTTAATTTCATAAACATCAAAACAAAGGAATGGTTGCAGAGTTCGCATTGTAATTGCTTTCCAATTTTGCTTCCATTTAGCCACCTGTGTGTTTGTGGTTCCATTTATTTACAGCCCTCATCAGTCATGTGAATATGCACATTTTTTGGGCTGAAATTGAGTTTTAAGTGCTCCTTTTTAACACGTGTTTTTCCGCTGTTAATCTGAATCCGTGCATGGTTTCCTTAAACATCATTTAGCCATTCCACCCTCTTTATTCTTATTTCTTTTGCATTTTAGGCCCTGTGTAGAAGGGCCCTGATATAATGCAGATTTAACTGCATTAAACTGGATTGTATGAGTGTACTGGATTATATAAATTCAAAATGGATCGTAAGAGCTCAATTTGCATTATAATAGCAGTTTAGATGGGACCTTAGGTTGCCATAAGTAAAAAAACGACCTGAAGAAACACAATTTAATGTTAATAGCTTGTAATACCAAACTCAGCCACTAGATGCCATGTTTTCATCCAATTAACACCAAAGCTTTACTTTGAAGTTAGGGGAAGGAGTTAGTGGTGAGTGGAACTGGTTGGTGGGAGGTGATCATTCTGCCCCACAACTGTGATTGTGGAATGATCTGCAAGGAGAGATCTGACAGCTAAATGAGCTGTCAGAATGAAACATACAACTGAACACCTATCTCTTTGGGCAGGCCTACCCAGTCAATTTTAAATATGAATTTAAATATGAATTAAAAACACATTGTGTTTTAATTTTTGTTTTGTGTATTTCAAGATATATTTGTTTTAATATAAGCTTTTTGGGTGTACTTTAACTATGTTTTAATATGCGCTTTTATAGATGTATTTGACTATTGTGTGCCTTTCCTTGAGTCAAATTGAGATCCGGGTAATAAATAACAATTATGATGATAGTGGTGGTGATGATTTTCAAACAATGCAAAATTGTGCCAAGGAAAGCTTGATTTTATTCTCTGAAAAAAAAAATCAAATAAATCAAATATATATCAAATATATCTTTTATTTGTATATGTTCTTCTGGATTTGCTAATAATGAGAAAAAAACTATTCAGAGCACTAAAGCTGTTTCCCAAGGAATATCATTTAGCACATCACTACCATTCCAGCATCTGGATTTTGAGCAGTGTCCCCAGCTTTCAGAAAGGACTAGGAATATATCAAATCTGTAATAAATTCTGGAACAAGTCTCAATCTCCCTCTCACACACAAATACACACAGTAATTTAAAGATGGTGTTCCCTGTGGCTTATATTTATTTGTTTCTTTTCCTTCCTTCCTCTATTTCTCTTTCTCAGAAACCTTTTGCAGTAAGACATGTAGGAATCTGGGTGCATGAATGATTTCAGGTATTTACTTTACCAATGTTAGAAAGTTACATGAACAGTACTTTAGAAATGGTCACTGTAATTCTTTTAATACAGTTATTGCCATCTGTATTTATTAAATCCTGCTAACATTTTGCCCCCGGTAGCGCAGTGGGTTAAACCGCTGAGCTGCTGAACTTGCTGATTGAAAGTTCACAGGTTTGAATCGGGGGAGTGGGGTGAGCTCCCTCTGTTTGCCCCAGCTTTTGCCAATTGAAAACATGCAAGTGCGAGTAGATCAATAGGTACCGCTCCGGTGGGAAGATAACAGCGTTCCATGTAGTCATGCTGGCCACATGACCTTGGAGGTGTCTACGGACAATGCTGTGTGTGTTCAAGTTATTTGTTAACTTATTGTGATCCCCATCAATTTCACAAGGTTTGCTTAAGCAAGGAAAAGTCTAGGGTGAAGCCCAGCTGAGCTGAGACCACTGCAGCTTCACTGGACTATCTACTTTCCTTCTATGTTGACGTTGCCAGAGGGCCACAGAGCTGCATGAGATCTCCTGGCCAACATGAGAGTCCCATGTTGACATCAACAGAGGCATCCTCACAACTAGGCAGAGGGAGGTTCTGCAATAAAAGGGGGGCTGTCCAGATGACGTTCTGGGCAGTCCTGCATTAATTCGCTACAAACCAGGAAAACCCTGGTTTGTGCCGAATTAATTTAGTAGTGGATTTATTCCGCGCCTTCTGGTGTGGGTGTGTACAGCCTCCAGAAACATTTGTGTTTTTTTTAACATGGATGTTTATAGGATAAACAGCTATCTGGAACAGCCCTGAGAACAAGGACCAGAAGGTCCAGAATGTCATGGGAAGAGCCTGGTGTGTAAGCTATTAAGCCCATACAGCAGTGTTTCTCAACCTGGGGTCTCCAGATGTTTTTGGCCTTCAACTCCCAGAAATCCTAACACCTGGTAAAGTGGCTGGGATTTCTGGGAGATGTAGGCCAAAAACATCTGGGGACCCCAGGTTCAGAACCACTGCCATACAGGCAACCCTTAAGAAGCAGGTGGCTAGAGAAGCTGATGTACTCTTTTATCGGTGGGACTTGACAGATGCTAAAGCAGTGCTTCTTAATCTGTGGGCCACAGATCACCAGTGGATTGCGAGAACGAAAATCTGGTCCGCGAGGCCCCTTAATCTTTATTTTATTTCATTTTATTTCTTTCGCACAACCTGCCAATCCTTCTCTGTCGCTGATCATGGCGTTTGTTGTGTTTCAGAAAGTAGATCTGATGTGGTCTATCCAATGCAATTTTCTGAATCAACTCCCCAAACCGAATCTAGAGTTGACCAAAAACTGATTCCTAACCCTTTTGGTATTAATGTTGGAGAGTGGTCCCTGTTCAAGTGGTCCCTATTCAAGTGGTTCCTGGTCAAAGTGGTCCCTATTCAAGTGGTCCCTGGCCAAAGTGGTCCCTGGTCAAAAAAAGGTTGGGAACCACTGCGTTGAAGAGATATCCCTTCCTTTGAAGCCTGGGGAAGAGCAAAGGAACAGCTTCATAAGAATCAATGTCTGTTAAACAGGAAACACTGATTAAGTACCTGGTGCCCAGAGTCAGCCACCTATGTATCCCCTAGCATTTTTTGGGACTGCAAATCCCAAGTCATCTGCCTCATTTGTTTCTTGGAATTCTTTACTTTTGTATGGGCTATATTTAACGCCCTCATTGCCATACCCTTTTTGGCTTTGGTTATGTGAATTATTGCCATTGTGTAAGAACTTCTGACCAGTTGAGACCTTAACCCCATGCCTCCCTTCATGAACTTTTTGGATTACCTGGACGGGATTTGACTTACCTATAGCTCAGTTTACCTCTCTGGACTCTTGCTTCCTTTAAATTCAAGACAGATTTACCATCCAGCAGTCAAATTGTAGCCCTCTTTTGATTTTACATTTTCCTTGATTTCCAACTCTTTTCCTTTTTCTTTCTGTCTTGGCTTGTTTTTTGAGCATCAGTTCACTAACATTTTCTGGCTTGGCTCCTGTGCCATGTGCACAATACACCAGGAAATTATCTTGCACTAACCCCATTGGTATGGTAAGTCTCATTCACCTTCCAGGAACTGTTGTTGCATTTCTGCAGGTTGCCTTTTGTCAAGTCAACCCATTAATCCAACATGTGCAGAGCAAAGGCATTCAGCTGCATCAGCCTTTGCAAATAATGGGCAGTGAATAATACACAAAATAGGGAGGGATCTCAAGGGGAGCAGAACTAAATAACCATCCATTTCCTGACAGTAGCTTTGGGAAAACAAATCACCAGGAAACACTTTATAATTCCCTATCACTTCCCCTAATTTACTCTTACAATAGTGTGACCTCACATGCTGCTTTACATCTCAAAGAAAAGTCTATTTAGTTCCTGAAATAGGAGATCACATTCAGTGAGATTTTCTGGAAGCCAATGCCTGGTAAGTCATTATTTGGATCCAATAAGCAAAGCTTGATTGAAAGGAACCTGTGGCCCTTCAGAGGCTGGTCCATGAAGACAGTGTCTACAATAGGCAAATGATTATAGTCTATATCTAGCAGAGCTCCATATGTACACCAGCAGATGCATCTGTGATGGTCAGACGTGTGCATGGAGCTCCTTATCTGATGGAGCAACAGCAGCAACAACACAAGGACAAAACAATCCCTTCAGACCAAAACCAGCTGTCCAGATGGTTACAAAGCTCCAGGTTACTCCTAAGTTTTCAGCAGAATCCAGGGCATCCTCCAACTTTGCCTAGATCAGAGCAAAGACAGGTTATTACTGGAAGTCCCTGCGCATCATGGAGAGATAAAAGTAGTGGATTCCAGGTGAGTTTGGGTATTTTGATTAATGTAGACACTCTAAGTCATAGCTAACATGGTTAAATGATAAGGGATGGTAGAGATTTATCTGTATACTCTCGTAATCATGCCTTCCTTCACTACCGCTATTCCATATTTTAATTACTTTTTATTTTAACGCAAGTTTGCAATTTTAGGAACCTCATCTCACTAGAGAATGAATGCACTTTAAATCTGGTTGCTGCCTCCTGCAGAATTCTGGAGTTTGTAGTTTAGGGAGGAGCCTTTAACAGCCTCACTAAACTACAAACCCCAGAATTCTGCACAAGGCAGAAACCAGATTTAAAGTGCATTCATTCTCTAGTGAGATGAAGTACTAGCTTTGGAAAATGAAAAATGCAAATATAACTGCATATGGATATAAACAAACAGTAACAGATGGTTTTTGTATACAGGTGGGAGAGCAGAGAGAAAGGGAAAGGGGGAGAATCCCGCCTCTTGATTTTTTAAAGGGTGTACAAAAGTGGAAAGGACTCCTTGCACGAAAGTAGGGTTGAGAGTTATCAACATATCTTACTCATCAATAGCTAGGGACTGGACATAATCATGGGTACGAGGCCAACCAACAGTAGGATGTACATGGCATCGTGTGATAAGGACCATTACCAAAGGTGACAGTCTAGCTGTGATGCTGGTTTCCTTGTATCGTGCAATATAGCCTTCTGTTTCAATTACTAATTCCATTGCAACTCTCTTTCCATGCCTAGGTCCATCCTACCTCTCTATAGTTTGAGGTACCAAATCTTGTGGTTTTGTGTACTGAAATTCCAAAGGGAATGTTAACTTTGCTTCTCCTTTGTGTCCACATGGGTCTCCTGGGTGTGGCCAGTGCTCAAAGTGGAAAAGGTAAGGTTGATGCTAAAGTTGAAATGAAATGACAATTGGATCATTCTCTATAGTCTCTTCAAAAGACGTAGAGTTAGGCTTGAGTCAAGTCTGTTCTGTGACTTCCTTAAAAGAAGGAACCCACGTCTCCTCCGCAAAGGAAGCTTAGTATTTGGAAAGCCCCGGTAGCGCAGTGGGTTAAATCCTTTTGTCAACAGGACTGAAGACCGACAGGTCAGAGGTTTGAATCCGGGGAGAGCGCAGATGAGCTCCCTCTGTCAGCTTCAGCTGCCCATGCGGGGACATGAGAGAAGCCTCCCACAAAGATGGTAAAACATCAAAACTTCTGGCGTACCCTGGGCAACGTCCTTGCAGATGACCAATTCTCTCTCAAGTCGCTCCTAATACAAAAAAGCCCCTTTCAAGTTCAGATTCAAACTCACAGAGGATACATCACCATTCACCAACATCAAAACCACCAGTCTTCCATTCATTTGGACTAGTATCGATTGAGTCCCCTTATCCATAAATATGAAATGTTCCAAAATCCAAAACTGCCTGCATGTGTAGCTGAAGTAATAACACTTTTATTTTATTTATTTATTTACAGCTTTTATATTCCACCCTTCTCACCCCGCAGGGGACTCAGGGAGGATTACAGTGTACACATATATGGCAAACATTCAATGCCAATTTTTGACATACAAACATATACAGACATACACAGAGGCTATTTAACTTTTTCTGGCCGCCAGGGGAGCTGTTGCTTTCATCGTCCATCTGCGACACTGATGAAGTACAGCTTTGCTGGAGTGCTTTGCTGGAGTCTTTTTAATGGCCTCATAAATTAGTTAAATTAGCCTCCCCACACTTTAAGGTGGTACCGTATTTTCCTACTTGACAGATGCAACTGTCTTTCGGGTTGCAAAGGTCGACAACTGTCTACACACAATTGGTTGGAAACCCACTCCAACCCGGGCTGGCTTCGAACTCATGACCTTTTGGTCAGAGTGATCTTAATGCAGCTGACACTCAGCCAGCTGCGCCACAATCCCGGTGCTTTCATGGTGATTTCAATATAAACAAACCTTGTTTGATACATAAAAATATTTAATAATATTGTGTATAAAAATCCTGCAGGCAATGTTTATACAGTATATATGAAACATCATTGAGTTTCATGTTTAGACTTGAGTCCCATTGCCAAAATACCCCATTAAGCAAATGAAAATGTTCCAGAAATTACAAAAATCCCAAATCCCAAACATTTGTGGTTCCAATAATTTCATATGAAGCATATTTAGCATGAGTTACCTGCAGTGTAGGGATTCAAACAGGGCAGGACATTATTCAATCTTACCTGGAGATGCTGGGGATTGAAGACAGGATCTCCTGCAATCAAAGCATATGTGACAACACTAAAATTTGTTTACTCCAGACACAATTTGTTACATTTATACTCCTCCCTTCTTGTGTCACAAGTCCCACCGTAGCTCAGTATGTAACAAGCCAATACAACTAAAGTTTAGTACTTTTTGTGGAGGCTATTATAGGGGCACTATGGTGTATCACTCCAGGGTGTCCTGGAGTGATAATACGGCCCCATAACCCCCTGTTGCCCACTGCAGTTTTGGATATTTGCTGGCCATGTGAGCATCTACTCAACAAAAGGGCTTTCATTTGGTATACCTCAGTTATTCTTTTGTGTCTTGTCTTTCTCACAAACTTTGCCTACAAAGCATGGATAAGGTTAGTCTGAACTGAATGTTTTAGCTTGACTGTCCTAGTAGTAAAAGACATACATGTTGTTCAGTGGCAATTTTGGAAACATCCCCACCTTAGTAAGAAAAGTCTGGTGATAATATGTCTTGCCTGCTCACAGTCAGAGGGGGGTTGACCTTTTTGTATGTTCTTCTTTTCTGATAGATTTGGGTTTTTTTTTTTTTTTTTATAAAAGAGCTCTATGCCTACCGAGGATTGTAGGGCATTGGGCTTTATTATTTATTTATTTATTTATTTATTTATTTATATTCCCCCCTTCTCACCTCGCAGGACTCAGGATGGATCACAAGGCACATATACAAGGCAAACATTCAATGCCATAGACACACAACATATATAGACAGACACTCAGAGACTATTTAACTTTCCAGCTTTGTGAGGGTATGCTTTGAATTCTGGCCACCGGGGGAACTGTCACTTCACCTTCCACTTGTGACACCAATGGAGTACTTCCTCATTCTTTTGCATGCTGCTGGATATTTTTATGGCATCGTAAATTAGTTAAATTGTTGTTGTTCATTCGTTCAGTCGTCTCCGACTCTTCGTGACCTCATGGACCAGTCCACGCCAGAGCTCCCTGTCGGCCGTCACCATCCCTCCCCTAAATTTCCTATTTGACAGATGCAATTGTCTTTCGGGCTGCAAAGGTCAACAACAAGCTAGACAAATTGTTGGGAGCTTACTCCGACCCAGTCTGGCTTCAAACTCATGACCTTTCAGTCAGTAGTGATTTTAATGCCGCTGACTCCCAACCAACTGCACCACAACAGCCCGGCTTTCCATAATAGTCAACAGCTAGATCTTTTGTTTGTTACTGCAGGCTGTGATTTGTTTTTGACTACACAATGTGCTCCGGTGATGACATCATCACTATATGTATTGGAGAACCTAGAAGTCTCTACCCTTACTATGGCCTCCGAACCATGGGTTGCATCTCTTTCAGTTCAACCCACATCATTACAGCTTCATTGGCCAACTCAACCCAGGCGAGGGCAAACAATTTGTGTGAATCATGACTCCCACAGAATTGCTGCCTCACTGTGGAAATATAGGGAAAGGAGCTTCTGGGAAGAGTGGGAAACAGTCCAGGAAATTCTATTCCATGTTTCTGATAGTATAAGGAGATTAGCACTGAGTCTTGCCAATGTGCCTCAGATAACAAAATGACTTGCGCCGGCCTTGTCTGGTACAGAAAGATACTCCGGTTTTTAACTGCATTGAGTTGAATTATATGTGTTAAACCTGACTATATATGGCAGTTTCAAATATATGAAAATCTAGATTCAACCTACATCAGGATACTGTGTTTTCACTGGGCTTAACAGATAAGATAGAACAAATAAGATATTCATGAATGAAATAGGAATGTTTGGTGTGATAGCTGCAGGGTTTGGGAAGGTTCCACTTTTAGAATATAACTCCCAGAATTCTCCCAGGGGGATTCTGGGATGTACAAAGACACAAGACCACTACAAGCAGTAGTCCATCAGTGCAGTAGCAACAGTTTTTTTTACAATTTATATGCTATAATATTGCTGGAAGAAACATTAACAACCTTAGATATGAAGATAACACTACTTTGATGACCAAAATTGAGAAGGAGCTGAGGAGCCTTCTAATCAAGGTGAAAGAAGAAAGTGCAAAAGCTGGGTTGTAGCTAAACATAAAAAAACCCAAGATTATGGCAGCAAGAATGATTGACAACTGGGAAATAGAGGGAGAAAACGTGGAGGCAGTGACAGACTTTGTATTTTTAGGTGCAAAGATTACTGCAGACGCAGACTGCAGCCAGGAAATCAGGAGAGCTGGACTGCGAGAAAATCCAACCAGTCCATACTTCAGGAAATAAAGCCCGACTGCTCATTGGAGGGAAGGATAGTAGAGGCAAAGATGAAGTACTTTGGCCACATCATGAAAAGAAAAGCTTAGAGAAGACAATGATGCTGGGGAAAAAGGAAGGAAAAAGGAAGAGGGGACGACCAAGAGCAAGATGGATGGATGGGATCCTTGAAGTGACTGGATTGACCTTGAAGGAGCTGGGGGTGGTGACGGCCAACAGGGAGCTCTGGCGTGGGCTGGTCCATGAGGTCACGAAGAGTCGGAAATGACTGAACGAATGATCATCAACAAATGCTATAATAAATGGGCATATACAGTGAACATAAATTTGTTGTATACACAGAGTCTTATAACACTTGTGTATATTCTCTGTAGGTCCACTTCATTGTTGTAATTTCATACTTTTCCACCTGAGGAATATTTAACTTTGGAGAACTTGATGTCCATTGCATTCTGTGAATTTCATATTTTTCCACTTGAGGAAGACTTAATATAGTCAAAATCGGTCTGGGAATTGGAAATCTTCTACTAGGAAGGGGAAGTTCCAAATATCAGTTTCATTAGAGAATTATCTGTTTATAGTTTTTTGGATTTACAAACTTCTAAAAACAAGAGAGTAAGGATTCTGCATCCTCAAGGAGAAATCTTCTTGCAAAGTATATATGGTTACTAACTTGGGACTCTTATTGAATGATTTTACACTGCTCTCTAGAAGGCAATCATTCTTAGAAGACTCACTGTATATGCCCATTATTATAGCATGTAAGTTGGAAAAAACTATTACTACTGTATTGATGTACTGCTGTTTGTAGTGGTCTCGTGTCTTTGTACTTTAGGGAATCCATTTTCGGTTTTGGATTGTGGGATGTACAATTCAGAAAGTAATATTTTCTAGCTTCTAGTTTAGGATTGTGAGATGTACAATTCAGAAAGTAATATTTTCTAGAAGAATGCAATGTTCCAAGAGGGTGGCCACATTCTGAATTCTCTTTGCTGTCACTTCTTCTACAGCTTCTGTGAAAGATTATAGACAATCAACATTGCAGTACACACAAAACAGACATCTCATCTTTTCAGGAACATCCAGGGGCTCAAAGGTCTCTGCTAAAAATTCAGCATCCACGTTCAAGCATCAGAGCATGATTCCAGACGTGGCCCAGAGCACAAATGCAAGCACACCATCTCTACTGGAAATGAGCAGATGGAAAGAAGGGGAGGCTTCCACGGCACAAACTGAGCAGAAGCATCAAATGGACTTCCTGGCCAAAATTAGGCAGAATGCCAGTGAAGATGCACTTATTGGGAAGAGGCTAGAAGCACCACTGTCTTCCTTTGGCTGTTGTGCCCTCACCACTGGATCAGCAAATGGTGGCATTCCTCTAGGCACCATTGGCTATGAAGATAGGACTACAAGGCAAGTGAAAGCTAACCTGCAGGAAACGGGGCAAGCTCAAATCCCAAAGACCCACAAGCTTGGACTTGTTATCCCAATTCCTGATCACTACCAGTCATACCATCCCAGCAGCCAATATGCTTCTTCTGGAGATGATCTACAAAAGCTGAAGACACCATCTTATTCTATGATACTCGATAAACTAATCTTTTATTCTTCACCCACGACAGAGTCCAAGACCAATACCAGCAGAAAAAATAACTCCGATGAGAGTGTTACGAAAATACTACACCCTTTTCTAGTTCTGTTTTTATTCCTCTTTGTCCCAGTTCTACTATGTATATTGTGTTATTATGGGGAGAGAAAAGAAGAATATAATTATGCGTGAAACTGGATATGGGGAAATGAGGCACTCAGAGCAGGGAATAGGCAATGGACAACCATGACAATATTATCCTGATCTAGCAGGCTACTTGCACAGAGACAAACATGATCTAATGCCAACGGATTGAGTGTCTCCTAAAGGTATGACTCTGGAGAATTCAAATATTTACTCAGTCATGGAAGCCCACTGGCAGGGGGTTGGACTGGATGGCCCACAAGGTCTCTTCCAACTCTATGATTCTATGATTCTAAGTCACACTCTTTCAGCCTCAAAAGAAGGCAAAGGCAAACTCTTTCGGAACAATCTCTAGTCTGTCAATAAAAGTCCATGACAGATCATTTGATGCCAGATATAGGGCCATCAGGAGGAGCATCTGGCTATGTCCTCATAGCCACACATGAAATGATTACATCATCCACTGAGACCTCTGGAGGATCCAGATATGTGGCTATGGGGACATAGGCAAATTTTCCTTGACCCCTTTCCTGTAACATAGTTCTGTATGCAGAACTCATATACCATGGCCATATGAAATTCTGGGCAAGGGATCTCTTGGGCAGGGCAAGGGATCTCTTGCTTTTTGGATACTGTTGTTCCTCCTAATTAAAAACAAAACAAAAAAAGTAATACTGACCTTGTGATGAATATACGATGATGGTACTTCCAGCTCCGAAATTTCCATGTGTGAGTGTGATGAGGAGGCAGAACCCGAAACTGGACTGCTGACAATATAAAATGCCAGGTAGATATGCTAGTTTTTAAATCAGTGTTTCGCAATCTTCCTAATGCCGCGACCCCTAATATAGTTCTTCATATTGTGGTGACCCCCAACCATAAAATTATTTGTGTTGCTACTTCATAACTTTAATTTTGCTACTGTTATGAATTATAATGTAAATATCTGTTATTTAAATGTATTCATATGTTACTGTGCTGTCGCACGCTGGGCCTGTGCATCAGACTGTAGACAGGACATAAATTCTGTGTGCCCAACGGGATGCCGGGGCTGCCTCAGATTAAAGGCCTTGGATTTCCTTAAAACAGAGTCTTTAGATTGCTTAAAGGTTCAACAAAGTTCTTTATTAATGAAAACAAACAGGTACTTTAAGGCTTTCTTAACAGTCTATAGGCTCTTTCAATCTTGTCCACAGGGAACAGGCACTATCTTCATAACTGGTATTTTAACTAATGGGGAAATCCTTAACTTCTAATCTGGGCAGTCTGTCTTTGCCTCTGTTGGCGTGGAGCCCCTACACCCGGTACCAACTGCTTCTGGCTTCCGCAAGTGACCCTTACCAAGCAGAGCTTTGTAGACTTCCAGGGGAAAAAGGAGTTCAGGTTTCAGTGATGGCTGACTGAAGTCCCTCAGCAAAGGAGCTGTAAGGCTGTATATCTTCCGGCCAAGCTGTGGGGCTGTATCTCCCCAGCCAAGCCGTAGGCTATATATCTCCCTGGCCAAGCTGTAGAAGACGAAGCTTTCTACAGGAGCTCTTGGAGTTATGTCCTGCATGAAAAGCTTCTCTGTGTGGACTGAACCAAAAAGGCTCCTATTCCCTCCAAAAACCCAAAAGGGGCGGGACCAGGGAACCTAACTATAATTGACAGGTGGCTTGCCCTATGATTGCAGCCAAAAGAAACCACCTATCTGCAGAGTCCCTGAAACTTAGGACTACAACAAACATTCAATGCAAAGCAAACAAAATTGGAGCTCCTGGTACAGTTGTACCTGCACACACACTTTCTTCATTCCTGATAGAAAGTTTCTTAAGCTTCCCGATACACCCAAATTTGAATATTGGTAGGGGTTGGGAGGGGGGTGATTTTGTCATTTGGGAGTTGTAGTTGCTGGGATTTATAGTTCATCTACAATCAAAGAGCATTCTGAACTCTACCAACGATTGAATTGAACCAAACTTGGCACACAGAACTCCCGTGACCAACAGAAAATACTGGAAGGGTTTGGTGGGCATTGACCTTGAATTTTGGAATTGTAGTTTGTTGGTGCATGTAAGAAATCAGTTTGTTGTTGTTGTTGCTGTTGTTTATTCGTTCAGTCGCTTCCGACTCTTCGTGACGTCATGGACCAGCCCGCGCCAGAGTTCCCTGTCAGCCGTCACCTCCCCCAACTCCTTCAATGTCAAGCCAGTCACTTCAAGGATACTATCCATCCATCTTGCCCTTGGTCGGCCCCTCTTCCTTTTTCCTTCCTTGAGAGAGCATCATTGTCTTCTCTAAGCTTTCCTGTCTCCTCATGATGTGGCCAAAGTACTTCAACTTTGTCTCTAATCAGTTAGCATGTGTGTATCAACTATAAAATAAAATGCATGAATCTGATTGGCTGGGCTATGCCCAGGGAGCTGACTGAGCCTGGGACTTTTGGATACAGTTACATATTCAGGCTTGAGCTATGCAGGTGCTTGCTGAGAAGCAGAAAGAAGTAGACAGAGTTTGGAGTGTGCTGTCACTTAATGAGCGGCTGAAAGGAGTTTATCTACATGGACATTTTACATCTCTCATAAAAGGACATTATGTGAGTTTATGTGACTGACCACATGAATGTACATCTGTTGTTCTGAATTACAAAGAGTAAACTGCTTGTTCTTTATTGTTCATCTGCATGGCATATTTTCCTTCTCTGGCAAGGCAGTATGTGAGTTGATCAAACTATACATGATTTTCAGTTCGTCACATAGTTCACCCATTACCATGGGTTTGGTGGGCCAGTGATAATCTTGAATTTTGGAGGTGTAGTTCATCTACATCCAGAGAGTACTATGGACGCAAACAATGATGGATCTGGACCAAACTGGGCACAAATACTCCCTATGTCCAAATGTGAACACTGGTGGAGTTTGGGGAAAATAGACCCTAACATTTGGGAGTTGTAGTTGTTGGGATTCATAGTTCCCTTACAAAGAGCATTGTGAACTCCACAAACGATGGAACTGGGCCAAACTTAGCACACAGAACCTCTATGACCAACAGAAAATATTGTGTTTTCAGATGATCTTTGGTGACACTTTTGACAGCCCCTTTTGACCCCCCCCCCAAGGGTCCCGACCCCCAGGTTGAGAAACACGTCTCTATACGGTAACCTAAGCTTTCCCCTCTCAATGTGATGATTATACTTCTCTATCCCTCCACAAGGCAAGAGATAAACAGATACATGATACAGATGGAAACACTCTTGGTTTGGAAAAACTGCTTCTTCTGGAGCAAAGAGTCAGAGGCACAAAGGTTGCAAGGAATTGGTGGGGCCTTTTTCTTTTAGTAGAAGGACACAAAAGGGTGTTTGGGAGGCCGAGGATCCAGAGAGAGAAGCTCAAGGTGAGTGTTCGGGTGCTGGTCTTTTATTCTTCCCTGTCTTTTGTTTTGGATTTGTTGATTGTGGATTTAGTAGCTTAACTTCCTCTCTGGACCTAGTAGGCCCCATTTTTGCAAAGAGCCTTGTTTGGCCTATGCACCCACCCCATATACTAAGGAGAAAAAGGGGTCCTGCCCCCTCCAAAAGTCAAATTCTGTTGCACAAATGTATTTTCGCCTTCCTCTTTCCCAATTTGTGGAAGCTTAAAACTGGAGCATTTCGAAAGATAGGTTAGGTGTCAAAATAAAATACGAAAAGGTAGGCATGCAAAGCTAGCAAAGAATATGAGCCCTAGACATGAATGGTTTGTGATCTTGTCCTATTTGCATGGAAAATAGGTGAATGAAGGAATATTGCATTGGCAGCAGAATTCTTTTTGTGTGGACGCATTGGTCATTTTGCCCCTTTCTCTGCTATACGGTCGGACCTCCGTGTCCACGGATTCTGGATTTAACATGCTCGTCCACGGCTTGAAAATAATGTGCAATGAATGACTAAACTCCCAAAAGCATGCCTTGATTGTATACAAAAGACACCATTTTACTACATCCTTTTATATAGACTCTCAGTTATCTGGAATTCGGAGCAACTGGTACTTTCAAGCAACTAGGGAAAAATAATCAAAGAAATTATACTTTAAATAAACATTGAAATAAAACCGCAAAGTCGTCTTTATAATAAAACTGTTTGCTATTAAGTAATAATAATACAATATAATAATTGTATATTATATATTACATGTAATATTGCTAATAATATTGCAGTATAGTGCTATAATACAATATAGTAATATATAATACTAATATGGTGCTATGTTAATAATTATATTGTACGTACATATAATATTGCTAATAATATTGTAAAACAATATAATACCAATAATAATACAATATAATAATATAATAATTATATATTATATACTAATAATATTGCAATATAGTGCTATAGTACAAAATAATAATATTGTAGTACAATATAATACGAATAATAATACAATATAAAATAATTATATATTATATATTACATGTAATATTACTAATAATATTGCAATATAGTGCTATAGTACAATATAATAATATTGTAGTACAATATAATACCAATGACAATACAATATAATAATATAATAATTATATATTATATATTTCAGGTAATATTACTAATAATATTGCAGTATAGTGGTATAGTACAATATAGTAATATATAATACTAATATGGTGCTATGTGAATAATTATAATATGCTGTATGTACATATAATGTTGATCATAATATTATAGTACAATATAATACCAATAATACAATATAATACAATTATTATATATTATATATTACATGTAATATTACTAATAATATTGCAATATAGTGCTATAGTACAATATAGTAATATTGCAGTACAATATAACAATAATAATACAATATAATATAATAATTATATATTATATATTACATGTAATATTAGTAATAATATTGCAGTATAGTGGTATAGTACAGTATAGTAATATATAATTCTAGTGTAGTGCTATGTTAATACTTATAATATGTTGTATGTACATATAATATTGATCATAATATTAATAATAATACCAATAATACAATATAATAATATAATAATGCTATATTATATATTACATGTAATATTACTAATAATATTGCAATATAGTGCTATAGTACAATATAGTAATATTGTAGTACAATATAATACCAATAATAATACAATATAATATAATAATGATATATTAAATATTAAGACTTTGCAACATGCCTGCCCTTCACCTTTTGTTGTTGTTCATTCATTCAGTCGTTTCTGACTCTTCGTGACCTCATGGACCAGCCCATGCCAGAGCTCCCTGTCGGCCGTCACCACCCCAGCTCCTTCAAGGTCAATCCAGTCACTTCAAGGATGCCATCCATCCATCTTGCCCTTGGTTGGCCCCTCTTCCTTTTTCCTTCATTTCCCCAGCATCATTGTCTTCTCTAAGCTTTCCTGTCTTCTCATGATGTGGCCAAAGTACTTCATCTTTGCCTCTACTATTCTTCCCTCCAATGAGCAGGCTTTATTTCCTGGAGGATGGACTGGTTGGGTCTTCTCGCTATCCAAGGCACTCTCAGAACATTCCTCCAGCACCACAGTTCAAAAGCATCTATCTTCACCTTTTACAGATGAATTTATTTATTTGTTTGTTTACAGTATTTATGTACTGCTTTTCTCAACCTTGGGGGGGGGGGGGACTCAAAGCAGTTTACACAGAAATAATGGCAAAATTAAATGCCTTTCCCAAATGTAAAACTCACAATCAACACATATAATTAAGCATAAAATCAATAGGACAATGCATCATAAGATTAGATAAAAGGTCATTTAAAACATGAATAAAAGAATTAAAACGCCTAATAAAAACATTTAAATCACATGATCCAAGCATTCCATATGTCAATTACACACATTCAGTATTTGCTTCTTGTACTGCGTTACTTTACTAGTAAAAAGCTTAGTTCCGTAACCAAGCTTTTGGCCAGAAGGGAGGGCGCTGATCTAATTTCACTGGGGAAAGAATTCCAGAGCCAAGGAGCCACCACTGAGAAGGGCCTGTCTCTCGTTCCCACAAACCGCACTTGTGAAGCTGGTGGGACCGAGATCAGGGCCTCCGCAGAAGCACTTAATCTCCTTGATGGTTCATAGAGGGAGATCCGATTGGACAGGTAAGCTGGGCTGGAACTGTTTAGGGCTTTATAGGCTAAAGTAAGCACTTTGAATTGTGCTGGGTAGTAGACTGGCAGCCAGTGGAGCAGGCGTAATACGGGGGTTGTATGCTCTCTGGTGAGAAACCTGGCTGCTGCCCGTTGGATGTTAGGAAACATGCGCCAAGTTCTAACAGTATGTTAGGATGTAAAGGCAAGCAGAGAAAGGTTGGAATGGAAAAGGGCAAGTTTCTACTCTTCTCCTGCCTTCTACTGACTTAATGGATGTCAAATTTCTTAATGGATGTCAAATTTCTTAATAGATGTCAAATTTCAGTCTTTACAGCCATTGATGTAAGCTGAGGACGAAGAGGAAAGAGAAAAGAGGAGAGAGAGAAACTGGGTCATTTAAAAAAATGGGAAATATGGATGGCAGACGATTAATTACTTGGCATATAGTTCTTGCGACTTGATGTTGTATACATGTTATTGCTTCTAAACCTTCTGAAATAGATTACTTGGAATGGAAAGTAAAATTTGTAAATTAAGACCATGCATTTCCTACTAGATGATATAACAATTATTTCTATTCAGCTTCTATACATATTTCTGCAGGTACCACAGGCTACAAAACCCAAAGAGTTAACTTTCACACTGTGTTTTTCCCATCATTATGGAAGCTCAACTTCGACTTTTCCTCTTTGCCATACTTTTCACATCAGGTAAGGGATACTATTGGAATATCTCCATTCGGCACTGGTGTTGGGGAAAATTATTCAGTTAGGTGATCAGTTGCAGCATTCACACTTCCCTCAAACAGACAAGAGTTCTTTCTCCCACCCTGGACATTATTCCACAGATATATAAACTCCACTTGCCTTGTTTCCAACAAACCTCACAACCTCTGAGGATGCCTGCCATAGATGTGGGTGAAACATCAGGAGAGAATGCTTCTGGAACATGCCATACAGTCCGGAAAACTCACAGCAACTCTGTGTTTTTTTAAAAAAAATTCTGAGTTGAGTTCATTGAATTTAAACTTTTTCGCGAACACTCAGTTTGCAGCAACTGAAATAAGTTGAGGACAAAGGGGAGAAATTGGTAGGAGGAGAAGGAAACTAGGGCATCTTTAAAGTGGGGAGATCACAAGAGTAATCAGGACTGTACCTGTCAAACTTGAGAGAGTTGGAAAGTAGGACCTCTTGCTTAACACAAATAATATAGTTTGGAAGTAACACAGAGATTCAGTAAGGAGTGTGCTGAGAAATGGTAACTAAAGGATCAAAGTTAGTGTCGACACATCAGACAGGATATTATAGGACGATAAAACAGAAACCTGTCTACCACATACACCAGGGGTCCTCAAACTAAGACCCGGGGGTCGGATACGGCCCTCCAAGGTCATTTACCTGACTCTCGCTCAGGGTCAGCCTAAGTCTGAAACGACTTGAAAGCACACAACAACAACAATCCTATCTCATCAGCCAAAATACTAATAAGTTTATATTTGTTAAAATTGTTCTTCACTTTAATTATTGTATTGTTTTAATGTGTTTTTTGCACTAAAAATAAGATATGTGCAGTGTGCATAGGAATTCATTCCTGTTTTTTTCCAGTTTTAATCTGGCCCTCCAACAGTTTAAGGGACCTTGACCTGGCCCTCTGCTTAAAAAGTTTGTGGACCCCTGACATACACCTAATGGACCTTTTCCTCATTGTTCCAGGCACCTCTTTGAAGTGTGAGGAATGCAGTGGAAAGAACACATGTACAGGGAATAGGACGGTTTGTGCTGCAGACGAAGATGCCTGTGCCGCCATTGTGATGGAAAGCATAGATGGTAAGTTCGAGGGCTCATAAACCAGTCCATATGACTGAATAGAATCAAATAGTTGGGAGTAATCTCAAAGGCCGTCTAGTCCAACCCCAATCTACCATACAAAGGACAAACAATCAAAGCACTCCTGAAAGATGGCTGTCCAACCACTGTTTAAAAACATCAAGAGAAGTGGACTCCACCACAATCCTAGGCAGCATATTCCATTGTCAGACAAAACTTACCACTAGTCATGGACCATAAATTTGTCCCATTTGTTTCGTTCATGTTTCCATTTCGTTCAGTCTATTAGGATGGCACAAAACAGAAAGGCCCTCCTGAAACGAAAATGCAATTGATATGAAAGGCAGGCAGGCCTGCCTGTCAGATGGATTGTGTGGGACCTGGCAGGGCCTGCAGATGAGCACCAAGTAAGAGCTTACTACAAAGGCTTTATAGTGTGGCCATAGCAATATTGACAAACACACCCATAGGAATGCAATCAAAGGATTTCTTGCAACCCCCAATTGGGCTGCAAAGCTTTTATCGTTTTTGGCAGTAAATTGAATACACAGTCTCATTGGTTTCCAAAGACAAATCATTTCATTGGTCTAGGCTAGCTCATTGGTTGTTTATGATTTTGATTGACACAATAGCACACACGGGACCCTAACAATGGCAGTAAATTGAATACACAGTCTCATTGGTTTCCAAAGACAAATCATTTCATTGGTCTAGGCTAGCTCATTGGTTGTTTATGATTTTGATTGGCATAATAGCACACATGCGACCCTAACAATGACACAACTATAGCACAGCTATAATCTGTTGCTCTCTGACCATGACTGTCTTAATGAATCAATCCTATCTGTTATTCTGTTTCAAACTGGGAAACTTGGGAGTTCTAGCTAACCACCGGCCGGGCAGTTTTGTCCGGATGTACTGTTATCCTTGAACAGTAACAATCAGCATTTTCTGTAAACAAAGGCCTACTGCAGAAACAGACCAATATGGCGGTAAATCAGGACATATGGGCATTGGGAACACCTCTGAAAATCCCCCTTTTAAAACTACATCTCCTTCAGTGTAGGCCCAAAACCTGCACCCATAGGCCCAGGTGTTTTGGGCCTACAGGTGCAGGCTTTGATCCTATACACCTGGGCCTTGCAGGGCGTGCAACTGAGCGCCGAGTAAGGAACGCTTCTTATTTGGTGCTTGGCTGCAGGCCCTGCCAGGCCTGGGCATGTAGGCCGAGAAACCTAGCACACGAGCCTATGGGTGCAGGCTTTGAGCCTATGTGCCTGAGCCTAGCGGAGACTGTATCCAAGCACCAAGTAAGGAGTGCTCCTTACTCAGCACTCAGTTGCAAGCCCTGCCAGGCCCGGGCATGTAGGCTGAGAAGCCTGCACCCGTAGGCCCAAAGCACTGGGCCTGTGGGTGCAGGCTTTGGGCGTACACTCCCGAGCCTAGCAGGGCCTGTATTTGAGCACCAAGTAAGGAGCGCTCCTTACTCGGCACTCAGTTGCAGGCCCTGCCAGGCATGGACACATAGACCGGGAAGCCTGAACCCATAGGCCCTAAGCGCCTGGGCCTACAGGTTCAGGCTTTGGGCGTACACTCCCGAGCCTAGCAGGGCCTGTAGCTGAGCACCAAGTAAAGAGTGCTCCTTTCTTGGTGCTCGACTGCAGGCCCTGCCAGACCCAAGTCCGTAGGCTCAAAGCCTGCACCCATAGGCCTAGTTGCTTTGGGCCTACAGATGAAACGAAACAACCCCCCCCCCCCCAAAATATCTGACCTCCCGAAAATGGTTCTGGGCCCCCATGGAAAGCTGAACATGAAACGGATCAAGGAAAGGCCCGAATGCATAAGAATAGTTACCATCAGAAAGTTCTTCTTAATGTTTAAGTATAATCTTTCTTCCCCTACTGTTTCAATGAAATGCTATATGTCACAGTCTCTAGGGCTGCAGAAAATAAGCTTGCCCCTTCCTCAATGTGACATCCTTTCAGATATTTGCACCTGGCTGTCATGTTCATTCTCAGCGTGCTTTGTTCCAAGCTAAATATCCCCAGGTCACTAACGACTCTTCATAGGACTTGGTTTCCACTACTGTGTTTGTGTTCACCTGCACCTGATCAACCTGGATCGTGCCCATCATATCACGCAGCTTCTACATATATCCTGTTTCTCTTTTTTCAACAGGAGATTCCATCGTATTTAAGAAGTGCGCATCCTCTATGATTTGCCACACTGGACTTATACATGTGAAAGTCGATAAAGGAAATTTCCTCAAGGACAATATTTCCTGCTGCTTGGTAGATGACTGTAACCCAGACATTACTAGCCGTATGCATGCATTTTACTCTTATTGTCTTTTCTGACTATCTGCCATCAGCAGCAACTGGTGGCCTGGATCCTATTGTTAGTCCCACCTAGAATAGGTCCATGGAAAAATGGGATTTACTTGTGTGTTGTCCCATTAAATAAACCAAGGTGGCATAAAAATGTTGCTTGGGAGATGCTCCCAGTAGATTGTTTTTCTGGTCAGAAAACAACACATAACTAAAGGTATTTATTTTAAAGTTATTATATTACTGCAAGAAGGGGTATATTACTACCACTCATCACAGGTATTGTGACAAATAATAATAATAATAATAATAATAATAATAATAATAATAATAATAATAATAATATAAACTTTATTTATAACCTGCCACCATCTCCCCAAAGGGGACTCGGGGCGGCTAACAAGAGGCCAAGCCCAAAATAATACAACATAGTAAACACACAATAACATGTGTGATAATGTCCTAAAAATGTATCAGCTTTCACTAAAGCTTTAAGGTTGTCTTGCATGTAGTATCTCTAATCACCTTTAGGTGGCAGTGTTGTTTAAGGTGGGATGAGAACTTTTTAGTTTTTTGGTGGTGGTGTTTCAGGTATCTCAGAACAGATTGAGGGCCCCTGTGCCGGCAGGACTGACAGCACGGAGGTTCAAATTTATTTATTAATTATTTATTATTTATTTACAACATTTGTATCCCGCCCATATCAGCCCAAAGGCGACTCAGGGCAGCGTACCAGTCGGCAACAATTAGATGCCATATATAAAAATACATACATCGGTAAAAAGCAAAAAACATCACAATATATTTAAAAACCATAAAAACAATGAAAAATAAAAATTATAAAAACTATGTCTTCTTGTTCAAATCTGGGGAGAGCACTCCCTCTGTCAGCTCCAGCTCCCCATACGAGGACATGAGAGAAGCCTCCCACAAGGATGCTAAAAAATCAAAACATCCGAGCGTCCCCTGGGTGACCTCCTTGCAGACGGCCAATTCTCTTACACCAGAATCGACTTGCAGTTTCTCAAGTCGCTCCTGACACCAAAAACAAAATACACAGCCATATAACACAGAATATCAAGGCAGATAATACGCAATATCCACTTTGAACTGGATTATCTGAGTCCACACTGCCATATAATGCAGTTCAATGTGGATTTTCTACAGCTGTGTGGAAGGGGCCTGAGTTTTCCTTAGCCAAAATTCCAGAAGCATTTGGGATTTTTCCAAATTTTGGAATGCCTGTGTTTGCATACATGTGTGTGTAATTCTTCCAGAATGCCTTCTTCATTTCTTATGATTTTTATCTTGGTAACCCATGTGCTTTTGTAACATGCTGAGAAGTAACTGGTGAAGCAGGCTTATCTTTGCATTCCTTTTCTTTCTGTTTTGCTGTCAACACTTGTTCAGTGCGGGATTCCAGAGGCTGCTTTTGTTTAGCTATCCTGTTGGATGCAGAATTTCAAGCTAAAGTTGAATGCTGATGTTTCCCTGCTTTTAAAAAAGATGTATTGGTTTAATCCAGTAGTTCTCAACCTGTGGGTCCCCAGATGTTTTTGAGCTTCAACTCCCAGAAATCCTAACAGCTGGTAAACTGTAGGCCAAAACACCTGGGGACCCACAGTTTGAGAATCACTGCTTTAATCCAACACCAACAGTTCCTGTTCTCCACCCTCCCTTGTTTCCTTATCCATCCTGTTACCAATGCTGCTAAAAAAAATCCAGCTGGACAAAGGATATTGTGTAAATAAAGGGGTGGGAGGGGAGCCAAGGACAGGGAAGGCATAAAAAGACTTTGTACAAAGAAGCTTCGCAGCTAGAAGCTTTCTTAACCTGTTTCGGAGGTTGCACAATGTGCTGTCATTTATTTATTTATTTATTTACAGTATTTATATTCCACCCTTCTCACCCAGGACTCAGGGCGGATTACAGTGCACATATACATGGCAAACATTCAATGCCACAAACACACAACATATATAGACAAACACAGAGGCAATTTAAGCTTCATGAGGGTATGTTCGAATTCTGGCCACCGGGGGAGCTCTCGCTTCATGATCCACTTGTGGCACTGAATCCTTGATGGAGTACTTTCTCATTCTTTCGCCCACTGCTGGAGATTTTTATGGCGTTATAAATTAGTTAAATTAGCCTCCCCGCATAAGCAGTATCTAAATTTCCTACTTGACAGATGCAACTGTCTTTCGGGCTGCAAAGGT
>NW_026847771.1:13946530-13969171 GCF_025583915.1 Anolis sagrei ordinatus | reverse complement strand
TTGCCCAGAATTGGACACAGTATTCCAGGTGTGGTCTAACCAAGGCAGAATAGAGGGGTAGCATGACTTCCCTGGATCTAGACACTATACTCCTATTTATGCAGGCCAAAATCCCATTGGCTTTTTAAGCTGCGGCATCACATTGTTGGCTCATGTTTAACTTGTTATCCACATGGACTCCAAGATCTTTTTCACATGTGATGCTGTCGACCAGGCATCTCCCCCCATTCTGTATCTTTGTATTTCATTTTTTCTGCCTAAGTGGAGTATTTTGCATTTGTCCCCATTGAACTTCATTTTGTTAGTTTTGGCCCATCTTTCTAATCTGTTCAGATCGTTTTGAATTCTGCTACTGTCTTCTGGAGTATTAGCTATCTCTCCCAATTTGGTGTTGTCTGCAAACTTGATGATTATGCCTTCTAACCCTTCATCATTCAAACATCAGCAGCATCAAGTGAGACAAAGAACCTCCCTGAGATGGAATCTATTTAGCAACACTTTTTGCCCGCATCACTGTTGAAGTATTTATAGTTTTATAGAGCACTAACCGTCTCCTGCCACGCCTTGCTGTGGCCGACCTGGGGGTTCTGTGTGGGATGTTTGGCCCAATTATATCGTTGGTGGGGTTCAGAATGCTCTTTGATTGTAGGTGAACTATAAATCTCAGCAACTACAACTCTCAAATGTCAAGATTCTTTTTCCCCCAAACTCCACCAGTGTTCACATTTGGGCATATTGAGTATTCGTGTAGAGTTTGGTCGATCTATCATTGCTTGAGTCCACAGTGCTCCCTGGATGTAGGTGAACTACAACTCCTAAAATCAAGGTCAGTGCCCACCAAACCCTTCTAATGTTTTCTGTTGGTCATGGGAGGCCTGTGTGCCAAGTTGATAGAATTCAGAATGCTCTTTGATTGTAGGTGAACTATAAATCCCAGCAACTACAACTCCCAAATGACAAAATCATAATTTTTTGAGTGATGGTCACTCCTTGTGTTGTGAGACATTTTGTTGCCAAATTTAATGTGATTTCGTCCATTGGTTCTTTTATTTTTAAGGTACTCACTATGCACAGAGCATTTTTATATATATATAGAGTGTATACTATTAAAGGAAGCATTACAGGTATGATCGCAATAATTCATACAAGCTTCCTCTCAGGCTGGATAGTTTTCATTATAGAGTGGCACAACAGTTACTTCTTAAGCTGACACCTCTTTCTTTCCATCCCTCTGCCTCCTCTTCTCTCTCTCTTTCTTTTGCAGTTCCAAAGACAGAGGAAAAACGCAATGGAAAGGTTTGCCCATCCTGCACTGCTATAAAATCCAAGTGCCCGAAGCAAGTGGTTTACTGTACAGGAAATGAAGATCACTGCCTAAGCCTTGTGCTCATTATAGGTACTAGTAATTCAATTGTTATGTGGCATTTTATCTGCCTTGGAGTTTTTCCTTCTCCTTTAGTCCAAGAATTGATAGTTGCCACCAGTTGTGATTGGCTGGGACACGGGCGAAATAGGTACACGGCGAAATAGGAAAGGGACCCCATTCCGTTGGTGACAATAGTATGCACTCAGGGAGCATACAACCCCCTTGTTGCACCCGCTCCACTGGCTGCTGGTTTGCTACCGGGCCCGATTCAAAATGCTGGCTTTGGCCTTTAAAGCCGTAAACAGTTCTGGCCCAACTTAACTGTCCAGACGCATCTCCCTTTACAAACCATCGAAGACCCTGAGATCATCTGGTGAGGCCCTGCTCTCAGTCCCACCTTCGACACAAGTACGTCTGGTGGGGACGAGAGACAGGGCCTTCTCAGTGGTTGCCCCTTGGCTATGGAATACCCTCCCTAGGGAGATCAGATCGGCTCCCTCCTTACTAACGTTTCAGAGGCAAGTTAAAACATAGATGCAGGCGAAACGTCTGGAGAGGATGCCTCTAGAACATGGTCATATAGCCCCCAAAAAACTACAACAACCCAGTAAAAAATGGTTGTTTGAGCAAGCGTTCACAAATACAGAGTAAATGACATAGGAAATTGAATGACTTGACGATGGGACTGGACAATGCTTGATAATAAGGAGACGCTAATGATGTTATTATTATTGTTGTTTTATACTGTTGTAATGTTTTAACTTGTTTTATGATATTATGTGTACTGTTTTGTTGGAAACTGCCTTGAGTCACCGATTAGCTGAGAAAGGGGGCATACAAATACAGTAAATAAATAAATAAATAAATAAATAAATAAATAAATAAATAGTTAGGCAATGAATTATTCACCATAGCACAAAAATTATATTCAACTGGCAGTGTTGGAGGTAAATTTGTATGTACAGTGGTGTATTTTCCCTTACAAACCCACTTGTGTTGTTGTGAGTTTTCCGGGCTATATAGCTACGTTCCAGAAGCATTCTCTCCTGATGTTTGCCTGCATCTATGGCAGGCATCCTCAGAGGTTGTGAGGTCTCTTGGAAACTAGGATAATAATAATAATAATAATAATAATAATAATAATAATAATAATAATAATAACTAGCCGTCCCCTGCCACGCGTTGCTATGGCCACATGGGGGTTCTGTGTGGCAGGTTTGGCCCAATTCTCTCGTTGGTGGGATTCAGAATGCTCTGTGATTGTAGGTGAACTATAAATCCCAGCAACTACAACTCCCAAATGTCAAGATTCTATTTCCCCCAAACTCTACCAGTGTTCACATTTGGCCATATTGAGTATTCGTGTAGAGTTTGGTCAAGATCCATCATTGTTTGAGTCCACAGTGATCTCTGAATGTAGGTGAACTACAACCCCAAAACCAAAGGACACTGCCCACCAAACCCTTCCAGTATTTTCTGTTGGTCATGGGAGAACTGTGTGCCAAGTTTGGTTCCATTCCATCGTAGGTGAACTATAAATCCCAGCAACTACAACTCCCAAATGACAAAATCAATTTTTTTTGAGTGAATGACATACATTGGGTTGTTAGGTGTCTTGTGTCCAAATTTGGTGTCAATTTGTCCAGTGGTTTTTGAGTTCTGTAAATCCCACAAACGAACATTACATTTTTATTTATATAGGTAATACAATAGTCTGATCACATCTTCTATTTTCCAGCTCCTAAGCAAGTGAAGATCTTTCTATTTTGACAGGTTTTTAGTGACTGTTCATATGACCATCACTTATGTCGGCTTTTCTATTTCTTATTTTTGTCGTGATTTGTTGGGATTTATGTTTTAACTGTTTTCTTAGGCTTTCTGTGTTGAAAATTTGTAACTTCTTTTTCTTCTGTAAACCATCTTGAGTTGGGTGGTGACGACAACAATGATGAGGATAGTAACATTAGGCAGGACATCCTATTGGGGATTTATATAAATGCTGTAGTTAGATAACTATACTGTTAATTCACTAAACATTCCATGCAAATCTATTCAAATGTTCCACCAATCAGTATCCCCTTCAGCACTTCATTCATTCATCAGTATCCACTTCAGCACTTTATTTGTTTATTTACTATACTTGTATACCGTCTTTCTCAGCCTTATCGGCGACTCAAGGCAGTTTTCATTATCTATTTGTTTCAACATATATTTGCCTATAACAGGAAAACAGCAGTTGCCTCCCAAATCTCTAATTGGCATGTGTGAACAGAGAGGAAGATGTTTTTAAGGGATCTCTAGGAAGTTTAAAACGCCATATTTTTTCGAGTCTAATGAACCATCAAGTCTAATGCGCACCTCAATTTTCCAAACCCTGAAACCAAAAATAAAATAAAATAAAATAAAAATTATTTGGTGCCAAATGTAATGTGCAGTGGCAAAAAGTGCATTTTTTGTAATTTGGCCAAAAAAGTGTGCATTACAGTGGCTGCATAATTAAAATTCCTTTAAAAACAAAAGTGTTAGAATGCCAAAGCTTTCAGCAACGACAAAGAAAACCTTGGGGTGCATCTATGCTATAGAATACATCGACTTTAACAGCCCTGGCTCAATGCTATCACGTCATGGGTGCTGTAGTTTGGGATCATGGGAGCTGCCAAAGAATGCCGATCACCAAACTACAAATTCTTGCATTGCATAGCACTGAGTCATGGCAATTAAATTAGAGATTACGTCCCTCAAATAGGTGTTCTGGGTGCAGCTCCTGTAGCTACTGCATTTTCCACCCTTGGCTTACACTCGAGTCAATAAGTTTTCTCAGTTTTTGTGGTAAAATTAGGTGCTTCAGCATGTAATCAGGTTGGCTTATACTTAAGTATATATGGCAGCTAATTTCCAATCTATTTGCTTCACAATAATTGGCAAAGCAATATATTGAGCATATAAGTCCGATACTCAAGACTTTAGTCTTCCTTATAAGTAAATATGGTCTTGGTTTATTAAACCTTAGCCCTTGAAGCCGGGTGAGCCCTGGCACACAACAATTCCTTGCATTCACACTATGCGTATCATGCCTCCTTTGCCCTTCATTGCCTGAGCATCTACATCGCACGGAGAAGGTGTTTGTTGGAGGTTGTAAATAAACATAAGCTTTACCACTGTTTCTGAACCAAAATATACCCTGCAGTATAATAATGTGTCACTCAGATATGTGTAATGAGTAACAGTAACTTTACTTCTGTTTAAAAGGTCAAACAGAGCAACAGTAAATACAGCACTCTCTCTGAACTCTTACAGAGAACAGAGGGAATAAACTGTCCTTTTGAACAGTCTTTAAAATATGCTTCATGCCTTAGATCAGGCTTCAGAGAGTTGGCAGCCATTTCCTTCCTGGCTATTTCCAGTCAGCGCTCTCTTCACTCTCTGAGATGAAAATGGCAGTTAAAACCGTTTCTCCCAGCAGCAAGCTAGAGACAGTAGCCAGTCAGAAATCTGGCTCTTGTCATGCTCAGCCAATTAACTGCCGACACGTCTTTTGAGTCAACCCATGACATCATGGTGTCTTTTTACAAATTCCCACAGTGTTGATTTCCATATCCAATATCTCCATTTCAGTTGACCAACTGTGATGAATGGATGTTGTATTTTGTGATCCATTCTCCCCTTCAGTAGGAGGTCAGCAGGGGAAATTTAACTCATTTTTTGCTTTCTAGGTTCAGGCAAAAAGGCTGAAAAATCCACGAGAAAAGGTTGCACTACAGCATCTACCTGTAAGACATACAGAACCTTTGGTCACATTCTTATCCCTGGCTATACATTTGAAAACGTCTCATGCGTTCCAGCCAAGGACTCTCAAATCAAGGAGGACGCGCCATCATCTGGATTCTTCCTTATGATTCTCTTGCTCGTTGAAGTGTTTATAATACAATGACAGAGAACACCCCCTATCCCCCCACTTATGTCATATACAACCGTACCCTTATTGTAAGCATGATTTCCTGAGGAGTTGATCTTTCTTTATAATTCACTGCAGAAAATAAATAAAAATAAGGAGTGGATAGGATCCAGTTTTAAGTGGTTCCAGCACACCATTGATTTAGTGGGTCAAAGGCGAGAGCTGAGAGGAAAAGTTCTTTATGTTGGATTGTTGTAGGTTTTTCGGGCTATATGGCCATGTCCTAGAAGCATTTTCTCCTGATGTTTCACCTGCATCTATGGCAAGCTTCCTCAGAGGTTGTGACCTCTGAGGATGCTTGCCATAGATGCAGGCAAAACGTCCGGAGAGAATGCTTCTAGGACATGGCCATATAGCCCGAAAAACCTACAACAACCCAGTGATTACAGCCATGAAAGCCTTCGACAATACATTTTTTATGTTCTTTTATTAATGTAATGTAATGCTGAATGAAATTTGTTTACATGAAATAAAATGTCACATGACTTTGATGACAGAGCAGTGGTTTCATTGACAAGCATCGAAACCAGTGGTTCCCAACTTTTGGTCTCTGGAACTTTGGCTCCCAAAAGCTCCAGTCTGTTTGAGCCACTGTCAGGAATTCTGGGAGCTGGTAGAGGAAAGATCAGCTAAAAGTGTGGTCGGGGATTCATGATCACAGGTGCACATGCGTAGGTTAGAGCAGGGGTTTAAACTTTTTCCATTCATGACCCTTTCTCACCTGAGAAATTTTTACATCACCCCTGATATATAGGTATATAAAATAGGTATTAAAATCGAATATTTACTGATTATAAATCAGCATTTGCAAGGCTCGAACAGGTTGTTTTTCCATTTTGTGGAGGATAGCTGTCACGATGCCAGGGCTCTGCTGTTATTCCGGCAGAGGTGAACCAAACTCCCAGTTTGTGCAAAACAATTTAATTAAAACGGCACTTACTTTCTGGCTGTTTTAATAGTCCAAAACATAAATATAAAGATAGCACTCAGTCACAGAATATAAAACAGGTTCAAGATAACACCGTAGTCAAAAGGTCCAGTCCAGTGGTCAAACGCCGAGAGTTCAATGAGCAAATTATTATTATTATTATTATTTCACAGTTTTGTATACCGAGCTTCTCAACTTCGTTGAGGGACTCAGCCCGGTTTACAGCCATAAAAACATATACATTCATTAAAGTATCATATCACAATTACAAAAAACTTTAAAATAACACTATGTCTAAAACTACTGTGGTCAGTCGTCCTATTAAGATGGATCTACATCAACTTCCATCCAGGGTCCTATGGTGTTCTCTCAAAGTCCAGGGATCAAGAGTCTATTCTGTAGTCAAAAGCCAGTCCAGATATTCAAGGTTCCATGGTTCCAAGAGTACAGGAGACAGGTAGGATATCGAAAATTCACAAACTTGGGGAAAAACCAGCAGCATCTACCACCAAAATAAGACAAATAATTTCCTCCCGAAGATCAGTCCCAAGGCTAGCTCATTATATCCAGAAACACCCAGCTGCAACCTATCTCTTGCATACTTCCACCCTTAATTGATTTCACCCATGAATTTTTACTTACAGATTGCTCAACCTTTTAGAACCAAGGCTTACATTAACCCTTCATCACCAGCTGCTAGGCCTACCACCACCAACCACCACCAACTGCAGAACATGATACATGGCAATAGCTGAAGCACTTTCTGCAGAGTCCACTGTAAACACTGCATGGGGGTGATTCTGGAACTCCAGGTGTCGGTGGTGGCCAGGAGCACCTTTACACAGCCAAAACCTACATGCCACTGATTTGGCTTCAAATAGCTTGAGTGATGCAGGTATGAAGTGGTCCCCTTTTGTCTTGAGGTATTTTAGGATGACTATAGAGCTCAGCCACGTGATCCCCATGCACTTTTCTATGGTTGGAAGAGTGGAGGACTAATCCCAGACATTTGAAAAATGGGGCCTGCTTTGCACGCCCTAGGCTAGTCATTGGCAGGCACGGTGTGCTTGCCTTGTGTATTTTTTGGAGATGGTGGGGTGGGGGAGGGTGGGTGCCTTTTGCCTTACGACTGTTTTATCTTTCTGCTGCATTTTAGAAAATATTTGAGGGCTACTAGGCTGTTGTGTGCACTGCTGACCTATTTGTGTGGGGTGAAGTTGGAGAAGGGGCCTAGCTGAGCACCATACAGGAGTTGTGCTCATGATTGGCCACCTAACCATCTTTATATCCTTCAGTAGAGGTCCTGCTTTCATATTGTTGCAGCCTTACTCATTGGCAGGAAAAGATTGGAAACATCTGTGTGCCCTGATCACTAACTGGACATACCTTCACCTGATCTGTCCAGGAGACATTGCATATGGAACTAAATAGCTAATGTAGTGAATAGCATTTAGACAACAACAACACTTTATTTATATTCCGCCCTTCTTCCCGTGGGGACTCAGAGCGGATTTCAGTGTAAAGAGATACCAACAAACATTCAATGCCTTGTTACAATACAATGTGACACACAAACAAATAAGACAAAGGCTTCTCCTTACATTTCCAGCTTTGGAGGAAATGGTAGAAAAACAAGAAATATTTATAAGGCAACAAATTGAAATGACTTTCTCTTGATCTGCACAAATGCAACTGACAGCTGTTCCCAAATGCATTTGGCACATGGCCATGTTGTACCCACCAGCCACATGGATTTTAAAGATGTGTTGCCTCTTCAAAACAAAGAAATGCTTGTGCAAGCTTCTACACTAACATTTATTTATTTATTTATTTACAGTATTTATATTCCGCCCTTCTCACCCCACAGGGGACTCAGAGCAGATTACAATGTACATGTACATGGCAAACATTCAATGCCATTTAAACATACAAAATATGTAGACAGACACAGAGGCATTTAACATCCAGCTTTCCGGCTTCATGAGGGTATGCTTGAATCTGGCTCGATTCCGGCCACAGGGGGAGTTGCCCCATCCGCTTGTGACACCGAGTCCTTTGATGGAGTACTTCCTCATTCTTCGGCATGCTGCTGGAAGGTTTTATGGCATCATAAATTAGTTAAATTAGCCTCCCCGTATAAAGCGGTTCCTACATTTCCTGCTTGACAGATGCAACTGTCTTTCGGGCTGCATAGTTTGCAAGCAAGCTAGATTATTAATGGTTGGGAGCTTACTCCGACCTGGGCTGGCTTTGAACTCGACCTCTCTGCCAGTAGTGATTTAATGAAGCTGGCTACTAACTAGCTATGCACAGCCCGGTTCCATTGTTGAATATGTGCAGACTCAAAGCTCAATTCCAAGAGGTAACCACTTAATCATTTTGAGTTTGGACAAAGAAATCTCTCCATTTTAGTGTCACTAGTATTTCTTTTTTTTAAAATTAAGTTCTTCCTATCCCATATATGAAGGAATTTGCACATACTGATTAATTTTTACCAGAAATGAACTGAAAGGAAGAACAAAAGGTCTATCTCAATATACACTGACAGTCAAGTGCTGGTTGGACACACTCTTGAGTTGCCCCTTGCTTTCCATCACAGAGCCCAACTTTGTCTGTGCCTAACAGTGGGAAGTTGTGCAATAATGACCATGCTATCTTTAGCTGGAACCCACCTAACATTGTTCTTGTTAATGGAGATCCTGGCCACTATTCTAAGAATGCCCATGTTTTTTCTAGAACTTTGAGAAGCATTGGTTCAACAGAAGGCCAACCTCTACTCTTTATGACCTCAAACAGGAATTGCTAAACAAGAAGATCTCTCATCAGGGCTACAAGAGGGAGCGATGAGGAAGTGAATTGCTAAAACTAAACATCGAAACAGCTGCTAAGAAGGAACAACGTGAGATCATTGCAGGCAATTTGACTTTCATACCATTAGGGCTAACACTCTTCTGTGAAAACATTAGGCTTTGTACAAGAACGCAAAGCTATTTCTGAATTTCAAATTTCTTTTAAAAAAAATATTTTTATTGATTTTTTTTTACAAATGAAAATTAAAAGAAAAAAGGGAAATAAGGATGGATGGTCAGGGAAGCTTAGGAGGAGATTTAGGGAAGGGAGTGGTGTCTTTGGATGGGGGGTGTGGGGAAAAGAGGAGGGAAGGGGGTTGAGGGAAGTAGATTGGGGGATGTTATTCGAATGCAAATGATAGATGTTCAAAATGCGAAGAACAAACTGGTTCTTTTTTCCACATATGGTGGACATGTGCATCTGCCAAATCCTACTGGAGAAATTTACATGAAAAAATAGAGAATTACTAGAATTATTTATTTATTTATTTATTTACAGTATTTGTATACCGCTTTTCTCACCCCGAGGGGGACTCAAAGCGGTTTACACATAAGTAATGGCAAAAATTCAATGCCAGTACAAACAATTACAATTATACACTACAATTAGACATAAAACAAAGTAAAACAATGCATCCAGAAGTAAAATTGAGTTCAAAACAGAACATTTTTATTAGGAATATTAGAGACAGAATTGGAAAAAAACCCCAAAGATGAGCTCTTCATCTACCTAGCAACAGCAGCTAGAATATGCTATGGCGAGACTCTGGAGATCAAAGGAGACTCCAACACAAGAGCAATGGCTAATAGACAATAGACATCACGGATATGGATAAATTAACGCAATTGATAAACATGAACCAAAAGATGAAGACAATAAAAACAGACTGGTTCCCAGTAAAGATTTTTTAATTCAAGATAAGCTCAAATGGATGATAAATATGCAATGAAAACCAAACACAACATTCTTAACAAAGACAGTGCAAGAGGGTCAGCCAACACGATTGACAAATCAACGCAGAACTACAACCGTAGCAAAGACTATTGGAAGCCAAAATCCCCCAATCTAAATTTCACATTTCTTTCTTTTTTTAATAATATTTTTTATTGAAAAGATTTACAATTACATAAAAGAAAACAGAAAATAATGGAGGGGTAAAAAGAAGGTAAGGTGTGGCGGAGAGGTCAAGGGGACGGGGAAAGGAACTGGTATAGGTGGGTGGGGGTGGCAGGAAAGGCAGCGGGGGATTTTAACTTCCCATCTTCTCAGTTCCGGGTTGTCTTCTTGTTTTCATGTTTCTTCTATTCTATATCCTTGTCTTCTTCAAAAGTTACCGGGAAGGAACTCTTCTCCCTGTATTGTTTATATCCAAATTTCCATTTTTGCTTCTTCCATAAATCTTGTTAATGAGCTCCAAACTATTTCTGTTTTATTTTGTTTATATCTAAGTTTTTTTGTGTCAAGTTGACTATATTTCCGATTTCTAGCATTTTGATTAACCATTCTTTTAAGCTAGGTATTTCTTTTCCCCTCCAGTAGCACGCATAGACAATTCTAGCAGCTGGTGTTAAACAACTAAATTGTACCTCTTTGTTTCTGTCTCCATGAAAGTCTAAAGTGTCCAGGAGGAAATATTCTGATTTGAATTGAAATTTAGTTTCCAAGATTACTTGAATTTCAAATTTCTAGGTCTTCACACTAGAAGTCATAGAGATTCCTGGAGAGAACATTTTAAATATGATCGGTGAATAACCAAACCCACAAGAGCCAAAACCACAAATGTAGAGGGACAACCGTCGTTTTAAAAAATGATCTCAAAAACATTGTAGAAAGTTGTTCTTTGATGCAATGCTTCTTTCTGATATTTTTGCAGGCCCTTTGAACAACAGAATTCAGCCCAATGTGGAGAGAGGCCTCTCAGATTTCCTCTCAACATGCACTCTCTGTTGAGGCTCTTACTCTTCTTTGTCATCCTAAGAATAGGTAAGGAGGAACTGGTAAATCATAGTAAACTGAGACTGGAATTCAGACACCGTATGGCTTGGTATTCCGTCGCTCCCTCTGCAGCACCCCAACCCTCCCCTCCTTTTGGTCTGAAGCTGCATCACATGGCCATTATGTGCTTCACAGCAAGCAGGAAACCTCAGAGAACATCTGGCTAGATCCCCATAGCCAGATGTTAAGTGATTGCATCAGTGCTCGGGTCCATTGAAGTCCTCCAGGGTCTCAATGCTTCTGTGATCATTTTGCACCTGGCAACGAAAACATAGCCAGATGCTTCTCGGCGCCTGCCTGCTCACTCTGAAGCAAAGCATGGCCATGTGAACCATCTTTGGTGTTTAAGAGTAAGTCAGGCTCAACATAGCAAAGGTCAGCATGTGAATATTTGCACAATGCTGAGGCAATGTAGAAGTGAGCCCTCCAAGTGGCTAAGAAGGTGGAGAAGTTGCATTTGTAGGAAACTACGATCATTCTTTTTTCTCCTTTGTTTTTTCCCCATTCCAGATAATGCCACTTACGTTCCTCTCGAGTGTGAAGTTTGCGAGGCCAGTGGGACCACATGCACTGGCCCTAAGCACAAGTGCCCTATTAGGAAAGATACCTGTGCCATTTCTTTATCCGAAAGCACTCTGGGTAGGTAGTAGAGGTTTTATATCATGGCAGTTTATCACTGGAGGTGAACAGATTGGTCAGTCTGACTTCCAGCTGCTAGTGATTTCTGAAGAAATGTGTGAATTCTACTTAAGCAAAATCAAACTGCATCAAATGCGCAACCATTTGTACTGGCTAAATGCAAATGCACTTACCCTCCCTGTTACTATTGATGTTATAGGTAAAGGTAAAGGTTTTCCGCTGACATTAAGTCCAATCGTGTCAGACTCTGGGGATTGGTGCTCATCTCCATTTCTAAGCCGAAGAGCCGTCGTTGTCCATAGACACCTCCAAGGTCATGTGGCCGGCATGACTGCATGGAGCTCCGTTACCTTCCTGCCAGAGTGGTACCTATTGATCTACTCACATTTGCATGTTTTTGAACTGCTAGGTTGGCAGAAGCTGGGCCTAACAGCAGGAGCTCACCTCACTCCCCGGATTTGAACCTGTGACATTTCATTCAGCAGCTCAGTGGTTTAACCCACTGTGCTACCAGAGGCTTGATGTTATAGAGTTTGCTAAACCAAACTAAATCATATAAAATTGTGGAAGTGGAGGCAGTAACTAACTTTGTATTTCTAGGCATGAAGATTACTGCAGACGCAGACTGCAGCCAGGAAATCAGGAGATGCTTTCTTCTTGGGAGGAGAGCAATGACCAATCTTGAGAAAGTAGTTAAGAGTAGATAAAATGATAAAATGGTCTGAAAACTTTAAAAGATCGATACCACTGAGAGATTGGGAACTAATGTGGAACAAGAAACTAAATTACACATATGCAATGGCTTGAAAAGAGAACTGGTTAAAAATGTTTCATTGGTGGTATATGACCCCCACAAAATTAAATCAAATGTATAAAAATACCTCCAAAAATTGTTGGAAATGTAATGAATATGAAGGGAGTTTCTACCACCTATGGTGGACTTGTAGAGCTGCTCAGAGATACTGGAAATTAATCCATGAAGAATGCCAATAAATCCTCTCAAAAAGATATCCAAAAAAGCCAGAATGTTATTTGCTAGGAATCATAGATGAAGATATTAAATTAAACTTGAATGAAGATGTTCTGTTTATATATCTAACAGCAGCCGCAAGAATAATATATGTGAAAGTTTGGAAACAGAAAGAAATTCCAGAAGGAAATTAATGGATAATAAAAATAAATGAAATCAAAGGTATGGATAACTTTCTTACTAAAGAGAAATACGGGCAACCCGATCAAGCAGACTGGTTACAATTGGAGAAGTACATGGAAAAAAGGGAAAAAGAAAAAAAGAAGAAAAAAGTAATAAGTAATAAGTGTACTTGATTTGAACAATATAACAAAAAATTGGTTAAAATGCGAATGAAATAAAGGACATGGATATGTTAACTTTTTTATTGAAAAAGAATACAGGCAATCCACTCAAACAGACAAACTGGTCAATAATTGATGATTATATTGAAACAAGATATAAAGACTTATAATAGTACTGAGGACCTAATGGAAGCATAAATTGAAATATGCACACAAAAGAAGATATTGTATGGGCAGAATCATAAGGGAGTCCAAATCCCAATTTTCTGAATTTCTGAATTTTGTTTTTTTTATTATTATTAATATCTCATTTTATTTTTTAGATTTTTGTTTTTTGATATTTTTCTTTCTCTTCTTTTTTCTTCTCCTTCTATTCACAGGTGTAATTGCTTTGGTACTTTCCTACTTTTCTATCTTCTTGAATTATTCCCCCACTTTCGCTGTAACTATAAAAACCCAATAATTTTTTTAAAAAATGGTTAAAATGGAAGCAGAAGCCTGGACTTGACATTAACATATTTTATTTTATTTTTATTATATATATATATATATATATATATATATATATATATATATCCTGTCTGTTTCTAGGAGTTATATAGTATGCTCAAATGAACCACAAAGTCGAACCCGCAAGGAATTAGAAGAAAGTCTCGAAATTTTTAATTTTTTTTATCTTACCGCATATACCTTTTTCTTTTTTCTTTTTTTCTTTTGTTTATTTTTCATTTTTCAACTTTTTTTCTTCTCTCCCTCTCTTTCTATATTGTTTCTTACTTCTTTTTACTCTAATTGTTCCCCCTCTTTACCTGTAAACTTTATACTTATTGATGTTTTCTTTTTTTATATTTCTTTATATTAAATACACAATTAGTTGAAAAAAAAAAAGAATAGAGACATCACACTGGCAATGAAGATCCGCAAGCAATTGTATTCCCTGTAGTGACCTATGGATGTGAGAGCTGGACCATAAGGAAGGCTGAGCGAAGGAAGAGAGATGCTTTTGAACTGTGGTGTTGGAGGAAAATGCTGAGAGTACCTTGGACTGCAAGTAGATCCAACCAGTCCATACTCCAGGAAATAAAGCGCGACTGATCACTGGAGGAAAGGATATTAGGGGCAAAGATGAAGTACTCTGGCCACATTATGAGAAGTCAGGAAAACTTTGAGAAGATAATGATGCTGGGGAAAATGGAAGGAAAAAGGAAGAGGGGGCGACCAAGGACAAGATGGATGGATGTTATCCTTGAAGTGACTGGCTTGACCTTGAAGGGGCTGGGGGTGGTGATGGCCAACAGGGAGCTCTGGCGTGGGCTGGTCCAGGAGGTCACGAAGCATCGGAAGTGACCGAACTAATAAACAAAAAAATATTCAGCCCCACAAAAATGGGCTAAATACACAAGCATTCATACTCAATGAGTCCCTCCTGATTCTATGCTGCATACCAGCAGTAACATGATGTCAGAAGGCAGGATTATCATTTTTTTCTTTTTCCATGCAGGCTGTTTTTATTTTATACATATATTTTCCTTTCTTGTTTCTAATGTTGGAATTAAATTTTAAAAAAATTAAGGAACTGCAATAGTTCAGAAAGGCAGTGTGGTGGAAGTTCCTTCTTTGGAGGCTTTTAAACAGAGACTGGATAGCGATCTGACAGGGGTGCTTTGATTGTGCTTTTCCTGCATGGCAGAGGGTTGGACCGAAAGGCCCACATGGCCTCTTCCAACTCTAGGATTCCATGATTCGATGAGTGTTGTGAAAGTACAATTGCAGTACCATGGAATGGTGAATCAGTCCAATTGTGCTGTTGAAGACAGGTGCAACTATTGAAGGTGCATAACCCAGTATGGATTTATTACTTATGATAATGCGACTGGAGTGGAATAGCAGACTTTAATATCAGGTGTTTTGCTACTCATGTCACAAACGTTTTTTCTCCTTTTTCTCTATAGATGGAAAGACAGTTGTTAACATAGAGAAAGGCTGCGAAAACTCGAACATCTGCAGGTCTCCCAGCATTGAAATTTATTTGGGGCCAAATAAATTCTACAGGGCAAACGTAGTCTGTTGTACTGGGGACAAATGTCAAAATGCTACTCCTAAATGTAGGTACATGTTATTGGTTTCATTTTTCTTCCAACCTTTCACCCACTATTTCTTCACCTCCCCTGCCTAATTTTCTTCAGATTGTTGAATATCTAAAGCTTCAACTAGTCCAACAATCGGCAGCCAGGTTGCTCACCGGAGTGACATACAGGGAACATACAACTTTCCTTCTTTCCCTCTTTCACTTTTTTTTCCCTTCTCTCCTTCCTTCTCTACCTTTCTTTTCTTTTCTCCTTCCCTCCTTCTTTCCCTCTCTCCCTCCTTCTCTCCTTCCTTCAGTCCCTACCCTTCTTTCTTTCTTTCCTTATTTCTCTCCTTCCCTCCTTTCCCCCTTCTTCTTTCCCTTTTTTCCTATCTTTCTCTCCCTCCTTCTCTCCTTCCTTCCTTCTCTACCCTTCTTTCCTTCTTTCTCTCCTTCCCTCCCTTCTTCTTTCCCTCTTTCTCTCTCTTTCTCTCCTTCCTTCTCTCCTTCCTTCCTTCTCTACCCTTCTTTCCCTTCTTCTTTCCTTCCTTCCTTCTCTACCTTTCTTTCTTTCTTTCCTTCCTTCCCCTTCTTTCCCCCCTCTTTCCCTCTTTCTTTCTCTCTTTCTCTCCCTCCTTCTCACCTTCCTTCATTCTCTACCCTTCTTTCCTTTCCTCCTTCTTCCCTTCTTCTTTCCCTCTTTCCTTCTCTCCTTCCTTCCTTCTCTACCCTTCTTTCCTTCTTTCTTTCTTTCCTTCTTTCTCTCCCTTCTTCTCCCTCCTTCTCCCCTTCCTTCATTCTCTACCCTTCTTTCTTTCCTTCCCCCTTCTTCCCTTCTTCTTTCCCTCTTTATTTCTCTCCTTTCTTCTCTACCCTTCTTTCTTTCCTTCTTTCTCTCCTTCCCCCTTCTTTCCCTCTTTCTTTCTATTTCTCTCCCTCCTTCTCGCCTTCCTTCTCTACTCTTCTTTCTTTCCTTCTTTCTCTCCTTCCCTCCTTCTTTGCCTCCTTCTCTCCCTCCTTCTTTCTTTCCTTCCTTCTTTCCCCCTTTCTGTGTATATGTTTTGTGTGTGTGTTGTGTATATATATGTGTGTGGTTTTGCGCTTGCATTGTAGTGTATTTTTTGGGGGGAGCTTGCTTTTTAAGTCTTCTCCACTGTGTTTTTCAGTGTTTTTATGAGTGATGGTCACTCGCTGGCCTAATCGATGTATTTTGTCCAAATTTGGTATCAATTCGTCCAGTGGTTTTTGAGTTATGTTAATCCCACAAACAAACATTATTTTTATTTATATAGATTTTTTCAAATTATAATCCGGCCCTCCAACAGTTTAAGGGACTGTGACCTGGCCCTCTGTTTAAAAAGTTTGAGGACCCCTGACCTAAAATAAGGACTCAGAACATAATGTCCACCTATAAATACTCTTGCTTGAGGTGATGGCACGATCATCAGCATAGATGAACTTCTCCGTCCCTTCTGGCAGTGGCTACCATGCTAAGTCTATGAGACGCAAAAAATTAAGAGTCCCTCCAGAACTGCAAGCACTATCTCAAGCAAATATTGACAATTTATTCACACTGTCATTACTTGCAGCAATAGCCGATGTAGCAAAGCAACCAAGTTGGGGGGGGGGGAGGTGTTGAATGCTCTCATTAAGGAGGCCAGACTTGGTGGAGGTGGTTGACAGGGGCGGAGCTGCAGGCTATTGAAGGCTGCTCTGCCCCCTGCTGTGCTCTTTGCTTCAGCGTTTCAACCCCCCCCCCCCAAATTTTCAACCCCCCCCCTGTGAAATTTTCAGCTAGTCCAACCGTCGACAGCCAGGTTGCTCACCAGAGCGAAGTACAGGGAACATACAACTCCTTTGTTACGCCAAGTCCACTGGCTTCCGATCAGGTTCCAAGCACAATTCAAAGTGCTGGTTTTAACCTTTAAAGCCCTAAACGGTTCTGGCCCAGACTACCTGTCCAAACATATCTCTTTCCATGAACCATCACAAAGTTTAAGATCTTCTGGAGGGGCCCTGCTCTTGATCCCACCACTATCGCAAATGTGGTTGATGGGGATGAGAGACAGGGGTTTCTCAGCAGTGGCCCCCCACCTATGGAACGCCCTCCCTAGAGATATCAGATTGGCCACATCCTTCTTGTCCTTTAGAAGGAAAATCAAGACCTGGTTATGGAGCCAAGCATTTGATCAGGGAGCAGCAAGTGGAAGAAGATTACACAACTTATGGCAATGAATTGACCCAGACTGGTTTTTGGATTTCAATTTTAATGGATGTGTCTTAATTAATTGTTTTAATTGTTGATTGTACTGTGGTTGTTTTTATGATGCTAGCATCATATGATGCTTTTGTTAGGCCGCCCCGAGTCCCCTTTCGGAGGGAGAAGGGCGGGGTATAAATATAAGCAATAAATAAAAACAATAATAAATAAAGTTCTGTCATCGAGGACATGATGCAGATTTCTTCACTGCTGCTCCAGAAAGAGGAGCAAGCCTAATGCTTTTAAGATATAGGTGGATAGATTTTGATTGAACATTAGAATGAATGTCTTGGTGCAAAGAGCAGTTTGGCAAAAGTACTAATTTTCTAGACAGGTGGTAGAGTCTCTTTATCTGTTGGGGGTCGGCTGGGAGGTTTCTAACTAGATTTCCTGCACTGAGCAAGCGGGATTGGGATTCAATAGACAATGAAGCCCCTTCTAGCTCTATGATTTCATTGTTCTATAATGATTTTAGTCTAGCTTCCCTTGAAAAGGAGTTGGGGAAACTAGCACATAATTCAAAAGTGATGGCTTTAGCTTATAAAGCCCTAAATGATTCTGGCTCAGCTTATCAGTCTCAACGTATCTCCCTCTATGAACCACCACAGAGTTTAAGATCATCTGGGGAGGCCCTGCTCTCAGTTCCACCTCCCTCAAAGGCGTACTTGGCAGAGACGAGAGACAGTGACTTCTCAGTGGTGGTCCCTGAGCTGTGGAACTCCCTTCCCAACAATGTTAGATCAGCCCCCTCCCTTCTGATCTTTCGCAAGAGAATGAAAACGTGGTTTTGTGACAAACCCTTTAGAGAACTTGTGCAATAGATAGACTTGGAACAATGTGCAATGAGCATTGGAATGGCCCAGATTATGCTTGTGGATTACGTGTTTAACTCTGAATGTATTATTTTTAAATGTTTTAATTGTTTTAATTTATGTTTTATTATATTTTATAATATAATAAAATATATTATTATATATTATATTATAATAAAATATATATAATACATTTCATTATAATGTTTATTTAACTGTACATTGTAGTTTTAGGGCATCAAATAATTTGCCTGTATGTAAAGCCACCTTGAGTCCCTTCCGGGGTGAGAAAGGCGGGGTAGAAATGTCAATAATAATAATAATAATAATAATAATAATAATGGCAGCAACTGGTATATAAATAGCTATATGTATATAGCTATACATATAATGGAGCATGCAGAAAGTCGTATGTGTGTCATATGTCGGTTCTATTTTGTAAGCTCTGTACATACGATGTGATTTTTGAAGTGTGAGTGGTGGCCACGCAAAAATCTTAAAATTCAAAAAACTCGCCTATGTCTTTCCATAAAATTTACGTAAGCATTGTGATTCTCTATGAGTCAGCTGAAACTTGGGGGGTTTATAGTGGTAAATATGTGCTACAATTGAAGCAAATTTCATCCTGATAGTTCTAAAAATGAGAGAGAAAGTAGCCCCGGAATTTTCCCCATTAGCATAATAACTTAATGAGATAATCACGGCAATTTTGTTACGTCGTAAGAGTTATGACATAGACTCCTTATGATATTTTAGAAACATTTTAGAAACAAATCTCCAACCCTAATTTAGTAATTAGATATGAAATTTTTTTTCATTGATTGAACACCTCTAATACACACACACACACACACACTATCCATTTATGTCCTTCAGCATCCAGCTTCCAGTTGACCACAGAATCATGATGAAAGATTTATAAGTGACTAGAGAAAACATTTCTTGAGGAATATATAGGTCTTCAAGGACCATTTTAGAATCATATTGGAAGACCTAGAAATGCTTAGAAAGAACATTTCTTTGTAGGTCCTCTAGCATGATTCTATGGCAACTTCTTGAATAAATAATAATAATAATAATAATAATAATAATAATAATAATAATAATAATGTTCTTCTTCATCATCATCTTTATTTGTATCCCCCAGCATCTCCCCAAAGGGTACTCGGGGCGGCCTATAGAAGCACTCCAAGTGCCACATGCAGACAACAATACATAAGTAAATACAATGACATAAGTATAACAACAGTGCATAAAAATCTCATTAATAAAATTATAAAAAATGGAAAATTATAAAATTCCTAAAATGCAGTGGGCTCTGCCGGCCAGCTATCTGTCATAACAATCAATTAAAGTGCAGGCTAGTACTATCACTGATTGATTACATTGGCCTTGGATTATTCAGGATAAAAGCTCTATCTGAAGAGCCATGTTTTTAGACTCACTCGGAAGGCCTGAAGAGAGGGGGCTAATCTAATTTCCTTAGAGAGGGTATTCCAGAGCCGGGGAGCCACCACCGAGAAGGCCCTCTCCCTCGTCCCCACCAACCGTGCTTGAGATGGTGATAAGACTGAGAGAAGGGCCTCCCCAGCAGATCTTAATGCCTGCAGCGCTTTGTAGAAAGAGATGCGGTCTCAAAGATAGGTTGGACTCGAAGCGTATAGGAATTACCTTTGAATTAGGCCTGGAACTTTTTGGGAGCCAGTGGAGCTGCTTTAAAAAGGGGGTATGCTCCCTAAAGCTCACCCCAGTTAATAATCTGGTTGCCTCTCTTTGCACTAGCTGCAGTTTCAGAGTCGTCTTCAAAGGCAGCCCCACACAGACTGCATTACATTAGTCCATTCTGGATGTAACTAAAGCATGGACTACCATGGCCAAGTCAGGCTTCTTGAGGTATGGTTGCAGCTGGTGCACAAGTTTTAACTGTGCGAAGGCCCTCCTGGCCACTGCCGACACCTGAGCCTCAAGAGTCAACGCTGAATCCAGGGTGACTCCCAGATTGAGGACCTGAATTACTAAAGAATGTTAAAAAATTGTGTTATATCCACATTTTACCACTTTTGCATGGACTCTGCATCCCTAATCTCAGCAAATGTGGAGAGACTACTCAACATTTTAGAGGCAATTTCATATTGAATATATTACAGTAATCCAGATGGGATGGGACTATGGTACAGACTGGAAAACTCTAGGAATTTCACCATTAGTGCACCAGCGCTAACTGTGAATTCCCTCTCGTCCACCACAGAAGACCAGGGTTAGGAATGAATTTAATGCTAATCCTGATTTCTTTTGCTTTTCAGTACCACCTAAGCCGACTAAAGAAAATGGAAAACACTGTCTTGCATGCTATACTTGGGAACCAACATGTCATAGAGAGATGGTGGATTGTCTGGGAAAGGATAAATACTGCTTTGAAATGGAATCTCGTACATATACCGGTAGGTCCCAGATCAAATGTAGCAAAAGAAGATGTGTAGGATTAAAGATGCCAAAAACAAAAGACAAGGGGGATTGTAGGCATTGTACAACCATAATCTACAGACCTACTCCAGTTACCAAAATTTCTGACAAAGAAGCTCCTTTTATAAAGTCTTTTTATGGGAACTAAATCCGGCCTATGTTGGGTTATTTTTAGTATTGTAAGTGCTGAGTAAGTGCTGTTCCTCACTTAACTCCTAAGCACACCTTTTCCCTCTCTGCCACTCATACTATCAGTAGTAACGGTAGCAGGAGACTCTACTACAAGTGTATATATTTTTTGTTTGTCCTTGTAAGTCGTATCAAATTAGCTAAATTCATGCTTACGAGGTAATATCCGATATGTGGGCATGGCCCGTGCCAAAATTTTAAGAATTGAAACTCACCCCATACTTTTTTTGTTTTTGTTTTGTAAATCTCAGAAGGCTCCCAAAGTCAGTTTCATTTTTTTCTGGGTTATAAATGTCATTTCTTAATTGGTACCATCATAAAAAGATGGGGAAAGTTTATTACTGTTATACATCGTCTTATAGCACATTTTGTTGTAGTATCTTGTAGAGTCTCCTGTCCACCAATTTAAAATCGTCACCCACGTATTTAACTAAGTTGCCAGGGTAGAACCACTACTTTCAAAGTAAGGACTACACAATTAAACAGGAAATAACACTTTCAAACTAGGAACATGATTTCTTTATTATTAAAACATGTTGTTTATAAAAACTTTGAAAATTCATCAAAAAACTGTGGATAAGTGAAATGTTCTGAAATTTGATGGGCTAAGAGTGACAAATTGTGGCAAATTTCTTCCCAATCGCTGTAAAAATGAGAGAGCAAGGAGCCCCTAAAGCTTCCCCAATTATAGTAATTATGCACATTTACTATAATGAAATAGTAATGAAATTTTGTTACTTTTGTTATAGTAATAAATTATGCACTAACTATACTTTAGAAACACTTTAGTAACAAAACACCAGTGCCCCTGGTTTTGTAATGACTTTTGAACAATTTTTTAATGGATCACATGTGCCTAAAGATTAAAGATGAGAAGAACAAAACCCTGAAGTTAGGTTTGCATCAGGTGTATAAGAGAATGACTGCATGAATGGAACATCTTTCAAGTGTATGTAAGAATGCCATCAGAATAAGTTGGGGTCTGATGATGTGATTTTTTTTTGCCATGTCAGGAGCGACTTGAGAAATTGCAAGTCGCTTCAGGTGTGAGAGAATTGGCCGTCTGCAAGGATGTTGCCCAGGGGACACCTTGATGATTTGATGTTTTTATCATCCTTGTGGGAGGCTTCTCTCATGTCCCCGTATGAGGAGCTGGAGCTGATAGAGGGAGCTCATCTGCCTCTCCCCGGATTCGAACCTGCGACCTGTCGGTCTTCAGTTCTGCCGGCACAGGGGTTTAACCCACTGCGCCACCGGGGGCTCAGATGATGTGATAATGTATAGTGAATGGGAGGATTCTATAGATTCTATAGTGTAAATAGCTGCAACAAAAGATAAAGCTTTCATGTGGAAAAAAAGTTCCTGCATTTGCTGTTTATTGCAAGTACTGATCATAATATAGACATTACTTTCATACTGCAGCAGTTGGAGCTGACAAACTCTGCTTCGGGTTACAGAAATAGCTGACATATAAATCTGTCCTGAGTAGCCCGGGATCCAGCATGTTCATGCCAGATCCAAGGCTGTTGTCTAGATGGCCTTAGACCAGCGTTTCTCAACCTAGGGGTTGGGACCCTTGGGGGGTTGTGAGGGTGTGTCAGAAAAGTCACCAAAGACCATCAGAAAACACAATATTTTCTGTTGGCTGTGGGGGTTCTGTGTGGGGAAGTTTGGCCCAGTTCTATCATTGGTGGGGTTCAGAATGCTCTTTGATTGAACTACAACTCCCTGCAACTACAACTCCCAAATGTCAAGGTCTATTTTCCCCAAACTCCACCAGTGTTCACATTTGAGCATATTGA
>NW_026847771.1:13885463-13922395 GCF_025583915.1 Anolis sagrei ordinatus | reverse complement strand
TTTCTTGTCCTGCTGCTATGGCACAATATATAGGGACCTTCTGAATCCCTTTGTAGTTTCTGTTTGAGACTTTACTCCTTCATATCTTCCAATGGACAGTACCAGCCCTGAATCACTGTTTCCATCACAACCACTATCTGAAGTCAACTACTCCCCTAGAACCATTGTAGCAATTTCATAGGCATGTGTGCATAATATAAAAATATGAAACTTCACAAACAAATAAAGATTATAGCCCAGATCCTAGATCCTGTTCATCTGGACAGCCACTGTGAGAGGTGGACATCTGCTCTACTGTCAATTTGAGTGAAGCAGACTGGCATTTCTCTCTTTTTACTACCAGCAATCTGCAGTGTGACAACAAAAAGAAGGATTCTAGTCACAATTTACCTTTGCATTAGAGATAACAGTTGACAGAATGATGGAAACACCAATGTGCTGCACCCCAGCTGACAGGGGAACAGACCTTCTTAGGTTTCAGAACAGACATCTGTAGCATGCAGTGGCTGGTGGTCATTAAGGTATTGTGGTGAACTTTTACTATTGTGGAAATAGTGCCACGATTGTGAGTATGTATGCAATATTTATGAATTTGAATCAGTTGTGGATCCATAACTCTGGGTTTCAAATCCATCATTGCAATACAGAATCCCACCCTATATATTTAGCACACTTAAATCCTAACTGAATCTTAACACATCATGGGAATGTCTACACTATCAAATCATAGAATCTTAGAGTTGGAAGACAACATATGGGCCATCTACTCCAACGCCCTGCCATGCAGGAAAAGCCAAGGAATCCCTGATAGATGGCCATCCAGCCATCTGACACCAGAGGCCATCCAGCCCAACTCCCTTCTGTCAGGCAGGAAAAGCACAGTCAAACCACCCCGAACAGATGCCAATACAGCCTTTGAAACAACAACAACAACAACAACAACCCTACTAGGTAAACTTTGGAGTTATCCCTCTCAACTTTGCCTACTTCACAGAGTTGATTCAACAACAAACCTACTAGGTAAACTTTGGAGTTACTGCCTCTCAACTTTCTCTACTTCACAGAGTTGATTCAACTCCCAACAATCTCTTTTTATCTCTAAATTCCTTTAGAGACAAAGTTCCCCCACCAAAACTTTCAGAGAGGAGGAGGAGGAGGAGGAGGAGGAGAAGGAGGAGGAGGCCAGACATGGCGGTAAGCAGAATTCTGAGAAATGAAGATTGGGAAGGCGAGAACCCTTGTGGCAAAGAATTCAAAAGACTCTGCCCTAAACTACATTTCCTAGAATGTAGTTTCAGTGCGAGTGTGGTGTCTGCCTCTCTCTCTGGGCCGGCCATGTGCCCAAGGAGCTTATTGCTGGCTTGGCCATAATAATAATAATAATAATAATAATAATAATAATAATAATAATAAATCTTTATTTATACCCCACCACCATCTCCCCAAGGGGACTCGGGGTGGCTAACATGAGGCCAAGCCCAAAAGTACAATACAGCAAAATAAAATACAAAACAACGAAAAATTACATCACAATAAAATACATAAAGTAACAAGAAGAAATTAAACAGTGCAAAATAACATAATGAAAAATTGAACACAATTAGTGGGCCAAATGACAAGATAAAATGATAAAACCCTGGATGAAGACCTGGAGCCACTTACGAAACTTACATAACTCATCCGAAAGTCATAGGTCAGTGTTTTGAATCTTACGTTTTTTGTATGGCCACTCCTCACATTTGTAAATATCGCTTCGTATGTGTGAATCTTACAAAACAGAGCCAACAAATGATTTCCAAATGAAGTTTTGCACAGCTGTAATCAGCTCACTAACTACCAGAACCACAAAGCCTTAAAAGCAAACACACCACCTTGCAACCAAGCACCCAGTCTTTAAACAAGAAACAAATAAACACTCAGCTTTCTAGTACACTCCAAGAGCCAGATTCCTCCGAAGAAGGGCTCACCTCCTGCTTCCTCTTCTGCTGCTGGCCCTCTGCTACTGGAGAATGAATGCAGTTGGACACCACCTATATAAATAAAATGTAATGTTAGTTTGTGGGATTAACATAACTCAAAAACCACTGGACAAATTGACACCAAATTTGGGCACAATACACCTATCAGACCAATGAGTGACCATCACTCATAAAAACACTGAAAAACACAGCAGAAGGGACTTTAAAAGCCAAAAAAGCAAAAAGATGCTATAGCTCATGCACATAAACAATTCCCCTGGCAAAACCCCCCGCACAATGGCATATCCATTCTCTTCTGGACTACAGCTTCCAGCATCCCCTAGACCAGGCCCTTTAGGATGATTCAAATGCACTGCTGTAAGATGATCCAAATGCACTGCTTCCACAATGCAAGCTTTCTTCTCCTTGAATTTCTCTGAGAGCATCCCAATCCCTGCATATTTCCAATTTCCTATTCCTGGACTGCAACTCTCAGCAATCCTCCAGATAGAAAGATTAGGTAGAGATAGCTAGTAGCTAGGTAGATAGATTGATCATGAGGACTGCTGGGAGTTGCAGCCCAAGAATAGGTGGAGAAGGAAGAATGGGGAGAAAGAGGAAGGGAAAGAAAAGGGAAGGGAGGATAAAAAGAAAGAAGGAGAGAAAGAAGGCGGAAAGGTTGGCCATAGCAACGCATGGCGGGCACAGCTAGTTTTACTATAGAATGAATGCAGTTGGACACCAGGGCTGAATGCTGTGGAATCCTGGGAGCTGTAGTTTGTTGAAGTGCCAACACTATTTGGCAAAGATGATGAAAGACTCCTTACAATATAACTCCCAGGATTCCATCACACCTTATCTCTTCATATTCCTAGCTGGACAATCTCTTCAAAATCCCCTTCTCTCTGACTAACTTTCATACAACCATTCTGCCAGTATAGATATACTTAGTGTGTGTATGTTGAATATGGTTCAGCTGTCTAGAAATACTTATATTTTTCACTGGCACCCATAAAAGTGGAGGAGTGATTGTAGTTTCACTTTAAGAGAAATGGATTCCTAGATTCCTAGAATCCTGAGTTACAGTTATTGGAATTCTTTGGGGCATGAGTTTAAGGGCAACTATTGTCTTCAGTCTCATTCTATCAAGATGATGACATCCATATAAATGTGAATATAAGTGGTGGATTTGGAAGATGTTGGGGAGAATTCTCTCAAAATGAATATCTAAGAATGGGCTATAAACTAATCTGGATAGCATCTCCCAAGTGGCAAAGAGAATACCCTAGGTTTCTGAGAATGAAAAAAAAACCTCCTCAATTTGTCAAGGTTAGACCTATGGTTTAAAAATGTAGGAGGAGAGTAAGTAGAACCATTTGGCATCCTCTTTGCCATAGTGGTCAACCAGTTGCCCAAGGGAAGCCCCAAAGTAGGACATGAAAGCAATAGACTTTCCAAGCCGTCCACAGCAGCTGATATTCAAAAGTATATTACTTCTTGGAGATTGTGTGCACATTATGATTATCATAATAGTAATCTTTGATACATATATCAGTCATGAATTGGCTCAACCTCCTTTGAAAAGCATCTAAGGGTCCATCTACACAGACCCTTTATTCTGAAGAGGGTCTAATCAGCTCCACGGCTGCCACATGATGTCTTGAATCTGAGCCGTGAATCACATTAACAAAAGTGGTGGGTTGCCCTGAATTTAAGAGTAAATCATGAATTAGATCCATGTAAACAGTCGTGACAAATCCTATTCAGGAAGCAGCTGTGGCTTTTTACACCACCATCCCACTTTTCCCCAACTTTGGCAGCCCAGAGATAGGGGATGTCACCAACCTTGTGCCATCATTCTGGCCTTTGAGATGTCCATCAGACACAAAATGGCACTGGTGATGCTTAATGATGATAGTACTATTGCTCCCCCACCCTTTCCCTCACACAATTGCTTTGCCATTCTGACTACTATCATTACAGCCACCGAGTGGTGACTAGTGCCATTTTTGTGCCCAGTGGTCAGTACAGAGATCAGAATGATAGAGCAAGGTAAGGGTGGTGATCTAGTGATACTGAATTGATTCCAGTCTTGCTGAGTTGTGCAGTTACCATCTAACCAACAGTCTGGCTTGGGAGCCTTCAGTGCAGCCACTATCAGCTCCCAAACCAGATTGGTATCTGGCCATGCAGACTCCAGTGACACYGATCTGAACTACTCCATTCCACAYCAACATCATCATTTGTGATGCATGTAGATGCACCCTAWSCTAKMCTASCCTATGCCATATCCTAACAATAGTAAGTAAGTAAACTTTATTACGGTCATTTTTTATTTGTTTGTTTGTTTTGTTCTGTTAGAAATGTAATACAATGTTCTGGTTGCAGATGACATGATAAATAAATAAATAAATAAATTACGGTCATTGACCAGATCATAACAGGGCGACCCAGTCCTGCACATCCACATCAAACCCAAGGGGTTATATACTTCAAACTTCAACAAATTTTAAAATCTAAGCTAAAAATGACATACAAGTAGTTATTAAAACTCAACTCAACCCATGAGAACATCCAAAGGCGGTCTACAGATAGGTAGTGGGGATGGCACCGGGGAGGGGGTGAATATCCAAAACTATAAATATAAGTCTATATCTGATTCTCATTTGATATCAAATTCATAACATTCTTTTTGATGATGCAACTCCTTTTCTCTATCCTTAATCTGCTATTAATCAATAAAACTGGCTGAAGCTGAGTTTCAGTCTTATGAAGTCAGTGGGAATGGAAAAACTCATCTCAATCCATCTTTTCCACACTATAGCAGGCACAGGGAGCCACAGGCTTTGATACACCAATGAGAGAAATTCTGCACTAGCTCATCCACATTGGAATTCCTATGACCATCACCATGCACGTTATCTTCAACATTGTCCTGAAACTCTTTCTTTTCTTTGTACTGATAGCCACAGGTAAGGAGGAAGTGGTAGAAAATAATTGTAGATTTGTTCCATTGAGAGAAAAGTGCCCAATCTACGTAGATGTCATGGGACTGGCATGGGTACAAGATGAAAGACAATATGAAAATTATATTGTTGAAGGCTTTCATGGCTGGAATGTTGTAAGTTTTTCAGACTGTATGACCATGTTCCAGAAGCATTCTCTCCTGACCTCACAACCTCTGAGGATGCCTTCCATAAATGCAGGCGAAACATCATTAGAGAATGCTCCTGGAACATGGTCATACAGCCTGAAAAACTTACAACAACCCAATATGAAAATTTTCTAATAATTTGAAAAACTTTTCCATTTGAATTGGGAGAAATAATATAAGCTTGGCTTGATGGTGGACAAAAAGTGAGAATAATGTGAATTTCCTTGGGGGAAAAAACAGGGAGGAGAGGATTGCAACTATAGCATTAGGTGACATTTTCCTGTTTTGCTATTTTTCCATGATAGCAGGGGAAAATCAATCTTCAATGCCAGCTGGACATTCACTCTAGGTTTTAATTCTGGTGATTTTAATCTGGTGAGTGGGATCTTAATGTATATTTATAATTATTTTAATTTTGTGGATGTATTTATTATGTGTTCTATATTATGCTTGGCATCAAATTGTTGATTATTTGGAAGCCATTCTGAGTCCCTCCGTGGAGGTTGAGAAGGACGGGGTATAAATGTTTTAAATAAATAAATAATAAATAGGTTTCAATCCAGACTTTGAAATAGCTGTTGGAGTTGGTAAACATGGTTTATTGACCCTTTCACATAAGCAATCAATCCAGGTCAGAATGTGGATTATAGAGCTCCAGTTCACTCTGAAGTGCCTACGTAGGCACCATACGAATTAGCCGCAAGCTGCAAAGAAGTCCACACAGAGCCACCAGATCGCTATAATTATTATCCTGGCTTAATAAAAATTAAGTTGTGTATTATTTGTTTCTTACCTCCTCCAAGAAACAAACAGCTTCCCCGACGCTTGCTTCAGGTGCTGTAAAAGGCTGTAAAGGCTAGCGTCCCCATGGGAACACTGTGCTTTCATTACTGGGATGAAGGAGAGGCATTTCTTTCCCTTCCAGCTATACAGTGCAGCTGTCATTTTAATCCACCAGCTCCAACTTCAGCTCTGTTTGCATTTGCTCTCTGTATTTGGGATTTGGATCTTTCCCTTGCTTGGTTTAGAGTTTAGATACAAGATGCATTCTGCAAATTTTATAGCTGGAAATTGGATTTCTGGTGAGTCATTTTATTATGCTATTTCTGGTTGAATCCATGTCAGAGATCACCCAGGGAGGAAATGTTTTCAGGACACTTGGCCTCAAACTGGAGTTTAGTGCCTGTGTGGATGAGGCTTATAAAACAGATTCAGCACCCTGGAGAGCTCCTTTCAGGGATAGTGAGATTGCAGTATTCATGGTCTAATGATCTGTGGATTCAACCCACCGTGGAGCTTTGCCGCTGCTCACAATGTCCCTGCAGAAGCTGCTTGGATACACAAGTAGCACTCTGGTTGTTTCTGAGAACTGCCTGGAGGAAGACACAGCTAACTTACAGGCTCTCCACCTCTGTTGTTACCCTATACCATATTTAGTCGGAACCAGAGCATTTGCATTTTGTCGGTATTCACAGAGGGTTCCAGGCCCAATCCCCCATGGATGTGGAGGACTCACTACACTCACAATAAATTCACAACTTCCCCCAAAAGAATGTGCTTGATTTTTCTATTGTTTTACTATTCTTTCACTTACTAGTTGCATCCTTAGTCTGTGAAGTTTGTGAAAGTGAAGATGTCACCTGTTCTGGTAATTGGGAGCATTGCCCTTCCGATAAAGATGTGTGTATCTATGCAGTGGTTAAAAGCACTATAGGTAAGCACTATAGGTAAGCACTATAGATTGTGTGCAGATCAATAACTCAGTCATGATAACCTACTGTGGGAATGGAAATGGCTGAAAATCTGGAAGGATGGACTTAACCTATAGTACAGTATAAGCACTAAGTAAGATGAATATTCTCTGTTATATATCAACTGAAATTCTGCATTAATGTTCATTAGAGCAAATTGTTGCATGTGGCTGCATGTGTCAACTGTGCTCTGCAACTTTTGCATCAAGTTGCAGTTTTGCAGACTACACTGTGTAATGGAAAGGAGAACTAATATCAACAGGATCAATAAGGTGTTCAGTGTAATTTCAATGGAAATATATTGCTATCAAAATTGGATAAGGAGAAGTTAAACATCTGATATCCCTCCCATCCCTCATCAACTTCTATATCTAACTGAGCTGGGAGTGAAAGCTTTTAATTTGAAAATGGGCATCTGTCAACCTCTAGAAAGTGGACTGTGTCTCCCAAAGAGCCCTTACCATTTGCTTTGAGGGCTAATGGTGATGGGAGCTGGAGTTCAATTGATGCTGAATGTCCTCCCATGCTAGGGATAGGAAAATATTTTAAAGATTTGAAAACTTGTAGAAAAAAATGTGTCTTAGTTTTTGAGAATTATCCTGGACTGATAAGGATCTTCATATTTTGAGACTTTTGCAAATGGCTGTTTTGCTCAGAAAATTGGGGTAGAAATATCTGCATAGAAAAATAATGGGCCATATTCTATTCTGCCTACTTAGCTACAAATGTATCCTTAATAAACCATGGCTCTACCCATTTCCAACTTACTTTATCAGAAGGCAGTTAACAACAAACAAACATAGTATTTCTTTAAGTGGTAGATAGTGCCAAGGAGAAGGGTGTTTCCACCCTTAAACTCTGTCAATCAGAAGCAGGATCTCTGCCTCAATTCTCTTTGACAACTCCACAGTTTTTTGAGACTTTCTTGCAGTGAGAAAAAACAAATATAATGACTTACTCTTTCTTTTGGGAAAAACATAGTCAAGAATTACATCTCTAAGGCATCAACTCCTACATTCATTCATACTGGACAGGATACATTTAGGAGACTTAGGCAATCCCTGATAGGCCAAGGATGATGGTCCTCCAAGTCTAGTGCCTTGGCAGTGGGTCCGTAGGTGGCTGTGGAGCCCTATTCTTGACCCACATGATGTTCTCCCACAGTTTCCAGGTGGAAGACAGTCCCGGTCAGGGTTGGTTTGACATACCTTCCTCTTGGCACGTTTCTCCCCTTTGGACTCCATTTGTGCCTCTTTGAATTCTGCACCACTGCTAGTCATGGTTGACCTCCATTTAGAGTGCTCAAGGGCCAGGGCTTCCCAGTTCTTGGTGTCGATGCCACAGTTTTTAAGGTTGGCGTTAAGTCCATCTTTAAATCTCTTTTCCTGTCTGCCAACATTACATTTCATGTTCTTGAGTGTACGCTAACTGCTTTGGGAGATGGTGATCGGGCATTTGGACAACGTGGCCAGTCCAGCAGAGTTGATGGCGTAGGAGCATGCTGGTGGTCTTTGCTTCTTCCAGCACGCTGACATTTGTCTGCCTGTCTTCCCAAGAGATTTGCAGGGGGGTTTTTTTGGAGGCAACGCTGATGGAATCATTCCAGGAGTGTGATGTCTTTAGACAGTCCATGTTTCGCAGGTGTATAGCAGAGTTGGGAAGACAATAGCTTTACAAACAAGCACCTTGGTCTCCTTACAGATGTCCCAGTCCTCAGACACTCTCTGCTTCATTCGGAAAAAATGCTGCACTCACAGAGATTAGGCGGTGTTGTATTTCAGTGTCAATGTTGACTTGTGTGGAGAGGTGGCTCACCTCTTCCTTTGCTCTAACACCTCATGGCTCACCCATTATTGACAGATATCCTGCAGAAAGCACAAGGCTAGAGAACATCATTTTGACAAACCATTTCAATTTAACAACAAATACTTTGCAAGCCACAGAAAAGAAGTCATTCTTTCTTTCTCCCCACCACAGATGGAAACACGTCTGCCAACACTGTTAAAAGCTGTGGAAATCTGGACATGTGTGGTACTCCTATGGTTGTGCTGAACATGGGAAATGAAACAACCTACATGACGAGTTTGGTCTGTTGCAAAGGACGACAATGCAGACATACTTTTCCTTCAGGTAAACATACTGTCTCAGGTTTTCCCCGCTTGCAATTCCCTGTTTTTCTTAGTTTTTCATCTGCAGCCCAAAAGATTCTAAACAGATTCCAAGCACACATAATGGTGAACACACAAGTGTAATGAATAAATACCGTATACTTGAGTGTAAGCCAACCTGAATATAAATCAAGGCTCATAATTTTACCACAAAAAACTGGTAAAACTTATTGACTTGAGTATAAACTGAGGGTGGGAAATGCAGCGGCTACGGGTAAATAAAAATAGAAAAATTACATTAATTGAGGCATCAGTAGGTTAAATGTTTTTGAATATTTACCTCATTTCAAAGAAAAACAGTAAACTAGTTCTGTAAGTGGAAACGTAGGGTCAAGAAAAAACAATATAGCATTAACAATAACATAATAATAATAATAATAATAATAATAATAATAATAATAATAATTCAAACTGACAGAGTTTTGGAGTACAATACTCCTGACCTCACGATCATGTTAAAAAACAAAGTATGTTGCCATCCCAGGCGACAGCAGAATTGAAGAGAAACAACTGGAAAAGCTGACACGATATGAGGATTTAAAGATCGAACTGCAAAGACTCTGACACAAACCAGTAAAGGTGGTCCCAGTGGTGATCGGCACACTGGGTGCTGTGCCTAAAGACCTTGGCCTGCACTTAAACACAATCGGCGCTGACAAAATTACCATTTGCCAGCTGCAGAAGGCCACCCTACTGGGATCCGCACACATTATTCACCGATACATCACACAGTCATAGACACTAGAGAAGTGCCCGACGTTTGATCCAATACAACAGCCAGCAGAGTGATTTTGTCTGCTGTGGACTCATCTTGTTGTGTTAATAATAATAATAATAATAATAATAATAATACATTTAGATACACACACAAAAAGCCAGGACATTGAATGGGTTTGAAAGAGAACCATACAAACAAGAAGGACATGAAATATATCTCCCCCTTCCCTCCCTTTTGACTAGAAAAGAAAACACACTATCAAGGGAGGTGAAGAGGAGAGAGAAATATATCATGTATTGCAAGCAATTGCCTCCAGACTCCCCTGCCTGGCCTCGATCTTGACCCCATTATAAGCCGAGGGAGGCTTTTTCAGCTCAAAAAAAAAAGGGGGGGGGGGCTGAAAAGGTCAGCTTATCTTCGAGTACATATGGTATGTGTGGTTTTGGATGTTGCATAAAAATCTAGGCTAGTGTCCTTTACTGAAGGTATGGCTTAATGGCTTTCTAATTTAGAGTCATGGATCCACTACTTTGTAGTCTATTGTTAAAACTACATGAATGCCACCTGAGCTAGAAGTTCGAGCAAGCAAAGGTGCTCCATTCAGTTTCTGATTGGAGTGCAAGGAGGATAGCTGTTTCAACCTTCCTTTACACCAGTGAGCAAAGCAGTGATAGTCAGGAGCAGAATCCCAGTTTCAAGTTCTTTCTTCAGTCTCAATTGCTGGCAAGAGTGCGGGAGCGGGGAGCGTCCTCTATCTTGGATATTGAAATGACCTCTTTACCTGATCTGGTTGCTGGTTCTTTAGGTGGGCTGGATGGCGATTGGATCAGGAGATCTCTCTTTGTTATGTAGACATAATTAAGCAGCCAATGTACAATATCTGTGCTAATCCTTAACTGTTCACCAAACATCCGAAACCTCCATGCCAAGACAGTTGCAGAGTAGTCTTGGGACTATTTACTGGTCTAGGGGAGAGGGGAAAGGCAGCCAGGGGCAGTACTTGTCCCAATAGTTGCTGCTCTGGAGCCATTCTCCTAGAACTCTTGGATAATAATTTCAGTTTCAATCACTGTTGTGCCACTCCTTCCTAATTACTGGCAATGAGATTGCCTCCTGGGACTTAAGAGGTTACTGGGGAAGGAGAAGTGCTACATTGACCTATGCCTATAGAACAGTGGTTCTCAACCTGGGGTCCCCAGATGTTTTTGGCCTACACCTCCCAGAAATCCCAGCCAGTTTACCAGCTGTTAGGATTTCTGGGAGTTGAAGGCCAAAAACATCTGGGGACCCCAGGTTGAGAACCACTGCTATAGAACATTGTACTCTGTATGCTCCAATGTGCTACAACGACAACAACAACAACAACAACAACAGGGAGGGTATAAAAAGAAGGGCTGAAACGCTATGGAGAGAGAGTGGGGAGTGGGGGGAGGGAGAAGGGGTCTACATTGTTAATTGCAGCAATAATATGTTTCATGCTTATGTCTATGTTTGATGTTTTATAGTTTTAACGTTTTCTATCTACAGTTATATGTTATTGATTTAGATATATGATATTTTTATATATGTGAGGCATTGAATTTGCCATTTATTATGTTGCAAACCACTTTGAGTCCCCCCAGAGGTGAGAAAAGCGGTATAGAAATGTAGTTAATAAATAAATAATAAATAAACTGAAGAACTATGTATTTAAACTGCCAAGGATAGAGACATGCCATTACAAAAATATATTTAAAAAAATAATAATACAAAGAATGAATATATTTTAATAAAACTTACATGGATTGTAGCATAGGTATTACATTATTTTTCCACATAATCACATTCAGTTCAATATATTTTGTCATCTGTGGGATTGGTTTTTGATGCCTGTGTCATACAACAGTTTTCCTCTGCATTTTCAGCCAGTTCGTCACTTCGATTTCCAACTCCTCATTGTCAGAAAAGTGTTTTCCACCCAGGTGCTCCTTCAATTGAGTGAACTGATGATAGTCACTGGGTGCAAGGTCGGGGCTGTGAGAGGGGTGGCTTAAAACATTCCAACCAAATGAAATCAACTACTCTTGTGTTGCATGAGTGGTGTGCGGACACACACTGTCATGAAGGAGACAGACAGAAGGGAAACAGAGTGAGGATGCTCTTCTCTAACCTTCAACACAACGCCAGTCAATGAGCTACTGATGACTGGCACTGCTCGTTTGCTTCTTCTGGCTTCCTGCTACACAGCAATGATGCCAACTTCTCCCAAGAAAATTCCCTGGAAGAGCCATGTGCCTTGTAACCTTACTTTCTGAATACCCTTGTATATCCCGCTTTTCTCCCCAACTGGACACAAAGCAGCTCACAACATAATACAATACAAATCAAAGCATATTTAACATAACATGCAAGACAAAAATCACACAAAGCATAATAACATCCTGAAATAAAATATAAACAAATACCAGGCATTAAAAAAAAACATTTAATGTTGCTAAGATTATTGCTCAGGGTTCCCACAAATCCTGTACATAATTTTAAAAAGCTGAGTGTGTTAAGGCATTTCCTTTGACACTGTGCCCCAAGGAATCACATCTCATGGAACAATGTCTCATAGAAAAAGAAAAAATGTTTATTTGGTTACTTAATACTTCATTACACTAGAGAATTAATCTACTTTAAATTTGGTTTCTGCCTCCTGCAGAATTCTGGCATTTATAGTTTAGTGAGGCTGTTAAAGGCTCCTCCCTAAACTACAAACCCCAGAATTCTGCAGGAGGCAGCAACCGGACTTAAAGTGGATTAATTCTCTAGTGTGATGGGTTCCTTAGTGTCGTGACTTATACTTGTTTAAATGAAGGAGATGGAGAAGGAGAAGAGAGGAGGCAAATGCTTGTGCCCTATTTATTACTCCTAACTAGAGTCATTGTTGACTGGTAAGAAATGGGGCTACAAAGTAGAATCCATGACATGCAAGTGTGGAGAAGAGCAAACCACAGACCACTTACTGCAATGCGACTTGAGCCCTGCCACATGCACAATGGAGGATCTTCTTGCAGCAACACCAGAGGCATTCCAAGTGGCCAGCTACTGGTCAAAGAACATTTAATTGAATACCACATTTGCAAATTTTGTGTTTTGTTTGTTTGTTTGTTTTTTAATGCAATACAATTGTTTGGTTCACTCCTGACATGATAAATAAATAAAATAAGTCAACATTGTTGACTGGTAAATCATCATTGTTGACTGGTAAGTCAACATGTACGCAAATGCTATTGAGATAATGAATCTACTCTAATTGGAACTAATAGGATTCAGTCTATATGCTGTCAGTGTTTACATCAAAAAGAAAGTTCTCTTCTGAGTAAATCATGCCAAGAAAACCCTGTGTCTAGTTATGCACATAAAGCTATAGACTCAGAGATGACTGTATTCCAATGTATAATTTTTTAACTCATTAGCAAAGTTGAACCTTGTTGTACTAATACCTGCCCCATCTTTATAAATTATTTGATTTTTTACTGTCATTTATAAAACTTATTTAGAAATAGAGCGCTGTATCTTTTCTTACACCAATATTTGAACTGACTGAAAATCCATTTCCCTATCCTATGCTTCCAGCACCATCAAAAGAATTTGTGTTAAATGGGAAAGTATGCCCTGCATGCTACACTGCTTTTGAAAAATGTGGCAACAAGACTGTGGCATGTTTTGGATCACAGCATTTCTGTTTCGATGTGTCTACGTTAGTAAAGATTGGTAAGTTTAATTCAATGGGCAATTGATTTCTCCTCTATTTTTAAATTTTATTTCTTTATGTGAGCTTAGGTTTAGCTACAGTGCTATCTGGGTCCTGATATAGATGGAGACTGCTACTCTTCCCTCTTACAAAAGACATGTAAAGGCACTTCATTTAACCAAAGTGGCTGCACCATGCTAAATGCCAAATTTATTTGCACTTGCAACATTTACAGCCCCAGAATCACTATAGGAAACTTTAGTTTTCCAGATCTGTTAGGCTGGAACTCCCTTCACCTTTAGATAGTAAAGCCTATAGTAAGGCAAACTGAATCTAGACAACAATCCATGGTTCATTTCCAGGATACCAGATCAATCTAGAAAAAATAGATCTTGCTGAACTCTGTTCTTGAGAAATTATTTTGTGGTTAGGGCAGGATGCATGTCAACCAAATTTAGTGGACCTCTGGAAGTTAATGGTGTCAACAATAGTGGTGGCATTATGCAGGTGTGTGAGTGCAAACTGAACCCAGTGACACCATCAGAGAGGGACAATTCCAAAATAACAATCTAGCAGATCATCTATCTATCTCTATCTATCTATCTATCTATCTATCTATCTATCTATCTATCTATCTATCTATCTATATCTATTTACTATATTTATATACCACCCCTATTAGTTTCTAATAGGGTTGATCAAAAAACAATTGTTTTATCATCTGACCAGGGACCACTTTGACCAGACCACTTTGACCAGGGACCACTTTGACCAGGGACTTTTGACCAGGGACTTTGACCAAGGACCACTTGACCAGGGACCACTTTGACCAGGGACCATTTTGACCAGGGACCATTTTGACCAGGGTCCACTTTGACCAGGGACAACTTGACCAGGGACTACTTTGACCAGGGACCACTTTGAGCAGGGACCACTTTTACCAATGGCCACTTGACCAGGGACCACTTGAACAGAGACCATTTGACCAGGGACTACTTTGACCAGGGACCACTTTGACCAGGGACCACTTTGACCAGGGATCACACTCCAGCTTACACGTACTGCCCACAAAGGTAAAGCTGTCTCACTCCCTAATCATAACAATGCTTCAAATAGTGCGGTTTTGCCTGCACACCAGTAGTTCTAATTGCTACTAAGTTTTAAAAAAAGGTATTTTCTAAAAAAAATATCTAATTTTCTGGTATTTTAACTACATTCATATGGTGTGGACTGGAATGGGAGGGGGGGGGGAATGCCATGTGCTATTGCACAGAGTTACACCAAAACTAATAAAATCACTAGGCAACAATGATTTTCTTGATCATTCCTCTGATTCTTTTACATTCAGATGGAAAGGAGACAGCATATACCATGAAGGGTTGTACAACTGAGTCTGTCTGTGCTTCATTATCAAGTAGTCGGTCTCCAATGTTGGGAGAAGCCATCGTTACGAAAATTGAATGCACACCTGATGTACTTCATGGGTCAGCCTCCCCCAAGCTCGTCCTACCACTCTGCTATGGGCTCCTGCTGCTGAAGATCCTCTTGTAAACGATGCCCTTGCAGGATTTTACCAACTAAACAATTAGTCATGCCTTTACTGAATCCACATGTTTTCAGTTCACCATGCTGCTTGGACATCCAGGTGGAGTTTCTCTTCATTCATCAGCAAGAATAAACTCCAATTGTAAAACCAAAGAAAATTGAATGTGTGTTTTTTTAAAAAAAAAATGTATTTGAGTTTGGCTTGCCTGTACAGCCTAGTCTGACATGTTTAGGGTTTGGGAAGCATTTGGTGATGTCCATTGCTACTGTTCTGCTCTCCCCAGAGCTTCCAGGAAGCACAGGCGGTCTGTCTTAGAGAGTTCAGGGGAAAAATTGAAAAAGAGACTACGGGTGGCTAGAGCTTTCCATGGGCTTAGAAATTCCCTTGCCAACTATTTCCAGAATGGCAACATCCATTACCACTGCGGTGCTCTCTCAAAGGCTGACACACATTTGATTGAGACTTTGGGAGGGCACAGCAGCAGCAATTGGCATTGCCAACCATTGCCTATTGCTTTCACAGTAGCTGCCTTTAGATGATCACACCTTCCTTCCTTGATACAGGGCTGTTGTGTGAATTCTTGTTAGAGGAATGGGGTTCCAATCTTTCATCCCCCTTTCTTCCAAGGTAGGGGATTGATGTGTGGATGTAGACATGGTGGTTGTGAGTAGTCATCTCCCCTTCCTCGTGATGCACGAGGTCACCATGTGAATATGTACATTATGACACCAGGCTATTGAAGGTGGCTGCTGCGAGGCACATTCTTCATAGGGGTGTGTGAAATCCCAGCAGTCAATTAGGAATTTGGCCAAATTTGGCCATTTCAGCAATTTGTAGATACAAACCTCCAAAACAAAATGCTGGAAGGCCACCAGAGACCCAAAACAGAATCAAACAGCACCTTCCCCCTCATGGAATTTTGGAGAAAAAAATCATTAGGTTTGTTTGTATTCTGATCATTTTTTTCCCCATAGTTAAAGCAATATTGGCTGACTCGTCGGGGTCATGGGGCTGAGCACAGCCATATTTGCTGCATCACATGGTCTTCCTCATCCAACCACAGGATGATTTTCCTCTCCATTATCCTGGACTTCAAGTCCCAGAATTCCCATTTTTTCCTGCGAGTTGTTTTCACCTCTCAGTAGGAGTATATATATATATATATATATATATATATATATATATGATCCTAAAAATCAGTGCAGGAGTGAAACATTCTGAAACTTGGCACAAATGATGCCCTAATCATGTTCTGCCACTGCGGGGAAAATCAAAAGGATACCTTTTTTGGTTTTTTAAAAATGTTATTTCTAAAAACTTTTAAAATTTCCAAAAGATCAGTGGATGAGCGAAATGTCATGAAATGTGACAGACCTATAATTGTAAATGTGTTCTAGAAATGTCCCAAGTTTCATGAAAATGACAGAAAAATGAGCCTCTAAAGCACTGGTTCTCAACCTGTGGGTCCCCAGATGCCATCAAATGTCACAAAGCCACTTCTGGTGGTTGCCCACAGGATTGCATTGCATCAGCGTAGAGAAACAGAATGAAGACTGCATGTTCTAGAGTCGTTGCTAACTAAAAAAATGCAATGTATCTTTGTGTCAGGAGAATTGGTACCATGGTTTCCTTTATACACATGTCTCCTTCATGGTGATGGCAGCTCCCCAAAGCCTCTCTACAACTGCCGTCCTATCTTCCTTTTGCTCTGTTGAATCTGCTTTAAGGATCTCATGAAGACATCCAGAGAAAGAATAAATGGTGTACTGCAGAGAGTGGAAGCTGGAGCCTTGCCTTCCTTCATCCTCTCCCATTTCTTCCTCCCCCCCCCCCTTTAAATGCAAATAAAATGCTTTGTCCAGGTTGGTTCATCAGGTGCTCTGCTATGGCTGACTTCTCTGGTTGGAGTAGTCTGCAGTGCCTTTCATGTTCCTTGATTCGTGTGAACCAACCTGGACACAGCATATTATTTGAGAACACAGAAATGCTGGACCACTCTCACAACCACCATGTCAGACTACACAGAGAAGCCATTGAAATCCACAAGCATGTGGACAATTTCAACAGAAAGGAAGAAACCATGAAAATGAACAAAATCTGGCTACCAGTATTAAAAAACTCAAAAATTACAACAGCAAAACAACAGAGAGTAAACAATCAGGCACATCAAATCACCTCTCAACTAAAGATTCCCCCAGGCACTTCCAAGCCATTAAATGCTAATCAGGGTGGTCAGTTGAAACATTCACACCTAGTTCCAGCAGACAAAAGTCCTTTGTCTCATCCTGGTCATTCCACAGATATATAAACCCATTTTTCCTACTTCCAACAGACCTCACTACCTCTGAGGATGCTTGCCATAGATCCAGGTGAAACGTCAGGAGAAAATTCCTCTAGAACATGGCCATATAGCCCGGAAAAAACTACAACAACCCAGCAGTTTCATTAATTGAGCATTTTGTTCATAACTGTTCCTCAGTTTACTATAAATAGAACAAAAAGGTACTTGCATTTTTATGCATGCTTACCTAATTCATAGGAATTGAACCTATGTATTGAAGGTTCAATTCCTTTTTGCAGCCTCTAAGACAATGGTTCTCAACCCATGGGTCCCCAGATATTTTGGCCTTCAGCTCCCAGAAATCCAAACAGCTGGTATACTGAATTTCTGGGAATTGTAAGCCAAAACACCTGGGGACCCACAGGTTGAGAACCACTGCTCTAAAGTTTCCCCTTAAGCCATCTACTTCAACTCAACTCAAAAGGCTGTAATTGAAAAAAAAAATCTTAAAAACTAAAATTAAAGATCCTACAAACTTACAGTCATAAGTGTGTCCTACAAGTGTGGCAAGTTTCATCCTGATAGCTGTTTTTTTTTTTTTTTAAAAAAAGTCAGTCTTCTGAGGCTGAGAAATTTTCAATCCTCTGTGACTCGTCCAAAGTGCTTAAATTGAAAAAAAAAATCCTAAAAATCAGTGGATGACTGCATCTTTCTTAAACTTGGCAAGAATGATCCTCTTCTCATGTTCTGCCATTGAAGGAAAATTAAAAGCTTACCTCTTTTGTTTTGTTTTTTTAAGTTATTTGTAAAAACTTTCTGAAAAATCATTGGATGATGGAACCATTTTGAAACTTGGCAGACTTACAGCCATAAATGTGCGCAACAGTGGTAAACGTGTGCTACAATTGTAGCAAGTTTCATCCTGATAGCCATAAAATGACAAAGAAATGAGCCTCTAAGATTTCACCATTGCCATCAATCGAACAAAACTAACACATTAATAACAAAACTTCTGGAATTCGGATTTGAAGCAGGGACCATCCAAATTTCAATATGAAATTTGAAATGGATTTCTGCTGTTTGCACCCCTATTTCTTCAAACTATTGTTCCCCTACCCCAAAACCAACCTCCCTGGCTCTACAATGCTTTGCCACACGTCCAGATATGTTGGCGGTTTTTCTACTTCCACATGGTTCCTGCACACTCAACCCCACATTTCTTCAAATATAGCATACATAATCTGATATGAGTATAGCATACATAACCTTAGCAGTCTCTCTTTCAAGAACTAACCAGACCTGGACCTTCTAAGCTTCCAAAACCAAACAATATCTGATGCTTTCAGCATGATTTTCAACCATTCTAATTTGATACAGGCAGTCCTGATCCTTTTTCAGCATATTTTCCTTTTTCTTAATTTAATTTTTTACAATATGTGTGTGTGTGTGTGTGACATAAGTTCACCAATCTTATGATTGTACATTTCACGCTCCTTTATTCTCTCTCATCCTTGTGCTCCCCTTTTCCAGAGCCATCTCTTCTTCTAAAATCCCACCAAAAGTTCAGTTCTTCACGTGGAGGTAAATTCCCATCTTCTTTTCCCAATACTTTTTTTCTAAAAATCTTCTCCAGACACTTTCAAAGTCATTGATTTTCCATAGTCCCTTCTTTACTTTTAAATTTGATGTTTGTTTATGCCATTCTCCAGACTTCTTTATACCATTCATCAGTTTGTACCGTCATTTCCCCTTTCCAATTTTGCTATTTTGCTATTAATAATCTAGCTGCTGTTAATAGCTTATCTATTATCATTCCCTTCAGCTCTTTTAATTCATAGCAATATTTTAATTAATTAATTAATTAATTATTTTTATTTCTTGCTCGCTTCTCCTCATGGCTCGAGGTGGGTTACAACATTGTTAAAACACACATTCATGTAAAAACACATATTAAAATACACATGTTAAACATATTTCCTCAAAATACATATTCAATACACAAAACAAAGATTAAACATAAGATGCAAGGGTTTGTGTGTGTGTGTGAGTGAGTCAGGAGCAACTTGAGAAACTGCAATGGTGAAATGGGTTAAACCCTTGTGCCGGCAGGACTGAAGACCAACAGGTCAGAGGTTCGAATATGGCGAGAGTGCGAATGAGCTCCCTCTGTCAGCTCCAGCTCCCCATGCAGGGACATGAGAGAAGCCTCCCATAAGCATGGTAAAGCATCAAAGCATCCAGGTGTCTCCTGGGCAACATCCTTTCAGACAGCCAATTCCCTCACACCAGATGTCTGTGTTGGCCTGCCAGAAGATATAGGTCTTCACTTGTGTCTTAAATTGCGACAGCTGATCTAGCTGTTGGAGCTTTTCCAGCAGGTCATTCCACAGTTTTGGGGCTGCCGATAAAAAGGTCCTTCGAGTGACAGTTGCCAGTTGGGTTCTGGCAGGTTGGAGCAGATGCCCCCAGAGAACTTCACTGTTCGAGGCGGATTGTACAGAAGGCAATCTTGTAGGTAACCTGGACCCTTATTCTTTTTTGTACTCCATTTACTACATTGCTACAGATTGGACTGACAGTGCAAAAGTAATTCGCATTCAACTTTCAGGTGGAGATGACAGGAAGAGACAGAATCTTGTCATTCACAATAGGCTCAGGAAAGAAACAAACTATATGTTGTTTCTTTGCCAACTTGACCTACCTTTAATGTTGCTTGGCCTCACATGTCATGGTTTTAGACTACTGCTCACCCTGTCTACTTTCTGTAAAACCCTAAAAATCCCAATAAAGTGGCCTTTTGTAGCTGGCAGATGGTAATTTTGTCAGCGCCAATTGTGTTTAAGTGCAGGCCAAGGTCTTTAGGCACTGCATCAGTGTGCCAATCACTAGGCCTGGGCAATGCATGGTTCTAAATGGTTCTAAAGTACTTACAAAACTAAAGTTCTGGTGGTGAAAATTTCAGAACTCTAACAAAACTTTCAAAATTTAATTATTATTTCATTATTGGTGATTTTTATGACAGAACTACTTAGGAACTGCCATTTATAATGAAATATTGAGAGTTTTGTTAGAGTTCTGAAATTTTCACCCCCAGAACTTTAGTTTTGTAAGTACTTTAGAACCATGCATTGCCCAGGCCTACACCACCGGGACCATCTTGATTGGCTTGTGCCAGTCTTTGCAGTTCGATCGTGAAATGTTTGAAGGTATGTTTCAGGGTATTTTAGCTTTACTGTAATCCTTTCTTTCTTTCTTTCTTTCTTTCTTTCTTTCTTTCTTTCTTTCTTTTAGAAGGGGGATTTTATTACAGTCAACTGAAAAAAAAAACATGTTTCTCCAAGATTCATGTTCTAATCTTTTTTTCTAGTCAGAAGACCTTGGGTAGTAAAAATAAAAAAAGAAAGAGGAACCTTTGCACCACAAAGAAGTGACCCTTGCCTCACTGGGCTGAGTAAAAACAGAGATTTTAGAAAAAAAACATTGGCCTCTCTTTTAAATAATTTATCAGGGCTGCAGAATAAAGGAGGTTGGTCCAACTTGGCTGGCAGGAATTAAAATGTACCACTGAATTCTTTGTGGTTAATTCTATAATGCAAACAGCTTGATATCCCAAAGATGTATAAAATATATTTGAATATTTCAGACTGAATCTTGGAATAGTGGAGTCAAATTACTAAAGCAGGTCAAAGGCTCTTGCTTAGAACACAAGGAAACAAAGAGCTATTGTGATAGAATCACTAGACATTCTGAAAAGAGCGCTCTTGCATCTAAGACCGAGGAGCAGTAAGGACTGCCAAAGAGATCTAAAACCTGCTGGTAAGCTCTTGGTTGCATAAATAATTCCAGATGATCATCACAGTCATTTCCAGTAATTCTGAATCATACAAAATATTATTTAAATAGAGTGGCCCTCAAGATATTAGAAGCTGCAAGTTGGTAACATCATTTGGTTTCTGTGTGACCCGAGTCACAAGGACAGTGTCTTTTTGGAAATACGATCTTCTGGAATAGACTCTTGACTACAGCTGATGGAAAGGCGTGACATCGAGCCAGGGTGAAGGCCCTCCAATGATTGGGAACCTCTAGATTTGTTAAGTAAGCCAGAGGGGAGGCAAGATATCTATTGTCTTTGTTGACAATGAAGGTTCGGGTCGGATCTAGATCCATTTGGTGCTCTGTGTCTATGATATGTTGTTTGACAAGTGCTTTGGCTTGATCGTATTCCATACTGAGTAGCAACCCTGGGGAGAAGCCCAGTGATGAGATTTTAGTTGCTATAGACTGTTTCCATGTAGACTGGAAGTCATATTCCATGGTTAAAGGAACAAGACCAAGGGGAGCATGGGATACTCTGAGCCAGTAGATAAGTATGACCACCCATATCCTGGCCTCCACTCTCATGAAACCTGTCTCCAGTCACAGGACGGCACTGGAAATGCATTTTGGTACTTGCAGGGCCGATCTCAGAAACTTTGTCTGTACCAGCTCTAGTGGAGAAGGGCCCTAGCTGGGCAACATACAGGACTTGTGCTTGTTACTTAGTTTCAAATAGTTTAAGTGCTGCAGGTGTGAAGTGGCCACTTGACTTAAGATATTTTAAAATGGCAATTGAGCTCCTCTGTGCAGCGTGGGCTATGTGATCTCCGTGGGCTTCTCTGCTACTGTTTGATTGGAAGACTATCCAAGTATTTGTAACATGGGAACTACTCGATTTTATGTCTGTCTATGCTGCAACTGTGACTCTTGAGTCTTTTGGCAAAAGCCATGATTTTGGTTTTATTGTAACTAAGTTGGAGCTGATCTGCTTTTCAGTATTGTGTTAGTGCTCTCATTGCTCTTTTAAGGCCAATGGGTGTTCTTGAGAGTACAGCTGCGTCATCTACATAAAGTAAGGTGGAAATATGTCTTTCTGTCAGTTTTGGGGGGCAGGGCGGGGTGGAAATCCTTGTTGTGAAAATGGTCCACCATAGAGTTGATGTAAAAGTTAAATAGTAAAGGGGCCAGGATGCAGCCTTGCTTACCAAGTTTTCCCGTTCCAACTGTCTCTGTGAAGTCCCTTCATGAAATAGGTGTATTAGGTGAAGTAGTTGGCGATCAACTGTAGAGCTCTCCAGTTTTTCCCATAGTTTGACTTGGGAGATGGAGTCGAAGTCTGCTTTAAAGTCAATTGAGTCGACATACAGTGAGGATATGTTTTGGGAAGAGTATTTTTCAACAAGATGTTGCAATACCAGACATTGGTCTATGGTGGCTCAACCTTCCCTGAATCCAGCTTGCTCTTCAGCAAGTATGCTTTCTTGTTCCAGCCAGTCTTGGAGTATCCATTGAAGATGTCTTGCATATAACATACTGATTGTATTGAGGAGGCTGATTGGTCTGTAGTTTCCAGGGCCATCTTTCTTTCTTTTTGTAGATGGGGACAATGATTACAAGCCCCCAGTCCTTGGGGATTTGGCCATAGTTGTCAATGCATATGAAAAGTGTGGCTTTTCATTGAGATAGCACTAAAAATGATGGGAAGGGGAGGCTTCATAGACTCCCCATTACCAGCAATGACCTGGATCTTGCCGCATTTTTTGCCTGAGGACTGAAAACGGCTTTTTGGGTGTACACCCGTTTTCAGGAGTTGCACAAAAATGGATCCGCGGATCCATTGAAATTTAGAGAGCAGAAATAGATCACAGTTCAGCCGGAATGCACAAGCCTAAGGGGCCCCTGGTAGCGCAGTGGGTTCAACCGCTGAGCTGCTGAACTTGCAGACTCAAAGGTTGGCGGTTCAAATCTGGAGAGTGGGGTGAGAACCTGCTGTTAGCCCCAGCTTCTGTCAACCTAGCAGTTTGAAAACATGCAAATGTGAGTAAATCAATACTTACTGCTCTGGCAGGAAGGTAGTGGCGCTTTATGCAGTCATGTCAGTCACATGACCTTGGAGGTTTCTACGGACAATGCTGGCTTAAAAATGGAGATGGACTCATACCCCAGAGTTGGACATGACTAGATTTAATGTCAAGGTGAAACCTTTACCTTTAATAACATATCTTTTTTTGGGTGGGGGGAGGGAATGTTGAGAAGGAAGACTTCACTACCTCCTTGACTAATGCTCACCATCTCTCCTGCTAGCAGGTTTAAAATGTTAATATTGATCACACTCACTGGGGGATTCTGTCTATTGAAGTTAAAAGGAGTCACTTCTGGTTTAATGCATGTAATGTTGGTGGAAGTCTATAGAGAATTTGCACAAAAACCTTCATGAAACATAAAATATCAGAGGTTAACACTCTTTTAAAAGATGGTGGCCACTCTTTCAATCTTGGAGGAAGGAGACAGTAAATTTCCTTTGAAGAAATAGTGCTGAAAAAAATCCAATGATGTGTGTTAGGATCTATTCAAGCCAGAGTCAGCTTGAATACATACAATGATCACCACTATCACCACAATCATGTTTGGACAAAATCCCCTTGGCATCTCCTCCTATGAACCAGCTAGGATGTTAAGATCGTCTGGGGAGGCCCTGCTCTCAATTCCGCCTGCGTCATAAGAGCGTTTGCCGAGGATGAGAGACAGGGCATTCTCAGTGGTGGCCTCTCAGCTAGGGAACGCCCTTCCTACAGACATTAGATCAGCCCCCTCCCTGTTAGCCGTTCATGAAGACCTGGTTGTCCGAGCAGGCATTTGAAAAGGCAGTGTAACGAATATAGGAATATGGAACAATTGGATGATGAACTTGGATCTTGATTTTAACTATGAGACACTAATGAGATGTTTTACTGATTTATAATGATTGTTTATTATGCTACTGTTTTAATTGCCTTTAACCGTTTTATGATGTTTTGAGCATTGAATTTATCTACTGAGTCGCCCGAGGCCTGAGAAAAGCGGTATGTTAATATAGTAAATAAATAAATAAATAAATAGATCCTCCAGGTCCCACAGGGCTGTGATGTGACCAACCAACTATGACACAGGAGGAGTCATACTATGTAGGGATGTCATGGCAACTTTTGCCACGGCAACACCTCTCTCTTCCCCCTGCTTCCCATCTTTCCATTGTCCTCTATTCAACATCTCAACTTGCAACATCTCAACTTCCTGCTCATAGGTGAGTGGGGACATTTTCCATCCTTTCCTAAGCAGACTCTCTTCTGCTTTTCCATGACATCCTTCGAAGGGGCAGGAGGGGCAATATTTTAGTCTGATTTAAAGACACAATAGTATACTCAAATATTTCTTATTATTTGGTTTGAGSACACWAAAGTTTGAAGTAGCACAATATTTGCTGGGGCTTATCTGAAATCAATGGGGAGCAWATCATTATATCATCATCATATCATATTTAATTACTTATTAATCGCCCTCCATCCGAGAATGCTCTAGGTGATTTACAGCTAAATTGTAAAAGATAAAATACATACATACAGAAATTAAAAATTAACAGAGATCGAATGCTCTAGTAAAAAGCCAGGTCTTAAGTGCGAGAGTAAAAGGCCCTAAGTCACGCATGGCTCTCATGTAGGGCGGCAAGGAATTCCACAAGGCAGGGGCAGAAATAGAGAAAGCCCATCTGCGCCTGGTCCTTTCCAAGTGCACTTCTCTAGGACCCGGTATATGGAGTAAGTCACGTTGGGATGATCGTTGCGACCTCCGATGATGGGAAAAGGAGAGGCGGTCCCTAAGGTACAATGGACCCTGGCACCATCGAAGGTGGGTAATGGAGGAGTCAGACCTGCCGGGCGGCCATGCCAGAGAATCTCAGTCTTCGCCAGGTTCACCTTCAGTCTGCTAGCACGTAGCCAGTTYGACAGAGCTTCCAGACATAGGGTGAAATTGTCTGGAATTGACGTTGCTCCAGGCTCCAGGCGCAGAAGGAGTTGGGTATCGTCTGCATATTGGTAGCAGTCCAGGCCAAAACTCCGAGCCAAACTAGCAAGGGGTCTAACATAGATGTTGAAAACAGTGGGGTTATATAGGTCCACACTGAGCATATAATACACTGTGTTAGATGGCATTGTAGATCTAGCCAATGTCTCAGAATTATTAAGTATGCTTAAATGCTAACTATGCTGCAGTCTTGCTTTCCAAATATGCTTCCCTTGAATGCCATTACAGGTCCTTTAAGCTGGAGAACTTGACTACCAACTAGGAGAGTTTTATGGATTCACCATGGCTGCTTCTCAAACTCCTCCTATTTTTCACAATTATAACAACTGGTAAGTAAGAAGTACTTAGTTGTCCACTGCGGAACATATTTCAGCTTGGATGGTATTCAAAACACTTCAGTCATAGATTTATAGAGTTGGAAGATATCTAAGGGCCATGTATTCCAGTCCCATTCTGCCATGCAGGAATGCCTACCAAAGCACTCCTGGCAGATAGCCATCCAGGCTCTGTTTAAAAACCTCCAGAGATGGTGAATCCACCAGACTCCCAGGCAACACATTCCACTGCCAAAACACTCTTACCAACAGGAAGTTATTCCTGATATTGGGTGGAATGGTTTTTTCCTGCAGTTTGAATCCATTGCTCCACATACATATCTCTGGAGCAGTAAAAAAAAACAGACTTGCTCCATCAAATATGGCATCCCTTTAAATTTGTAAACAAGGATATTATATCCCTCTTAACTTTTTCTTCCCCAGGTTAAACATACCCAGCTCGCTAAGCTGCTTTCACAGGGATTCATAGTTTTCAGAACTTTGACCATTTTTTTGCCCCCCTCAATATATTAGAACTCAATATAATAAGAACTGACCATGGAACAACAGACTGTTTCAAGATTTGGAAAGGCATATAGCAGGGTTGTATACTCTCACCCAACCTATTCAACTTGTATGCAGAACACATGTGATGTGCAGGGCTTGACGAATGCAACTTTAACAACCTTAGATATGCAGATGATACCACTTTGATGGACAAATGCAAGGAGGAGCTGAGGAGCCTTCGAATCAAGGTGAAAGAAGAAAGTGCAAAAGCTGGGTTGCAGTTAAACATAAAAAGAAACAAGATTCTGGCACCGGACTGATTGATAACTGGCAAATAGAGGGAGAAAACATTGAGGCAGTGACAGACTGTATTTCTAGGTGCAAAAATTACTGCAGATGCAAACTGCAGCCAGGAAATCTGAAGATGTTTACTTCTTGGGAGGAGAGCAATGGCCAATCTTGATAAAATAGTGAAGAGTAGAGATATCACACTGGCAACGAAGATCCGCATAGTTAAAGCAATGGTATTCCCCATAGTCACCTACAGATGTGAGAGCTGGACCATATGGAAGACTGAGCGAAGGAAGATAGATGCTTTTGAACTGTGGTGTTGGAGGAAAATTCTGAGAGTGCCTTGGACCATGAGAAGATCCAACCAGTCCAAACTTCAGGAAATAAAGGCCGATTGCTCACTGGAAGGGTATTAGAGGCAAAGATTTACTTTGGCCACATCATGAGAAGACAGGAAAGCTTAGAGAAGACAATGATGCTGGGGAAAATGGAATGAAAAAGGAAGAAGGGCCACCCAAGGGCAAGATGGATGGATGGTATCCTTGAATTGACTGGCTTGACTCTGAAGGAGCTGGGAGTGATGATGGCCGTCAGGGAGCTCTAACATGGGCTGGTTCATGGGATCATGAAGAGTCGGAAGCGACTGAATGAATAAACAACAACTATATATTTCCTGGATTATGGTGCCCAGAACTGGACACAGTTTTCTAGGTGATATCTGACCAAAGCAGATACAATCTAGAAAAGCATTTCTCAACCTGGGAGTCAGGACCCCTGGGGGGGGGGGGGGGGGGGGAGGAGATCATGAAGGGGTTTCATAGTGATCGCTAAAGACCATCAGAAAAAATATATTTCTGATGGTCTTAGGAACCCTTTTGGCAGAGAGGGCTGAAGATCTCTCCGCCTATCCCTCTCTTCCTTTTTGGAAATAGATGGTAGAAAGCTCTCTCCTCTGATGATTGGCTGGCCTCTCAGCCAAGGGGAGGACTGTTTCTGGGATTCCAAGCTGGGAGGGGAGAACAGGCATGCTCGGTGCATGGCAGCATGCTGCGCATGTGCAGAAGAGGGAGAGCATGTGAGGCTGGAGGGAGGATCGCACCAGCGAGTCCCTTCAAGGCATGGGGGTTCTTTGTGGAAAGTTTGGCACAATTCTATCGTTGGTGGGGTTCGGAATGCTCTCTGATTGTAGGTGAACTATAAATACCAGAAACTACAGCTCCCAAATGTCAAAGCTTATTTGCCCCAAACTTCACCAGTATTCACGTATGAACATATTGGGTATTCATGTCAAGTTTGGTCCATATCCATCATTGTTTGAGTCCACAGTGCTCTCTGGATGTAGGTGAACTACAACTCCAAAACTCAAGGTCAATGCCCACCAAACCCTTCCAATATTTTCTGTTAGTCATGGGAGTTCCGTGTGCCAAATTTGGCGCAGATCAATTGTGGGCCTGGTTCAGAATTTTCTTTGATTGTAGGTTAACTTAAAATCTCAACAACTCCCAAATGACAAAATCACCCCTCCCCCCACACCCCACCAGTGTTCAGATTTTGGTGTATTGGGTATTTGTGCCTGCCAAATTTGGTCCAGTGAATGAAAATACATCCTGCATACCAGATATTTACATTATGATTCATGACAGTTGCAAAATTACAGTTATGAACAAGCAATGAAAATAATTTTATGGTTGGGGGTCACCACAGCATGAAGAACTGTGTTAAGGGGGCACGGCATGAAGAAGGTCGAGAACCACTGAGCTAGAATCACACTGAGTTGTTAAGAAGGAAAACTCTGTTGAGAGTCTGGTAAAAATTCCTTTGACCCAGTGTGTTTGATCCAAATGGCTTGAACATTGGACTAGAAGTCGGGATTCTGTCTGCTGCTTGGCCAAAGAAAACTGAAGGGTGAATTTGGGCATTCCCTGGTGCTGTTTTTGCACTGGCCATTTATTCTGGGGCCAGTTTGGAGCAGAAATGCCTTTAGTGTGATACAAATACCACCTAGCCTAGCAGAAAATTGGAATTTTTATCCATATGAAAGGATAATGATCATTATGTTTTATTCCCTCCTTCAGGTGCTTCTCTACAGTGTGAAACATGTACTGGTCCGGGTAAAAACTGCACAGGCGCCATGGAAGGTTGTAAAGCAAGCGAAGAAACCTGTGTAATCTCATATACTGTGAACATACTTGGTGAGTTGATGGTTCATCAACTAAATGAAGCAAACACATTAGTAACTGGTTTAAAAATGGCTTTTCATAACTATTACATAGAAGCATTTGCTTCCCAACTGTCCCAATTTGACAAGGACAAACCTAATTATTTCTCTGGCACCGCATACTTCAGCTGCTATTACAATATCTCCCTTTTACTTGCCTCCTCCCACTTCCTTCACTCGTTCAATTGCTGTATACTGAGTTCAAAATGCAAAAGCCGAAGATAGAGGAGAAGAGGGGTGGAATCTTGTACTTCCCAGTAAGTCCAGGCAAAAGCAAACTGCTTCAGCATGTACTAGCTTGTATGTTTTTCAACAGTAATGACTTCTCCCATTTTGATCACACTCTGGTGTTGCTTATCTACCCGCGAGGCTGTGAAAACAGTATGGACTGCATCTTGAATTCTTCCAGGTGAGGCAAATGTGGTAGTATTTCCTGCTGTTTTTTTAAATCCCAGAGGAAGCACAACATTTTCCAGTGTGCGGTTATTTGCTCTCCAATGGTGCCAATATTGGGTGTGTGTGTGTGTGGGGGGGGGATTGCTAGAACTCAGGGTCTGCCCTAAGTCTCCAGAGGTTCTATGGGTCTCCAGGAGTTCTATGGACTTACTTAGGGCCTTCCTGATAGGGCTTTATCCCAGAGGTGCTAAAACATTTTCCACATTTTGAAAACACGGATGTGCCTGGGGCCCTGTCCACACTCATCCCAGAAAGCACACGCTTTCTGGGATGAGTTCGAGAGGCCCCAGGAACATGGGTATCAAGATGTTGTACTGGGATTTCCCAGCACAAAACCGGGAGACTTAATTCCCTCCCCAGAAGCCTCCCTAAACACAGTAAAAAGGAAAAGAACTCATCCTATCTCCATGCGACGGATGCCGGAGTTCTCCTGGTGCATACAAATGAAGCACCAGGAAAAGTGGGGGGACAGGAGTGATTTTCCTGCTCTCCCCTTCTCCTGGCACGTCATTTGTATGAGCCAGGAGAACTCTGGCAGCCGTCGCATGGAGGCAGGGTGAGTTCTTTTGCTTTTTTATCGTGTTTAGGTGGGCTTCTGGGGAGGGGCTTGTTATTCCCATGGTTTTCCAGGTTAATTTAGACCAGAAAACTGTGGAAATACTGTCAGTATTCTGCAGTCCAGACACCTGAAGTAGTGGGTTTATCCTGCATCTTCCAAGAAGGTGTGGAATAAACCCACTATCAAATTAATTAACCACAAATCAGGGTTTTCCTGGTTTGAGGTGAATTAATTCCGGATTTTTTCCACAATAAAGAGGCTGTCTAAATCTGCCCTTAGCTTCCTTCTTTTCTATGTGGTGCCAAGATTCATACTTTACTCTGTGTCCATCTTCTCACTAGACATACATAGGTTAGAATAAAGTTTCTTGATTCCCATTTCCCTAAGAAGAATTGGTTCCAGTGTTCACAAGTAGTCAAGGAAATCATTGAGAAAGCTGGGAAGAGGTACTTTCTTTTAATGTATGGCTCATATAGGCCTTTGGGTCTGAACTCTAGGGAATTTCTTCCCTTCCCTGTTAATATATTACCAGCCACAGGGACCTTAGATATCAGTATGAAAGAGTTGACTTGTAGTAGAATTGGGAATTTTTGCTGACTTCTGAATAATAATAATAATAATAATAATAATAATAATAATAACAAGGTTCTTCTCTCCTTCTGTCTTTCCACATAGATGGAGTGACAGATGAGGAAACCACGAAAGGCTGTGGCAATGTTTACAGATGCTCATTCCCCCCAATTCACTTTAATATGGGTCGCAACCAATACTTCAGGTCACACTGGACCTGTTGCAAAGGAGAGGAATGCAAAACTGCCTCTGTTTCATGTATGTATAACATTTTCAACTCTTCCCTTCCCCTTTCACTTTCCTAGCTGCTTTGTGTCTTGTTTAAGAGAGGAATGTGGGGAATGTGGAGGACTCATCCGAGAAGAGCGTTGGTTCACAACTTGTAAACTTTAAGTAGTTGTAGATTACACTTCTACTGCCATACAATTGTAGTTCTACACGTCAGACCTTACCACATTGGGATACAATACATTTCTATCAGGATGCATCCCATATTTTTTTTAAGGACCGGATGCATACTGTATTGAGACAGGATGCATACTCTCCTCATCACACCTGATTTTCACGATTCTTAGGATTTGAAAATACTGTGCTTTGACTCATCACACCATGGAAGGCTGGCTCCTCCCAATCCATTAAAAACACCCTACATCACATTGGGATATAATCCGTTTATATCAGGATGCATCACTCTATGACCTTTTAAAAGGTTTTTTCTAAGACTGCAAGGTGATGTAGCCTTGATGCCCGAACTTCTACTAATTAAAGTTCTTTTAAATATTAACATTATGTTACACATACGAATACAATGGAGAAAATAACTTGTACAGCTTTCAGTAAAAACATAAAATGGCAATTAGAGATTTCAGTAATCCTGGAGATCTGTGGCAGCTGCTTCCATAATGAAAAGTCTATGGTCATGAGATTGCCTACACATGAGAAGTCATATGATTGGCAATGGGATGCATACAGATCAACAATCTTTATTACGGTCATAGACCAGCATAAGGACCACATAAAAACAGCACTCCAGAAACAGAAAAATCTGTAGCATTTCAAAAAACACAAGAGAGCAGACTGAAGAAGCTGGTGGGTCATGGTCAGATGAAACCTGCCAAGTCCAGGCACCTGAATCTGGCTCGGTTCCTGTGTCAAATGCAAGCGCCTGCTCTCCTGAAAGTGGATGTAATGATTTTGCTGTCTGTGGTAAAGGTGAAAATGATACTTCTGATAAAAACGGTAGCCATGGCAACAAGGAACAGGCTTCTGGGATTTCTAGTTCAAAGAACTGCTGTGACATTGAGATTCATGGGAATGAAGATTTCTCACTGGTCCTAGACTGCTGTGATTTATCCGTGTTAAAGGTTGAGGAGGTAGACATTTCCCTTGTTCCAGGCGTCGAGGAATTTGCAAACCCTGCCAAGTTAACAGGATCGTCTCAAGATGCCAGGGATCGCAGGAATCAAATTGTGCATGAACTTGTGACATTACCTGCAGATCACTGGAAGGAGCAGCTTGACTATTACAGGCATTGCAGCCGAGCTCCTGCTTGTGGAGAGCTCTTGTTTGTTACCGGCAGTTGGAGCTTGGAGATCAGGAAGGCAGGTGTCCAATTGCCAAAGGACTTCCCACATGCCTTAAGGATTTGGTACAAAACAAAGCCAGACGGAAGATCACTCAGCTGGACGACAGACCAGAATGACAGGCCGTGTGTTTATACAGTGGGGTCTCCAATAAACAACAGGGCCCTTTTTCCATGCCAAGAACCGCCTGTTGCCATGTCAACGTGGCAAGCTACAGTCCGAGCAGATGCACGCTTTGTTGTTTTAATGAGTGGCGAAAACTCAGCGGAAATAACAGAATCCGAAGAAGGTGTATTAAACTGGTTTTATTATGTGACCATGCCAATGCCAGCATCAACCTTCATTATTGCTGTTGGATGTTGGGCAGAAGTTAAAAGAAAAACTTATGCAACTGGCGTTCAGAGGAATGATGGGATCTTTCCACTGTTCTCAAAGGCGGATGTCAGGTTGTTAGAAGGGGCTTGTGGTCATGTACCTTACCCCTGTCGTTTCCAAGAACCTGCGGCCGCTTCTCAAGTGGTTATTCCTCATCGTATCTTTGCTCCACCATGCCTTCAGAAATCCTGTGAAGAGATTCTACTCCCATTGATTCCTCAGTGTCTTTCCGCATCTTATGCTCTACTGGGCACTCATCCATTTTCTCGCCTTGATGTCTTGATTGTCCCATCCAACTTTTCCAGTCTTGGAATGGCCAGGACTTCAGATGCAGCTGTATGGTATTCCGGAGGAAAGTAAAGACCTGGATGTTTGAACAGGCTTTCGACTAAGCAGTGTGATTGATTAACTGATTATTGGAACACGGAATAATGGATAACGAGTTTTGGATTCTGATTACGAGTTTTGGATTCTAATTTCACCYARTAGACCGGATYGATTTGTTWTATTGATGTATTGTTGTTTGATGCTTATGTTAATGATGTWAATGATGTTAATGACTTGTGATGCTTTTGTTTTTTAAATSCATAATGATTTTGTATCCTGTATATCTAAACTGTTGTAAACCGCTCTGAGTCGCCTAAGGGCTGAGAAGAGCGGTATACAAATAAAGTAAATAAAAATAAAGTAAATAAATTAGAATTCTGTCWGCAAATAARCCATTTCTCCAACGCTTTGCAGATGGATTCCAGCAGAATACTGAAGGGATGGGGCAAATATCATGTGATGGGACCAATTCGATATAATTCTCAACCGTCTCACAAATATTTCATAATATTTCACAAGTATTTCATAATGGGATAAGTTCTTTCTTGTTGTTATGTGCCTCCATGAGAACTTTGACTTACTGTGTCCCAGTTCTAGGATATTCCTGGCATCATTTATTCAGAGGAGAGTTGCCACCGCCTCCATTTTATGATGAAGAGAGTGTGACTTGGGACCTGTTCACACTACCCCTTCCCCAATTTGTTCTTTGCATGTCTGCCCTCCTTCCCCCATCATATTGGGGGAACGGGATAAGGCGTGTTGGTGCCCTGTCCCAATCAGATGGGGAAAATAGGTGAAAAACATTTAACTTTCCGTCGTGGCCGAGGAAGCCTCTTGCGATGCTTTCTTGCCACTTCCAGGTTCAGTGGAGTGGAGCCTGCCAAGCATCATGCGATAGCACTCAGCAGGCCCTGTCCTCCAAATGTTGCAAGGGGCCAATTTACCTTAGTGTGATAAGGTGGTTGGTCAAGATCTTCCAATGGGTTTCTATAGATGTTTGAAGCCCAATCTCCTGCAGTCCCAACCCAATGCTCAAAACTACAGGCTCAGACTTATTCCTGAAGTCTCACAAGAAGTCCAAAGAGCTGAGCTTTCATATTTTGAATGCATCATAAGTTTACATGACTCACTTGGAAAAATAATAAAGTGTGGTAAAAAGGAAGGCAGTAGAAAATGAAAGCCACACTGCAGTTAAATGGACTCATTCAAGGAGGTCAAAGGCCTGAATTTGGTAGAATTGAGTAGTGGAGTAGAACTAACCACTAAGTCTAATCATGCTACAATGAAAAAAATGCTTGCACATGTAGTCTTGGTTAGATTATTATGGCAAGAGGAAGGATTATCATTAATTTGTATAGGTTGGCTATTCCAAATATATAAAGAGAAAATAAAATTAAAAAGAAAGGAGGGAGGAGAGGGGATGAGGGAAAACGCAAAAGCCATAGAGAAACTTCAGATGGGGAGGATGAAGATCCAAAGTACTCACGATCTGGAATGTGGGGAGAAATGGGGGCGAGGAGATAATATACCTTGCAGTCATAAGGAAGAAGGATATAAGAGGATTGTTAAATGGTTCAAATAAGATTAGCCTCACTTAATATAAATTCATTAGCTTCAGATGTTAAAAGGTGGAGACTATACAAAGACCTGGAAAGGTAAAAGATCAATATTTCGCCTTTGCAAGAGACCCACAAGAAGAGAAGTGATAAGACAACCATTGTTTAATTATAGGAGGTGGAGTACAGTGGTGGAGGCCAGATTTAAAAAGTATAGAGGAGTTGGGATAATGTTTCATGATAGCCTCAATGTGGAAAGAATCTATCAAATGTCAAATGTACAAGGAAGATTTTTATTTTTTAAAATAAAACTAGAAGGTAAAATAATGACATTGGTCAGTGTTTATGCTCCTAATACAAGTCAGGAAAAATCTATACAAAAACCTTTTAAGAAAATAGATAATTATTATGATGGTGATGTCTTGATTATGGGAGACTTTAACTTTGATTTCAGTAAGAAAAGTAATGTGAATTGGAAAAGGTGGAACTTAAAAAATGTTTATGAGGTGACACAAGATCAACAGCAACTAACTTTCTATTTGAATAGACACAAGAAATATACCACAATTGATCATATATTGTTAAAGGAGAATTTCAGTATGAAATAAGATCTTGTTTTTACAGATACAGTCTGGCTCTCTGATCATGCCATGGTGATGGTTCATTATGAGATAAGCGGGGATGGAGTGGATAAGACATGGAAGTATAAAAATATAATTTGGAAGGATTTGAAAAGTAGAGAATATATGAAAGAACAGATGAAAAATTTCTTCCATGACAACAATGGTTCAGCCAGGATACAAACTCTTTGGGACACTTCAAAAGCGGTCTTTAGAGGACTATGCATAACTAGGGAAATAGATTATGAGGGAAACAGGAGGATGGTTAGGGAAAAGAAATTGAAGGAAAATACCCTATGTCAGAAAGAAGTTCAACAGAAGAAGGATAAGGAGAAGGGAGATAGATTAGCCCAGTTAAAAAAGGGAATTGTCAGAGATCGATGCTTTGGAGCTGTGGAAAGTTGCTGTAATGGTTAAAAATGGTTACCAGCGAAATAATATTCAATCTATGAAGAGATTGGCTAACTATTTTAAAAAAAGAAGGGAGTAAGACAGATAAGAAATAAGCAAAAGGAAAAAAATAATGGGAGCAGAAAAAATATTACAGGTTTTTGCAAGTTACTACAAAGAACTATATGCAAAAAAGAAAAGAAAAGAAAAACAGTCAAAAGATGGGAAGAAGAAGTAAATACAAAACTGGACCCCAGGGAGGCAGAGTTAATGATAGAAGAAATAACTCAGGAGGAAATAAAAAGGCGATAGGGGAGCTGAAAGGTAATAAGGCACTGTGCGTTGATGGATTTACAGGTCGATTTTATAAGGAAATGGGGGAAGTGCTAATACCACAACTATAGGTAAAGGTAAAGGTAGTCCCCTGACATTAAGTCCAGTCATGTCTGACTCTGGGGTGTGGTGCTCATCTCCATTTCTAAGCCGAAGAGCCGGCGTTGTCCGTAGACACCTCCAAGGTCATGTGGCCACTGGCATGACTGCATGGAGCACCCTTACCTTCCCGCCGGAGCGGTACCTATTGATCTACTCACATTTGCATGTTTTCGAACTGCTAGGTTGGCAGAAGCTAGGGCTGACAGCGGAAGCTCACGCCGCTCCCGGAATCGAACCTGCGACCTTTCGATCAACAAGCTCAGCAGCTCAGTGCTTTAACCCACTGCGCCACCGGGGGCTTCACAACTATAAATATTGTTTAATCACATAATGAGATGGGGCCCACCACCAAAGTCTTGGAAACAGGCAGAAATACTTACAATTTTAAAAGGGGGGAAGGACCCATTAGTGGTAACATCTTATAGGCCGATAAGCCTGATGAATCAGGATTATAAAATCTTTACAAAAATCTTGGCAAGAAGGTTAGAGAAGCTCCTCCCAAAATTAATTAAGGGGGACCAATACAGCGTTGTATTGGTAGGAGTATTAGCCACCCATTAAGAAACATAGTAAATATATTAGGAATTAAGGACAAGAAGGAATGCTTTTGCTTCGGTAGATCATGAGTATTTATATAGAGTCCTGAATAAATATGGGTTCAACAGAGAGTTTATTAAGATGTTAGTGGAGAGACGGACAGGAGGATCAGGATAAATGTCACCCTCTGTCACCCTTAATTTTTACATTAGTAATGGAGCCTTTAGCAAATAGAATAAGGAATAATGGATTAAAGGATATAGAATAGGGAAGGAGGAAATCAGAATTAATTGATTTGCAGACAATATTTTAATTATAATGGAAATCCAAGAAAGACCTTGGGGGAAATGAAAGTTATTTTGGAATATTTTGAAAAAAGCATCCGGCCTGAAAAAAAAATCTAGCAAAATCAGAAATTCTAACAATGAATATGAACAAAAGGAAAATTAAGGAAATTCAGGAAAAGGGTATAATTACAATAGCCAAGAGAAAGATTCGATATTTGGGAATTAGAAGACTGGCTTTTACAATATGAGAAAACAGCAAAGGCAGTGGATCCCCACATTGTCTAAATGGTCACCATTGTATAGTTTGTTTGAGGGTGAAGAGGAACACTGGCTGAAGAAGTTAAATAAAGCAGGATTTTCAAGAGTGAAAGACTTATATAATAATGGAGAAGATTTGATGGATTTTACAGAGTTGGTGGGAAAAAGGAGGAAGAGAAAATTGGTTGAAATTGAGAGGAGTATGGGAAATGGCTAAGAACTAAGTAAAAACAGAGGAAAACGAATTGGATTCCCTGATCAGACAAAGGATATTTTGGAAGAGGGTACTAGAAAAAATAAATGGGTTATTCAAAATAATTTTGTACATTGGGCCTGGACTATTGGATATTGGAACAATGGGTTTACAAACGTTGAAGAAAGAAGACCAACAAACTTTGATGGCAATGTATTGTCGAAGGCTCCTGGGCAACATCCTTGCAGACGGCCACCTCACTACCTCTGAGGATGCTTGCCATA
>NW_026847771.1:13866295-13884789 GCF_025583915.1 Anolis sagrei ordinatus | reverse complement strand
GTTATGGGGTCAAGTGTTTGCAGAATAGATTGCTTTAATGGTAAGATTGATTTGGAAGATGACTTGAAATGGTGAACTGTTTTAATGTTTATTTACAATTGTTTTTAATGTATGTTAAGGGTATGTTATGCTTTGTTATTTATTGTTCGGCATCGAATTGTTCCTGTTGGTAGCCGTCTTGAGTCTCTTTTTGGAGGTGAGAAGGATGGGATAGAAATGCTCCTAATAAATAAATAAAATAATAGCTCTGTAGGCAATGGATTATATCACTAAATTCTTCTTAGAGTCAAAAAACTCCTAATGTTATTTAGACAGGTGGATAAAGAGACTAGAATGGGAAGATTATGCATAGGTAGTGGACAATATTAGTCAAAACCTTCACCTAATGGTTTTAAGTTTTAAGAGGGTAAAGCTGAACTCTACCCTCTTAAAACTTAAAACCATTATGTGGTTTTGACTGATACTGTCCACAACCAATGCATCATCTTCCCATTCTAGTATCTTAATGCACCTGTCTAAATAACATCAATTTGTGCACCTCTCCAAGTGAGACTGTATGAAATGCAGTGCATATTTGGATGTTTTGGACTGTACTTCCAAGAAGCCCAGCTAAGCATAGTAATGTCCCAAAGAACAAGATAAGAGGTAACAGCTCCAATGCTGCTTCTAGCAATACTGTGTTGACACATGGAGATTCCATTTAAATACTGGTAACCAAACATCGTAGATTAAGCCTATCAGTTGTCTATAGCCCTCTCAAAAATAAATGTATAGATAGCCGTGCTTTAACCTTGAATTACCATGGACGCCAACCCTAAATGTGGCATGCTCCAACTTTGTGCCCTCGAAATGTGTTGCAATCCACCTTTCCCTAGGCTGGGAGCTTCTGGGAGTTGTCGTTCAACATGTTTGGAGGGCACTGTCTGATGGAAAACCACCAGAAATCATAGAATCATAGAATCTTAGAGTTGGAAGAGAATGAATTGAACACCCCTTCCTTTCTATTTTCAGTACCACCAGTGGAGACAAGAAACAATGGAAAGAAGTGCCCCGGATGCCATTCCTGGTCAGACTCCTGCAAAGCAAAGATGGTGGATTGTACTGGAGGGGATCTCAAATGCTTTGAGATGGCTTCACATGTTGAATTAGCTAGTGAGTGATTTCACATTAATATCCAGGCTATCTTACTGCTCCCCGATTTTGCAGGTGGTCAGTACTGAGCTAGAACAACCAGATGCCTGTGCCTTCATTTTCTTTTAAGTGTGGTCTTTCTCTGTGGTCAAGTGAGCCCATCACAGATTATGGGTTGATGCAGGTGCAAAGATATGCGTATGTGAGTGAGACACACATCGGGTGTGTGATTAAGATAGAAAGTGCAGAAACCATGGTAAGCTCTATTGCAAACTGTCATGAAGTGCAAGTGAACTGACACAATAGCAAACTGGGGATGGGGGTGGGGACAAGTACCTCCCTGACACCAATCCCCATCACTTTCATAGCCATGCCCATGCTGCGTTTTGAAACCCATCTTTTCCCAATCCACAAATCCACTTTCCTCCTCCTCACATTGCCACCCTTCTCAGGGTGGATCCAGACAGGCCTTTATCCCAGGAGAATTTGTGTTTTAAAAATGTGGATCTTCCTGGGGGCTTGTCCACACCCACCCCAGAAAGCGCACACTTTCTGGGGTGGGTGGTCAGATGCTCTTGTGGGACTCGCCCGTGAGAACATCTGGAGGTTCTCCCCCTCCCCCAAAGCCCCCAGACCTCCTTGAAAAGTAAAATAAACTTACTCAGCCTCCAGTACACTCTCGGAGCAGCTCTCCTGGTGTGTAGAAATGACTCGCCAGGAGAGAGGGCGGGGGGGAGAGCAATGCTTGGTCCCCAGAGCCATGTTTTGACCTTTTTTCTAAAGGAAAGGAGTAAGGGAGTTGCCCTAATTTTGCTGGGGAGTGTGTTCCATAGGTGAAGGTCCACTACCGAGAAGGTTCTGTCCCTCGTCCTTACCAACCGTGCTTGCAAGGGTGGCAGGATCGAGAGCAGGGCCTCTCTTGATGATTGTAAACTCCAAGGTGGATCATAGAGGGACAATTTCGGACAAGTAAGCTTGGCTGGAACTGTATAGGGCTTTATAGATGAAAACCAGCACATTGAATTGTGCTCAGAAGTGGACCGGCAACCAATTGAGCTGATATAACAGGGGTGGTGGTGTGCTCCCTGTATGTCGCTTCAGTGAGTAATCTGGCTGCCAACCATTGGACTAGTTGGAGTTCTTCCAACTAGTCCAATGGTCTTCAAAACAGTCTTCAAAAGCAACCCCACGTAGAGTGAGTTGCAATAATCTATTTGGGATGTAACAAGAGTGTGGACCACTGTGGCCAAGTCTGACTTCCCAATGTGCGGGTGCAGCTGGCGCACAAGTATTAACTGTGCAAAAGCTCCCCTGGCCACTGCTGAGACCTAGGGTTCAAGGCTCAACGATGAATCCAGGATCACCCCCAAGCTCCCAAGCTATCACTATTGCTCAGTCCTAAATCTTGATGATTCAGCTTTGCTTGTCATTGGACATGCTTGCTGGGCATGTGACAACATCTGGAGAGCCACAGATTCTCCAGGTTTGACTTAGCATAAGATTACAGTTTTCAGAGCTTAAGATAATCTGGAAGGCCTTGCTCTCAGTCCTGCCTTCTTCACAGGCGAGACTGGTGAGGATGAGAGACAAGGCCTTCTCAGTGGTGGCCCCTCAGCTGTGGAACTCGCTCTCTTGGAATATTAGATCAACTTCCTCCTGACCTTCCATAAAAAAGTGAAAACGTGGCTTTTTGATCAAGCCTTTGGTGATCTTGTGTAATAGATAAATACGGAATTGGGCAACTGAATGTTGGAACGGTTCAGACTATGACTTTGGATAACAAGGTAACAAACAATACTTCACGCTAACAGTGAAGGTATTGTTTGTATGTGTTTTGAATGTCTTAATGTATGCATTTTATTATTTTTATTTTAAATGTTTGTTTTACTTGCACTTTGTTCTGAAGGTATCTAATGGTTGTCCGGCTATGAGTCCCCTTTGGGTTGGACAAAGGTGGGGTAGAAATGCCATAAACAAATTTCCATTAAGACTCAATGTGGCAATGGCAGAGGTCCTTTCCAGCAAACCAAACCAAAGAGACCATATAGATCTTTGCTTAGAGAACCGTTGCTGGTGTTGAAAATTCTCTTGATCTCTTGACCACCCATTTTTCTCCTGTGTGCAGATGGAAGCCACATAGACCGAACAATGATGGGCTGCACAAATAAGTTTGTCTGTGATACAATAGAAAAAGAACGTGCCCGGTTCTGGTTTGGTTCTGATAATATCCAGAAGGCCCGATGTGAAACAATGCGTTCTCAGGGATGTCGACCCACCAGCTTCCTCCTGCCACCCTTCTCTGCTCTCTTGCTGATGAAGATCTTCATGTAGAGCACACTTGCCTAGCGCAATTACTCTGTGTTCAATCAGAGCTCCAAGGTTCACAAGCTCAATGTAAACTGCCTGCAGGTTGGCCTTGCAGATGAATTTGCTCTCCTTTCCTCAGGGAAAATAAACACCAAGCTTACAAGAACCTAAACCAAGAATGTGTGGTGTTTTTTTTCAAAATTGTGACGTTATCAGTGGAGACTGGTGGAAGCATATTTCATTAATTTCATGAAACCTTAATGTGTTGTAAAGGAAATTAAGAAATGTGAATCTAATTTTTTTATTATTAATAGTTCCAAAGTTGTTGATAAATGTTATAATTGTACTCTTGACAGTAAAAGGGGATTAACTGACAGACGAACACATTTTGGTTCCTCAGTTGTTAGACCTGTTTCTGGATCTATTTGACCTGCTGATTCCAAAAATGGTGGCAGTTTCCCCCTATAAACTCTAGTTTATGATAACATATGCAATATACAAGTCTTCATCTGCTCACCCATAAAAGAATCATGAAGCTAGAGCTGATGCAATTGAATTACCTTAAAAATCTCAATGCTATGCACTGCAGTTCTCGCCCTTTAAAAGAAAACCCTCCTCAACCATTTACCTTGCCACACAATAGAGCAAGAGACAGTAGCGTGAAGCTAAATGATGTGTTTTCGAAGGCTTTCATGGCCGGAATCACTGGGTTGCTTTGAGTTTTCCGGGCTGTATGGCCATATTCCCAAGAATTCTTTACATTTTGCCTGCAACCTCTGAGGATCCCTGCCATAGATGCAGGCAAAACATCAGGAGAGAATGCTTCTGAAACATGGCCATACACATAGCAAGCTAAATGATGCCAGGATGGAGATGTCATGAGCCACACAAGAAGTATGATTGAAGAGTCATAAGGACTTTTCTCTGTGCCTTGGTGAGGGGCCCTTAGTGTTGTACCTTATTTTCAGCGAGCCCCCAGTGGTGCAGTGGGTTAAACCCCTGTGCCGGCAGGACTGAAGGACAGGTCGCAGGTTCAAATCTGGGGAGAGCATGGATGAGCTCCCTCCATCAGCTCTAGCTCCTCATGCGGGGACACGAGAGAAGCCTCCCACAAGGATGGTAAAAACGTCAAAACATCTGGCCGTCCCCTGGGCAACATCCTTACAGACGGCCAATTCTCTCACACCAGGAGCGACTTGCAGTTTCTCAAGTCGCTCCTGACACAAAAAAAAGCGAGGTCCCTTCATGAAGTAGGTGTATTAGGTGAAGTAGTCGGTGATCGATTGTAGAGCTCTCCAGTTTTTTCCATAGTTTGACTCATGAGATGCAGTCAAAGACCGCTTTAAAGTCAATTAAGTCGACGTAGAGTGTAGATATGTTTTGGGAGGAGTATTTTTCAACAAGATGTTGCAATACCAGACATTGGTCTATGGTGGATCAACCTTCCCTGAATCCAGCTTGATCTTCAGCAAGTATGCTTTCTGGTCCATCCACTCCTGGAGTTTCTATTGAAGGGGTCGACCTCCCCCCCCCTTTTTTTTTGTAGATGGGGACAATGAGTGCAAGCCTTGGGGACGCAGCGATAGTTGTCAATACATGTGAAAAGTTTTGGTTTTTATCCCACTAACCCTAAAAATGATGGGAAGGGGAGCTTATGAAGCCCCCCCCCCCCATTGCTGGCAATGGGCTGGATCTTTCTGCATTTTTTGGCTGTGGACTGAAAATGGCTTTTTGGATGTACATCCGTTTTTGGAAGGTGCACAAAAATGGATCCGCGTGTCCGCTGAAATTTAGAGAACAGAAACAGATTGCGGTTCAGCTGAAATGCACAAGCCTAACATGTATATATTTATTGGGGGGGGGGGGGTGTTGAGAGAAGGAAGACTTCACTACCTCCTTGACCAGTGCTCACCCTCCCTCCTGCTAGCAAGTTTAAACTATTAATATTGATCACACTCACTGGGAGATTCTGTGTATTGAAGTTAAAAGGGGTCACTTCTGGTTTAATGCATGTCATATTGGTGGAGGTCTATAGAGATTTGCACAAAACTCTAATTAAACATAAAAGATCAGAGGTTAACAATCTTTTTAAAAAATGGTGGCCACTCTTTCAATCTTAGAGGAAGGAGACAGTAAACCTCCTTTGAAGAAATCTTGCTAAGAAAATGATGTGTGTTAGGAACTATTCAAGCCAGAGTCAACTTGAAGGCACACAATAATCAACATTATCACCATAATCATGTTTGGACAAAGTCCCCTCTGTAGATCTTCCAGGTCCCACAGGGCTGTGATATGACCAACCAACTATGACACAGGAGGAGTCATACTATGTAAGGATGTCATGCCAACTTTTGTCATGGCAACACCTCTCTCTTCCCCCTGCTTCCCACCTTTCTGTTGTCCTCTATTCAACGTCTCAGCTTGCAACATCTCAACTTCCTGCTCATAGGTGTGTGGGGACATTTCCATCCTTTCCTAAACAGACTCTATTCTGCTGTTCCATGACATCATTCGGAGGGACAGGAGAGGCAATATTTTAGTCTGATCTAAAGGCACAACAGTATACTCAAATATTTCTTATTATTTGGTTCGAAGACACTAAAGTTTGAAGCAGCATGCAAATTCAATTGATTTAATAGTTCTACTTGGCTAGATTCAGCTACATGAGCATTTTACCAAGATACACCTTGAGATGGCTCCTGGTTGTCCCTATGATGCTTCATCCCTTCTGGGAAATATCATGAGTTGAACTGGGATTCTGACCAGCTACAAAGTTATATGCAAGTTACCTTATCATTGTGAAAATTTCGATTCCAACCTGGGCCTGGATTTACTGACTAGGGTAGACAAGGCTCTCTCTCTCCCCTCCGTCCCCATTTCTCTGAAATCTGGTGGACCTCATGCCTTGAAGGCACAATAGTAGGCTCAAATATTTCTTATTATTTGGTTCAAATACACTAAAGTTTAAAGCAGCACAATATTGGCTGGGGTTTCTCTGAAATGAATGGGGAACAAATTAGAGTGGGGTTATAAGGGTCCACACTGACCATATAATACACTGCATTATATGGCATTGTAGATTAAATATGCTTTAATGATAACTATAATGCAGTCTTGCTTTCCAAATATGCTTTCCTTGAATGTCATTACAGGGGAGTTGAATGCCATCAGGAGAGTTTTATGGATCCATCGTGCCTGCTTCTCAAACTCCTTCGATTTTTCACAGTTCTAACAACTGGTAAGTAAGATGTACGTAGTTGTCCACTGGGGACATATTTCAACTTGGATGATTTTCAAAACACTTCAATCATAGAATTATAGAGTTGGAAGATATCTATCATAAGGGCCATTCATTTCAATCCCATTCTGCCATGCAAGAATCAAAGTACTCCTGGCAGATAGCCATCCAGGCTCTGTTTAAAATCTTCCAGAGATGGTGAATCCATCAGACTCCCAGGCAACATATTCCACTGCCAAATCACTCTTACCAATAGGAAGTTATTCCTGATATTGGGTAGAATAGCCTTTTCCCCCTGCAGTTTGAATCCAATGCTCCTCATACATTTCTCCGGAGTAGTAGAAAACAGACTTGCTCCATCAAATATGTAAACAAGGCTATCATGTCCCCCTTGTATCTAGATTATGGGCGAATCTAGGGGTATCTAGATTCGCCCATAATCTTCTAAATCTGTGATTCCATATTGGATTATAGTTGAGTAATCTGAGATGTAGTTTAGAAATATGCAGCTACTAAAAGAACATTGGCTTTTCTTTGGCTACCCACCCAATGACTAATTCTTCAATCCCTAGAGGCAAATGCAACACCTCCAGATATTTCAGAGAGCATTAACTTGTCAGGGTGTGTTCTCCCCACCCAGGCCTGAGGAAGCACAGCTTTCTAAAGTCTCTTTATTCCCTTTGTTTCATCAAGCAAAATACATGTGATTCTAGGGATTACTTTCATGAGTTCAAGTCCTCCTGGGTCATTTATTTGCCCCTAAGCTTAGACTGGTGAGGGCTTAYTGTATTTAGTCTCAACTTCTTGTTTCAGTTCCAAATAGCTGCATCATTTGCATAAAGTAAGATGGAAATATGTCTTCCCACCAGTATTTTGGGGGCGGGGGGGGGGGGKAGTGGAAATCCATGTTGTGAAGATGGTCCACCATGGACTTGATGTAAAAGTTAAATAGTAGAGGGGCCAGGATGCAGCCTTGCTTGCCACCATTTCCCATTCCAACTGCCTTGATGAGRTGACCCTGAGGGTTGCTTYTTACTTTCAGTGAGGTCCCTTCATGAAGCAGGTGTATTAGGTGAAGTATTTGGTGATCGATTGTAGAGCTGTCCAATTTTTCCCATAGTTTGACTSAAGAGATGAAGTTGAAAGCTGTTTTAAAGTCAATTAAGGTGACATAGAGTGAGGGTATGTTTTGGGAGGAGTATTTTTCAACAAGATGTTGCAATGCCAGACATTGGTCTATGGTGGATCAAACTTCCTTGAACCCAGCTTGCTCTTCAGCAAGTATGCTCTCTTGTTCCAGCCAGTCCTGGAGTTTCCACTGATGATGTCTTGCCTATAACTCCTCAATACTGATTGTATTGAGGAGGCTAATGGGTCTGTAGTTTGCAGGGTCGACTTTTTTCCCTTTCAAAGACACTAAAGTTTGAAGCAGCATGCAAATCCCATTGGTTCAATAGTTCCAGTTTGGTTGGACTCGGCTACATGAGCATTTTACCTTGATACACCTTGAGTTGGCTCCTGGTTGTCCCTATGACGTTTTTTCCCTTCTGGGAAATATCATGAGTTGAACTGGGATCCCGGCTAGCTACAAAGTTATGTGTGAGCACCTGATCATTGTGACCATTTCTATTCCAACCTGACCCTGGATTTACTGACTAGGGTAGACAAGGTCCGCCCTCCCGGCCCATTTCTCTGAAATCTGGTGGACCTCATGCCTTGAAGGCACAAAAGTATGCTCAAATATTTCTTATTATTTGGTTGAAAGACACTAAAGTTTGAAGCAACACAATATTGGCTGGGGCTTCTCTGAAATGAATGCGGAACAAATGAGAGTGGGGTTATATGAGTCCACACTGACTATATAATACACTACATTAGATGACATTGTACATTCAGCCAATGTTCCAGGACTATTAAGTGTGCTTAAATGATAACGATAGTGCAGTCTTCCTTTCCAAATATGCTTTCCTTGAATGTCATTCCAGGCCATTAAGCTGGAGAGCCTGACTTACCATCAGGAGAGTTTTATGGATCCATCGTGCCTGCTTCTCAAATGCCTCCTATTTTTCACAATTCTAACAACTGGTAAGTAAGATGTACGTAGTTGTCCACTGGGGACATATTTCAATTTGGATGATTTTCAAAAACACTTCAGTCATAGAATTATAGAGTTAGAAGATACCTATCATAAGGGCCACTCATTCCAGTCCCATTCTGCCATGCAAGAATCCCTACCAAAGCACTCCTGGCAGATAGCCATCCAGGCTCTATTTAAAAACCTCCAGAGATGGTGAATCTACCAGACTCCCAGAGAACATATTCCACTGCCAAACCACTCTTACCAACAGGAAGTTATTCCTGATATTGGGTAGAATAGCTTTTTTTCCTGCAGCTTGAATCCTTACTCCACTTACATATCTCTGGATCAGTACAAAACAGACCTGTTCCATCAAATATGGCATCCTTTCAAATGTGTAAACAAGGCTCTTAAATGTGTAAACAAGGCTCATGTCCCTCTTAAACTTTTCTTCCCCAGGTTAAACATACCCAGCTCCCTAAGCTGCTCTCATGGAGATACATGGTTTTCAGACCTTTGACCATTTTTTGCCCCACCCCCTCAATATATTTCGCAAGTAATGGTGCCCAGAACTGGACACAGTTTTCCAGGTGAGATCTGACCAAATCTAAAAAAGTGTTTCTCAACCTTGGGGTCACAAGGGGGTTTCACCCTCAAAGAACCTCAGAAAACATATATTTCTGATGGCCTTAGGAACCCCTTTGGCAGAGATGGCTGAAGATCTCTCTGCCTGTCTTTCTCTTCCTTTTTGGAAACAAATGGCAAAAGGCCCTCTTCTGCTGTGATTGGCTGGCCTATAAGCCAAGGGGAGGGCTGTTTCTGAGACTCCAAGTGGGGAGGGGAGAGCAAGCATGCTCGGTGCACATGTGTGTGTTAGGGAGAACGTGCGAGGCTGGAGGGAGGCTTGAACCAGCGAGTCCCTTCAAGGCATGGGGGTTCTGTGTGGAAAGTATGGCCCAATTCTATCATTGGAGCAGTTCAGAATGCTTATTAGATTGTAGCTGAACTATAAATCCCAGCAACTACAACTCAAATGTCAAGGTCTATTTTCCCCAAACTCCACAAGTGTTCACATTTGGGCATATTGAGTATTTGTGCCAAGTTTGGTCCAGATCCATCATTGTTTGAGTCCACAGTGCTCTCTGGATGTAGGTGAACTACAACTCCAAAACTCAAGGTCAATGCCCAGCAAACCCTTCCCATATTTTCTGTTGGTCATGGGAGGTCTGTGTTCCAAATTTGGTTCAATTTGCTAAGTTCAGAATGTTCTTTGATTGTAGGTGAACTATAAATCCAAACAACTCCAACTCCCAAATGACAAAATCCATCCCCCTCAAACCCACCAGTCTTCAAATTTGGCGTATTGGGTATTTATGCCAAATTTGGTCCCGTGAATGAAAGTACATCCTGCATATCAGATATTTACATTACAATTCATAACAGTGGCAAAATTACAGTTATGAAGTATCTATGAAAATAATTTTATTGTTGAGGGTCACCACAACATGAGGGGTCACGGCATGAGGAAGGTCGAGAACCACTGATCTAGAACCACACTGAGTTCAGTAAAGAAGGAAAGCTCTGTTTATTGAGAGTCTGGTAAAAATTCCTTTGACCCAGTGTGTTTGATCCAAATGGCTTGAACATTGGACTAGAAGTCGGGATTTTGTCTGCTGCTCAGGCAAGGAAAACTGAAGGGTGAATTTGGGCATTCCCTGGTGCTGTTTTTGCACTGGCCATTTATTCTGGGTCTAGTCTGGAGCAGAAATGCCTTTAGAGTAATACTGCTTCTCTACCACCTAGTCCAGCTGAAAACTGGAATTATTATCCATTCTATTATCCATAGAAAAGGAGAATGATTATTATCATGTTTTGTTCCATCCTTCAGGTGCTTCTCTACAGTGTGAAACGTGTATTAGTAGAGGCCCAAAATGCCGCATGGAACCTTGTAAAACAGGCGAAGAAACCTGTATAATCTCATATGAACATATCATCCACTGTGAGTTGATGGTTCATCAACTAAATAAAGCAAATACATTGGTAACTGATTTGGAAATGGATTTTCATAACTATTACATAGAAGCATTTGCCCCCCAACTGTCTCAATTTGCTGTTTCTTATCCACCTGTGTCCCTGTTTTCTCCAGTGAGATGTTGAATGATGTGGAAACAATATGGATTGCATCCTTGAACTCTTACAGATGAGGCAAATGTGTTGGGACATGGGGGGGAGGGTTCCTCTGTTTATTTATTTTTTAAAACCCCATAAGCATAAGCAACCTCACAACAATCCAGTGATCCCAGCTATGACAATACATTGAACATCTCTATGGGGAGAAACTGTTCTAAGACACATGGAAATTGAAAAAACTAAGGATGATGAAAGCACATATACTCTGTCCCTGAGTTTCCTTCTTATCTGCAGAGACACAGATACTACACCACAATTTCTCACAGCCAGAAGGACTTTCACAACCTCTAAAGATGCCTGCCATAGATGCAGGTGAAACATCAGGCGAGAATGCTTCTGGAACATGGCCATACCATCTGGAAAACTCACAACAACCCAGTGATTCCTGCCATGAAAGCCTTTGACAATGCATTGAACTTCTCTATGGGGAAATATTGTTCCAACACAGATGGAAATTGGAAAAACTAAGGACCAGGAAAGCAAATCTATTCTGCTCCCTGACCTTCCCTCTTATCTGCAGAGACACAGATACTATACCATAATTACTCTCAGCCAAAAGGACGTTCACAACCTTTGGGGATGCCTACCATTGATGAAAACACAACGTCAAGAGGGAATGTTTCTGGTATATGGCCATACAGCCCAGAAAACACACAAGACACACAGAAATTGGAAAAATGAAGGACCAGGAAAGCAAATATACTCTGCTCCCTGACTTTCCTTCTATCCCGCAGAGACACGGATACTATACCACAATTCCTCTCCACCAAAAGGACTTTCATAACCTCTGAGGATACCTACCATAGATGCAGGCGAAACATCAGAAGATAATGCTTCTGGAACATGGACATACTGCCCAGAGAACTCACAACAACCCAGTGATTCCAGCCATGAAAGCCTTCAACAATACATTGAATATCTCTATGGGGAGAAACTGTTCCAAGACACATAGAAATTGGAAAAACTAAGGATGATGAAAGCACATCTACTCTGCTCCCTGACTTTCCTTCTTATCTGCAGAGACACAGATACTCAACCACAATTTCTCGCAGCCAAAAGGACTTTCACAACCTCTGAGGATGCCTGCCAAAGATGCAGGTGAAACATCAGGAGAGAACGCTTCTGGAACATGGCTATACAGTCCAGAAAACTCACAACAACCCAGTGATTCCAGCCATGAAAGCCTTCGACAATCCATTGAACATCTCTATGGGGAGAAACTGTTCCAAGACACATGGAAATTGGAAAAACTAAGGACCAGGAAAGCACATCTACTCTGCTCCCTGACTTTTCTTCTACGCTGCAGAAACACAGATGCTATACCACAATTACTCTCAGCCAAAAGGACTTTCATAACCTCTGAGGATGCCTGCCATAGATGCAGTCAAAACATCAGGAGAAAATGCTTCTGGAACATGGCCATACAGCCTGGAAAACTCACAACACCCAAGCATGACATTTTCTAGTGTGGGGTTAGTTGCTCTCCAATATTGCCAATGTGGGGTGAATATGCTTGTGGGGGGGGGGGAGAAGGGGGGTTGCCAGAACTAAGTCTCCAGAGGTTATATGGTCCTCCAGGAGTTCTATGGACTTACTTAGCTTCCTTCTTCTCTATGTGGTGCAAAGATTCATGCTTTAATCTGTGTCCATCTTCTCACTGGACATACATATGTTAGAATAAAGTTTCCCGATTCCCATTTCCCTAAGAAGAATTGGTTCCAGTGTCCATAAGTGGCCAAGGAAATAATTGGGAAAACTGGGCAGAGGTACTTTCTTTTAATATATGGGTCATTTAGACCTTTGGGTCTGAACTCAGGGGAATTTCTTCCCCTCCCTGTTTTTTTTTGGTCGTGTCAGGACCAAAAGAGAGAATTGTGAGAGAATTGGCCGTCTGCAGGGACGTTGCCCAGGGGACGCCCAGAGGATTTTGATGTTTTAACTTCCTTGTGGGAGGCTTCTTGCATGTCCCCGCATGAGGAGCTGGAGCTGATAGAGGGAGCTCATCCGCCTCTCCCTGGATTCGAACCTGCGACTTGTCGGTCTTCAGTCCTGTCGGCACAGGGCTTTAACCCACTGCGCCACCGGGGGCTCCTCCCTCCCTGTTAATATATTACCAGCCACAGGGACCTTAGACATCAGTATGAAAGAGTCGACTTGTCTTAGAAATGGAAATTTTTGCTGACATCTGAATAATGATGATGATGATGATGATAATGTTCTCCTCTCCTTCTGTCTTTCCACATAGATAACGTACTACATCAGGAAACCATAAAACGCTGTGACAATGTTAAACGATGCTCATTACCCCCATTTCACATTTATATGGGTCCTTTAGTTCACATCAGGAAAAACTGGACCTGTTGCAAAGGAGAGGAATGCAAAACTGCCTCTGTTTCATGTATGTATAACATTTTCAACTCCCCCCTCCTCCCCCTTTCACTTTCTTAGCTGCTTTGTGTCTTGTTTAAGAGAGGATTGTGGGGGATGTGCGGGGTATGTCCAAGAAGAGTGTTGGTCCGCAACCTGTAAACTTTAAGTAGTTGTGGATTACAGCTGTACTGCTATACAATTGCAGTTCTACAGTTTGGACCTTATCGCATTGGGATATAATCCGCTTATATCAGTATGCATCCCATATCTTTTAGGACTGGATGCATACTGCATTGAGATGGGATGCATACTCTCATAACACCTGATTCTCACGTTTTGAAAATACTGTACTTGACTCACTACGGAAGGCTGGCTCCTCCCAATCCATTTATGTCTCTACATCACTCTATAACCTTTCTAAAGGTTTTCCTCAAAGATAGAATTTATCCCAGAATCTTCTGCAGCGAACAGGAGGGTGACCAGATGGCATTCCCTGTAAACCCAGGAGCAATTGCTACAAAAGGCAAAATTTGCAAGATTTCCAGGTGTGGGGCTATCATGGTTTTCAGCCAAATATACAGATCTTCGCATGTCTGTATGATTCTGCAATCGGAAATAACGGGATTCTTTTTATCTGGGTTTGTTCCCGGGTTTTAGATATTTGTTCCTGATTGGACGGTTCCTAAAAAGAAGGTGACATTTGAGTAAAAGGCAAAAAAAAAAAAATGTTTGTGTGCCAGAAACTTCATGAAATGTGTGGAGGGCACATTTTCTCTGGCCGGGACAAAGTTGTGGCCTCCTAGTAAATGTTGTATATCTCTTCACCAGAAGAGCAATCAGGAACCACCAAGTATAACCCAGGAGCAGCTCCCTGTTATTTGATGCCACAACCAGGTGGCCAGGCAGTCAGGTGCTAAAAATAGGAGATAATGAAAAAGTTCTGTTCCTGGCTTAAAACTGTGTGTTCCTGTTTGTGCACTGCTGACATTAGTGGTTCTACCCTATGAGGTTTGTTTGTGCAGTAGATATTTCATGAAATGTCTGGAGGGCACAGGTTTTTTTTGGCCAGGGCAAAGAATGGAACTTTTGCAGTAACCAAATCTCCACATATCTGCATATCTGCATCTCAAAGGTTTTTAAAAAACTGCTAAGGTTTCCGGCGGAAGTCCCTCAGTGGCTATCTTGAGAGCCTTTAAATCTCAGAACAAATCCTGCCCAAGTCCTGCCCAAGCAGAAGGATCCCCAGGGGCAAAGGGAGGGGTGCCTCTTTGGCTGGCTGACTGGCCACAGTTGGCCGGTGTTCCACCCCACCCCTCCAGTAACTAAGTTCTGCCCCAGCAGAGGGAACCAAGTCCTGTCTCAGCAGAAGGAACCCCTGGGGCCATGGGGCACAGTGCCTCTTAGACTGGCTGGCCACCATTGGCCAGTGTTCCAACCCCACCACTCTAGTAACCAAGTTCTGCCCCAGCAGAAGGAACCAAGTCCTGCCCAACAGAATGAACCCCCAGAGCCATGGGGTGGGGTGCCTCTTAGGTTAGCTGGCCACTGTTGGCCAGTGTTCCACCCTGACCCTCCAGTAACCAACTCCTGCCCCGGCAGAAGGATCCCCTGGGGGCATGTGGTCCGACCACACTTAAAGATTGGATTTACTATGGCTTTGACTAACCTAAACAACATTCCAGAAATCCCATAGAAAGCTATACAGAAGACCCATTTCCCTTGCAGAAATTCCACTTCTTCAGAAGCACAAAATGGAAAGCCCCCTCCACACATGGAAATCTGCTTGACACGAAAGCTTGCTGTTATGTCAAGCCAAAATTGCCTCCTTGCCTTGGAAAGAGAGAGAATGTGTGGTGGGGCATACAGACAGGCCTGGAGCTTGGCTGCAGGCACAATCCAGGCCTGTCTGCACATGCACTGTCAGAGAATATGGAGGGGCATGTGTGGCAGGGCATGCAGGTAAGTCTGGAGTGCCTGCAGCTGYGCGCCTGGTACTCTAGAGGAGAAAAAGCAGGTTCTAGGTAAGAAGAATGCTGAGGAGCCAGTGAGTGGGACCCCCCCCCCTTCCCCAATAATGGTCTGAATAAAAAATAACCGTCCTGATTTTGGGAGACTCTTGAAAATGGATCAGAGCCCCCAACGATAGCCGGYACATGAAACAGGCCAAGGTTTACCTCAAAAGCACAAGCCTAATYACCATACCTTGTGGATTAAGCCCATCTGAAGTTGTCTATAGCTCACTCAAAAATAAATGTATAGATAGCTAATGCCATATTTTAACCTTGGGCACCAACCCTAAATGCGGCATGCTCCAACTTTGTGCCCTCTAAATGTGTTGCAATCCACCTTCCCAATGCCCTAAGTTGGGAGCTTCTGGGAGTTGTAGTTCAACGTGTTTGAAGGGCGCTATGTGATGGAAGACCACCAGAAATGAATTGAACACCCCTTCCTTTCTATTTTCAGTACCACCACTGGAGCAAAGAACCAATGGAAACCTGTGCCCCTCATGCAATACCTTTGCAGACTACTGCATTCCAAAGATGGTGGAGTGTACTGGAAAAGATAACAAATGCCTTGAGATGGTTGCGAGATTAACAGTTGAACATGGTGAGTGATTTCACATTGATATGCAGGCTATCTTACTGCTCCCGCATTTTGCAGGTGGTCAGCACTGACCTGGGAAAACAGATGACAGTGCCTTCATTTTCATCTACAAAAAGAATATGCCCTTTCTCTGAGGTCAAGTGAGCCCGTCATCTTAGATGGTGAGTTCAAGTTATGGACTGATGCAGGAGCAAAGTTATGCGTATGTGAGTGAGACACACATTGTGTATGTGATTGAGATCTAAAGTGCAGAAACCATGGTAAGCTCTATTGCAAAATGTCATGAAGTGCAATTGAAACAACACAATAGCAAACAGGGGGGATGGGGGAGAGAGGGGAGAACAAGTGCCTCCCTGACACCAGCCCCCATTGCTTTCATAGCCCTGCCCATGCCGCTTTGCTAAATCCCTTTTCCCAATTCACAAATTCACCTTCCTCAAAAATGCATGCAAGATTGTTAGTTTTCCCAACAATATCTTCCATGCAAAATTTCCCTGTGGTTATCTTGTGTAGGAAACAGTTATTTCTGTGCATGAATACAATTTTCTGTGCAGAAAAGCTATTGTATGTGCTGAAAATGTGTTGTTAAAGATCCAGTTTGTACACAATTTGCATGCAATTGTTTTGTGTGGAAAACATCAACTTCTATGTAAGGTACATGCAAAGGTTTCTTCTTGACATTAAGTCTAATCAAGTCTGACTCTGGAGGGGGAGGCTTGGTGCTTATCTCCATTTGTAAGCTGGAGAGCGTTGTCCGTAGACGCCTCCTAGGTAATGTGGTCAGTATGACTGCACGAAGTGCTGAAGCGGTATCTATTAATCTACTCACATTTGTATGTTTTTGAACTGCTAGGTTCGCAGAAGCTGGGTTTAGCAAAAGGAGTTCACCCCTTATCACGGATTCGAACTGCCGACCTTCCAGTCAACAAGTTCTGCAGCTTAGCAGTTTAACTAGCTGCGCCACCATGGTCCCTCATCAGTTTCTATGTAGAAAATAGAATTTTCTGCAGATAATGTTTTTGACAACATTTTTGGAATCCCTTTTTTTTCAGCGGGAAGAAAGCTGCTAAGATTATTGGTTGTTTCTTTTGGAATGAAAACCAGTGAAAAGATTACACTCCCGTTACAAAAATGCCCATCCATGCTCAAACGTCTGGTATTGATATATTCCCATAGTTCAACATGATAGCCATAGCCATTAGGGTTAGAATTCTCCAAATGAAAAATAGAGATAATAGGGATGTTCTAGAGAGGAAAGAATAGCACAATTGACTGCTCTAAGTCTTCCAGAATTTTAGATGAGTGTTGCACACTCCTTAACTATGGCTATTTTATACTTCCAGTTCCTCTACTGGGGTAAATTTCTTTTATGTTTTTTGGTACTCAAACCAAACCCAGCTTGGGGTTGTGAGATAATTTTACCATGTTTTCATTTGCCCCGTGACCCCTGAAATAACGACACGAACAACATAAGTATGGATTCAAATTTGGGCAACTTTATTAAATGTTACCTATTTAACTTTAACTGAACTAAACTATGTGTCTAGGAACTTGGTGGCCAACCGAGGCAGCGTCCTCGGCTATTTAATGTGTAATATCTGTGTGCCCTGGATCCCCAACCGGGCAACCTGAAGGTAAAAGTCTGGAGAAGCCTGTATCAAATTATTGATTTCAGCCTCTCTTATTTCTGTGCCAAGTGATGTCCCCTCACCCATTTGCTGACCTCTAGGTGAGTGTTTGCTGTGCAATGACCCCCACCCTTAAGGGGTGCCTTGCGTATACCTCAATGTCCGTGTTTTCCTGAGCTATTTATGCTAGCCTAATTAAACCGGACCACCCCATCTAGCCCCTCATAACAGTATAGGGTAGGCGAAAAAACCCCCCAGAACATGAGGGGCAAAAAATTCCTACCCGGCTCCAACGGGCAACCAAATATACTGTCAATGGGCGGGTGTGGTGGGTAGAATTCTTCCTCAGACTGAGGGAGGACGCTGGCTGCAATGCTCAGCCAGCCTCCGCCCTCTTTCCAGGAGGTTCCACTGGAACCTACCATTATGCCTAATATTCAGGGGGAGGGGCAAATCGCTCTCCCCACCAACTTCGTTAGTGTGGAGAGTCCCTTGCCCCGTGACCCCTGAAATAACGACACGAACAACATAAGTATGGATTCAAATTTGGGCAACTTTATTAAATGTTACCTATTTAACTTTAACTGAACTAAACTATGTGTCTAGGAACTTGGTGGCCAACCGAGGCAGCGTCCTCGGCTATTTAATGTGTAATATCTGTGTGCCCTGGATCCCCAACCGGGCAACCTGAAGGTAAAAGTCTGGAGAAGCCTGTATCAAATTATTGATTTCAGCCTCTCTTATTTCTGTGCCAAGTGATGTCCCCTCACCCATTTGCTGACCTCTAGGTGAGTGTTTGCTGTGCAATGACCCCCACCCTTAAGGGGTGCCTTGCGTATACCTCAATGTCCGTGTTTTCCTGAGCTATTTAAGCCACGGATTGGGGGCAAATGTCTATTTCGCCCCCATCCCCCACCAAGCCCCTTAAAACCTCCTTAATCCCTAACTG
>NW_026847771.1:13851781-13866097 GCF_025583915.1 Anolis sagrei ordinatus | reverse complement strand
AAATGTAATGTTTGTTTGTGGGATTAACATAACTCAAAAACCACTGGACGAATTGACACCAAATTTGGACACGACACACCTATTAGGCCAATGAGTGACCCTCATTCATCATAAAAACACTGAAAAACATAACAGAAGATACTTTAAAAGCTATGAAACAAAAAAATACATTACAACACATGTACAAAACCACATATATATAAGCAAACACACATATACACAAATATATATACACACAAAACACATATGCACAGACTGGGCCACAGCAACGCATGGCAGGGGACGGCTAGTAGTAATATAAACACAACATTTTTGGGGGGCGTACAAGTGAGGTAGTGTGCCTCTTTTAGATATTCAGATTGGCAAATCCCTCACCCCAACCTCTCACAGTTGCTCAGTCCTAAATCTTGATGATTCAGCTTTGCTGGTCATTGGCCAAGCTGTCTGGGGATGTAACATCTGGAGAGCCATAGATTCCTCAGGTCTGTCTGAACATAAGATTACAGTTTATTTCCATTAAGACCCAACATGGCAATGGCAGAGATTCTTTCCAGCAAACCAAACCAAAGGGACCAGACAGACCTTTGTTTGGAGAACCATTGCTGGTGTCGACAATTCCCTTGACCATCCATTTTTTTCTTGTGTGAAGGTGGAGGCTACTTGGACGAAATAATGATGGGCTGCACGAGTAAGAGCGTGTGTGCTACAATAGAATCACAACCTCCCCAGTTCTGGTATGGTTTTGACAATGTCCAGAAGGCTCAATGTAAAGCAACCCATTCTAAGGGATCTCAACCCACCAGCCTCTTCTTGACACCCTTCTCTGCTCTCTTGCTGATGAAGATCTTCATGTAGAACACATTTACATAGCAGTACAATTACGCTGTGTTCAATCAGGACTCCAACTTCTGTTTAAACAGCCTGGCAGGTGAATTTACTTTCCTTTCCTCGGGGAAAATAAATACTGAGCTTACAAGAACCAAAACCAAGAATGTGTAGTGTTTTTTCAAAATTGTGAAGTAATCAGGGAGGTCTGATAGAAGCAAATTTCATTAAGTTCATGAAACCTTAATTTTTTAAAAAAATTGTTGCAAAGGAGATTGAAAATGTTAATTTAATTGCTTTTTATTAATAATAATAGTACCAAAGTAGTTGATAAATATTATAATTGGGGATGAGGGACAGGGCCTTCTCGGTGGTGACCCCCCGCTTGTGGAATTCGCTCCCCAGAGAGATTAGATTGGCGTGCTCCCTCCTTCAGGGAAAAACTAAAATTGTGGTTTTGGAACCAGGCTTTCAGCTAGTGGGTGCAGCAGCACTTTGAACATGGAACTGGACCTGACGACTGTTATGATAATTGGCAACGGCTATATGATTATGTGATTATATAATTAATTGTGATTATATAATTAATTTTTTTAATTTTTAAATTATTACATTTGGCCCGGCCATAGGTTTTTAAATGCTTGTATGTTATTGTTATTTTTTATTGTTAATTTTTGTTTTGAGATTTATTTTACTGTTTTGTATTGATTATTTTGTTATTGCCTTCGTTTTATTGATGTACTGCGAGCTTGGCCTCATGTAAGCCTCACCGAGTCCCTTGGGGAGATGGTAGTGGGGTACAAATAAATTATTATTATTATTATTATTATTATTATTATTATTATTAATTGTTATTGTTTTAACCTTCTATTTATTTATGGTTTTATACTGGTGTTTATTGATATCGTGGCATTGAATTTCTGCCTGTGTTAGCTGCTCTGAGTCCCCCTCCGGGGATTGAGAAGGGTGGGGTAAAAATGCTGTAAATAAATAAAATAAATAAAAATAAAAGGCTGGTAGAAGCAAATTTAATTCATTTCATGAAACTCTAATCTTTAAAATTTGTCACAAAGGAAATTAATAAATGTTTATTTATTTTTTTTATTAATAATAGTACCAAAGTAGTTGATACATATTTTAATTGTACTCTTGACAGTAAAAGGGGATTAATTGACAGGCAAACACATTTTGATACCTCAATTGTTAGGCCTGTATCTGGATATTTTTGACCTGCTGATTCCAAAAATGGTGGCATTTTCCCCCTATTCGTTCTAGTTTATGATAACATATGCAATATATAAGTCTTCATCTGCTTGCCCATAAAAGAATCATGAGATTAGACCTGACACAGTCTATCCAATTTAATTTTCTGAATCAGCATCCCCAAGACGACAAGAATGCTTGTTGTTATTGAGCTGTGTTCTCTACTGAATTGCTTTATATACTCAAGTATAGGCCTAGTTTTTCAGCCCCCTTTTTAGACTGAAAAAGCCTCCCTCAGCTTATACTCGGGTGAGGGTCCTCCTAGGACCCTCCCTCACCTCTCCGCACAGCAATCCAGCTCTCTCTCCTTCTCTCTCACGCAGCACGCACCTTCCTTTCCTCCTCTCTCAGTGCTGCATGCACCTTCCTCTCCTCCTCTCTCGGTGCAGCGTGGGCCTTCCTTTCCTCCTCTCTTGGCGTTAGTCTTTCCCACTCATATACGCATAGCTGTGCTGGTATGTCTGTATCAGGAGCTCCAACTTTATTTTATTTCTATTAAATGTTTGCATGCATTCCAAGGCTTCAGGGATTTTGCAAAAGGTGACTTCCCTTGGTTTGCAGGGCAAGCCACCTGTCTATCATTGTTAAGTTTGGATCTGCCCCTTCTCCCAGGGTCATGGGAGGAGAGGGAGCCATTTTTAGATAGTCTTACAGAAGGAAACCAAGCTATAGGACGTGGAGTAGCTTCACCCGCAGAGATGGCCAACTTCTTAAGAATTCCAGGGAATTCCGGGGAGAACGGTCTCAAAGCTCTGGCAGGGAGCTTACAGCCTCTCAGCATCTGAGGGAAACAGCCCTAAAAGGTTTCTTAAGGAATTCCGGGGGAAAGCAGCTTTTCAGACCCAAAGAACTCCAGCTGGAGAATCTGCAAGCCTTTACTGGTAGGTCTACTCGGTGCTCAAGACGCAGTTTGAATCCGGTAGTAGAACCCACATCAGTAAGGCTTAGATAGTAGACAGCCTGGGAGAGGTTAAAAAAGGGTTTTCCTCTTAAAGTGAAAGAACAGTTAACGAAGACAGTTGCCTGTCCCTTGAGGACAAGAGTAAGGAAGCCACCAGTTGACTCAAAGCCTTGAAGCATTTGTTTGACTCATTGAAGATTTGAGAAGTATCTGTTTAATTTGTTCAATAATAAAGGACTTTGTTAAATCATTAAAGACTCTAACCATTTCTACAGGAAAACCCTTGAGGGCCTCTCTTTGAGGCACCCAGGCTTCCTGCTGGGCACAAACTGCACGTCCTATTCAAAGTAAATTGTTACAGGCCCAGCGCGTGACAGAACAATAGCATTTCCCCCCAAATGTATGGTTCCCCAAAATGTATGGGGATTATTGGAAGGATACATAAGCACATTTACACTGAAGGTTAGAATAATGATTTATTCAGAGTTGACAGTCTTATCTTAAATTACAGTTTTATGTCAATATTTAAAAACATATAACCTACTGATGCCTCAATTAATGTAATTTTATTGGTATCTATTTTTATTTTGAAATTTACCAGTACCTGCTGCATTTCCCACCCTCGGCTTCTGCTTGAGTCAATAAATTTTCCCAGTTTTCCAGGGGAGGTCAAACAAAATGGTCAAAGTGCTGTAAGCCAAGCATTATGAGGAGAGATTTAGGGAGCTGGGTATGTTTAGTCTGGAAAAGAGAAGGTTAAGAGGGGACATAACAGCCACATTTAGATTTTTGAAAGGATGTCATATTAAGGAGAGAAAAAAGAATTTCTATCTGAATATTAGAAAGAACTTCCTGAAGGTAAGCTGTTCAGCAGTAGAATATGCTGCCTCAAAATATGGTAAAGTTGAGGTAGAAAATTTAGTTTTCTAAAGGCTATGGATAACAAGGGCTGCCCGGCAAGTTCTGCTAACCGATAATGTTTCGGAACAGATATTAGGCCCTATCAGGTGAAGGCAGACAACAGAAGAGTTATTCAATCTACAGAAGAGATGCTATGTAACACAATGGATACCAAAATGTACAAACATAACCTATATGGGAGATGCAGTGACTTTTATACAGAAGAAACGCCATGCATTAACATTGCATGAAATTCCCTTCCTTCTCCCTGATTGGCCAAGTGTTGGAAGCCAGCTGGCACCGCCTCCACTTCTGATTGGCTGGGAGAGGCTTAGGTGGTGCATGCTGCAATTGGCTCCAGCCCTGATGAGACAGCTGGGGATTCCCTTCCAGCCATGTGGAGAAGCCCTGTGTTGCACCTCAGAATAGGTTCACCTTGCTGAAAACACCAAACTGCACACAGCCAGAAGTCTTCATAGTTTATTAAAAAGTAAAAGATAAAAAGTTCTTAAAAGCAAAAGTAATGTTCCAAAAGATCAATATAAAACAACACTTTGAAGCATGATCCAAAAGAGCACCAGCAAAGCAAAATCCCATAAGAACATGACTGAGTCCTGAGATCATGAACACAAGAACTGCAAGATAATCTAGACAAGCAAAATGCAAGTTTCTTGGTTAAATGAAAAGTTGCTCTGACAAAGGTTTGGTCCCAAACACACTGCTTAATACCCTTTGCAAAACATGAAGGCATTTCTCTGGCCTCTGACCTCCTTCTTCTAGCTATTCTCACACTCCTTCGAACTCTGAATTCCAAAAGGTCAGCACAATCTAAGGTTCCCGTTTTGTCAAGGTCAGTCTGTTCGTTAGTGTTATCCAGTTTGCCTTCCTGCTCATTATCAGGCTGAGAACTTTCCTCCTTCTCTGAGTCAATTTGCACCTGCACCTGGCTAGTTTCAGTATCAACTAACTCATTTCTTGCTGTGGGAAACTGAACTTCCACATCCTGTTCCTCATTGACTATAACAGGAACATTTTGAGCCAGATTGTTAACCTGAATTCCATCATCCTCATCAAAGGCACTTTGTGATTCTAGCTGAGTCACAACACCCTGGGGCCTCCAATTAGCAGCCAGAGCCATTCCTTGGGCTGGAGGTGGGCTCCAACTCTGAATGTTTATTGATGGAATTTGGGAAACAAATGGAATGGTGGATTTAGGTTAATGCCAAGTGCAGGATGTAGGGGACCATGATTGGCAAGCCCCCGGGTCTGATTTCAGGTTGAATAAAAATGGCTGTGTCCAAAAATATCTATTGAAATGGCAGACCAATCATATTTCTTTGTCCGTGAATTTAGTCTGACTAATGGCCTGAGCCTCCCAGAGTGGTATCTCAAATAACAATCTTGCGGTCATCAGCAGGTTGACAGGAAGATACTGTTTGAGTGATAATTATCTTGGTTGCGCCTTCGCTTAAGGCATTGGAAAGAAATTCCGGGAATGTGGACCCTGCCCAGGGCCAGGCAGAGATTAAAACAGTTCATTTGAAGTTTGCCTTTTATTTAATATATTTACAAAAGTTAAAAAAAGAATAACATAGAATCAAGCATAATTCATAGTCAAGGAAATAGGGAGAGAAGCAGAGGTCTGAGAGATCTAAGTGTCATTCATCGAAGAGGGGTGGAAAAGGTTATTCCCTTTATTTCATTTTTATCTAGCTCCTGCACACTTGTGGATATACAGAGAAAAAAAGAGAAAAATGAGACATAAGGAAAGAGAGTGTTAAGAATCCCATGGAAATAGATACATTGGAGCATCATAAGGATAGGTATTCCCCATAGTCACCTATGGATGTGAGAGCGGGACCATAAGGAAGGCTAAGCGAAGGAAGATAGATGCTTTTGAACTGTGGTGTTGGAGAAAAGTGCCTTGGACAGTGAGAAGATCCAACCAGTCTATACTTCAAGAAATAAAGCCTGACTGCTCACTGGAGGGAAGAATAGTAGAGGCCAAGATGAAGTACTTCGGCCACATCATGAGGAGACAGGAAAGCTTAGAGAAGGCAATTATGCTGGGGAAAATGGAAGGAAAAAGGAAGAGGGGCCGACCAAGGGCAAGATGGATAGATGGTATTCTTGACGTGACTGGATTGACTTTGAAGGAGCTGGGGGTGGTGATGACCGACAGGGAGTCCGGCGTGGGTTGGTCCATGAAGTTACGAAGAGTCAGAAAACGACTGAATGAATGAACAACAACAACAAAAGGATGTTTCATTTTGGTAAACTGGATACTTTGTGTCCCTACAGAAACCTCCCACTGAGGCCACAGTCCCTGCGACAAACACTCGTGCATACTTGCGCCAATTAGGGAGCCAAGGTTGACTCCATTAGATCAGAGCAGTATCAGGACTGGTGCATCCATTAAAGATTTCTGGACTCCACGAGAGACGATCTTGTGTAGACCCAACTCCAAGTGATCCACACTTGATCCTGGGGTTCACATTTGGGGAATCTTAACTCCTGTAGAACATGGAGTGCACATTTGGGGAATCCCAATTCCCTTTGAACATGCACTGATCCAGATCAGCTTATATTAAAGCAGTGGTTCTCAACCTGTGGCTCTCCAGATGTTTTGGCCTCCCAGAAATCCCAGCCAGTTTACCAGCTGTTAGGATTTCTGGGAGATGAAAGCCAAAACATCTGAGGACCCACAGATTGAGAACCACTGGAGTTGGGCCAAAAAGTGTAAATGGAAAAAATGGACTTCATGGGGAATGTAGTCTGTTGCCGGTCCATGCCAGATTGTGAAAGGTTTCATCTAGAGCAAGTGTGGGTAAACTTGGGCCCTTCAGGTATTGTGAACTTCAACTCCCACAATTCCTAACAGCCGTTGATGTTGAAGTCCAAAGCACCTGCAGGGTCCAAGTTTGCCCATGGCCGATCTAGAGGGAAGGGCGAAATTGCAATTCATTTTGGCCCCTTGACCTTGGAGAATTATAAACCCCTTTCATTACTAACTATAAATTCCTTTTTATTAGGGATTTTTTTTTGTCGTGTCAGGAATGACTTGAGAGACTGGAAGTTGCTTCTGGTGTGAGAGAACTGATCGTCTGCAAGGACGTTGCCCAGGAGACACCCGGATGTTTTGATGTTTTATCATCCTTGTGGGAGGCTTCTCCCATGTCCCCGCATGAGGAGCTGGAGCTGAGAGAGGGAGCTAATCCATGCTCTCACCGAATTCGAACCAGCGACCTGTCGGTCTTCTGTCCGCCAGCACAGGGGTTTAACACACTGTGCCACTGGAGGCTCCTTATATTAGGGATGGGAGTAGTGGTGCTAGATAAGAGTCTCCTGTCTTAAACAACACTGATGACCATCGGACAAGATTACTTTGATTGTGTGTTCCTGAGAGGCAGTATCTGGTTGGACTGAATGATCCTTATAGTCTTCTAAATCTGTGATTCTATATTGGATATTAATTGAGTAATCTGGGATGTGGTTTAGAAATATGCAGCTACTAAAAGAATATTGGCTTCTCTTGGGCTGCCCACCCAATGACTAATTCTTCAATCCCTAGAAGCAAATGCAACACCTCCAGATATTTCAGAGAGCACTAATTTATCAGCGTGAGTCCTCCCCACCCAGGCCTGAGGAAACATAGCTTTCTAAAGTCTCCTTATTCCCTTTGTTTCATCAAGCACAATACATGCACTTCTAGGGGTTACTTCTATGGGCTCAAGTCCCCCCTGTTTATTTTTCAAAGTATATGTTTTCTATAAATGTCTGCTCCAAGATGTCCCCAAATGCCACACAGGAAACAGGCAATGCATTTTCACTCTGTTTCCTTCCCACAGTCATTTTCTAGCTAGGAAAGTTCATTTAAAAAAGCATTCCTGTTATTTAAAACAGACTTTTCCTGGTCTTAAAACTGTCAAAGGGTTGGGGACTATTAAATTCTATTTAATAAGATTTTTACCATGTAAGCAGGAGAGATGTTTATAGTCTTTTTTAAAAAGCCCTTATGGTCATTTAAAAACATGTTTTTATTGTCTATAATGTGGTTTCATTTGTTTTTGGATGCTGCCTTTAGTGCAACATTTCTCAACCTGGGGTTTGGGACCCCTGGGGAGGGGTCGCGATGGGGGTTTCAGAGGGGTCACCAAAGATAATAAAAAACATATATTTCTTTTTAAAAAAAATATGTTTATTGTAGTTTTGTTTACAAACATTTAAAAACACTAGAATTCTTAGAAAGAGGAAAGGGAAGATAGTGGATAGGTGTGGGGGTAGGCAAGGGTTGGCTTGGGGCTAGGGGAAGAAAAACATATATTTCTGATGGTCTTAGGAATCCTCTGGCTGAGAAGGCTGAAGATCTCTCCTCCGATTCTTCTCTTCCTTTTTGGAAACAGACAGCGAATCCTCCCACCAAAAACTCTCCTCCTGCTGTGATATGCAGGCCTCTCGCCTGGCCTCTCTGCCAAGGGGAAGGCTGTTTCTGAGACTCCAAACAGGGAGGTGAGAGCAGGTGGGCTCTCCCCTAAATTACTGCCAATTCATCCCAAATCCCTCCAGTATTTTCTGTTGCTCATGGGGATTCCATGTGGAAAGTTTAACGCAATTCTATCATTGGTGGGGTTCAAGGTCTTTGACTGTAGGTGAACTATACATCCCAGCAAATACAACTCTAGCACATCATATATTTCCCTTAAACTCCACCAGTGTTCACATTTGGGCTTATTGAGTATTCATGCCAAGTTTGGTCCAGATCCATCATTGTTTGAGTCCACACTGCTCTCTGGATGTAGGTGAACTACAATTCTAAAACTCAAGGTCAATGCCCACCAAACCCTTCCAGTATTTTCTGTTGGACATGGGAGTTCTGTGTATCAAGTTTGGCTCAATTCCATCATTGGTGGAGTTCAGAATGTTCTTTGATTATAGGTGAACTATAGACCCAGCAACTATATCTCCACATGATCAAAATCAACCCCATTCCAAAACCTACCAGTGTCGAGTATTTGTGCCAAATTTGGTCCATTGAATGAAAATACATCCTGCATATCAGATATTTAGATTACGATTCATATCATTACCAAACTACCATTATGAATTAATGAAAATGAATATAATGAAAATAATGTTATGGTTGGGGGCCACTACCACATGAGGAACTGTATTAAGGGGCTGCGGCATTAGGAAGGTTGAGAACCACTGCTTTAGTGGCATGTTGAAGGCTCTCCTGGTTTCCTTTTGGTATCAAATCAAGCTATGGCTATTTATTAAAGTCCTTGAAGTCTATTTTACTTTTAGGTCCATACAGACCGCCCTCCACATTTGTGGATGTGACTTTAGCAGATATATTTTTTGTTGCTGATTTAATCAAAATGTTCATTTTAGGGGTACATCTTTACTGTGGCATCAAAGCAGTTTATTTATTATTATTTATTTATTTGCTGTATTTGTATAGCGCCTTTCTCAGCCTTTCGGTGACTCAAGGTCGTTTACAGGCAGCAAGTCAATACACATAATATCAAAATGCAATAGAAACATTAAAATACAATATAAAACCACAACAGAAACAATAAAAACTGACATCATTAGCGTCTCCTTGTTAAAACATTGTCCAATTCCATCGTCTAGTCATTCCATTTCCTATGTTAGTTACTCTGCATTTGTAAACGCTTGCTCAAACAACCATGTTTTAACTTTCCTCCAAAATGTTAAAAGGGAGGGAGCTGATCTGATATCCCTAGGGAGGGCATTCCATAGCCGAGGGGCCACCACTGAGAAGGCTCTGCCTGTTGTCCCCGCCAACCGTACTTGTGATGAAGGCGGGATTGAGAGCAAGGCCTCCCCAGACGATCGTAAGGTCCTAGATGGCTCATAAGGGGAGATGTGTTCGGACAGGTAAATTGGGCCAGAACTGTTTAGGGCTTTGACACCACTTGAACTGCCATGGCTCAATGCTACAATACTGTGTTTTCTCTGTAAATGTCTTGTGTTTTCTTTTTGCTTTCATTGGGGCACTAAGCTTGGACCGTAGAGGGCTTACTGTATTTAGTTTCAACTTCTTTTTTCAATTCCTTAAACTTCTTTCCAATTGTTTGGCTTGCTTTTATCACATTTAAATCATTTATTTTAACTGGAAATGGTATACATGTATTCTATTGTTTTACCTGTTTATTGTTCTGAGATCTCATGATTAATGGATGGGATAGAAAGGTTCAGAAATAATAAATAATTCAGAAATGATAAATAATAAATAAATAGCAAGAAATCCAAAGGCTTGTCTTCATTAGAGCAGATTCATTGCATTGATTGCTAAATAGTAAATCATTGCTTATATAAATGCCACTAATCCTCTGGGTTTACCTGAGATTAACTGCTGGATTTAGACACCAAGGCGTTGGCCCTTTTTTTCTTGCTCAAAGAACCAAAGTGACTCAACAGTTTGTTTTGACATGTAGAGGATGAGAAAGTTTGCAGTTATGCTTCACATTCTCAGGTCACAAGTGCCTACATGCTTAGAGATATCAGTAAATTTCATTGTTGCGTATCCCCCAACTTTTCACAGGAGAAAAGTTTGGCTATGAAACATCAAATAGTGGTCAAGAGGACAAAAGTTCTTAATGAAGAAGAACAGCCACGTTTGAAGATGCTGCAGCAGTTTGCTTTTGCCTGAAGTTACTGGGAAGGGCAAAATTCCACCTCTTATCCGCCTTGAGTACAAAGTACTGAGGGTGCTTCCAGACAGCACTAAATCACGGGTTATAATCCCAGGACTTCAAGAGAGGTCCACATACAGATCTGTTTGTCCCAGGATTTCTGCCTCCGTTGTCCAGACTCGAAGCTTTGTTGTGAGATTTAGACTCCCAAGATGGCCACCATGGAACTTCCGCCGGAAATCTTGGCAGCTTTTTTTTTAAAAAGCCTCAAGATGTGGATATGTGGAGAATCACTACAGCAAATCACTGCAAAAGTTCAATTCTTTGTCCTGGCCAGAGAAACTGTGCCCTCCAGACATCTCATGAACTATCTGCCACACAAACAAAGTTTACAGAGTAGGACCAATTTTGCCTGTCAGCATTGCACAATCAAACAGGAACACACACTTTCAAGCCAGGAACAGAACTTTGTCATAATTGACACTTTTTAGGTCCTGACTGCCTGGCCATCTGTCCAGACAGATTTGGTTGTATACTTGTGGTATTGATGTCAGGCACTACCCCCCCCCCCTTCATAATTAAGGGATAGTGACTTGTAGTTCTGCAAAGGGCAAGGGCACCAGACTACACAACAAGGGTTAGGTCTTGGTCACATTGCCAAGGCACTGACAACAACAAGGACCCCACGAGGCTTTTTGGGAAATGGCTGGTTCTTGGGACTTCTGCCCTTTTGTGAGAGTTGTAGTTCCCCAAGGGCTGAGCGATGGATTCTGTTATTGATCAACTCAGCGCCCATCTGCTGACTTCTGCAGGGAGAAATGACTCTTTGCTGCCTGACTTGGACTGCAAACCACCTCCGCTTCCACAAACCTTCCCCAGGAGCATGGGATTTCCAGTTCTTTTAATAAATCAATATTGCAATAAAATAATAAAGATGTGGGGTGGGAAAGGGAATTTTTATATGAACTTTGTATGCATGAGATGCCATCCGCTTCCCTGCCTTCCCCTTTTCCCTCTTGACCTTTCCCTTACAAAAAGTGACCCAGGACTCTTTTGTTGATCAACTCATCTGCATGAAAAATAGCCATTGATTCCCTTATCTCGTTTTCTGAGCTTGACTGGCGAGATGAGGAAGTTATGAGATTTTGGAGAGAAAAATGATTGAAATTACAAAGGATAGCGTTGATCCCTTTCGAGGTCCGCAATCCAACCCTGTTGTTTCTTCCCCCAAAACCATTTCCAACAGGAAAACCTTTGTTTACAGCGGTCACACCTTGCCGGCCAAGACAAAGCCTCGCATTAAATTCTGGCTGGCAATTTGTAATCCCATCATTTCCCCATTGCCTGCGGTTGTCCTGCCTGGCCTGCTTCTGATTCGTCCATCCTCAGAAGCAAGGAAAGCCTGCTGATTGGCCCTCCAGAGGCAGAGGGTGGACGGGACATTTGAAATGTTTCCTTTGTATTTTGTCTATAAATATGCTTGTAAAATGCCTAGCAGTATGCTTGTGGTGGAATGATCCCTGCAATGCATCCGATCTCAGCTGAATCGCTAATAAAACACCTCGATTGCTTGGAACTTCTTCCACGTTGGTGAAGTATTATTATTTTTAATATTTTTAATCGCTGAAATTGGCTTCGCCTGGCTTCACCAAGGTTTTTAAGGACCCTTTTGGTGCGGTCCTCAGGGATCTCCCTTGCTGGGAAGACCCTCCACAAAAGCAGCTTGATATCAGTATCAAACCGGGTGCTGTTCCCAGGTTATACATGGATGTTTCTGATTGCTTCTCTTGTGAAAAGACATAAAACACTGACTAAGGGGCCACAACTTTGAGTCCCCCCAGGGGTGAGAAAGGCAGTATATAAATACTGTAAATAAACTTTATCCTGGCCAGAGAAAATGTGCCCTCCACATGTTTCATGATGTTTCTGGTATGCAAACAAAGTTATTGCCTTCTGCTCAAGTGTCACCTTATTTTTAGACACTGACCAATCAGGAACAAACATCTAAAACCTTGGAACAAACCCAGATAAACAATCCCAAGTTTTCCAATTGCAGGGACATACAGACATGCAAAGATCCATATATTCGGCTCTAAACCGCGATATTCCCACACCTGAAAATCTCATGGTTTTTGCTTTTTTGTAGCAATTGCTTCCACATTTACAGGGAACAGTGTCTGACCAACCTCCTGTTTGCTGTGGAAGCTCCTGAGATAAAGGTACTATCTGGACAGGCCCTGAATTTGAAGGAATTGGGGTAAGTTGAGAACAAAGGGAAAAGTGGAAGGAGAGAGAAACTGGGCTATTTGAAAGGCAGCTGGAAAAGTGGTATGGCTGAAGATTAACGGGGATGCTCTCTGCCAAATTGAGACAGTCAGAGATAATGTTCTCATTTTCTTCTAAGCTGCTTGACCACCTAGGGTGGATCTAGACAGCCCCTTTCTTGTGGAAACTTCCACAATAATAAGGGGCCTGTCCAGACAACGTTGTGAACAATCCAGAATTAATTTGCCACAAACCAGGAAAATCCTGGTTTGTGGAAAACTAATTATATAGTAGCATCGAAGGCTTTCATGGCTGGAATCACTGGGTTGTTGTAGGTTTTTCGAGTTGTATGGCCATGTTCTAGAAGCATTCTCTCCTGACGTTTCACCTGCATTTGTGGCAAGCATCCTCAGAAATTATGAGGATGCTCTGAGGATGCTTGCCACAGATGCAGGCAAAACGTCAGGAGAGAATGCTTCTAGAACATGGCCATACAACCTGACAATTAAATAGTAGGCTTATTCTGTGCCTACTTGGAAGGCGCAGGATAAACCCACTACTTCCAGTGTTTGGATTGCAGTGCAGATGCCATTCCCAACTCCCTCCCCAAAAGTCCTAAAACCTCCTTTAAAAGAAAGGAAAACTTACCTCGCCTCCAGTAGAGTGTTGCTGGAGTTCTACCGGCGCAGAGAAGTGACACACCTGGAAAGCAAGGGGGGGAGGGGGAAAATCACTCCCCAGCCTGCTTTCCCGACGCATCTTTACTACGTGCAGGGAGAACTCTGGCAACACTCAACTGGAGGCCGGGTAAGTTTTCCTTACTTTTAAATGGGGTTTTAGGGCTTTTGGGGAGGGGGTTATGGTGTCCCAATTTTTTACTGGGAAGTCCCAGTACAACATCTGGACAGCCATCTCAGAAAGCGCACACTTTCTGGGTTGTATGTGAACAGACTCCCAGGAACATCTGCATTTTTAAACGTGGATGCTCCTGCGATAACGACCTGTTTGGAAAGGCCCCTAGTTTTCTCTTTCCAATTTTCTTTGGCCAACATTTTGATTTGGGATGGAGAAGCTAACTCAAAATCTTTTTCTGTAGTGTAGTTGATTTACTATTAAGAAAGTGACTCATCCCTCGGTAATGCATTCCTGGAACTAAATCTTATCATCTTTGCTTTATTGAATAATATATTGATCACAGGGGAAAAGAGCATTAGAAGCCAATGTACGATTTGATTAGTACTGACGTCACAAAGCCAGGGCATGGGCAGAATGGAGGAGAAAACAACCTCCACATCCTTTTTCCCATTTCATGCTGCAAAAGTAAAGAAGCATCCTGGGCCCCACCCAGATATTCTGTGGTTTTCAACTTTTTATGTTCAATAGAAAACAAATTGTATGCCACTCCCCTTTTGAAAAAAGAGGAAGACATTTCAGTGAAGTCTTCATGGATGGATGGGTTGCTTTTATAGTTGTTGCAAAGTGACTATGGCAGTGTTTCTCAAC
>NW_026847771.1:13827421-13840968 GCF_025583915.1 Anolis sagrei ordinatus | reverse complement strand
GGCGAAACGTCAGGAGAGAATGCCTCTAGACCATGGCCATATAGCCCGAAAAACCTACAACAACCCAGTTTTTAAGACTGTTTTAGATGAGTTAACTCAGGGGTAACAGACAGCCTTTTCTTAGTTTCTTGATTTTGACATAATAAATAGGAATCCATGTGTAATTCAAGCTATGAGATTTCCCCTGACCCACTTCCTGTGGATGGAGAGCAATGAAACTTGGCACAGTTTCGAGTCCTTCTCTCCATAGGTGCCACCTAGGGACACACACTTCTCCCATCTTTTGTAAACAATTGTAAACACACCTTGTTTGTAGAAGTTGACAGGTTGCTCCAAAAGCCATGTTGTGAATTTGGAAATCAGAGTCACATTATCTGAAAAATGCTTGTCCTTCAAAAATAACTTACTTGTTGGAAAGAGGTGGAAGTCCAATGGTGCAAGGTTGGGTGAATAAGGGGGATGCAGTAGAATTCCAAAGCCATAGGAGCATGCTTCCATTTGGACAACAAGTGAGTTGTGAACTGTGTGAAGGTGGACACCTTTGATGAGCATGCCACATCTCTTGGTTTCGATGGCCTTCCACAATTTCTGCAGCAGTGAAGCATAGTATGCCCCAGTGATCATCGTACCCTTTGTCAGGAAATCCATCAGTACTACTCCATGCTGGTCCCAAAATACTGTGAGCATGATCTTGCCTGCCGAGAGTTGTCTACGTGCCTTCTTTGGAGGTGGTGTGTCATGATGCTTCCAATGGATCAACTGGATTTTAGTCTCAGGATCATCGTGATGGACCCAGCTTTCATCCTGTGGGATCAGTCTGTTGAAAAAGTCCTCCTGGTTTCCATGGCACATCATCAATAGAGCTGGTCATATTGTGCCTACCACACTCTAAAGAAGCTCCCTCATATCCAAAAACAGACATAGGTGTGTGCACAACATGAAGTTAACTGGGAACATCATTAACAGGATCCCATATTTATTCAGCAGTAGTCTTTAATGCATTTCTTTTTGTTTGTGCAGCTTTCAAATAATTGCATATATATTTGAAAGAGTGCATTCTTATTTTCACGAAGACAATCATTGTGGTTTCAAAGCATGCACCTGATAGAGCCTAGAATAAATATAACAAAGAAAGGGAAGCTGGCAAAAATTGGTAGTAGAAGACACGAACGAATAGTTTGTGGTCGGAACTAAGCATGGGAACAATGCATGGCATATTTCTCAGTCTTAGTGCAATGGAAATGAATAATGACAGTTGACCGGATGTCTTTGTCAAGGGCCTTTAAGTTTCTCTTTCCTGCAAAGTGAAACTTATTCTTACAGCAAATGCCTATAAATATTTTTAGGACTGTTTTAGATAAGTTCACTCAAGGGTAACAGGAAGCCTTTTCTTCGTTTCTTGATTTTGACGAAATAAACAGGAATCCATGTGTAATTCAAGCTATATTAAATAAAAATTGATTAAAATGACAGATAGACAAGTTAAGACTCTCTGAATATTTCTGGTCTGCTATCCTCATGAGTGGTGCTGGCTAGAATTTTCCTTTTTCTTCAGCTAACGTGTTACTTTAACAAATCTAATTAAAATTCACAATTGAATCTCCCAGATAATAATCTTGGGTGTGCCTGCTTTGTTGAACTACCATTGCCCATGATTTCCTTCATATTAGAAAGTAGAGGATCAGGATCTGATCTTTTTAAGTTTATTTCAGGTCAAAAGCAAAGCATAAATACATTAGTATAAAATAGATAAAAATAGAGGAAACACGAGCAGCTAAATAATTTAAGACCAAAAACGGGCAACAGTGACCGCGTTGTCTATAGCTTTAAGCGGTTCTTCCTCTGTGCATGAGAAAGGGCATTGTGGGCAAGCATACACATGCTGAGTTGTTTGTTCTGCTCCACAGTCACACAAGGTGGATTATTTTAGGTAGTGCGGTTTAGTTGGGTTGTCTTTTGGTCTGCCAACTCCACTCCTGAGTCTGTTCAAAATTCAAGATCTGATCGGATTCCTTTGAAATATCCCAGTACTTGTTCATGTAATACAGTGGTTCTCTAATGCTGCAACCCCTTAATACAGTTCCTCATGTTGTGGTGACCTTCAACCATAAAATAATTTTCATTGTTCATTGGACAAAATTTGGCACAAATACCCAATATGTCCAGATTGGAATACTGGTGGGGTTGGAGGGGAGGATTGGTTTTGTCATTTGGAAGTTGTAGTTGCTGGGATTTATAGTTCAGCTACAATCAAAGTGCATTCTGAACTCCACCAAGGATGGAATTGAACCAAACTTGGCACAGAACTCCCACAGAAAATACTGGAATGATTTGGTGGGCATTGACCTTGAGTTTTACAGTTATAGTTCACCTACATCCAAAGAGCACTGTGGACTCTAGCAATGATGGATCTGGACCAAACTTGGCATGAATACTCAATATATCCAAATGTGAACACTGGTGGAGTTTGGGGAAAATAGACTTGGCCCCCCCCCCCCCCCCACAAATATTCAAATTTGGATGTGTGAGGAATTTGTGTCAAATTTGGTCCAGTGAATGAAAATACATCTTGTATATCAGATATTTATATTATGATTCATAACAGTAGCAAAATTACAGTTATGAAGTAGCGACGAAAATAATTTTATGGTTGGGGGTCACCACAACATGAGGAACTCTATTAAGGGGTTGTGGCATTAGGAAGATTGAGAAACATTGATCTATACTATCATGTATGTTGTTTTGGATCGCTTTGACAGATTGGTTTCTCTGTGTGGACGACTGCATTGCCAAGTCTAGGACTGATTTGAGGCCATGAAAATGATTACCCCTTCCAAGGAATTGCTTTGCTATCTGCTGCCTTGCCATGCCCTTGGGGTGCTTTTCTGTACACCACCCTCCCCCAGCTCCCATGTTCTGAATCTTATGAAGGATGAGCTTCTACAAGGTGCTTCTCATTCTGCAGATTTCACCTTCTGATGTGGTATACAGTTGGGGCTTGCTGATACACATGGAGGACCTTAATTCGAACTTTGTAATGACTTTGTTTCATGAGGTTTACTGGCCTTAAATCATGCTGAAGCTCACATTGGTGGTGTGGATTTTGTAGCAACTGGATTTGGAAGTCATTTTGAAGCTGCGTCAAACAGATCCTTCGTCCTCCGAGGGCACATCTACACTGTGGTATATTAATGCTGTTTAACACCACTTTTACTGCCATGGCATGAGCCCCCAGTGGTGCAGTGAGTTAAATCCTTGTGTCAGCAGTACTGAAGACCGACAGGTCAGAGGTTTGAATCCGGGGAGAGCACAGGTGAGCTCCCATTGTCAGCTGCAGCTCCCCATGCGGGGACATGAGAGAAGCCTCCCACAAGGATGGTAAAATATCAAAACATCCAGGCATCCCCTGGGCAATGTCCTTGCAGAAGGCCAATTCTCTTACATCGGAAGCAACTTGCAGTTTCTCTAGTCGCTTCTGACACGATAAAATAAAATAAATCTGCCATGGCTCAATGGAATCATGGGGGTTTTGCTTGACAAGGCAAGAACAAGCTAAAGACCATGTAGACACTGTAGAATTAATGCAGTTGTTGAACTACAGCTCACATGACTCCATAGCCTTGAGCCATGGCAGTGAAATGGTATCAAACTGCATTGATTCTAAAGTGTAGCTGCACCGTGAGTCACGTTTTCCTTTCCTTCAACATTAAAAATCAGCAATGGACTCCCAGGTCTTGACAGCTGCAATATGTCAGTGTATGGAGAGATCACAAAATGTAAGAATAAGCCTTGTATGCCATCCCTAGAAAGATTTACAAGCTTCTAGAACTTTTGTTATTTCTTTTGCCAACTTGGCATGGGAGGGAACTTTCAACGCTTCATCAAAATTGGCATCAGAAGGCAGAAAAAGAAACTTAAGCAGGAGAATAGAAAGTGAATATTTTCAATCAAGCATTGAAGTGTTCTCTCCTTTATAAGAGGTGCATGAGTGAAGGAAGTATGACATTCAGCAGTTAAAGACAGTGATCAGAACACCTTTTTCTGGTAAGGATCCAGACTACAATCCTTATTGACGTAAGGTAAGTTACAGAATCCTGCCTTTCCTTGTCCTAAGGAAGTCAAGAATATACATAAGGAAGGCAAAAACTTTCTTCATCTATCCATACCAAGTTTAAATTATTTTAATATTGTACAAAGTTCAATTCTATTTCAATGTTTGTATGTTTTTTTTTAATTTTGTTGTGTTTTGGAGTTCCAATTTTGGGAGATAGACAAGAAACAAATATAACAACAGCAACAATAAACTGAATTCCCAGGAGTTTTGAGATCACTGAAGTCTCTCTCATGATTTCACAATGGCTGAATATAAAGCCAATTATTAATACAGTTTTCCCTCGCTACTTTGCGGTTCGCTTTTCGCAGATTCACTGTTCACGGGTTTTTGACTCCAAGTTTATGAATGGTTGCCATTGTCCAGAGCGGCCTTCTATTGATGCTTAATTGTTTATTGTTTATTATGTTACTGTTTTAACTGTCCCTTAACTGTTTTTATGATGTTTAGCATTGAATTTTTGCTGTTGTTAACTGCTTTGAGTCGCCTAAGGGCTGAAAAAAGTGGTATATAAATGAAGTAAATAAATAAAATAAAATAAATAAATAATCCCATTTCCTAGCAATGATGGAGTGTGGAAGGGGGTTTCACCCTCCTTCTGAGGAGAGAGGCAGCGAATCAAGAGAAATTGCAAAGCAAAGCAGAGATATATTGTCGAAGGCTTTCATGGCTGGAATCACTGGGTTCTTGTAGGCTTTTTGAGCTATATGGCCATGTCCTAGAAGCATTCTCTCCTAATGTTTCACCTGCATCTATGGCAAGGTCACAACCTCTGAGGATGCTTGCCATAGATGCAGGCGAAACGTCAGGAGAGAATGCTTCTAGGACATGGCAATATAGTCCAGAAAACCTACAAGAAACCAAAGCAGAGATAGCTAGCAAAAAAAAAAGTGTATGGTGCCTTTAAATTTCTCCTTGCTTCTGCCTCACGCTCAGAAATCGATATACTTATATAGTGTCCCTACTTCACGGATTTTCACTTTTCACGGTTGGTCCTAGAATGTAACACCCACGATAAGTGAGGGAACACTGTAACACTCAAAGTGTTGAAGTATGTGTGTCTGCATATGAGTGGGTGCATCTACACTATGGAATTAATGCAGTTTAACATTATTTTAAGTGCTATGACTCAATACTATGGAATCAGGAATTATGTAATTGTGCAAGGTTTTTAAACAAAAAGTGCTGGTGACTCACCAAAACACAACATCCTTGATTCCATAGCATTGTGTTATGGAAGTCAAAGTGGTGTTAAACTGCATTAATTCTACAATGTAGATACACCCCATGTGCGCGTGAATAAATAAGTGCCAAAAGTGAATAAAACGTTATGGCACTCCACATTTGAACAACAATACTCTGTGTGCCAGGCCCATAGCCAGGATTTCAATTGGGGGGGGGGGGGTTTGGGGGGGGGCTGAGTCTGAGTGAAAGAGGGTCTACCCTAGCAAACCTTTTGTATCGTTACCACAATACCCCCATGCATATGGGATATATTGAGTATGGTGATCAGATCATGATATGAATAAACATAGCAGTTTAAATAATGCACCAGTAAGGCCTTTTCGCGAACCACCATGAGAATTTCGGGGGGGGGGGGCTGAAGCCCCTCAAGCCCCCCAAATTCGGATGCACAAATTAAAAAATAATAATCTGTCCAAAGCATGCTTACCCTGAATCTTTTTCCCCAGACACTTCTGACCAAAGAATTTGCTTCACTGGAGAGCTAATCTTCATATCACCTGCCACACTGTACCTTTTGACCATTATGCAGGCTATCTTGGGGCTCTTCCTCATCTCTGCTTTTCTAACAGCAGGTAAGGGACAACGAGAAATATATCTCATGAGCAGATTTTTCTATAGAGGAACAGAATTCAATCCAACTTAACTTAAGATAAGGCAAGATCGGGCAACTGCGATGTATCTGTGTCCCTTTTAAGAGGCCACACATTATGGGCATTATGCAATGTTTAAAAAATATTGGGTGGGCTTGCAACTTATTTAAAGGAGGAATTTTCTCTCTTTTTTATTAAGAATTGTATTTGTTATATAGATTAAAAAAGACAAAACAAGGAGGAAAAATGGGGGGAGTGTGCGCTTCGGGAATAGCAGCGGGTAAGGATATGGGTATGGGTAAAGATAAGGATGGGGTGGGTGGGTGGTTGGGTGGGATAATAACATGGGGAGGGGGGAGAAGAGGGGAGGGCTGGTCTACCTCTCTCACCTTGTTACCTTTTACAAGTGAATGCACTCTCCGAGAGAGATAGGGCCTCACAGCAGAGCCGGTCTCTTGGCAGAGCAATCCTCTTGTCTTGGGTGGCATGACTCCCACCATCCTAGATTAGTAGCGTGCTATTCTACCATATCTGTGATTTCACAGAGACCACCAAGGAGAAGGAAAGGTAAAGAGTGGTCATCTGTGAAATTCACACATCTCCGCCCATCCTCCCCGCTATTTTCATGCCTCGGTTTCTCTTGCTGCCATCATGCAGCGGACATGGGGAACTGAGGGGGTAGCCCCTCCCACTGGCTATATACCTCCATGGGGTGTGTGGACTGGGCTTCCGCCAAAATGTATCTTAAGAGTTCTAGAAGATTCCGAACTGACTGTGCAGGCGCTGCAGGTTCTGAATGGTAACTCCCTCCATTGTATATTCTCTCTTTTAGGGCATATCTACACCGTAGGATTAATGCAGTTTGTTATTGCGCTTTAACTATTGTGGCTCAATGCTATGAAATCCTAGGAGTTGTAACTTGAGGAGGCACCATGACTCCTTGGCAGAGAAGGCTAAAGACAGTAAAACTACAACTCTCACGATTCCATAGCTGGTACAGAATTGCAACAAGTAAAAGAGTATTTGAACAGTCCATCTCAAGCAAGAGAAGCCTTGCATAGTTCATCTCCATTCATATTTTAAAGCCAGATAGAACCCAGATCTGAGCAAATATCACTTCACTTAGGTGAACCCTCGTTGTCCGAGTACAATTGTCTTCCAAGATCGGTGTCCTGGTGGTGGGTCGTAGGTGACTGTGGAGCCCTATTCTTGATCTGCATGTTCTCCCGCAGTGAGGGCATGGTTTCCAGGTGGAAGGCTGTCCTGGTCAGGTTGGCTTGAGTGCCTTCCTCTTGGCACGTTTCTCTCTTTTGCCCTCCATTCATGCCTCTTCAAATTCTGCAGCACTGCTGGTCACAGCTGTCCTCCAGCTGGAGCGCTCAAGGGCCAGGGCTTCCCAGTTCTCAGTGTCTATGCCAGAGTTTTTAAGGTTGGCTTTGAGCCCATCTTTAAATCTCTTTTCCTGTCCACCAACGTTCCGTTTTCCGTTCTTAAGTTCGGAGTAGAGCAACTGCTTTGGGAGAGGGTGATCCGGACAATGTGGCCAGTCCAGCGGAGTTGATGTCGAAGGACCATTGCTTCAGTGCTGGTGGTCTTTGCTTCTTCCAGCACGTTGACATTTGTCTGCTTTTCTTCCCAAGAGAATTGCAGGATTTTTCAGAAGCAACGCTGATGGAATCATTCTAGGAGTTACATTTGATGTCTGTAGACAGTCCACATCTCACAGGCGTAGAGCAGGGTTGGGAGGACAATAGCTTTATAAGCAAGCACCTCGGTATCCCTACAGATGAACAAATATAAGAAAGTTGGTTTAATATGCCATTGCAATACTTTTATGTTGTAAGGCTAGGGGATAAAACCTATGTTGATGATGTCTGTACTGAAAAGTAGATGCTAATTTTAGTTCTGTTAATTTGTATCAGTTCTTTGACTTTACATCAGTTTACTGAACTAAAAACATACCAAAATGCAGGTGAAAAAGAATCTAATTCATAATTTCATTCCCCTTCTCCTCAAAGCTTTATTTTGTTGTAGGAAGCAGGGTTTCTTTTGGGAGGGGGGGGGACACACCTTATTTCTTACCCACCCACACACATGGGTGAGAAATAAGGTTTTCAAAATGTGATGCATCCCCCCCTGCCCCGGGTCAGACAAGAAAATAAGGACTGGAAGGAAAGGAAATGAATTCATGGCTGCAATTCACCTGCATTCTGCTGTGTCTCTGCAGGGTGTACTTAGATGTGTTCCACCTATAAGGCTGCACACATGGTGTAGAAACTACAGTCTCTAACTTCAACAGCTGCAAGGTTAGGCCTTGCTGAACTGCAGCTCGAAAGAACTTGAGATGAACTTCATATTGCTAAGCTACATACAAAAGAAAGGAAACCGCGTGTGAAGAAAATGTCCTTTCTCTTGCATATAGCTTAGAAATTAGCGATCACAACTAATTTATAATCACTTCTCTTTCTCCCACCAGGTACTGCTTTAGAATGCGAAGCTTGTGTTGGTGTTGGCATGACTTGTACTGGCAAGAACGTTTCATGTCAAGCTGGTTATGATACCTGTGCCACTATTGTTACAGACACAAGAGGTGGGTGAGAAGCTGTCCAGCTGGTTCTGATACCTGTGCCAGTATTGTTACAGAAATCATAAAAGGTGAGTGAGAAGCTGCCTGTACTACTATGCCTAGGGTTGCTGGATGCCGAAATATGGCCCTGAGTATTACCACCTATGTAATAAAGACTACAGTGTACCCTTGCTACTTTGTGGTTAACTTTTCACGGACTTGCTGTTTTGCGGTTTTCCTCTCAGTCTGTCCTCCCTCCCTCTCTCCAGCCTTGAAGGTCCTTCCCTTCCTTCCCTTTCCTCTCTCTCTTCACCTGGCGATGGGAAAGGCAAGGAGGGTTTGCTTCCTTTCCTTCTTTCCTTCCCTTACAGCCCTTTCCTTCTCCTGCAGCCACTGCACTGACAGGGAAGGGAGGGGGGCGGGGGGAGGGGCGGGGGAGGAAGAGGAGAGGAAGAAGATGAGGAGAGGAGGAGAGGGGAAGAAGGAAGAGGAGGAGGAAAGGAGAAGGGAGGAGGAGGAGGGGAGCCAGGGAGGAGCCAGCGGGAAGTGTGGTGTGCAAGGGGAGGGGGAGGGAGGAAGGGAGAGGGGAAAGAGGAGAGGAAAGAGAAGGTGAAAGGATTGAGTGAGAGAGAGGGGGGAGAGAGGGAGAGGAGTGGGTGGAGCCACTCCTAGGAGAGGGGGCAGTCCTATGCCTTGCGCGTGCTGAGGCAGTACATATACAGTAGCGTCCCTACTTCACGGATTTTCACTTATCGCAGGTGGTCCTGGCAATAAGTGAGGGAACACTATAAATAGAATTTGAAGTTGTCTGTAATAGTAAAATCTCAGGAGTGCACTGCTACAATGTCTCTGAGAAATAGTTTTTGAACTATATTTGCATGCTCTCCTCTCAAGGACAGAACCATGGACCTCAGCCATGTGACATCCTTGCGAGAAGGGGGGGGCATCTCTATGTCTTAGAGCAGGGATCCCCAAGCTAAGGACCTCATCACATGGCATGGAGCTGGCACGGATCTGGCAACATGAGAAGCTTCCTGTGTTGCCAGATCCATGTGGGAAAGCCACGCACACTACACGCACTCCCCACTTCTCTCCATACGACTACCCTTCCAACCAGCGAAGTTTGGTGAGGCAAGAAGAGATGGGGGCTCCATGCCTTGCCCTTAAGAGGAGCACCCCCGGCAGCCTGTAACGAGGTCATTGGTCTGAAATGACTTGAAGGCACACAACAACAATAATCTGAATTATCTTGACTATCTCATCAGCCAAACACATATTGCTCTTTCATATATATTTTTTACAAATAAGCTATGTGCAGTGTGTGTAGAAATTCGTTCTTTTTAAAAAAAATAGACTGTCTCCTGAGTACCTCCCCCCCAACAGTCTAGGGGACCAAGAACCAGACCCCTGGCTGACGAGGTCATTGGTCTGAAATGACTTGAAGGCACACAACAACAATAATCTGAATTAACTTGACTATCTCATCAGCCAAACACATATTGCTCTTTCATATATATTTTTTACAAATAAGATATGTGCAGTGTGTGGCTGCACGGTAAAATCTGGGGAGGGCTTCATGCAGAACTCCTTTTTTGTTGGAACATGAAGTGTGGGCAGGAATCACAGAAGCATCTACACATAGGCAGATTCAGTGGTGAGATGTGCTAAGCTCCTCTGGAGGTTTCAGTGCTGCTGTAATCATCTTGTATCTGGCTGTGATACGTTTGTGAGAGTAGAAAATTCAGTTATCTTCTTAGGAAACCTTGTGGGCCACATGTCCTCACCACATAAAAATGCCTCTAATAGTCAGTCCCCACTTACACAAGTTTCACTATTGTGAATTTGATTCTTTGTGGATTATTTGCAACTACTTCTGCTGTCCTACACCATTGCGTATCAGCAGTAGTGGTAGCAAATAATGTTGGAAATTGAGATAAATTCCCTTCCAAGTTTTTACTTGAAAGCACAAAGTGGTAAAAACACTGGACTCCTTCAGTTTAGCTTTCACCGGAAAGCAGCATTTATCTTTATTGTATACAATATATACAAGACAACCATCAATCATGTCCACTCACATCTTGGCACACGCTGAGAGAAGCACATTCCTTTCTTATCTCCCCTTCCTCATCCGGACAGTGCAAGAACTTCCAAAAGTGGCACTCTATTAATACTACACATCACTATGTTTTTACCCATACATTTATAAAACCACACAATTTAAACTATAGGCAAATTCCATACTTAAACATTACATACTGAAAATTAGCCACCAATAATCAAATTCACAAGACTGCAAGCCTTGCAAGGCTGAGGGATACCTTAAATCCATGATGAGGACTATACATCCCTTTGAAAAAAATGGCATCAAGCAGCATTAGAGGCCAGGAGGTGGAGGTGGAGGGGGCAGAGAAAGGCACAGAGAAATCCTACACCCAAGCAAAAATATCACTCATAGAGAGAAATAATGATTAATGATTACTTTAATTATTTGTATATGGCACTGTGTAGTTTTTATTTCTTTTGACAACTAGAGTCTACCAGTGGAAAGCTGAGACAGAAAGAGTAAATTGGTTAGAACTGTGGTTATTTGGAACAGCTGTTTACATGACCATTTCAAATCCTTCCATTCATTCTCTTTTTATTTGACAGAGCCAGTCCCAAATAATCCTTTGCCATCCCATTTTGCAGCCACTTTTTAAAAGTGCCTGTTTCTTTCTCCTTCTTCTATTTCCCTTCTTTGAATTTCCCTTTTTCTCCTAGGCAGACTTCAGCTGCTCCTACCAAAGAGCAAATGTAGTATGTGTTCAGTTAACTTCGTAGAAGGGGAAAGGACAGGAGGGAGTGGAAACATGCCTTTCTCAGTAGTTTCAGGAGTGCAAACTGTTGTAGCATTTCCTAGATTCTGCTCCATGAATGTCTCTTGCTATCTTGATCTTAGGCCCCCCTGGTGGTTCAGCAGGTTAAACCGCTGAGCTGCTGAACTTACTGACCGAAAGGTCGGCAGTTCAAATCCGGGGAGCGTTGTGAGCTCCTGCTGTAAGCCCCAGCTTCTGCCAACCTAGCAGTTCGAAAACATGCAAATTTGAGGATATCAATATGTACCACTCTGACAGGAAGGTAACGACTCTCCATGAAGTCATGCTGGCCACATGACCTAGGAGGTGTCTACGAACAATGCCAGCTCTTTGGCTTAGAAATGGAGATCACCACCAGCCCCTAGGGTCAGACACGACTGGACTTAGTGCCAGGGGAAAACCTTGGCCTTTATCTTTCTTGATCATACCCCAATATTTCTTGGCCACACTAATACCGGTTTTCATCTGTATTATATGCTTCTTTTTCTTATCCAGGAAATGTGTCCAGCAAATCAGTAATAAAAACCTGCATTCCAAAATCTGCCTGTACAACTGAAATGCCAAATATTCAGATAGCAGATGCTGTTATTGTTACAAGGATTGAATGTCATAACAATGCCTCGCCAGCAGCAGTTTCCTTCTTGTGTCTCTCTGGGCTCTTGCTGATGAAGATGATCCTGTAACGAACCATTCCCAGCAACACCGCCCGGAAAAGGGCTTCCATGTCCTTTCCATGCAGCCCTTTCTTTAACTGGCCACCTACTTTCCCAAAGAGAACTGTCTTAAGCTTTGATTCTTAAGTCAAAATGTGTCAAATAAACACAAATGGGGAAGAGAACTCAAATTCAGTTGGTTGGATTTTGGTTTCAATCGATGTGCAAGATGGGAGAGGAAAGACAAAGATTGAGAAGCCTTTCACACCACTATGATTCCATCTCAACTGCCATGACAAAATCCTATGGAATCCCGGAGGTGTAGTTTAGTGAAGCACTAGCGTTTTCTGACTGAGAATTTGAAATATCCCACACTATACTACACATCCCAGAATTACATAGGGAGTTGGTATGGCAGACGAAGTGGAATCAAAGCAAAACAATTGTGTAGTGTGCAAAGGACTTAACATTCTATTAGAGTTATCATTTGCTAGAGGTCGAGGTTCCTTCTGTTCCTGGGTGCTCAACCATCGTCCATGGTGCACCCTCCTTCAAACTGCACCTGGATGTAGACTCAGTGTGCCAAGTTTGGTCTTTATCGGTAATTGGATGAGCGTTGCAGTGGTCTCAGGAATTGCGCAAAAGTACTGCAAGTCCCATAATCCATGGTCTATCCCCAGCCAAACACACACCAGGACGTAAAGTGGGTCATGAGAGGTCTATGTGGCAAGTTTGGTCCTGATCAGACATTGGATGAGGTTAACAGCGGTCTCAGAATGTGAGTGATGGTACTGTAAGTCCCATCATCCAAAGTCGATCCTCCTTCAAACTGCAGCAGGATGCAGAGTGGGTCATGGGGGCTCTGTGTGCCAAGTTTGATCTTGATCAGACATTAGATGAGGGTTGCAGCAGTCTTGGGAAGTGAGTGGAGGTACTTCAAGTCCCATCATCCATGGTCTGTCCTCCTCAAAAGTGCACCAGGATGTAGAGTGGGTCATGGGGACTCTGTGTGCCAAGTTTGGTCTTGATCAGTCATTGGTGAGGGTCTCAGTGGTCTCAGGAAGTGAGTGAAGTGACTGCAAGTCCCATCATCCATTGTCAAATTCTTCCAAACCGCACCAGGATGTAGAGTGGGTTATGCGGGCTCTCTGTGTAAATTGTGGTCCTGATCCATCATTGTTGGCAGTTGTAATGGTCTTAGGAAGGGAGTGCAGGTATTGCAAGTCCCATCGTCCATGGTGCATCCTCCTTCAAACTGCACCTGGATGTAGAGTGCGTCATGGAGACTCAGTGTGCCAAGTTTGGTATTTTTTGGTAATTGGATGAGGGTTGCAGTGGTCTGAAGAATGAGCAATGGTACTGCAAGTCCCATAATCCACGGTCCATTCCGGCCACCAACCAGACGTAAAGTGGGCCTATGACTATACATAAGGTTGCGCCACTGAGTAGGTCTCTGTGCGAAAGTATTGGCATCTTGGTTCGAGATTTTTACTTAGCTGATCTTGAGCTGCTTGATTAAGGTTAGGG
>NW_026847771.1:13752181-13812368 GCF_025583915.1 Anolis sagrei ordinatus | reverse complement strand
ATAATAATAATAATAATGTGTAGTCTCACTATATGTTACATTAAAACAAAGAGATTCATGGCTCTCCAAGTTTGCTCTTGTTTAGAAAAGTCAGAAGACGCCACCTTGACGTATCCCCAGTGATTTGGAGAAGGATGTGGGACTATTCAATTGCTCCTCCTTTTTCTGCATGTGTTTTCTCTCTTCTGCTGAAAAGTCCTCCCAGCTAAATTACTCACAGGCAAAAACATTGCTGCAGTCAAACCTTGCTAACAACACATCTGGAATTGGCTTCTCTTAGCTGCTGCCATAATTTTATAATTATTGGTGAGTATTTTTGGTGATTCAAGATTGGAATCTTTGCAGGCTAATTGTGGGTCTATTTGGGTTAATAATGCCTAAGCTTTCTGTTGTCCACAAACGTTTTTGGCAAATGTTACTTGAACAACAACTGATCTCTGAATTATCATCTTATCTAGAACAAGAATACTGTACTGTAGTTCTGGGCATGTCAACTGATTAACATCTTTTTTCTAGCATATTAAAGTAGACTCATAGCATTGAAGTAATTAATATATTTTCCCTGGCATTGTAAAATACTGTAGAAATAATGTTCTGGTATAACTTGATAACCATGAATCAGCAGATCTGACAGGTAGGGCTGGAGAGTTGGGATATCTAAAAATAACTTGCAGTTTAGTTTTATCTTCACTTTATTTCTCTTGTTCTCTTCAGTTGTGAATCCCTGTTGGAAAAGAAACTAGGGCTGGGCGGTTTCGTTTCGTTAATTCGTAATTCGTTAATAATTCGTTATTTTTTTCAATTACAAAACGATAACGAACCATTCTGGATCAATTTTTTTAAAAAACGAATTTTTAAACACGTTTTGTAAATGCTTCGTATTTCGTTATTGTATTCGTTTCGTTATTGTTCGAGGTCGTTTCGTTATTATTTCCGCATGTCTGGGGCAAGTTTTTGTTTAATTAGTGAAAAAAAATTATAATATCACACCAACAGTCAACAACAGAGGGAGAGGGAAGCTTCAGAAGTTTTTGGAGGTTTTTTAGCGTATTTCGCGGTCGCGTCCGCCATTAACGAATCGATTTGTTATTGGTACGGAAATCGATTCGTTATGGTTTTGTAATTTTTTTCACATTTACGAAATTTCGTAAATACCGAACTTTTTTAAGGGAAAATTTTGTAATTATTTTAAATATCGAAACAAAAAAAACCCCAAATACAAATCGATTTTAGAAACAAATTTTTCCGTTGTTACCCAGGCCTAGAAACCCTACAAGGCTATTGCTTTTAGTTCCTACTAGCATAGATCAACTAAGACAATGGATTTTGCATAAATATTGACTTACCATTCTGCAATCATTGTAACACATCTTACTCCATTTGAGCTGAGCAGTTGGATTTTGGTATTTGGAGACAGTTGTCTGCCTGCTCCTCTTTGCAGGCCATACTTATTTGGGCATAAAGAGATATTACAAAATGCTGTAGGTTTCCTGGGTTGATTGTGCTCACGGCAAATTCTCAAGGGAGATGAGAGAAGTGTGTTTTCCAAATGCACATTTAAGAAATTTAAGTGTTGGCTGATAGAAAAGAAAGAAAAAAGGTGAGTACAAAAACAGACTAGCCAAGGAGAAGGGTGGGGGTGGGAGGATTTCCTACTAACAACAGGATTGTAAATTGTGAGAAAAATGGAAAGACTGTTCATATCTCTAGTCTAGCGTTTCTCACTCCAGCAAAGGATCACCGCCTTGTCGGGGCGCTGGAGCTTGAGCACCTCAATGATGTCATGAGCGAAACCGTGAAGGGCCACCCAAGACGGGACGGTTGTGGCAGAGAGGTCAGACCAAGCGTGATCCCTGGGAAGGCAATGGCAAACCACTCCAGTATCCTTGCCAAGAAAAGCCGAAAGGAAGGCTAGCGGCCGACGGTACTGGAGGTGAACGACGAATCCGATGCTCTAAAGATCAACACACTGTAGGAACCTGGAATGTAAGATCTATGAGCCAGGGCAAATTGGATGTTGTTATTAGTGAGATGTCAAGACTAAAGATAGACATTCTGGGGGTCAGCGAACTGAAATGGACTGGAATGGGCCACTTCACATCAGATGACCACCAGATCTACTACTGCGGACAAGAGGAACATCGAAGAAATGGAGTAGCCTTCATAATTAATAAGATAGAATCCAAAAAGTGACACAATGATCTCAATTTGAATTCAAGGCAAGCCATTTAACATCACAGTGATTCAAATATACGCCCCAACCACAGCTGCTGAAGAAGGAGAAGTAGATCAGTTCTATGAGGATCTGCAGGACCTACTGGATAATACACCAAAAAGAGACATTATTTTCATTGCAGGAGACTGGAATGCCAAGGTGGGAAGTCAAATGACAACTGGGATCACAGGCAAGCATGGTCTGGGAGAACAAAATGAAGCGGGACGCAGGCTGATAGAATTTTGCCAGGAAAACTCGCTGTGTATAACGAATACTCTCTTCCAACAACCTAAAAGACGGCTTTATACATGGACCTCACCAGATGGTCAACACCGAAATCAGATTGACTACATCCTTTGCAGCCAAAGGTGGCGGACATCCATCCAGTCGGTGAAAACAAGACCTGGGGCTGACTGTAGCTCAGATCACGAACTTCTTATTGCCAATTTAGAATAAAACTAAAGAGATCAGGGAAAATACACAGACCAGTTAGATATGATCTCACTAACATTCCTAGCGAATATACAGTGGAAGTGAAGAACAGATTTGAAGGACTAGATTTAGTAAACAGAGTTCCAGAAGAACTATGGACAGAAGTCCGCGACATTGTTCAGGAGGCGGCAACAAAGTACGTCCAAAGAAAAAGAAAACCAAGAAGGCAAAATGGTTGTCTGCTGAGACACTGGAAGTAGCCCAAGAAAGGAGGAAAGCAAAAGGAAACAGTGGATAAGGGGAGATATGCCCAGTTAAATGCGCAATTCCAGAGGTTAGCCAGAAGAGATAAGGAACTATTTTTAAATAAGCAATGCATGGAAGTGGAAGAAGACAACAGAATAGGAAGGACAAGAGACCTCTTCCAGAAAATTAGAAACATTGGAGGTAAATTTCAGGCAAAAATTGGTATGATAAGAAACAAAGATGGCAGGGACCTCACAGAAGCTGAAGAGATCAAGAGAAGGTGGCGAGACTATACAGAAGATCTGTATAGGAAGGATAATAATATTGAGGATAGTTATGATGGTGTGGTGAATGAATTAGAACCAGACATCCTGAGGAGTGAAGTTGAATGGGCCTTAAGAAGCATTGCTAACAACAAGGCAGCAGGAGACGACGGGATCCCAGCTGAACTGTTTAAAATCTTAAAAGATGATGCTGTCAAGGTGATGCATGCCATTTGCCAGCAAATATGGAAAACACAAGAATGGCCATCAGACTGGAAAAAATCAACTTATATCCCCATACCAAAAAAGGGAAATGCGAAAGACTGCTCAAACTTCCGTACAGTGGCCCTTATTTCTCATGCCAGTAAGGTAATGCTCAAGATTCTGCAAGGAAGACTCCAGCAATACATGGAGCGAGAGTTGCCAGATGTTCAAGCTGGGTTTAGAAAAGGCAGAGGAACGAGAGACCAAATTGCCAATATCCGCTGGATAATGGAGAAAGGCAGGGAGTTTCAGAAAAACATCTATCTGCTTCATTGACTATTCTAAAGCCTTTGACTGTGTGGATCATAATAATTGTGGCAAGTTCTTGGTGGGATGGGCATCCCAAGCCACCTTGTCTCTCTCCTGAGGAATCTGTACAAGGACCAAGTAGCAACAGTCAGAACTGACCACGAAACAACAGACTGGTTCAAGATTGGGAAAGGCGTACGGCAAGGCTGCATACTCTCACCCAACCTTTTTAACTTGTATGCAGAACACATCATGCGATGTGCGGGGCTTGATGAATGCAAAGCTGGGGTGAAAATTGCTGGAAGAAACATTAACAACCTTAGATATGCAGATGATACCACTTTGATGGCCGAAAGTGAGGAGGAGCTGAGGATCCTTCTAATCAAGATGAAAGAAGAAAGCGCAAAAGCTGAGTTGCAGTTAAACATTAAAAAAACCAAGATTATGGCAACAAGAATGACTGACACTTGGGAAATAGAAGGAGAAACGTGGAGGCAGTGACAGACCTTGTATTTCTAGGTGCAAAGATTACTGCAGATGCAGACTGTAGCCAGGAAATCAGGAGACGCTTACTTCTTGGGAGGAGAGCAATGTCCAATCTCGATAAAATAGTGAAGAGTAGAGACATCAGACTGGCAACAAAGATCCGCCTAGTCAAAGCCATGGTATTCCCTGTAGTAACCTACGGATGTGAGAGCTGGACCTTAGGGAAGGCTGAGCGAAGGAAGAGATGCTTTTGAGCTGTGGTGTTGGAGGAAAGTGCTGAGAGTGCCTTGGACTGCGAGAAGATCCAACCAGTCCATCCTCCAGGAAATACAGCCCGACTGCTCATTGGAGGGAAGGATACTAGAGACAAAGTTGAAGTACTTTGGCCACATCATGAGGAGACAGGAAAGCCTAGAGAAGACAATTATGCTGGGGAAAGTGGAAGGCAAAAGGAAGAGGGGCCGACCAAGGGCAAGATGGCTGGGATCCTTGAAGTGACTGGACTGACCTTGAGGGAGCTGGGGGTGGTAACGGCCGACAGGGAGCTCTGGCGTAGGCTGGTCCATGAGGTCACGAAGAGTCGGAGACGACTGAACGAATGAACAACAACAAGCGTTTCTCAACCTGTGGTCGGGACCCCTGGCGAGGTCGCTAGGGGAGTGTCAGAGGGGTCACCAAAGATCATCAGAAAACACAGTATTTCCTGTATCATGGGGGTTCTGTGTGGGAAGTTTGGCCCAATTCTATTGTTGGTGGGGTTCAGAATGCTCTTTGATTGTAGGTGAACTATAAATCCCAGCAACTACAACTCCCAAATGTAAAGGTCTATTTCCCCCAAACTCCACCAGTGTTCACATTTGGGCATATTGAGTATTTGTCAAGTTTGGTCCAGATCCATCATTGTTTGAGTCCACAGTGCTCTCTGGATGTAGGTGAACTACAATTCCAAAACTCAAGATCAATGCCCACCAAACCCTTCCAGTATTTTCTGTTGGTCATGGGAGTTCTGTGTGCCAAGTTTGGTTCAATTCCATCATTGGTGGAGTTCAGAATGTTCTTTGATTGTAGGTTAACTATAAATCCCAGCAACTACAACTCCCAAATGACAAAATCAATCCCCCCCCCCCCAACCCCACCAGTATTCAAATTTGAGCGTATAGGTATTTGTGCCAAATTTGGTCCAGTGAATGAAAATACATCCTGCATATCAGATATTTACATTGAAATTCGCAGTAGCAAAATTACAGTTGTGAAGTAACAGCAAAAATAATTTCATGGTTGGGGTTCACCACAACACAAATAACTGTATTAAGGGGTTGCAGCATTAAGAAGGTTGAGAAACACTGCTCTAGTCTTGACTCCAGCCCACTCTTTGTCTCAGAGATCAGATTAAAAGTGCTGCGTACATTTGCTGTACACATAGAAATTCTAGATATGAAGAATCTCTTGATTTTTTGTTCAGAATAATATTTATTTAAAAGTGTTGTCTTCTGGATGCCTGTAAACCTTGAGTTCAAAGAGCCAAAATAAATCAATGACTGCAAAACAAGCAGAGCCATTTCGGCACACATCTGTTGGATGTCAGCAATTAATGTCACTGGGCTTTGTGTCACTTCTGGCCATGAAAATCAACATTATGTAGGACATCTACAAAGTATTTTTAAAACAATTTAAGATATACAGTTTAGCTTTTGGAGAGGGCAAATAGGACACCCGGGTGGTCTTGGGACAGAAGCAGGAATGTGGGCGGGAGATAGAAAGAAGTAGACAGAGTGTTTCTTATGATTTTTTTTCCATGTCAGGAGTAACTTGAGAAACTGCAAGTCACTTCTGGTGTGAGAGAATTGGCCCTCTGCAAGGATGTTGCCCAGGGGATGCCCGGATGTTTTGATGATGATGATGATGATAATAATAATAATTTAACTTCTTATATCCCGCCACCATTTCCCCGAAGGGACTCGGGATGGCTTACAGACAGCACGAAGTGCCTAAAAACAAAACATAAACATGAACACAATATAAAATACAATAAAATAAAACACATGCACATATAAAAACAAAATTCAGACTCAATCAAGCTGCAATCCTCTAACCATGGCAGTAAATTACAGATTACACAGTAATAACAACCATCCTGTGGGAGGCTTCTTTCATGTGCTCACATGAGAAGCAGGAGCTGATAGACGGAAGCTCACACTGCTCTCTGAATTCGAACCATCGACCTTTCAGTCAGCACTCCTCTGGCACAAAGGTTTAACCCATTGTGCCACTGGGGGCTCCATTCCTTATGATGCATGTAATAAGTGTAGCTGAGGTGGGGCCAAAATAACACCATTGCTCCTGCCATAAGAGTTACACTCTCCTACATTTTCTTTCCGTTTTGTCTGTTGGAGCTAGGTGTGAATGTTTCAATTGGCCACCTTGATTAGCATTTGATGGCCTGACAGTTTTTAGGCGTGGCTTGTTAGTGCCTGGGGGAATCCTTTGTTGAGAAGTGATTAGCTATCCCTGATTGTTTCTTCTCTGGAGTTCCCCTTTGTTTGAGTGTTGTTTTTATTTTGTTTTATAATTTTAGTTTTTTAATACTGGTAGCCAGATTTTGTTCATTTTCGTAGTTTCTACCTTTCTGTTGCAATTGTCCACATGTTTGTGGATTTCAATGGCTTCTCTTTGTAGTCTGACATGGTGGTTGTGAGAGTGGTCCAGCATTTCTGTGTTCTCAAGTAATATGCTGTGTCCAGGTTGGTTCATCAGGTGCTCTGCTATGGCTGACTTCTCTGGTTGAAGTAGTCTGCAGTGCCCTTCATGTTCCTTGATTCGTGTTTGGGCACTGTGAACCCCACTTCGTCCAAGATGAACTGAACCACCTAAACAGGGCTTTACAGGCCAATGGATACTTCACCACAGACATCAGAAGAGCTGCAAGACCAAGAACAAGCCACAAGAATAAAGACAATGATCCACTCAGAGGGAAAGTGTTCTTGCAATACATCACTACTGATCGCATTGGGAAGCTGATGAAAAGCACAACCTACAAACTATCTACAGACCCACCAAGAAAATTCAACAAATGCTACATTCAGCAAAGGACAAGAGGGATCCTCTCACTTCTGCAGGAGTCTACCGTGTACCATGCAGCTGTGGACAAGTCTACATAGGGACCACCAAACGCAGCCCAAACACGAATCAAGGAACATGAAAGGCACTGCAGACTACTTCAACCAGAGAAGTCAGCCATAGCAGAGCACCTGATGGACCAACCTGGACACAGCATATTATTTGAGAACACAGAAATGCTGGACCACTTCACAACCACCATGTCAGACTACACAGAGAAGCCATTGAAATCCACAAGCATGTGGACAATTTCAACAGAAAGGAGAAACCATGAAAATGAACAAAATCTGGCTACCAGTATTAAAAAACTCTAAAATTATAACAGTAAATAAAAAACAAAACTCAAACACAATAGAACTCCAGAGAAGAAACTATCAGGAACAGCTAATCACCTCTCAACAAAGAATTCCCCCAGTGAGTAAGAAGCCACACCTAAAAACTGTCAGGCCATCTAATGCTAATCAAGGTGGTCAACTGAAACATCCATGCCCAGCTCCAACAGACAAGGGTTATTTCTTCCACGCTTGACTTTCCACAGATATATAAAATCAATTTTCCTAGTTTCTAACAGACCTCACAACCTCTGAGGATGCCTGCCATAGATGCAGGCAAAACGTTAGGAGAGAATGCTTCTAGAACATGGTCATACAGCCCGAAAAACCTACAACAACCAGTGATTCTGGCCATGAAAGCCTTCGACAATACATAGGTTGTTTTCATTAAAGACTATTTTGCTAGAATGTGTTGTTGCTGCTGTGGTACTTGGCTAGCAATGCAAAATTAAATGTGCCCATGTTTTGGACATCTCTCTTCAGCCCTTTTGAATTAAATATGGGTTAAGGGAGAAATTCACAAAAACAAGCCTCCAGGCTTCCGCTTATTGGCTCTTCCTGAAAGGAGTCTGACATTAAGCAGATGTTCATTAGTGTCATTTGTAGATGGTTCCGTGGTGAGGTTATATCTGAGCTAGACACGGCCTCAGTTTTCTCTCTCACAGACACACCCTTCTGTCTCTGTTGTTTTGTGCAGAAATAATGCACCAAGACATTTTTATAGCACTCCTAGATCATTGCGCATGAACAGCCAAGTCTGTGGGAACTTTGTTTTTAGTGATCATCTTTCAGCAGCAAGTCACATTCCAGTAGCTCATTTCTCCATTTATGGAAGCAATACAGCAGAGTATTATTCAATGCTTAAAAGAGGAATTACGATATGAGAACTATGGCCCCTTCTACACTGCCATTGAAAATCCTGATTATCTGCTTTGAACTGGCATATATGGCAGTGTAGACTCATATAATCTGGTTCAAAGACAATAATGTGGATGATCTGTTTTAATAATCTGGATTATATGGCAGTGTAGAAGGGTCCTGTCCTGTTTCAAGTGTTTGGCTTGTAATTTCTTCTGATGGACCCCATTTCTTCCCATAAGAACCAGCACTTTTTAAAATTCTGGAATGAATTGGCAATTTTAAACTAGCCCAGATTTCTGTGATTCCTTTTGTCAATGCAGTTTCACATACTATTATCACAATGAATCCCAAGCTAACTGTGGTATTTTTTGGTGGTGTCTTGCTTACCACAGAAATGAAGTCTCATCTCCTCCTTCCTCAGGGCGGTTCCAGACAGGCAGTTATCCCAGGACTATTTGTGTTTTAAAAACGCAGATGTTCCTGGGGGCCTGTCCACACCCACCCCAGAAAGCATGCACTTTCTGGGGTGGGTGTCCAGATGCTTTTGTGGGACTGGCCCATGAGAACATCTGGAAGTCCTACCCCTCCCCCAAAGCCCCCAAACCTCTTTGAAAAGTAAAGAAAACTTACCCAGCCTCCAGTACACTCTTGTAGCAGCTCTCCCAGCATGTATAAAATTGATGCACCAGGAGAGCGGGGGGGGGGGGAGGAAAATCACTCCTCTCCCCCCACCCGCTCTCCTGGCGCATCATTTCTACAAACTGTGACTTCTTACTGCCTGGGGGTATCCTTTGTTGAAAAGTTATTAGTTTTCCCTGATTGTTTCTTGTCTGGAGCTCCCCTTGAAACCACACCTTGAAAACTGCTAGGCTATTAAATGCTAATCAAGGTGGCCAATTGAAACATTCACACCTACCTCAAACAGACAAGAGTTCTTTCTCCCACCCTGGACATTCCACAGATATATAAACCCAATTTTCCTAGTTTCCAACAGACCTCACAAACTCTGAGGATGCCTGCCATAGATGTGGGTGAAACGTCAGGAGAGAATGCTTCTGAAACATGGCCATACAGCCCGAAAAACTTACAGCAACCCAACATTCTTACTGCTTAGAATTCCTACCACATGCTTTTTGGCATCATTTGGAATATAAGATGTGATCGGAGTTTACCAGTCCTTTCTTGGAATAGGAAGGGTGGTATGTGATTATCCCGTAAAGATTTGAACATGTTCAGGGGAATTTTTAATTGTTGGAGGATATTTTATTTATTTCTTATCAAAAGCATTGCATAAATTAGTATAAAACTGATAAAAATAAAAGGAGCACTAGTGGCTAAATATCTTTTGACCAATAACAGGCAACAGCGACCGCATTGTCTGTAGCCTCAAACAATTCTTGCTCTGTATATGAGGCAGGACATGACCTGCATAGTTGTCTGTTCTGCTCCACATCACACAAGGTGGAGGATTCTTTTAGGTAGTGCCATTTTACCAGGTTGTCTTTTGATCTGCCCATTCCACTTCTGAGTCTGTTCAGGAACTTCCAAGTTGTCCATTCTTGATTTGCCCCTGGAGGTAGACGCTTATCCAATTGAGATTTCCTAGCTTAGCTCCCCAGGGGGATACTCTTGCTAGGGAAACGTTAAGAAGAGTGGTGCTTCTCATGAAGCTTTTCCTTGATTTGAGTCTACTGGGAGGAGGCTGATAGCCATGCAGTGGGTGGCTTTCACAGTGTTCAACCTTATTTCTCTGCGCATCAGGGGAGGCAATTCCAGCTAGCTTGTAGTTTATCAACAGGTGTAGGTTTAAGACATCCTGTGATTATTCTGTATGTTTCGTTCAATGCTATGTTTACCTGCCTCATGTGGGCAGACTTGTGCCAAGCAGGGCAGCCAGGTGGGAGTATTTGAACTGAAGGCTCCTGTTTTATGCTGCAACCCGTTTATCCATCTTTGTGTATGTTTGTATATTTGTTTTTGCAGACACATTGGTCCGCAGGATTTCCTTGACTGAAAAGTGATCTTTTCCCATCACAACCACCACCCAATCACCATGAAGGCATTTCTGGGACTCCTCCTCTTCTCTGTCTTCCTGGCTACAGGTATTGCATGGTGCCTCTCACTGGAAAAGGGATCGGTTTTGTTCTGTTACGGTCAAACAATGCTGCATGTGCAGCAGAGTTACAGCATTTTGATACCACTTCAGCTGCCCCTCCTTCATACCGCAGAACTCTAGGATCTGTTGTTTCATGATATATTTATATTTTTTGCATCTGTAGTTCAGGGGTGCATAAGAGCTCTCTAGAAGAAGTTATAAGCTATAAATATTGGGAAGGAACCATTTCTGAACTGTGATCTAGACATATCTGAGTCAAGATGTGTTTAGATCAGTGGTTCTCAATCTGTGGGTCCCCAGATATTTTGGCCTTCAACTCCCAGAAATCCTAACAGCTGGTAAACTGGCTGGGATTTCTGGGAGCTGTACGCCAAAACACCTGGAGATCCAAAGATTGAGAGCCAGTGGTTTAGATCTTGATCCATTTCTATTAGTGTTGCTCAGTTTTTGAGATACTAACACCAGACAACATTCTCTTATCCCCAGTCAGCTCAAGACTGATTGGTACATGTGAGGCAGACCTATATGAACCTCAAGTTTCATGAAAAGATTTGGGATCATGTGAAATTCCCTTTTCTGGTAAGACTTGAGGCAGGCCTTATATAAGAACTGGGACTGTGGCGTAGCTGGCTGGGAGTCAGCTGCATTAGATCACTACTAATCAAAAGGTCATGAGTTCGAAGCGAGCCCAGGTCAGAGTGAGCTTCGTTGTCGACCTTTGCAGCCCGAAAGACAGTTGCATCTGTCAAGTAGGAAATTTAGGTACTGCTTATGCAGGAAGGCAAATTTAACTAATTTACAACGCCTTAAAAATATCCAGCAAGCATGCAAAGAATGAGGAAGTACTCCATCAGTGTCAGAAATGGATGGTGAAGCAACAGTTCCCCTGGTGTCCAGAATACCCTCATGAAGCTGGAATGTTAAATGGCCTCTGTGTGTCTGTCTATATATGTTGTGTTTCTATGGCATTGAATGTTTGCCATGTATATGTACATTGTAATCCGCCCTGATTCCCCTGTGGGGTGAGAAGGGCGGAATATAAATACTATAAATAAATAAGTAAATAAGAAGAATTGACAGCAGCTAAACTCACAATAAGAAGACCCTTGTTTGTGACCATTTTGCTGTGGATCTAGTGCTATGGCGTGAGTTTATTAGTAGGATTGCCAAAGAGAAAACTGGTGAGGTTTCTTATACCTTAAATGGCTGCACGGAAAAAGTATTGCTTGTTGCCAGCTTGAGTAGCAACCAACATTTGCTGAATTTCCCTCTTGCATGCAACCCTTAAAGGTATAGGAAACCTCTAAGGGTTTTCACTCCGGCAAACCCTAGTTATAGGCAAGCTTGCGCCTACTTTCAGCTCTAGAAACGACATAGAGAGAAGCAGCTGAGGCACAATTTAAAGTTGTTCTGCATGGCTAACTGGGAAGGAAGAAGAGAAGCAATATCCCACCCATGATCTTGTAGGTGTCCCCTACTGTTCCCAGCATTACTTGCAACTATTTCTCTGCATATCAAATGCTTGGTTGTTGGTCTATGTTTCCTCCCTTTGAGATATCAGTTGAGCAAAGGTGCTTGGAACACATACAGCTCAGATAGAATAAGGCAAGTATGAAATACAGACACCAGAAGCAAACTCAGTCCCACTCTCTGGGTGAAAGACACCCCAAACACTCTGGAAACATGGAGCTAGATTTTAATTACTTTTCTATGCATGCCTCTGCCATGATTTCCATGGGTGTGCCTTGGCTCCTTGATTTGTTCATCTCCAGACAGCTAATGACCCACACAGCTTATCTCTCTTCATTGTGAATTACAACAGCCCATTGGGAATACATCATACATTAGACTTCAAACTACAGGAAAGTAGATTCCACCTGAACATTAGGAAGAACTTCCTGACTGTGATAACTGTTCAGCAGTGGAACTCTCTGCCCAGAGTGTGGTGGAGGCTCCTTCTTTGGAAGCTTTTAAACAGAGGTTGGCTGGCCATCTGTCGGGGGTGCTTTGAATGAGATTATTCTGCTTCTTGGCAGGGGGTTGGACTAGATGGCCCATGAGGTCTCTTCCAACTCTGACGATGCTAGATGGATTATGGATTTATGAATTGGTGAACATTGACCACAAGATGATTTTATTGCTGCTATTGTATTGTTTTGATTGTTTTAACTAGTTATAACTGTTGACGTTATATTGTAATTTGTAATTTGTATATTGTATTTTGTGAATTGTTGGGCATCGAATTGTGCCTTTTGTAAGCCGCCCTGAGTCCCCCCTAGGGGGTTGAGAAGTGCGGGGTAGAAGCACCCCAAATAATAATAATAATATCTCAATGATTCTATGACATCTACTCACACCAAACCAAGAAATACAGGATCTGGCATGAAAATGGAGAGGATCTCTATACCTTTACAGTGGTGCCAAAGAGGGAATTCAATAGCATGACACCTGTTGAAATTCTTTCTTTTCTACACCATTCAAACTGCAACCCTACGCACAATCCTAATGCTGGATTTCAGCCCTAGGCATAGTTTGTCTCCCACAGGATAGGACAACAGGAGATTCACAAAACCTTTGAGTGGAGATTATGAGATCGGATTCTATGGTCAACTTTTGCTGGATGTTCTACCAGTTGACCATAGGCATTCTTGGAAAGAATACTTCTCTAGGCATTTTCTAGATCCTCCATCTTTTTGTATGTGTCAGGAGTGACTTAAGAAACTGCAAGTGTGAGAGAATTGGCCATCTGCAAGGATGTTGCCCAGGGGACGCCCAGATGTTTTACCATCTTGTGATTCTATGGTATGCTTCATCAAGAAACCCAAGACATAGATAATTTCAGGTAAGAAAACTAGCTCCATCGTATGTGAAAATGGTTTACATGAAGGACCCTGAAAGGGAATACTAGGATATGTAGATCTACTGTAGTTTTAAATTAATGCACCAAGGTAGTGACTGACTTTATCTCATATTGACAATGACATGTCATTCCCCCTCTCCCCCTTTTTAGGTGCTGGGTTGCATTGTGAAACATGTTTTACAGCAGGTGACACTTGTTCTGGCAAGCAAGAAGCATGTCCTTCTAGTTCAGATGTCTGCATCGCTATGGTGACTGAAATGAAATCAGGTGAGTTGAGGGGATTTACCAGGTCATAACGTCCAAAATTTGATTGGTTTCTTAAACCTCCTCCTATGGAAATAGCTCGCTAATTTTGTCCAGTATGGAGCATCCTTATTCAGTTCAAGGTCAGGGAAGCAAAATGGCATGTGTAATGCTGATGCTTACAAGAGTGAGCACATTATGGTGCATTCCAGGGTGCTTTGAGCTGCACAATCGGCTACTTCAGCACTAGCTTAGTGTAGCACAATGAACACATGACTTCACCCACAAAGACTTGGGACCTCATCAGACCATCACATAACACAAGGCAACTTCTGGTGGTTGCCTATGAGAACAGGGCCTCCCTGGATGGTCTTAAGCTCCTAGATAGTTCATAGAAGGAGATATGTTTGCAAAGGTAAGCTGGGCCAGAACCAATTAGAGCTTTATGGGCTAAAGCTAGCACTTTGAATTGTGCCCAGTAGCAGATTGGCAGCCAGTGGAGCTGGTGTAACAGGGGAGTTGTGTGCTCCCTGTACCCTGTTCCAGTGAGCAGTCTTGCTGTCACCTGTTAGACCAATTGGAGCTTCCGAACAGTCTTCAAAGGCAACCCTATGTAGAGCGCATTGCAGTAATCTATATGGATGTAACAAAGAGTGTGGACTGCCATGGACAAGTCTGACTTCCCAAGGTACAGGAGCAGCTGGCGCACAAGCTTTAATTGTACAAAAGATCCCTTGGCCACCGTTAAAACTTGTGCGCCAGTTGCGCCCATACCTTGGGAAGTCAGATCTGGCCACAGTGGTCCACGTTCTTGTTACATCCCGAATAGATTACTGCAACACACTCTACATGGGATTGCCTTTGAAAACTGTTTGGAAACTACAATTAGTCCAGCGGGCGGCGGCCAGATTACTCACCGGAGCGTCATACAGAGAACATACCACCCCCCTGTTATGCCAGCTCCACTGGCTGCTGATCTAGTTCCAAGCACAATTCAAAGTGCTGGTTTTGACCTACAAAACCCTATACGGCTCAGGCCGAGCATACCTGTCCGAATGCATCTCCTTCTATGCCCCGCCTCAGAGTTTAAGATCTTCTGGGGAGGCTCTGCTCTCGGCCCTGCCTCTATCACAAGTGAGGCTGGCGGGAACGAGGAGTAGGGCCTTCTCAGTGGTGGCCCCTCGCCTGTGGAGTTCGCTTCCCGGGGAAATTAGGTCATCAACATCCCTCCTCTCTTTTAGAAGGAAACTATAAACTTGGATATGGGACCAGGCTTTTGGGTAATCTGGCAGATAGACAAAGGACAATGACAACCAGAATTGATAGGACTTGACAATGTGGAATGAACTTACGGATTCTGAGCTTGGCGAACGTTGTACATTAGATTGATTTTATTAATTGTGATGTATAACTGGATTGTTTTTAACTGTTTTATATTGTTGTGGATACGTGTTTTATTTTATAATCTGTTTTGTCGGCATCGAATTGTGCCTTTTGTAAGCCGCCCTGAGTCCCCCCTCAGGGGTTGAGAAGGACGGGGTAGAAATGCGCTAAATAAATAAATAAATAAATAAATAAATAAATAAATAAAGAAAGCCTGGGGTTCCAGACTCAGCAATGAATCTGGGATCACTCCCAAGCTGCAAACCTGTGTCTTCAGGGGGAGTGTAACCCCATCCAACACTGGCTGTAACCCTATAACCTGTTTGGCCTTAGGACTGACTAGGAGTGCCTCTGTCTTGTCTGGATTCAATTTCAGTTTGTTTCCCCTCATCGAAACTGTCACAGTGGACAAGCACCAGTTCAGGATCTGAACAGCCTCCTTAGCAGTAGGTGGAAAGAAGTAGTAGCATCTACACTACAGAAGCCCTCTTCCTTGCAGTAATAGCAGGAAGGTCCTTAGATAACATGGTTGTGTTGTGATTGTTCTATAAAGCTTTGCTAGATACCTTGTAGCATAGTAGGGAAAGGATGGGGTAGAAAATGCATGGATGAATTGATTTGGTTCACAGTAAATACGGTAAAGGTAAAACTTTTCCCCTGACATTAAGTCCAGCTGTGTCCAACTCTGGGGGTTGGTGCTCATCTCCATTTCCAAGCCAAAGAGCCAGCATTATCCATAGATACCTCCAAGGTCATGTGGCCAGCATGACTGCATGGAGCACTATTACCTTCCCGACGGAGCAGTACCTATTGATCTACTCACATTTGCATGTTTTCAAACTGCTAGGTTGGCAGAAGCTGGGACTAACAGTGGTAGCTCACTCCTGCTCTCTGGATTTGAACCTGCGACCTTTCAGTCAGCAAGTTCAGCAGCTCAGTGGTTTAACCCACTGCGCTATAAGCCTGGATTATATTGTCCATCTCTCTCTCTCTCTCTCTCTCTCTCTTGTTACATCTAGGAGGAGCAAGCTTTACAACTGCTGTGAAGGGATGTAACCAGAAATCTGAGTGTCGAAGATTACAGGGAGAAGTGGGGAAGCCTGTTTCCGCACAATTTATGAACCTTCAAGCTGGATCTGTTATTAAAAGTGTGGTGTGCAACAAGGCCTCCGCCTCTTCTACATCCCTCCTGTTGGCCATCTTTACTCTCCTGCTGAAGAAGTTCCTCCTCTAAAGCATCTTGCATCTGAGTCAGCTAGGAAAAGCTACTCTTTATCATCTGCATGTGTGCAGTTTTCTTTGAAGCTTTCAGTGTTATGCTTATCACTTACATTTTACTCAATGGGGGTAAAATAAAAATCAAATTATAAAAAATGAAATTCAGTTATTGTCTGCTACTGTTCATTTAGGGGTGAGAGGCAAGAAATATAATGTAATATATGGAAAGAGTTTACTCCTCCTACTCCAATTGGCTTGATATTAGATGCAAAAATGTATGTGTTCATCAAATTATAGGATCACAGATTTGGAGGAGACCACAAGGGTCATCCAGTCCAACCCCAGAACGTCCAGTTCAACCCCCTATCATGCAGGAACATAGAATCAAAGCTTCCTCAACAGATAACCATCCAGCCTGTGCCTAAAAACCTCTAGAGAAAGAGACTCAGCCATGCTTTGAGGCAGATTTGGGCAACTATGCAATGCCTAAACTGTGATTCCCAAATGAATTTGTCTGATTCCTGGATTGTTTGGATTTGTTCCAGGACCAAGGTGTAATGAAATAGGTCTTGCTGTTTTCTTAGGCCATGTTTCAGGCATTCAGCAATGTTGGTTGTGTAAGAAATAATTCTAATGATACGTGTGTGTGTGTGTGTGTGTGTGTGTGTGTGTGTGTGTGTTTGTGGGATTAACATAACTAAAAAAACCACTGGATAAATTGACACCAAATTTGGACACAATACACATATCAGACCAACGAGTGACCATCACTCATAAAAACACAGCAGAAGAGACTTAAAAATAAATAATACATTAGAATGCATTTGCAAAACCACATATATACACATATGCACAAACATATACACACATATACACATACACAAAACACATATAGACTGACTGGGTCACAGCAACGGGTGGCAGGGGACAACTAGTTTATACACTCACACTCAGTAGAATAGGGATAAATAGAAATGATATAATAATCTATAGAGAAGGAGTTTCCATTAAAAGTGCCTTTAGTCTGTTACCTATGATAGAGAATAGGTGACAGGTTATAGGAATGGCAAATGTTACACAGGCATCCCACAGAAATAATAATTGATATTCAAAACAGGCAAAACAAAGGAAGAAATTAGAGTTGAATAAAAGTAGGCTGTTAATGCTGGAAGAATTGAAGACTTAAAGACTGATGAGATTGGTCACATAGAATTGAGATAATTAAAATCAAATTGGGGAGTGGGGAGGAGATAAATGTGCAGCTTTGCCAAAGGACACTGATGAAACTCAAGATACAGCAATGAGGTGGCTCTGTGTTAGCGGAAATGTGATTGGTCAAAGGCTCTTTTGACAATGCTTCTGAGTTCTGACATGATCCAAGAGGGATGCATCATGGAGAAAGGGGGGATTTCGATGTGAACTTCACTGTATTGTGTATTATTTTGTAAAAAACACCTACCTGCAGGTAATTTTATAAAATTTGCTGCTTCACCAACATTTTCTCGTCTAGAGTTTTATTAATCATAGGCTCTAAGGGGCCAGTTATAACAGTAGGATCAAGATCTCATTCAAAGTCATTGGCAAAGGAAATCAATGTTCTTATTTTTGAGGTTTTTAGGAAGCTGGTTTAGTCCTGGAAACTGCTGAGATTCCAGCGACTGGCTTTGATTCTCACCTCCACGTACCTCAGCCATGAAGACTAAAATCCAAAGTTGTGACAAAATGAAAATGATGCATAGCTCACTTTTGATCAGCTTACAGACTGCCTTCCAAAGAAAGGAAATATGCCACACAGATGATCAATAAAGAACAAGTAGTTTACTCTTCATAATTCAGAACAGCATATTTACAATCATATGATCAGTTGTATCGACTCACATAATGCCCTTTTATGATATATTTAAAATGGTCTTTCTTTGTCCATGTGGATAAACTCCTTCAAGCAGCTCATGAAGCAAGAACACACTCCAAAACTCTCTCTGTGCTGCACTCTCTGCTTTTCTCCAAGCACCTGCATAGCTCAAGCCTGATAAAAGTAACAGTACCCAAAAGTCCCAGGCTCAGCTGGCTCCCCAGGCATAGCTTAACCAATCAGCTTCCTGCATCTTATTTTACAGCTGACTCAACAAACACTTAACTGATTTCTTACATGCTCCAACAAGATGCAGAGCCATAACTTGAGGTGCATCTACACTGTAGAATTAATGCACTCTGACATCATTTTGATGCTATGGAATCTTAGGATTTGTAGTTTGGTGAGGCACCAGCAGAGAAGGCTAATGAACTTTTAAAACTACAGCATCCATGATTCCATAGCATTGAGTTTTCTTGGCTAGATTTATTCATAAAACATTTTCCATTGCCTCTCTCTAAGAGCGTGACTTGCCCAAAGTCACATAGTAAGTTTCCAGGGCTTTTGGGGGATCCAATTTTTTGAGTCATACTCCAACTCTTGAACCACCACACCAAGATGTCTCCCAAAGAAGAGGCAAATGGGCTTCAAAGGTAATGACATTTGCTCCTTTGGGATGGCCAAATGAAAGTGTTGCTTCGGACTTTGGATTGTGTTTTACTTTTTTTTTTCAAAATCAAAGCCCATACTGTAACTTTGGGATGACCAGTTTCCAAGCAGATTTATATTTCATAAGATTGTTAATGTCCCAGATGGATAATAATGCTTGAAGCAAACCAGATGATTGAACACAAGTTGGACTCTGTCTGTGGATTCAAATGAGACAACCTGTTCTGTCGTGCGCTGGGCCCGTAAATAGTTGTCTTTAAAACAGGACGTGCAACCTTTGCCCAACGGGAAGCCAGGGGGCCCAAAGAGAAGTTCTCAGAGGTTTCCACCACAAACAGTCTTTAGATGGCTTGAGAAGTACAACAAAGTCTTTTATTAATGAACAATCAAACAGAAACTTCTCTTGTCTTCAGTAAAGTTAAGCAAATGATTCCAAGCTTTTAGGTAACTGGTGAATTCCTAATCTTGCCCACGAAGGACAGGCAACTGTCTTCAATAACTTCTTCTTTAAAGGAAAATCCCCTTTTTAACTTCTCCCAGGCTGACTGTAATCTAACCCTTACTGATGTGGGCTCCGCTACCGGGTCGAACTGCGTCTTGAACGCCGAGTGGACCTACCAGCAAGGCAGTAGATGTTCTCCAGCTGGAGTTCTTTAGTCTTTAGGGCTGTTTTCCTGGAAATTCTTTCCCTGGAAAATTCTTAAAGGTTGAAGCTTTTGTACAGGGGAAGTTTACACACGTCCTGTACATTGGTTAACCTTGCTGAGACTAACTAAAAAATGGCTCCCTTCCCTTCCCAAGTTGCCCTGAGCAAGGGGCGGGACCAAAACTTAACAATGATGGACAGGTGACTTGCCCTATCACTGCAACCAAAGGAAGCCACCTATCTGCAGAGTCCCTGAAACCCAGGGTGCAAGCAAATATTAAACACAAAGCAAATAAAATTGGAGCTCCTGGTACAGTTGTACCAGAACACAAGCATTAGAACAATGTTTCTCAACCTTCCTAATGCCACGACCCCTTAATACAGTTCCTCATGTTGAGGTGACCCCCAACCATAAAATTATTTTCGTTGTTACTTCGTAACTGTAATTTTGCTACAGTTATGAATCCGAATGTAAATATCTGATATGCAGGATGTATTTTCATTCACTGGACCAAATTTGGCACAAATATCGGATACACCCAAATTTGAATACTGCTGGGAGGGGGGTGATTGATTTTGTCATTTGGGAGTTGTAGTTGCTGGGAGTTATAGTTCACCTACAATCAAAAAGCATTCTGAACTCCAACAATGGAACTGAACCAAACTTGGAACAACGAACTCCCATGACTAACAGAAAATGCTGGAAAGGTCTGGTGGGCATTGACCTTGAGTTTTGGAGTTGTAGTTCACCTATACCTGGAGAGCACTGTGGACTCAATCAGTGATGGATTTGGACCAAACTTGACACAGATACTCAATATGCCCAAATGTGAACACTAGTTGAGTTTGGGGAAAACAGACCTAGACATTTGGGAGTTGTAGTTACTGGGATTTGTAGTTTACCTACAAGCAAATAGCATTCTGAACCCAACCAATGAGAGAATTGGGCCAACCATCCTGCACAGAACCCCAATGACCAACAGAAAAGACTGTATTTTCTGATGGTTTTTGGCGACCCCTCTAACACTCCCTCGTGACCTCCCCCGGGGGTCCCAACCCCCAGGTTGATAAACACTGCATTAGAACATGGAAAAGGGGCATCGTTTCCTCTGTGTTCTCAACCCTTAACATTCACACTTTGCCTGTATTTTTCCTATACAGTAGAGTCTTGCTTATCCAACACAAATGGACCAGCAGAACCTTGAATAAGCAAAAATGTTTGATAATAAAGAGGGATTAAGGAAAAGCCTATTAAACATCAAATTACGTTATGATTTTACAAATTAAACACCAAAACATCATGTTTTACAACAAATTGACAGAAAAAGCAGGTCAATACATGGTAACGTTATGTAGTAATTACTGTATTTACGAATTTAGCACCAAAACATTGCAATGTATTGAAACAGCTGTGGATCTGAACGGGAGGCAAACTGCGTTGGATAATACAGAATGCTGGATGAGAGAAGGTTGGATCAGGGAGACTCTACTGTATATATTTTAAATGAAGCAAATGTTGTATGCAGAAATTTAAAAAAGATATCCCTTTTTCATGATATTACCACCAAGTCTAGAGTAAATTCATGGAGAAGGGCAGTGAATCCACACCCAATATCACTCAACCCTCCTGGTGCTGTGGTTTAAAGATGGGTGTGGAAAGATTTGCCTTTTAGTGTGGGTTTGTATCTGTATTACACAAGTTCCTATTACACAAAAAGCAGAAGTGTATATTGGTCCATTATTCATTTGATTTACAACCCACTGTCTCCAAGGGCTGGGATGCAAGGTATTTCCCAACATTATTAGGTAAAGGTAAGTTTGCAATAAGAAGCCCAACATTGTGTCAGATACTTTGCATTATACACATGGATGATTTGTGTGTGCAGATACTCTGCACACACAGCTCTCATTTTTGGTTTTAGGCAGCTAGGTTCTTCAGTGCAACTCTATGATTATTTTGAGACTGGGGGTTTGCTACTATTTGTAGTTTTGCACAAAGTCTGGATTCTGAGGTTATACGATATTGTGTAAATGTTCTATCTTTGGACAATAAAGGAACTGATGCTGTATAGTGGATAAACTATGTATTTTATAGAACTATATTTTAATATAGATATTTATAAAAACAATCGCAATATTTGTGTGGTTTGACTGTGCTGTGACCCCCCTCAAGCTACGAGGAGAGGTGGGTAAGAAATAAAATTAGGTTCTTGTGGGTTTTTGGGCTATAGGGCCATGTTCTAGAGGCATTTCTCCTGACGTTTCGCCTGAATCTATGGCAAGCATCCTCAGAGGTAGTGAAGAGAGTCAAGACAAAGATCCACCCAGAGGAAAAGTGTTCTTGCCATACATCAAGGGAACCACTGACCGCATTGGGAAGCTGATGAGGAAACACAACATACAAACTATCTACAGACCCACCAAGAAAATCCAACAAATGCTACGTTCAGCAAAGGACAAGAGGGATCCTCTCACCTCTGCAGGAGTCTACCGTATACCATGCAGCTGTGGACAAGTCTACATAGGGACCACCAAACGCAGCATTGCCCAAACACGAATCAAGGAACATGAAAGCACTGCAGACTACCTCAACCAGAGAAGTCAGCCATAGCAGAGCACCTGATGAACCAACCTGGACACAGCATATTATTTGAGAACACAGAAATGCTGGACCACTCTCACAACCACCATGTCAGACTACACAGAGAAGCCATTGAAATCCACAAGCATGTGGACAATTTCAACAGAAAGGAAGAACCATGAAAATGAACAAAATCTGGCTACCAGTATTAAAAAAAACTAAAATTACAACAGCAAAACAGCAGAGAGGAAACAACCAGGCAAATCTTAACACCTCTCAACAAAAGATTTTCCCAGGCTCAGCCAGGCCTTCAAATGCTAATGAAGGTGGTCAGTTGAAACATTCACACCTAGCTCCAGCAGAGAAGAGCTCTTTGCCCCACCCCAGCCATTCCACAGATATATAAACCCATTTCCTAGTTCCAACAGACCTCACTACCTCTGAGGATGCTTGCCATAGATGCAGGCGAAACGTCAGGAGAAATGCCTCTAGAACATGGCCCTATAGCCCGAAAAAACCCACAAGAACCTAGTGATTCCAGCCATGAAAGCCTTCGACAATACAATAAATTGTTGTTTCTGTTTCCTATAAAAAGACAGCTACTGATACAAGGCGTGTCATCTTCCTTTTTTCTTTAATGTGGACTCATTTGTGGTTTATTGAGTGGAGCTGAGTGTACAGTTAAAATGCATTTAAAAACACAAAGTTTTTTTAAAACTTGGCATTATGCTAAATGTCCTTTGACTAGAAGCTGGCCACTTGGAGTTACTCTGGTGTTGCTGTGAGAAGGTCCTCCCTATTGTGTATATGGCAGAGCTCAGGTTGCATTGTAGTAGGTGGTTTATGGTTTGCTCTTCTCCACACTTGCATGTCATGGATTCCACTTTGTAGCCCCATTTCTTAAGATTGGCTCTGCAACTTGTGGTGCCAGAGTACAGCCTGTTCAGCACCTTCCAGGTTGCCCAATCTTCTGTGTGGCCAGGAGGGAGTTTCTCATCTGGTCTCAGCCACTGATTAAGGTGCTGGGTTTTAACCTGCCACTTTTGGATTCTTACTTGCTGAGGTGTTCCTGTGAGTATCTCTCTCAATCTTGGGAGGCTGTTATTTCATTTAAGCTGTTGGCATGCTGGCTGATGACTGAACAGAGGATGGGTCAAAGATGTCACTGCCTTGGTCCTTTCATTATTGGTTACTACTTCCTGACGAATGTCAGATGACACAATACTAGCTAAATATTAATAAATATTTGTGCAGTTGCATAAGAAGGAAGGAGAGAAATATACATGGATTCTGGGGTGACAAATTGTCTGGATGGTAAAAAAAAACATGGGAATTTATAAAATTCAAAAGTGGAAGAAAATGTGCCCCATCCGTTTTCAAAGCCAAGCAAATGTCTAGCTTCAGAGTTACAAGCTTTGCCTTGTAACTGTTCTGTGCATTCCATTATTGTCATTATTAGAGGGCCATGCGGCATGAATTTTGCTGGTATGCTTCCCCAGTCAGCTTACATTCTTGGTTCAAATTGCTGCAACTGAAAAACAAACAAGGCCTGTATGGATGATGAAGCTATTTCTCCTTGCTCACAATGCAATTTCGAGAAAAGGAAGCGAAGGCTCCATTGTCCCCAAACCCTTGTTGTCCCATTTTCCTTTTGTGCTTCTATGGGATCTTAAGGAAGATGGGTCAAGCCTCTCATGTAAATCAGTCAGGGGTTTTTAAGCAAATTGAACTGGCATGTGCGATGCTGTGGATCACAGAGTATGACGTCGTTTCCATACCGGCTGCAAGCTCTGCCGTATCTCTGAAACCCAGCTGGGACCATTTCGTTTGAAAGCTTGGTCATGAAAGCCAAAGCATATAAAAGCCAGCAGTGATTCAAAGTGGGATATGGCTGAAAAGCAGTCTGTGGTTTTCCTTCATCAGTGAGCAGCATTTTGTGAGCTGCATCCCATCCTTCAGCCTATGTCTCAGGGTTGTAACAGAACAGAAGCAATTCTGGCGTTCTCAGCAAGTCCTACCTTGGAGATCTGATAAGCCTTACCTTGTTGTATCCTGTGCCTGGGAATAAGGTGGAAGAGAGGGGAGATTTTGATAACACCTTTCCCCTTCTTGCAAAACCTATTCTTTCCTTCATCCCTTCTGGAAAACACCCACAATTACATCAAACAGAGGCAGCGGCGTCTTTGCAACCCGCACTTCCAAAGAAGGTCACCTGGTCAAATCTCACATTGATCCCTTTTAGCCTCCACTCCAGGTTCTCAGCAAACTGGTGAGTACCGTTGAGCTACACTTTGGGTTTATTATTATGGGATGGTGGCAGCCTTGCCTGCCCATTGCACATCGCCCTTGAAAAGATGTTTTTCCCAGAATGATTGTCTCATCTGCTTCAGGCATAGTGTATGACACTCCCAAATTAGTGGATTTGTTCCAGGCCCTTGTTCTTGCTATAATCCCAGATTATCTCTTTGTTGTCTTGGCATTGACAGGGGAAAACTTTATTTATTAGTATTATTAGTATTGTAGCAGGTTTTTGTAACCAGTTATTTCACAAGAATAAAGTGTTGTTCTCCTTTTATTTTTTCCTTCGGCGTTTGATAGAGTTGTAATGCTATCTAAGGTCCAAGTCTCTTGTAATCATTGCTTTGGGCATGGTTTCTGCTACTTGTGCTTTTAATCTGTTTTTCATTTCATCTTGCAAGCTATTTTCACTTTCAGCTGTGGAGAAGTGGATGAGAGAACAGAACTGAAAGCAATCTTTGGGTGTGTCCACAATGCAGAGTTATAGCAATTTGATACCACTTTAACACCCACTGTTCTTCGCTTCAGGATTCTGGGATTTGCAGTTTTGTAGTTATCTTTGCACATGTCCTCAGGCAACATTTTAGCAATTTTGTTACCAGTGTATATATCATGGCTGTTTCTTATAGAAACCTGGGATTTGTAGTTTTATAGTTATCTTTAGGTGTACCCGCAGAACAAAGCAGTTTGACACCACTTTGTGTACCATAGTGCCATCATATTAAAAGCTTGCAATTTGTAGTTTTCTGCGGGAATAAAAATGGTCTTTAAGAGAACTCTGATAACTTATCAAAGTACAATTTCCAGAATTCTGTGGGAAAGACTTGAGCCGGTTGACCTGGTATCAGTCTAATTAGACTTGGGGTGCATCTACATTGTAGAATTAATGCACTCTGACACCACTTTAACTGCCATGGCTCAATGTATGGAATATTGGGATTTGTAGTTTGGGGAGGCACCAGCAGAGAAGGCTAAAGATTTTGTAAGACTACAAGATGGATATATTGAGCAGTATTGCTATAATTTCACCATAATTGGATGTGTCAAGCAAGATAATATTTGCTCCCTTTGGAACTAATATGGCCCTTGGAGAGATCTGGGGAAACAATTTCCCAAGTTTCACACCTGATGGAGGCAGGTTCTCAGGTGAGTAGGGAACACCTAAGGAGTATATTACTAATTTAAATGTGAGCAGGGAACACCTAAGAAGTATATTGCGAATTGCAGGTATGCAAAATCAGAGACCTGTTGATGTTACGATATCTTTTTCCAATATTTCCCAGATGAAACTGGGAGACATCTGCCCAAACAACATCAGTGTGTGATCAACATGAAAAAAGTAATGAATCCAAAAGGACGCACAAGCTAGGAGAGGCTTGCTTTTGCCTGAGTCTTCTCTTTTCCCCTCTTGAGTTCATTGAGTGCAAACTACTTTTGCACTTTGACGTCTGCAGGAGTTTTAGGAGAAAGTGGAACAAGGAGAGAGAAACCGGGACATTTGGGAAGCCGATGAAAAAGGTGGGGTGACAGAATGAATCAGGAGTCTCTCTGCCATCTTTGGGCTCTGGACTATCTCTGGATCTCAGACCAACATTCAGTTAGTTTGAATGCATCTACACCAGGCCTGGGTAAACTTGGGCCCTCCAGGTGTTTTGGACTTCAACTCCCACAATTCTTAACAGCCAGTAGTGGGAGTTGAAGTCCTAAACACCTGGAGAGCCCAAGTTTGCCTAGGCCTGATCTACACTATAGAATTACTACAGTTTGTCCCCAGTCCCACTGCCATGACTCAATGTTTTGGAATTTTGGAGTTGTAGTTTCGCAAAGCCTTTTTCCAGAATGCTAGTGCTTCGACAAACTTCAATTCCAGGAATCCATAGCCTTTGGCCAGTTAAAGGGGGAGCAAGCTGTATAATTCTATAGTATAGATGCTCCCTTAGTTGCAAGGGTAGCTCAGCAAATGACATTACCAGCGGCATAAATACGAAATTCCAACCATGGGCCGAGTTTGTTTTCTCAGATACTGAGTGCCAGAAGATTGAGCAAGGTCTTGGTTTTAATTGTTCATAAAAACAATTGTTTTCCTTTCTTCAAAGCAAGCAAACAAGAAAAACCCTATTTGATGTTCTGTCATTGAGCCAATAGCAGCTCTTGTAAGCTCAAAGAAAAAATGTCATATGGTGAGAAGTCTTTGAAGATGTATTCCAGAAGTCTAGAGCAAAATGGGCTTGTAGAACAAATGGGGCGGGGAATCTCATGGGTTTGAAAGGAAATAGCCTTCCCTTTGGCTGTCTTATTATTGCAAAATAAGCTCAGGGAAGCCAATCTTCATTGTACTCCCAGGAAACTTCTCAGTATTTCTTCTCAGGGTGGGTGGGAATTAAAAAAGCATTGCTTCTTCATACATATGTGGGAGGGGAAAGAACTTAGAATCATAGAATCATAGAGTTGTAAGAGATCTAGTGGACCAACCCCCTGCCTAGAAGCAGGAAAATCACATTCAAAACACCTCCGACAGATGGCCATCCAGCCTCTGCTTAAAAGCCTCCAATGAAGGAGCCTCCGCCACACTCCAGGGCAGAGAGTTCCACCACTGAAGAGCTCTCACTGTTAGGAAGTTCTTCCTCATGTTCAGGTGGAATCTTCTTTCCTGTAGTTTTAAGACATTGTTTCATGTCCTATTTATTTATTTATTTTATATCAAATATTTCCATCCCATCCTTCTCAACCCGCGAGGTGGGGACTCAGGGCAGCTTACAGATGGCAGCTATTAGATGCTGACGATAGTATCAATCACATTACAAAACAAATTGACAATTAGGAGAACAACAGGATTACAAATATACATTAAAAATATTAAAAACGTTAAAAAATTGAAACATTAAAAAAACACCAAGCCCAAATCACAAATCCAAATCAAAGTCCAGAGTTCCAGTCTGATGTTTATTCATAGTTAATTCTCGTCAGTCAATTGCTGTTACTGCTCGGCGAGCTGCCCAAATGCTTGCTCCCAGAGCTGTGTTTTGACCTTTTTATATAAAGGAGAGGAGTGAGGGAGTCACCGGGGAATGTGTTCCATAGGTGGGCCACCACGGAAAAGGCCCTGTCCTTTGTCCCCACCAACCGCGCTTGTGAGGGTGGCGGGATCAAGAGCAGGGCCTCCCCTGATGATCATAAACTCTGAGGTGGATCGTAGAGGGAGATACATTTGGACAAGTAAGCTGGGCCAGAATCGTATAGGATGTCCTAGTCTCCAGAGCAGCAGAAAACAAGTTTGCTCCCTCCTCCTGTGACTTCCCCTCAGATATTGATACATGGCCCTCATCATGTCTCAGCCTTCTCTTCTGTCACTCCTCATAGGGCTTGTTCTCCAGATTTGAGGAGGTATTGGGTGGGGACTGGGGAGAGCACACAGGGTCTGGAATTCATATTTGGAGACACAATAGTCTCACCTTGCCCTTACGCATTATGCCCCTGGTTGCAGCTCTGAAGGATACCAAATTATGAAAACTTACCCCAAAGGAAGAATTTACAGGTGTACAATGTCTCTTTAAAATTATTTTATAGCTACTGTATATGTTGACCTCATGTATAAATCGAGAGTGGCCAAAACGATGGGTTTTTATGTGACCTGTGGATAAGTTTAGGGTTCTTTCTGTGGAGAGGGAAAAGTGCCAGTTCTAGTTCAGCTGGTCAGCTGCCCCTGGTATTTAAAAAGGCCAGAAGCGGTAGTGGAATTCAGTGCTCTTGAGTTTTCTTGGAACGGACTACATTCTCACCCTTTCCGACCCTACTCAGAAAAGGAGAGGTTTCCTTTTTAAGAAGAGTCAAAGTGCAATGCTTACATTGGCTCATGGATAAGTCAACCCAGATTTTTTGTTTGTCAACAGTTTCTGGACACATCCAAGAGTCTATATGGTATATTGTATATTTATAAGAAGCTATCTATTATACATGGCTCACCAGGCAGGGAGACAAGGCTTCTGATAGGAAGTCATTTCAGGAGCTGCAAATTAGGAAATGCCGTTTGGAAACAAATATTTGTATTGCTACACCCAGGTTCCTGGAATAATCTATTAAGGAAGGCAAGCTCAACCACTCCTTTCTATCAACAGTCAAAAGCTGGTGTTTTATATCAAAGCAGAGTTCTTGCAAGAACAGGGAGGTGACATTGGCTGGTTTAATGTTGCTGTTCTCTTCTTATTGTTGTGTTTTTAATTGTGCGGTGAAATTTCTTTTTTAATATTTAAACTATGTGTGTTCTCAATTTGGTATCACCACTGTGCCATCTGTAAGTGGAACACTGGCACATATATTGAAGAAGAAAATGCACATTTTTGGCGTACCATCTGATGCTATAGCATTTAGAGTTCTAGGAATTGAAGCCTTTTGGTTGAGTCATGCAGATAGAAGGCTTCTCTTCTGGAGGTTACATTGAATGATGAAGAAAATAAGAGGATGTCCTATTCAATCATCTACAGGAGAAGATGTTGGCTTAGCCTTGCACAGTGGGTACTTAGATTTTGCTGGAGTCTAGAATTGGTGGGGACAAGAGACAGGGCCTTCTCTGTGGTGGTCCCTCAGCTATGAAATCCATTCCTTCCCTCCTGACCTTCCAGAAAAAGGTGAAATCCTGGCTGTGGGATCAGTCCTTTGCAGATTAGACCAACATGATGGTAGAGCTATGGTTTAATTTATTTATTTATTTATTTATTTATTTGACTTGTATACCGCCACTCCCAATTTGGCTCGGAGCAGTTTACAGCAGTAGATTAAAACAATATAACCAACTTTAAAATACAATAAAAACAAGAGCAGACATAGTCCCGAGTTATTCACTCATCGAAAGCTTGTCGGAAAAGAAAGGTTTGGACTCTGATGGACTCAAATGGACTGTGTGTAGGAAGACGATTCTGGCGATTGTTCTAATGTTTTACTGTTTTTATGATGTTTTAATAATGTTTTATACTGTTTTTACCTAAGATGTATATTATGCTTTTGTTGTCAGCCGCCCTGAGTCCCTCTGCGGAGGTCGAGATAGGACAGGATATTATTTATTTATTTATTTCAAAGTTTTCTATACCGAGCTTCTCACCTCTTAGAGGGACTCAGCCCGGTTTACAACCATAAAAACATACATTCAGTAAAATATCGTAATTCATAATTACAATAACACATTTAAAATAACAACAATATTCAAAACTACGGTGGTCATATAAATGTATAAAATAAATACAAATTGTGAAAAAATTAAAATATTTAGGGATCACCTTAACAACAACAAAATTACAATTGTTACAAAACAACTTCATAGAAACGTGGAAGAAAATAAAGAAAGATCTGGAAAATTGGAAAAGTTTAAACCTTAGTTTACTGGGGAGAATCGCAACTGTAAAGATGAAAATCTTACCAAAGATGATCTTTTTATTTCAAAATCTACCAATAATAAGAAATCAAAAAATGCTAAAAGAATAGGATAGAGATATTATGAAATTCATATGACAATAGAAAAAGCCAAGAATAAAATTTAAAAATATGATAGAGGAAAAAAAAAAGAGGAGGCTTAGCAGTTCCAGAATTTAAATTATATTTTGAAGGATGTGCATTAATGTGGACAAGAGAATGGATAACATTGGAAAATGAAAAAAATATTAAACTTAGAAGGAATAGAATTGAGAGCTGGATGGCATAAATATCTCTGGTATGAGAGAGTGAAAAAAGAAAAAAATGGAAATCATTTTGTAAGATCGGCAACTTACAAAATTTGGGAAAAATACAAAAAGAAAATTTGTTGAAAACTCCACTATGGGCCTTGCCGCTAGAAGCTCTGCAAAGAAGAGAGTTAGGGTTGGCCAAAATATAAAGAATTAACGAAAAAAAGAAAACGGATTCCTAATATTGAAATTGCAACAAGAGATGAAGGAAGTAAATGAAAAAATCTCATGGTTCCAATACTGGCAGATAAGGGAGTGTTTCAAAAAGGACAAAAAATTAGGCTTTGAAGAACAAAAAACTTTTTGGGACATGATAATACAGACAGATAAGAAGATAATAACAAAGATATATATATATATATAAACTACTAGTGGAATAAGGAAACAAATGAGGAAAAAGAATATATAAAAACATGGAAAGAAAACATCGGAAGAAATATAAAAATAGAGGAATGGGAAGAAATTTGGACGAGGAAATTGAAATATGCATAAGCATCTGACCTAAAAGAAAATTGGATAAAAATATATAACCCCTCATAAATTAGGAAAATGCTACAAAAATGTCAACACAGAATGTTGGAAGTGTAGAAAGAAAGAGGGCACATATTTCCACATGTGGTGGACGTGTGAAAAAGCAAAGATTTATTGGAAGAGAATACAAGAGACATTACAAAAAATGTTAGACATAGATATTCACCTAAAACCTGAACTATTTTTTGCTGGGAATGACGGAACAAAAAAATGGAGAAAAACACAGATAAATTACTGTTTCTGTTAACTACTGTGGCTAGAATCTGCTATGCAAAACTATGGAAAAAAACAAGAAATACCAGACATAGAAGATTGGCTAGAAAAAGTGCTCGATATTAGAAACATGGACAGACTTACTTACCTGTTATCCAGATACAAGGATACACCGATAAAAGAGACAAACTGGGCGAAAGTCACAGAATATTTAAAAGAAAAAAAATAAGACAATAATATAAATTCATGGAATCAACCCCATATGAAAGAAAGAGAGAAGGACTGAAGAAAGAAGAATAAAAGAGAAAGAGAGAGAAAAAGGGAAAAGGAGGATACCTCACAGAAGATACTCAGGAAGTCATGAAGAAACTCAAATTTCTTTTTTCCTTTTTCATTAATTTATTATTATTATTTATTTATTTTCTTTTCGCCTTTTTAAGGCCATTTCCCCCCTCTTTTTGATTTTGATTTCAAGCATGTTATAGAAAATCTCAATAAAGATATTTAAAATAAATAAATACATCACTGGGCGAGCCACACATGTAAGAGTGTTTTGGTGCTTTGGAACATCTGCTGAGGACTGTCTTCTCATAGGGATGTACTTAATGAAATTATTAATTACATTGAGAAAGAACAAATGGTTTAAACCGTGTTGCATTTGTTTTTTGTATGTGTTTTTGTTTTGTGTTCCAAGTGCTGAATGACAGTTCTAGACAGCAGGGTTTGTAATCCACTGAGTACCCTTGGACAAGTCATATTCTCTCAAGGTTCATCAGCATGAACCCAAACATCTGAAGTGGCTGCGACGTTGCTCCTAGATGTCAACAAGATATCCAAGGACTTTTATTCCTTATCATGGGATAAACCGTAGGATTTTCTTTTGTGTGTGTGTCAGGAGTGACTTGAGAAACTGCAAGTTGCTTCTGGTATGAGAGAATTGGATGTTACCCAGGGAACACCCAGATGTTTTGATGTTTACCATCCTTGTGGGAGGCTTCTCTCATGCCCCTGCATGGAGAGCTGGAGCTGACAGAGGGAGCTCGTCCACGCACTCCCTGTATTTGAACCTCTGACCTATCGGTCATCAGTCCTACAGGCACAAGGGTTTAACCCTAGGATAAACCTGGTTAAATTGGTTGATCCTTGCACTAAGGAAAGCTGAGGGGTGTGCTTAGGAAAGCTGGCTCATAGAGGCTTTGCCCTGCCATTGACATGTGCATGTGTGACTGCTTTTTCCTGACCATAGGTTAAACACCAGTAGATAAGCCTTCAGTCTCAGAGGAAGGCAATTTCAAGCCTTACCAAGAAAATCTTGTGATAGTCTCAACTGTGGGCTGCTGCAACTCTTAAGTGGCTCTAAGGCACACAGGAAATACTCATGTCTTGTGTAATGTTTCTATAAAGAACATTTTACTGCTTCTGTATTTAATGAGCAGAAGGCACTGTTTCTGCCAGATCTTGTCTACAATGCTCTGCTGGAGTCTGAAGCAATAAATATTTCCTCAGGTGTCTGTCAGCTTCTGGGTTTGTCTAACATTAATTGGGAAAACAGACAATAGGGAACATCTTTAAAAACTGTGCAAGTTTCAAGGACATTCTTTTAAGAGAGGAAAAATCCAAAGGATTGTGTCATTGTCATCCACTTGCTGCATGAACATAGCTGGCAATGATCCTCAACTGCCTTGACCAATTTGTTGTTATGTTTTTGGAAAGCAGGAAAAAGGGTGAGGCTGGGTTTTCTGACAATAGGGCGAAGATATGCTGAGGACTATTAACCACATGCTTCCATTTCAATGGAAAGTCTTAACTATAACTACCTAATCCTAGAAACAAGGGGTTGTCTGTGCTACATACTCACAGGGAACTCTATTTATTTATGACGTTTCTACCCTGCTTTTCTTCAATCTGGAGGGGACTCAAGGTGGCTTACAAACAGAAAACTATTTGGTGCCAGAAAACAATATACAATTAAAATAAACCTTTAAATGGAATTATAAAATACATTTAAAACATTTTATCTTAAAAACATTTAAGATAATATTTTCACAATATTGTAAAATTCCGCGTAATCCAGGCCATTCCAATAGCTATTGTACATCATTCCATATCTACTATGTAAGTTCTCCAAAAGCTTGGTAACAGAGCCACGTTTTCACTCTCTTATGGAAGGTCAGGAGGGAGGGACTGATCTAATATTCCTGGGGAGGCAATTCCACAGCCAAGGGGTCACCACTAAGAAGGCCCTGTCTCTTGTCCCTGCCAATCTCGCCTGCAAAGGAGTAGGGACCAAGAGCAGGTTTGCCCCAGATGACCTTAAACTCCAAGATGGCTCATAGTCTTAAATGGTTCCGGCCCAGCTTGCCTGTTTGAACGGATCTCCCCCTATAAACCATTTTGGAGTTTAAGATCATCTGAGGAGAACCTGCTCTTGTTCCCTCCTTCTCAATCTCTCCCTGCAAAGGAGGAGGGACCAAAAGCAGGTTCGCCCCAGATGATGTTAAACTCTGAAATGACTCATAGGGGGAGAGCTGTTCGAACAGGTAAGCTGGGCCAGAACCATTTAAGACTTTATAGGCTAAAGCCAGCACTTTGAATTGTGCTCAGTTGCAGACTGGAAACCAGTGAAGCTGACGTAACCGGGGGGAAGGGGGTTGTATGCTCCCTGTACGCCGCTCCAGTGAGCAATCTGGCTGCCATGGGTTGGACCATTTGAAGCTTCCAAACAGTCTTCAAAGGCAACCCCACATAAAACGCATTGCAGTAGTCTATATGGGATGTAACCAGAGCACGGACTACTGTGGGATAAATTGTTCGGGTAAGTTAACAGTGATCACCTGTTTAAACTCTTCCATGGATATATGTGTGCATAGATGTTTATTGGTATAAGGTGGGTCTTGATTATCACTGGATTTGGTTCCAGGGCCACACGTGGGTACCAAAATTTATAAATACTCAAGTCCTATGATATAGAATTACATTAAAAGAGGTGCCCCTTATACAAACTGACAAAGCATTTTTTTATTTAAAAATATTTTTCATGTCATGGATAGTTGACTCCAAGGATATGGAGGGTGGACTCTTTCTCTTTGTGTGTTCTGGATATATATGTGTTTGTGTGTTTGTGTCTTGCAGACTCTTCACCCCAAGGTATATTCTTCCTTAGAAAGAGACTACACTGCACCTCCGTCACCATGCAAACTCTCCTAGGACTCCTGTTTTTCTCTGTATTTCTAACTAAAGGTACTGAATGTTGTATCCCCATCCTTCTTCTCTTAGGATCAGTGGAGCCAGATGGGAGCCATACAGAAATCATTGTCATTTTTTTAATCGTTATTGGAATCCACTGGAACTCCTCAAAGATGGAGAAGACGGGCTTCTCAAAAGCGGTTATCAAGTTGGAATGGATGAAATATAATTACAAGCATCCAAAGAAGGATGGATAGAATATACAAAAAATATTTGAAAAAAAAAGTTTTTCAAATATTTGCTAACCTTGATGAGAAAAATCCTGAAATCATGAAAATAGACCTAGTCTATACAAAATGTGCACATATTTGATCTGCATGAAAAAGAAATTTTCTGCACAGAAACAATATTTCAGCAGAGAAATTCAGTTTTTATTACAAGGCAAGCATATGCACATTTCACACAGAATAAAGCCTCATCTACAATGGCTACTTATAGAATCATAGAGTTGGAAGAGACGTTATGGGCCATCCAGTACAACCTCCTGCCAAGAAGCAGGAAAATTGCATTCAAAGCACCCCTGACAGATGGCCATCCAGGTTCTGTTCAAAAGACTCCAAAGAAGGATCTTCCACCACACTCCGGGGCAGAGAGTTCCACTGCTGAATGGCTCTCACAGTCAGGAAGTTCTTCCTCATGTTCAGATGGAATCTCCTTTCTTGTAGTTTGAAGCCATTGATCCTTTGCTCCAGGGGAGCAGAAAACAAGCTTGCTCCCTCCTCCCTATGACTTCCTCTCACATATTTATACATGGCTATCATGTCTCCTCTCAGCCTTCTCTTCTTCAGGCTAAACATGCCCAGCTCTTTAAGCCATTCCTCATAGGGCTTGTTCTCCAGACCCTTGATCATTTTATTTATTTATTATTTATTTCAAAGTTTTATATACCGAGCTTCTCACCTCTTTGAGGGACTCAGCCCGGTTTCCAACATAAAACACATACAATCAGTAAAATATCATAGTTCATAATTACAATAACACATTAAAATAACAAATATCTTTAAAACTACAGTGGTCAGTCGTCATACTATACATCATCTTCCATCCAAATCTTAGTGTGTTGTCTCATTCATTGAAAGCCTGTCTCCATAACCACGTCTTCACCTGTTTCCTGAATGTCAGGATAGACGGGGCGGTTCTGACCTCCGATGGGAGAGAGTTCCAGAATTGTGGGGCCACCACCGAGAAGGCCCTGTCCCTCGTCCCCACCAGGCGCGCTTGTGAGGCCGGTGGGACCGAGAGCAGGGCCTCTCCAGACGATCTTAATAATCTTGATGGTTCGTAAGGGAGAATACGTTCGGAGAGGTAAACAGGGCCAGAGTCGTTTAGGGCTTTATAGGTTAACACCAGCACTTTGAATTGTGCTCGGAAGCTAATTGACAGCCAGTGGAGCTGGTGTAACAGCGGAGTGGTGTGCTCCCTGAACCCAGTCTGGGCAAGGACAATGTCAGTCTATGTAGGGGTGGGGAAGGGGACTGCCATCCCATTTCCCTGGGTTGCCCAAGTCTAGGAAATGTGAGCTTGCAGTGGAGATAGTTGCCTCCTCCCACCCAATGGAACTGTCCTCAACTGTCCTCTCTGCCATCATACTTCCCTGGGCTTGGGCAGTCTGGGAACATGGGAAGGCAGTCCCCACCCGCTATGTTGAACCGATCTCTGGCCAACATGACAATTGTTCCCCATCATTAGCGGTGCTACACAGATACTATCATGCAATTTGGCTTGAAGTCAAGGTGTCCACAAAATGTACATCCCAATTTATACTGTAGTGTTTATCGAGCTAGAAACAGCATGTTAAAAAACTCACCAGGGAATCTGAAACAAGCCAAACCACGTGCTGCAGCTTATCAGAATATATCCCATGCAAAGTCTGAAATTGAATCAAAAAATGTAGACACCAAGCACTGAACACTATTAAAAATGGAAAAACATAGCTGCCCAGTAGGTAAACAATTACTTCTCCAGGAGGAGAACCTACATAATTCCCATGGGAACTCACACTCTCAACCACTCTAATCTCATTCGCTGTGCCCTGCCATAATCCAGCACTGATCCTGAATAGACATGGATATGCACAACAATGCATTTTAGCAGACCGATTAAGGGGGGAAAAACTTGCAATTTTCTGGCGGCTGTTTTGCTACTGATATTGCAGTTTCTGGATTCAGTTCTGATTTGCATTCAGCAGATACTGTGTCTACCATCCCAGCCTTGAACCAATTCCTGGGGGTGTTGACACGTGAAAAAAACCAGCTGATCCTTGAAAATGAGGCCCTGCGGCAGAATGATTATCGATTGTCTGAACAGCTGAAGCGGATGTCTATACAGTGTGATGTTTGGTGAAGCAAAGTACTGTGCAGTGAAAGCGGTCTCTTTTAATTCACTTCCAAGATGGATTATAGTGTTAGGGGTGTACGGAATTCCGGAGATTTATTTGGAATTCAGATATTTTCGGCGATTTGGCAGCCAAACTGCCAATACAAATCAGGAAGGACCCCCTCCGACGCCTTATCGGAATGAAACATGGGCCGCCAAATCTTTTGGCTAAATTCAGGCAAGATTAGTTGATTCTGGCTTATTTTTCATCATTAGTATTCTGACTGTTCGTTTGTTTTGAAATGAAAACAGAATGGATTTCTGCCATTTTGCACGCCCCTATACAATGTCTGCATAGAACTGCTCTTACGTAAAAAAAAATCATCCTGAAATAAAAGACAATGGGTGTATCTACACCAGGCATGGGCAAACTTCAGCCCTCCAGGTGTTTTTGGACTTCAACTCCCATAATTCCTAACAACCTACAAGTGGTAAGGAATTGTGGGAGTTGAAGTCTAAAACACCCAGAGAGCCGAAGTTTGCTCCTGCCTGATCTACACTGTAAAATTAACGCAGTTCGACACCACTAAAATTGCCATGGTTACCATGTATATGTGTGGATCATGGAAGGGACCATACTTTAATTGGTTATACCATACAATGTGGTTTACACCTATGTGTGCTCATACGCAATATGGCACTGTTTTGGAATATGCTGTGATTTTTCTTAGATTAATGCCTCTATTTCACATTTGTTCATGCTGTGCATCATTTATACACTGGATTTTTGAGTTGCCTTGAATCCACTTTAAGTGGTTCATGTAGGTATACCCCTAGTCATTCAAACAACTACACCATGCTGGCATTGCCACTGTTCAGTTCATGGAGTATCCATTTCTCCTCCAGCTACTGAGGAGACTTTGGCTCAAATGAAAAGGAACAGGCAATCTAGGGCTGGCAGCATGTGATGTTATGGTCTCTGCTTACCAAAGTGTCTGGGGTTTTTGACCCTGTGAGCCCTGGTTACACCATGCTACTAATTATGACAAGCTTTTTTCTTTCTTCCTCTAGCTTTCTCTTTGCAGTGTGAACAATGCAACATGACTGACTGCACTGGTAAGACTGTAATTTGTCCTCCTGAAAAGGATGTCTGTTATTCTATGGATCTGGAAGCCAAAGACAGTGAGTAACTTATTGAACCAGCTTCAAATCACACAAGCCCATGTGCCTACAGTGCCCCCTTGTTGTTATGGTTTTGTGTTGTTATTAAATAGTTACAATATTACATTATTATTCAAAATTCCCCGTAAGTATATATGAACAATTTATTTTACCTATTTTTATTTATTTATTTATTTATTTGCTATATTTATATACCGCCCCTCTCAGCCCAGAGGTGACTCGGAGTGGTTCACGAATTGGCAACAATTTGATGCCTCGACAATTATAACAAGTAAAAACAATCAAATTCAGTTTAAAAACAATAGCAAATGATATAAAATATAAAAATCATAAAACCCACAAAAAACCTTAAAACATTATCTTGAGCGTCCCCATGTCAAATCGTTATTCCATTGCATTATCAAGTAGTCCCATAATTCAGTTTAGCTATGCTGTATTTGGGAAGGTCTGCTCAAAAAGCCAGATTTTCACCTTTTTTTTTGAAAAGTCAGGAGGGAGGGAGCCTATCTTATATTTCTAGGCAGGGCGTTCCACAGTCGAGGGGCCACCGCTGAGAAGGTCCTGTCTCTCATCCTCCGCCAGATGCATCTGCGAAGAAGGCAGGAGCGAGAGCAGGGCCTCCCCAGAAGATCTTTATGTCCTAGGTGGTTCATAAAGAGAGATATGTTCAGATAGATAAGTAGGACCAAAACTTACCTATATCTAAAACTTCCGCTAAAGAGAAAAAAATCAAAGTGCTGGCTTTAAACAGTGTATTTTAATATTGAGATAAATGTTTTTAAAGTTTATGTATGCATATAATGAATTCTTGTCCCAGCATTGAATGTTTGCCGTATATATGCTGTGCTCCGCTCTGAGTCTCCTTTGAGGTCAGAAGGGCAGAATATAAATGTTTTAAATAAATAAATAAATAAATAAATAGTAAGCCTATAAAGCCCTAAATGGTTCTGACCCAGCTATCCTATCCAAACGTATCTCCCCCTATGAACATTATTGGAGATTAAGATCGTCCAGAGAGGCCCTATTTATTTATTTATTTACGACATTTATATTTATTATTTATTTATTTACTTTATTTATATACCGCTGTTCTCAGCCCGAGGGCGACTCACAGCAGTGTACAACACAGAAGCAGCAAAATACAAAGCACAATAAAAACAGTTCACAACATTATACAAAAAACAACAACATCATTACTCCAAAACCCATTCCGCGTCGTCTCATCGTCCAAACCACAATCCAATATCGTATTCCGTTATTCCGTTCCTATAGTCATTACCAATCATTGCACTTCTTGTACGAACGCCTTCTTAAACAACCAAGTCTTTAATTTCCTGCGGAATATTATTAGGGAAGGGGCCAGTCTGATGTCCATGGGAAGGGTGTTCCACAGCTGAGGAGCCACCACCGAGAAGGCCCTATCTCTCGTCCCCGCCAGCCGTGCAGGGCCTCCCCGGAAGATCTCAAAGTCCTGGTGGGTTCATAGGTAGAGATGCGGTCGGATAGGTAGCTTGGGCCGGAACCGTTTAAGGCTTTATAAGCCAACGCCAGCACCTTGAATTGAGCCCGGTAGCAAATCGGCAGCCAGTGGAGCTGGTACAACAAGGGGGTGGTATGCTCCCTGTGTCCGGCTCCTGTTAGTATTATATGCCGCCCTTCTCACCCTGAAGGAAACTCAGAGCTGCTTACAAGATATATTTTTGTTGTTCATTCGTTCAGTCGTCTCCGACTCTTCGTGACCTCATGGACCAGCCTACGCCAGAGCTCCCTGTCGGCCGTTACCACCCCAGCTCCCTCAAGGTCAGTCCAGTCACTTCAAGGATGCCATCCATCCATCTTGCCCTTGGTCGGCCCCTCTTCCTTTTGCCTTCCACATACAATATATTATATTATTAGCATAGTACAATATGAGCATTAAACATTGCTATATTGCACCATACCACTATATCGTAATATTATTAGTAATGTTACATGTAATATAAATATATAATTATAATATCATATTATTATTATTTTGCATTACATTATAATATTATAAATATTATTTGTATATATTATATTATATTATATTATTAGAATAGCACAGGAGACAAGGCCCTCCTCTCAGTTCTGCCTCCTTCGCAAGTGCGATTGGTGGGGACGAGAGACAGGGCCTTTTCAGTGGTGGCCTCTTGGCTGTGGAACTCCTTTCCCAGTGATATTAGATCAGCCCTTCCCTCCTGACCTTCAGAAAGAGGGTGAAAACATGGCTTTGGGATCAAGCCTTTAGCAAGTAACACAGTGCAATAGATGGACTTGGTTTTATGTGTAATGATTACTGGAATGGCCTGACTATGATTGCGGATAATGTGGTTTTATAGTTGTAATTGCAATGTTTTGTATGTTTTAATTCTCATGATCTCATTTCAATTTTTAATTGAAATATTTATTTAATTGTATATTGGATGTATATTGTTCTTAAGGCACTGAATTATTGCCTATCATGTAAGCCGCCTTGATTCCCCTTCGGCGTCGAGAAGGGCGGGATATAAACATAGTAAATAAATAACTAAAAATAAATAACTTTCTGATATACTCCACAACTTAAAAAAAATGACTTCCAACATTTGACTTATAAAAAATAAATAATAAATTGGCTTCCCACATACCAATCCAAAAATATTTCTGTAAAAACAATTACTGATTATCTCACTATTTTGTAATATTTATAACATCTTAGTTTCTACCCTATCTATATATATGAAAAGAGCAAAATGGATATGCATGTAGGTTTATTTGTTTGTTCCATAAAGGCTCCTACATAGCTTGATAGATCTGGACAAGATTTGGTACACATAGCCTGTCATGAATGACTTTTCAATAATTTTGAAGCATAGGTTCTTTTTATTGCAATTTCCAGTGTGAGAGGGTACATCAGATTACAGAAAAACATTTAGACAAAGAATGACATTGGACATACAGACATACAGATTCTATGCAACTACATTGGATTTACAATTACATGGCTAACAAACAAACAAAGGAGAATTACATTTTCACTCAACATTCACACATATGTACATGCATTTGTCCTCATACACTCAAATATTATTATATCCTTTTCTCCCTCATTGGAGAAGCACATGTTAGGCTAGACACTGTTTTCCTGCAGCCCTTCCAACACATAATTTCAAAACACCAAAATGCATCCTTTCCCTAAGAACAATGCCAGGGACCAGATCTCTGTTTTCCATACAGCAGAACCTGACTCCCTGCACAAAATCTAAGACTCCAAAAGTGCACTTCTTCCTCTTCCCTTGAGAAAGAAGCCCCAAAGTGACCAGACTGCTTCCATACAAATCTGCCACTATCCATAGCTACACTATCTCTCTCCATCCCATGTAGCACAGCATAGTGGGTGAACCAGACTCCGCATGTCTGTCACACTTTGAGGATTATTAGATTGAATCCTTTATAGGCATATTCTGCTGATGTCATCCCAAAGTTGTAAATTAATGATAGATGTCTCCCATCTTGGCTCCATCTCAGTTTCCTGATCAGATGTTGATTCTTCTTGATTGGTGTTGACAAACACAAGGCTTGTGTTGACTTCCTTCTTAACATAAGGAATGTTACAAACATTTCTGTTATCACTGTCCAGTTCTTATCAGAGTTTACTTTTCATTTCTCATTAGCAACTTTTAATTATAGTCCAGCAAGCAGGTAGTTAGTCATTGCAGGCCTGGGTCTTTTACTGGTGTTTCCAAAATTATTAGCTTCATACATCCTTCCATTCTTCCATTCATTCCTACACATCATATTAAATCCACATTTATAAAATCTGCACATTAAATTTTTGTGACAAGCCTTCATTATCCAATATAAAACAACAGTGAGGTTTCGACTGAAAAATCCACCTCTTTCAGATGCAAAGCTGAGGGAAAGGAAAAGAACAAAGAGGATTGGCTGCTGTTAGTTAACATTGCCCCTTGTCACATGATTGGGAATGAAAGAAGTGAAGCGGATTAGCTTCTGCTAGGTGGCATGCGTAAGAAAGGGAGGAAGGAAGGAAGGAAATAATGAAAGAAAGAAAGAAAGGAAAAGGCCAAGGGGGAATGGAGGGAGAAAAGGAAAGAGGAAGGAAGAAAGGAAAGAAACAGAAAGAAATGGAGAGAAAAGAAGAAAAAGGGATGAAGGAAGGGAAGGAAGTTCCCCCCGACTTTGGAACTCGCTAACTAGCGGTATTAGGCAAGCCCCTACCCTGGCAGCCTTTACGAAAGGCTAAAAAACCTGGCTCTTCTGATGTGCCTTTGACGAATGAACACATACCCCCATGTCTGTCCCAATTACAGATTTGTCCTCATGATGCACTTTCTCCCGTCCTTAATAAAAATCAACCCCATTGTTCGCCCCTTCCGAGTTCTCCTCCAGACACATACTATTCCATATACTTATCTCACCCAGGGTTTTATCAATTTTTCTCTATGCATTTGGCCCACCCATTGTCTGTTCATTTCTCCGCCGTGTTATGTTGTGTTTGTTTATTTTATGCTTTGTTATTTTATATATTTTATTTATTTGTTTGTTGTATTTTATTTGCTGTATTGTAATTTTGGGCTTGCCTCATGTTGGCCACCCCGAGTCCCCTTTGGAGAGATGGTGGCGGGGTATAAACAAAGATGATGATGATGATGATTTGAAACACAACAAGATGAGTCCACAGCAGACAAGATCACTCTGCTGGCTGTTGTATTGGATCACACGTCATACACTTCCCAAGTGTCTAGGATTGTGTGATGTATTGGCGAATAATGTGTGCAGATCCCAGTAAGGTGGCCTTTTGCAGATGACAGTTGGTAATTTTGTCAGTGCCAATTGTGTTAACATGCAGGCCAAGGTCTTTAGAGAGCGGAAGAGAGCGGAACTGGTTTTAAATTGATTTTAATGTATATGTTGTGTTAATAGTTTATGCCTATGTTTTTTTATATTGTATGTTTTTGTATTATTTTGTATATGTGGAAACTGCTCTGAGTCCCCTAGGAGAGATAAGGCAGTATATAAATAAATAAATAAATAAATAATGGTTATTTATTTATTTATTTATTTGGGCACTGCACCCAGTGTGCCAATCACCACTGGGACCACCTTTACTGGTTTGTGTCAGAGTCTGCAGTTCAATCTTTAAATCCTCATATCATGTCAGCTATATTATTATTATTATTATTATTATTATTACTATTATTATTATTACTATTTGAAACACAACAAGATGAGTCCACAGCAACAAAGATCACTCTGCTGGCTGTTGTATTGGATCACATGTCGGACGTATCCCAAGTGTCTAGGACTGTGTGATGTATCGGTGAATAATGCTTGCAGATCCCAGTAAGGTGGTCTTTTGCAGCTGGAAAATGGTAATTTTGTCAGCACTGACTGTGTTAAAGTGCAGGCCAAGGTCCTTAGGCACTGCACCCAATGTGCCGATCACCACTGGGACCACCTTGACTGGTTTGTGCCAGAGTCTTTGCAGTTCAATCTTTACATTCTCATATCATGTCAGCTACATTATTATTATTATTATTATTATTATTATTATTATTATTATTATCTAGCTTGGGGACCCGGCGCTGCCTGGGTTATTTGAGAAAGGAATTGTGTCTCAAGATTGGTCTTAATCAGTTATTTATATGGCTCGCAGTGGTGTCAGGAAGTTCGTGAAGGTACTGCGAGTCCCATCATCTGTGGTCCATCCTCCTCCAAACTGCAGTAGGATGTAGAGTGGGTTGTGGGGGCTCTGTGTGCCAAGTTTTGTTCTTGATCAATCATTGGATGAGGGTCACAGAGGTCTCAGAAAGTGAGTTTAGGTACTGCAAGTCCCATCATCCATAGTCTGTTCTCCCCCAAACCTCACCAGAATGTTGAGTTGGCCAAGGGGGCTCTCTGTGCCAAGTTTGGTCTTTCTTGGTATTTGATAAGTGTCGCTGTGGTTTCAGGAAGTGAGTGAAAGTACTGGAAGTCCCATCATCCATCGTCCGTCCTCTTCCAAACAGCATCGGGATGTAGAGTGGGTCATGGGGGCTCTGTGTGCCAAGTTTGGTCTTGATTGGACATTAGATGAGGGTTGCAGCTGTCTTGGGAAGGGAGTGGAGGTACTTGAAGTCCTATCATCCATAGTCTGCCTTCCTCGAAAGTGCATCAGGATGTAGAGTGGGTCATGGGGACTCTGTGTGCCAAGTTTGGTCTTGATCAGTCACTGGCGAGGGTCTCAGTGGTCTCAGGAAGTGAGTGAAGTGACTGCAAGTGCCATCATCCATTGCCAAATTCTTCAAACCGCACCAGGATGTAGAGTGGGTCATGTGGGCTCTCTGTGTAAATTGTGGTCCTGATTCATCATTGTTGGCAGTTGTAATGGTCTTAGGAAGGGAGTGCAGGTATTGCAAGTCCCATCGTCCATGGTGCATCCTCCTCCAAACTGCACCAGGATGTAGAGTGCGTCATGGAGACTCAGTGTGCCACATTTGGTCTTTATTGGTAATTGGATGAGGGTTGCAGTGGTCTCAAGAATTGAGCAAAGGTACTGCAAGTCCCATAATCTATGGTCCATTCCCGGCCAAACCACACCAGGAAGAAAAATGGGGCATTAGAGGTCTATGTGCCAAGTTTGGTCCTGATCTGTCATTGGATGAGGTTAACAGCGGTCTCAGAATGTGAGTGATGGTACTGCAAGTCCCATCATCCATGGTTCATCCTCCTCCAAACTGCAGTAGGATGTAGAGTGGGTCATGGGGGCTCTGTGTGCCAAGTTTGGTCTGTATTGGTAATTTTCTGACAGCCCCTGGCCTTTTCCTTTCCTCTCTTTGTCATCTCGGAATCTTGGAATTGAGGCTGGCCAATCAGAGACCATATGCAAATTTCCTTCTCTCATGTCTCCGTTTCTGTCATGAACCCTTTTCTCCACCAGGGGCTCCTGTTGGAGCTGGCCAATCAGAGACCATATGCAAATCGTACCACAGTGGCAGCCAATTGGAATCTTGGAACTTTCAGGCTGGCCAATCAGAGACCATATGCAAATAGCACCACAGTGGCAGCCAGTCAGAAAGCTGGCACATACACGGTCACACCGCCACACTTCCGTCGCTGCATACAAACTTTGACTTTTATTATATACATAGATAGATTAAGGAATGACCTTTGATTTATCTACAGGTCATATCAAAATCCATAATTTTAGGCCCCAAATGTGCCCTCTACTTAATCATGGCATTGACTTATACATGAGTAAATATGGTGATTACTTTGTAGAAGGTCTTACTTTATTATGGTCATAGACCAGCATAAATTGCTTTGGCCAGTTTTGAGTTCATCACCATGCTAGTTAGATATTCCATATGTGAATAGGATGGACGACTATAATTTGGCCATGGCAACTTTGAGCCAGCTCTTTGCTGATCTTTGTTTCTTCCACCCAGAACCAAAGATGCAGGTTAAGGACTGCATGCAGAAGGCTGACTGTGAAAAACGGAAAAAAGATATTGGGAACCAGATAACGCACATTATCTTTCCAAAAGACTATATTGTTACAAATGTGGAATGCAACAAGGTGCCCATGTCTTCCGCTTCCCTCCTGCTGACCATCTCTGGGCTCCTACTGATGAAGCTCTTCTTTTAATGCTCCTCTTGCATCTGCGTCAGTCTCCAAAGTAACTCTTCTTCTGTGGTCTTGTGCTTCCTTTATTATTTACTGAATGGAAATAAATTGAAACCTAATGAGGAAAAGAACTGATATTAAGTCATCATCTGCTATATTTGATTTGAGAATGGGAGTCAGGGAGGAAGGCATTTGTCTCACCATTCTCATTGGCTCAGTATGAAACTCAGTGTTGTATAACATTTCAAGGGCTGGGGATGGAATATAGTATGCCTATGTAAATGCGTTCAGTTCTTGAATTTGCTCCAGAAATAAGATTTAATGAAATGCATTTTCCTCTTCATTTAAACCAACTTTCCAGTATTAACATGCTTTAGCAGTGGTTGGTAATGCAACTAGTGTTTAAATATGGCTACTCACATGAGATTGACATTTCCATGCCTAAAGCTTTATAGAAATGTGCAGTAGTTCATTAACGCTTAATCCATTCACATACAAAATAAATGGATACTATATAAAAGGGCTGTAATATAGAGCCATAAAAATACTATTTAAAAGAACAGGCATATAGATTTTGCATATTTAGATTATATACAATTAAGATACAAAACAACGTGTTAACTTCACCTTCAGGTTGAGAGAAGCAGTATATAAATATGGTAAATAAATGGTAAATAAATAAATAAACTATAAGACCATTGCCAGAGCAAGACATTTTGTCCAAATTTTCATTGCTGATGGGTGAAAAGAGAAACCGTGCAAGTTACCATAGAATCAGTATGACACAACAGATAGAAAATATTTTCTTAAGCATTATTGGATTATAGATAAAATGGAATAGACCCCAAAAATGTGCTTCTTGGTTCTGAATATATTGAGCAGGAGAAGAATTGTGCAGTCATATTGTATGCAATGCCCTATTAAACATACTTACAACAATTTGGTCATTTTGCATTATTTATTGGCCACAGTATGAGAATACCTATGTCTGGTTAGCGCCTGCATGGGTCCGGATCCAGGCATCATCCAAGTTCCTGGCTGGGAGATGAACCTTTGAGGCTTTCTGAAGTCTCCTCAAGATCATGGTATTCCAAGAGTAAACAACTGTTTTTATTCTTCAGGAACTCAGATCAAGATTCAAGACGCAGAATGGGCTGCTCAAGTTACTTGGTACAATCTCTCAAGCAGATGGTTAATATTTAGTTACTTAGATGATCCCTCGTTGTCTGAGTATGATGGCTGTCCATCCAAGTGTTGTGTCTTGGTGGTGGATGTGTAGGAGCCCTATTCTTGACTTGCATGTTCTTCTACAGCAAGGGCATTGGTTTCCAGATGGAAGGCGATCCTGGTCAGGGTTGGCTTGGTGCACCTTCTTGGCACATTTCCTCCTTTTCGCCCTCCATTCATGCCTCTCATAATTCCACAGCACTGCTGGTCACAGCTGACCTCCAGTTAGAACGCTCAAGGGCCAGGGTTTCCCAGTTCTCAGTGTCTATGCCACAGTTTTAAAGATTAGCTTTAAGCCCATCTTTAAATCTCTTTTCCTATCCACCAACATTGCGTTTTCCATTCTTGAGTTGGGAGTATAGTAACTGCTTTGGGAGACGGTAATTGGGCATTCAGACAATGTGGCCAGTCCAGCCGAGTTGATGGCATAGGAGCATTGCTTCAGTGTTGATGGTCTTTGTTTCTTCCAGCACACTGACATTTGTCCGCCTGTCTTCCCAAGAGATTTGCAGGATTTTTTGGTGGCAACACTGATGGAATTGTTCAAGGAGTCGAGTATGATGTTTGTAGACAGTCTACGTTTCACTGGCATGATATTGGTTGATACTTCTTGAATAAGAACAGATCAGAGATAATTGGAATTCTCTCTGTGGGGTTGAAAGAAAAATCTATTAGAGTGATGCACACATTTCCTTTCTCCCACTTTCCAACTTGGAAACAAATTTATCAGTGAAGGGTAACCCAATAAAGATGGAGGGCAATTCCGATCACATTCTCCATGGCTAGCTCCAATACATCCATTTTTACCTGCAGCCCGTCTCAAATTGTTGTCAGAAAGCAATATTTTGTGGAATGTCAGAGCACTTATTGTTGCTGTTTTGAGGGGGCTGTAGAAGAAAATTTAGGTATTTGGGTGTAGTGCTGGTTCTGGAATGCCTGAGAAATGTTTGCATGCCTTCATACATTTGGGGGAACACAGGAAAAGAATATCTGAAAACCATGCATTAAAAAATTTGGAGGACTTGTGGCCATTGGAGGACTGGTGAGGAACTTCAAGGACCACAAAAGGAGGCTTCAGGGGCCATGTTATGCCCATCGGTGATATATACACATTTCCTTTTTGCCTTTGTGTTGTCAAATGTTTTCATGGCCAGAATCACTGGGTTGCTGTGAGTTTTCCGGGCTGTATGACCAAGTTCCAGAAGCATTCTCTCCTGACGTTTCACCCACATCTATGGGAGACATCCTCAGAGGTTGTGAGGTCTGTTGAAAACAAGGCAAATGGGGTTTATATAATTGTGGGATGTCCAGGATAGGAGAAAGAACTCTTGTCTGTTTGAGGCAAGTATGAATACTGCAGTTGATCACTGTTGAAAAGCCTTGCCACTCCAAGGCTTGGCTGCTACCTGCCTTTGTTTGTCATTTAAGGTCTCATTTAACAACAGCAGATGAGCAAAGTCACTTCGATTTCACTTGTAGTGTACTAGAAGTTGTATCCTAAGTATAAACTGGCCAGAGGAGGGGGCAAAGATATGATAAAATACCCACATCCCCTAGATAGTATTTGGGGGGTAAAACACTTTTTTACACCTAGATGTACACATTCCCCATGACACTTTGCCCATATGTACTTTAAATGAACTATCTGTTGCACTCCAGAGCAGGATTCCCTCTGACTTTAGACACCACACAGTTGAGTTAAAATAGCAAGCAGTTTATTGAGGGTGATAAAAGCCAAAGCAATAAAAAGTAATCCACAGTAAAAAGTAAATCCAATTGATTAGGAAGTAAAAAGAGCAATAAATCCCAAGAGAAATAGTTCACAGAAATCCAAGAAAACAAGAGGCTTGATTTCAAAGGCAAATAACAGCCAAGGCACTTGACACAGGAATCAAACAAATATAAAGGTCCAGGAACTTAGCATGAAGAACCTATCATGAATCCAACATTGCTTCGTCTAAAGTTAGGCTCAGTACTTGGCACTATATATTGACTTTGTTTCCCAAACAGCTAAGAATGTATTTTTCCTCAAATTTGGTTTCACTTCTTACCTCTGCTCTAATCTAACTAAGTGCCTTAATTTCTGATTTTTTTGTATTTGCTGGCTAAAAGCATTTCTTCTGTTTAAGGCTTCATTGAGATCTGCACCTGGACATAACGGACCAGGTGCAGAGCCTTTATTATTTTATTTATTACAGTCGCTTATACCCCGCCCTTCTCACCCCGAGGGGGACTCAGGGCGGCTTACACAACAAGGCACAATTCGATGCCCGCATTACATGACAACAAAACATAACATCAATAACAATAGCAATTATAACAATGATAACAATTAACCTAAGCAATCATTATTATCGGCGACACATCCAAAAAACCCATAAAGTAAAAGCAATTGAAACAATTAAAACAGTAAAAGCAATACAAACCTCATTGCTGGATAGCGTTTAACAGACTCATAGTTAGGTTCTACTTTCCGCACATTGTCAGTCCTATCCATCTGGATTCCATATCTAATTGTCAGGATGCCCAAAGGCCTGGTCCCATAGCCACGTCTTTACCTTTCTCCTAAAGGCAAGGAGGGATGTTGATGTCCTAATTTCCCCCGGGAGTGAGTTTCCCAGGCTTTCCCAGGCTCAAGACCTTGAGAATCCCTTTGCAGAAATGCAGGCCTCTCTAAGCCATCAACTGAACTGCATTCAGGCCCCACACCCCTAAAACCAGGCCCAGGAAACAGACCATTATCCTCATTCCCTTCAGAAAGATCTTCATGGACAGCATTTATTTATTTAGCAATTTTGTATACCGGTTTTCTCCCCTCTATCGGGGGACTCGGGCCGGTTTCAAACAATAAAATTACAAAACAATAATTAAAAACATCATATAACATATTCAATTAAAACATTATAACAGCAAAATGCAATCACATAATAACAATGGTCAGTCGTCATAGTGAATTCGTTGTCCATCATTCATCGTCATCTATCCGATCACAGAAATATTGATTCACTCGTCGAAAGCCAAACCCCATAGCCAGGTTTTCACCCGTTTTCTGAATGACAGAATGGAGGGGGCAGTTCTGATCTCCAGTGGGAGAGAGTTCCAGAGTCGAGGGGCCACCACCGAGAAGGCCCTGTCCCTCGTCCCCACCAGACGCGCCTGAGAGGCCGGTGGGACTGAGAGCAGGGCCCCCTCCAGATGATCTTAACAACCTAGATAGTTCATAGGGGAGAATAGGCCTGGGTAACAACGCAAAAATTTGGTTTTGTAATCGTTTTGTAATTGGGGTGTTTTTTTGTTTCGTTATTTAAAATAATTACAAAATTTTCCTTTTTAAAAGTTCGGTATTTACGAAAATTCGTTATTATTAACGAATCAATTCGTTAAAATGGCGGACGCGGTTGTGCATTGTGCAACTTGCTCCCTTCTTCGCCCGGCAGGCACTTTGGGTCGCCCCGAATTGGCCCTGGCAGAGAGAGGGAGAGCGGGAGCGCACACGCGCGCGGCCCTAAAACCAGGAGCCCTGGTAGGAGTCGTCGCTGCCTCTACTGCTGCCTCCTCCTCCTCCTCCTCCTCCTCCTCCTCTCCACCCTTCAGGCTTCTCTTCCTCTCTCTCTCCCTCTCTTGGGGCCGCCGGGAGAGGCGATGAACCTACCCGGAAAGCTTGGCGATCTTGACAAAGCTAGTAAACATCCATCCATGCAGCCGCCTGAGCTCTGCCCGCTCGCCTCGCTCGCCCTTCTCTCGCTCACTCCAGCAGCTCCATGCCTGGGAGAAGGCGGCTTGGCAGAGGGCAGCTCTCCTTCTCTTCCTTTCCCCAGCAGAAGCAGCAGCAGCAGCAAACTTTGGCGGGGACGGGAGCTGCCTGCTACCCCCCTCCGGCCGGGCGTGCAACAACTCGCCGGAGGGGGGTAGCAGCTCCCGTCCCCGCCAAAGTTTGCTGCTGCTGCTGCTTCTGCTGGGGAAAGGAAGAGAAGGAGAGCTGCCCTCTGCCAAGCCGCCTTCTCCCAGGCATGGAGCTGCTGGAGTGAGCGAGAGAAGGGCGAGCGAGGCGAGCGGGCAGAGCTCAGGCGGCTGCATGGATGGATGTTTACCTTTGTCAAGATCGCCAAGCTTTCCGGGTAGGTTCATCGCCTCCCCATCCTCCTCTTCCTCCCTCGTCTTCACGGCATGTTTTGCTTTCGGGATTCTTCCAGGCTTTCCCTGGGGGTCTCTGGTGCCTCCTGGCGATGCTGGCGAAAGAGGGGCAACTAGGCAGGAGAGGAACCAGCGAGAAAAATGCAGCCAGCTGGGCTTAGAGGCAAGGAGTACTACCAATACGCAGAGCTTTGGGAGCTGAAATAATAACGAAACAATTACAAAACAATTACAAAACAGCTTTAAAAATTCGTTTTTTAAAAAAATTGCTCCAGATTGCTCCAGACTGATTCATTATCGTTTTGTAATTCAAAAAATAACGAATTTTTTAACGAATTACGAATTAACGAAACGAATTTCCCAGCCCTAGAGAATACGTTCGGACAGGTAAACTGGGCCGGAGTCGTTTAGGGCTTTATAGGTTAACACCAGCACTTTGAATTGTGCTCGGAAGCTAATTGGCAGCCAGTGGAGCTGGCGCAACAGAGGAGTAGTATGCTCCCTGTACCCTGCTCGTGTTAGCATTCTGGCTGCCGCACGTTGGACTAGTTGGAGCTTCCGAGCAGTCTTCATAGGCAACCCCACGTAGAGAGCGTTGCAGTAATCTAAACGGGATGTAACCAAAGCATGGACCACCGTGGCCAAGTCAGACTTCCCAAGGTACGGGCGCAGCTGGCGCACAAGTTTTAATTGTGCAAAAGCTCCCCCGACCACCGCTGAAACCTGGGGCTCCAGGCTCAGCGATGAGTCCAGGACCACTCCCAAACTGCGAACCTGCGTCTTCAGGGGGAGTGTAACCCCGTCCAGCACAGGCTGTAACCCTGTTGGGTTTCATCCCTGACTCCACAAGTCTCCAGCTCTCAATGAGTAGATAGCCTAGATAGACTTAGGGATTCCTCCCCAATTTCCTGTAGTTAAGTTGGTTAAGAAGGGGTTAAGAAGGGGGAATTGTCTCACTTATCTTTGCATGGTACTATCTCCTCCCCATTTGAATACCTAGGAATGTAATCCTATAGGGAAAATGTAACTTCCTCTTTTAAAGGTATTTTTATTGCCCTGGGCTGGGCCATGTGGCCTGTCTCCATTTTCAGGTCTCTTCCCTTTTGTCTTCTCTAGAGTGAGGAAGCATCTTGCCATTGTCCAGGCAAAGATGTAGTAGATATAGTTACTTTTATTATTTTTCCTTTTTCTTTTACCTTAGATGATAGCTCAGTGAAGCTAGTTAGCTCCAAGAACCTTTCCTATCTAGAATGGATTTCTTTTATCTTTAATAAACATATTATTTTTGATCCTATGAGTTGTGGATCTGCAATCCTGTTCCATCCTGCTGAATGGAAGTCAATTCTTGCTCACTACATGTAAGTTTCTGCTGCTTATTTACTGTGCACCCTGCACTCTGCTATATTTTGGTGGAATCACCCCCAGAGAGGGTTATTTTTGAGCCTAACAGCTCTTGATTCCCAACAAACCCTATGCCCTGTTCGGCCTTTTGACTGATCAGGAGTACCTCTGTCTTGTCTGGATTAAGTTTCAATCTGTTGTCCTTCATCCAGTCAGTTACAGTGGCCAAGCACCGGTTCAGGACCTGGACAGCCTCCTTAGTAGCAGGTGGAAAGGAGTGACAGAGTTGGACATCATCTGTGTACAGATGACACCGCACCCCGAAACTCCGGATGATCTCTCCCAACAGCTTCATGTAAATGTTAAACAACATAGGGGATAGTACTGAGCCCTGCAGGACTCCACAGTACAATGGCCGAGGAGTCAAGCAGGAGTCCCCTAGTGACACCTTCTGGGAGCGACCCTCGAGGAAGGACCGGAGCCACTGCAAAGCAGTACCCCCAAGACCCATTCCTGCGAGGCGTCCCAGAAGGATACCGTGGTCAACAGTATCGAAGGCCGATGAGAGGTCCAACAGAACCAACAGGGACACACTCCCCCTGTCCAGTTCCCGGCGAAGATCATCCACTATTCCCATCAGAGGAATCAGCTTGAACATGAATAACATTGTCATTTCCATCATCCAAAGCAACCTGATCATTAGACACAACATTGTCATTCCCATCATACAAAGAAACATGATCATTAGGCGCAATCACAGGTTGAACAGGCTGACATACAACACTATCCAATATGCTGTTTACTTACTGAAAGACATAGAGCACCCCATTGTGCTTTAATGTTCCCCTCCTACCCACCATTGAGACTGAGGTTAATTCTCTGGGGGCATTGCTATCCTACTCTGTTATAGCAGTTTAATTCAACCTTTAAATGTGATAGATCTGTTCCATGCAATTCTGAGATGCATAATTTAGTAAAACTTCAAGAACTGCAGAAACTCTCTGGAAGAACGTAGCAGCCATTTCATTTTAACTAAAACAACAAAAATCACAAAATTTGCGTAGTTTGTGCCAAAAAGGGGGAGTTTTCATGTGAAAATCGCCCACTGTCTCAGCTAGTGCAGAAAAAAGAGAGATAAAACTACATCCCTTGAAATGGTACTGTTTAAAAAAAAACAAATTCTGACCTATTTTGCATATCATAACAAGCTAGGCTTCTAGAATTTGTCGAGGAGAAGAGTCCCTTGTCCTTTATAAATATTGGACACAAGTATCTTTCTTAGGGCTTGCTCCAAACCCCAGATTCATTGCAAAAGGACTACAGGATGCCCTCATGTTGCACAGCAGCTTCTGGTAAGTATCATGGGCTATTTAAATTTTTTAACTGACTTTGTTCCACTTTTGGGAAAGTAGAGAGATACGCCACAGTTTTCTGGAAATTCCAGAGAATCCCAGAGCTTCAGGACAGTCTGAACAGTGGGATGCGGTCAAACTTAGACTGGTCTACTGTCCTGACTGGACAGTCACTATAACCTTTTTCCTGCACTCATCACCCCAGGGAAAGGGGGAAAATCATGCCATCTCACTATAGTTCCTAGCCTCTTGCTGGTTGTACAAACATTCCATTCTGACATCAATAGAGGTGCCTGTGATGGCCAGGAGCTCAGATGGCACTCCATGGTTGGCTAGGAATAGCAGTGGCATGGAGGAGATGATAGTCCAGCGTAGTGGGTACAGTCTTAAGCCATCTGCACAATAACTCCAGAGCAGATATACACCATACTAAACTGCATACCATAGAGATGAGCTCTTAGAACAGTGTTTCTCAACCTGGGGGTCGAGACCCATGGGGGGTTGTGAGGGGTTGTCAGAGGGGTCACCAAAGACCATCAGAAAACACAGTATTTTCTGTTGGTCATGGTGGTTCTCTGTGGGAAGTTTGGCCCAATTCTATCTTTGTTGTGGTTCAGAATGCTCATTGATTGTAGGTGAACTACAAATCCCATCAACTACATCTCTCAAATGTCAAGGTCAATTTTCTCCATACTTCAGTGTCTAAATTTGGGCATATTGAGTATTCGTGCCAAGTTTGGTCCAGATTCATTGTTGTTTGAATCCACAGTGCTCTCTGGATGTAGGTGAACTACAACTCCAAAACTCGAGGTCAATGCCCACTGAATTGTTCCAGTATTTTCTGTTGGTCATGAGAGTTCTCTGTGCCAAGCTTGGCCCAAGTCTATTGTTGGTGGAGTTCAGAATGCTCTTTGATTGTAGGTGTACTATACATCCCTGCAACTACAACTCCCAAATGACAAAATCAATCCTCCTCTCCAACCCCACCAGTATTCAAATTTGGGCGTATTGGATATTTATGCCAAATTTTGTCCACTGAATGAAAATACATTCTGCATATCAGATATTTACATTACGATTCATAACAGTTGCAAAATTACAGTTATGAAGTAGCAATGAAAATAATGTTATGGTTGGGACTCACCACAACATTAAGGGGTCGCGGCGTTAGGAAGATTGAGAAACACTGCCTTAGAATTTCCAGGACGTCTTCCAAATGCTCTAGAATTCTGGTTTATTGTGATGTTTGGAAATGGCCATTGGGTGGTGCTATCTATTTGCTCCTGTCATCTTGCACAGTTGAAAAGAAACACCATGAACAGAGAGCTTCCAGCACACCCTCTGAATGGGTGCAATCCTTTCATAAACGCCTAGGTGTGGAAGTACCCAATGGGCCAAGAAGGAGGGGTGTGAGTTTTCCAAATGCTCACTGAGGTGAGGAAAATGTGGGCTGATTATGAAGGAGGAGATGAGTGTGATACCAGCCAAGATCTAAAATCAAGGACAAATGTACTATTGGTAAACACGAGCTCTCGTCCCACCATGGCTTTGTACAGTTGCCTTATATCAATGTATAACTGTATATCCCTTAGCCATGTATCAATGATACAACATGTATCACCAAAATGCCCTCTTTTTTCATAAATAAACTAAACACATATCAACTCAGAATTAATTCCAGGGAGCTGGAGTGATTTAACAGCTTTGTGTATTTTCTTTCTCCACGTGCACATGCCTGCTGTTTATGCACTGTATATACTGATACTACATAAATCTAGAAATTTAAGTCAAAATCTGTCAAAATCCCTAGTCTGCTTATCCACAGTCAATTAAGTACTGTACCTTAACTCTGATCAAGAAAAGAACCATCTCCTTGTCTGTGTAGACTGGCAAAAAGCAAGAACTTAGTCCATCTGTGGAAAACCTAAAAAATGCAACATTGCTATTTCTGGCTTTGCTTAAATGCCTGGACAGGAAAATGGCAGTGTCCATGGGTGGCTGACCATTTGAGGCAGCACTGGTCCTTTCCCCTCTCCATGGAATGATCCTCAAGTTAACCATAGGGTAAAGGTAAAGGTTTTCCCTGACATTATGTCAAGTTGTGTCCAACTGTGAGGGTTGGTGCTCATTCCATTTCTAAGCCAAAGAGCCAGCGCTGTCTGTAGACACCTCCAAGGTCATGTGGCCAGCATAACTTCATAGAGCAGGGGTCCTCAAACTAAGGCTCAGGGGCCGGATACAGCCCTCCAAGGTCATTTACCCGGCCCTCGCTCAGGGTCAACCTAAGCCTGAAATGAATTGAAAGCACACAACAACAACAATCCTATCACATKAGCCAAAAGCAGGCCCACACTTCCCATTGAWATACTAATAAGTTTATATTTGTTAGAATTGTTCTTCATTTAAATTATTGAATTGRTTTAAAGTGTTTTTYCACTACAAATAAGATATGTGCATTGTGCATAGGAATTCATTCGTATTTTTTTCAAATTATAATCCGGCCCTCCAACAATTTGAGTGACTGTGACCTGGCCCTCTGTTTAAAAAGTTTGAGGACCTTTGGCATAGAGCGCCMTTACCTTCCCGCTGGTGCGGTACCTATTGATCTACTCACATTTGCATGTTTTCAYACTGCTAGGTTGGCAGAAGCTGGGGCTGACAGTGGAAGCTCACGCCGATCTCTGGATTCYAACCTGCAACCTTTCGGTCAACAAGTTTAGCAGCTCAGTGGTTTAACCAGCTGTGTCACTGAGGACTCCCAAGTTAACCATAGTTCATAAACCCTTATGCCGGCAAGACTGCTGACCAACAAGTCAGTTGTTCAAATCCGAGGAGAGCAGGTTGAGCTCCTTCTGTCAGCTCCAGCTCCCCATGTGGGAACATGAGAGAAGCCTCCCACAAGGATGGTAAAAACATCAAATATCCAGCCATCCCTTGGGCAACATACTTGCAGACTGCCAATTCTCTCACACCAGAAGTGACTTGTAGTTTTTCTCCTGACATGAAAAAATTAAATATCAAATTTTTTAATTGTGGTTCCCAAACCTGCCCTCAACTTACACATGGAATTGACTTATAAATGAGTATATATGTCATTCATTCATTCATTTTGCAGGTGATTCAGCATGCAGAATTCCCTTTCTCAGATGTAGGACTTTTTTGTGCTAGCCATTACACCGTGCCTTCTGGTCACCATGAAGTTCCTTCTAGGGCTAGCTATCTGCTCTGCGATGCTGAAAAAAGGTATAGAGTCATGCCTTTTGATTAACTCCAGTTTAAGGCAATTGTCTCCAAATTTTTCTGAACAAGATTTCTTTAGAAGACATGTACATTTGCCTTCCTCTGAGACTGAAAGAGGGTGATTTGCCTAGATCGCCTAGCAGATTTCCATAGTTGAGTGTGTGTTTAAATCCTGGTCTTCCAGAATGCTAGTCCAAACCAGCACACCTTTGAACAGCTTTCTCATAAGGCTAGAGGTCCCTAATGGTGACCAATAGACAGGTGAGGTGGTTTGGGACTAGACCAGGGTTTGAATCTTTGCTCAACCATGGAAACTTACTGGGTGACCATGTGCAAGTGACATTATCTCAGCCTTAGTTAAAGGCAATGGCAAATCCCCTTGAAACATATAATGTATTTGCAAAAATTAAAATTAATGGTAGCTTGGCAAAAGAAATACACCTTAGGGTTGCCACAAGTTGGAGACACATTGAAATTACATAAGAACAATCATTTCTGGGTTGCTGTGAGTTGTATGGCTATGTTCCTGAAGTATTCTCTCCTGACATTTCACCCACATCTATGGCAGGCATCCTCAAAGGTTGAGGAGTCTGTTAGAAATTAGGCACGTGAGGTTTATATATCTGTGGAATGTCCAGGACAACAAAGGATTCCCCCAGGCAGGAAGCAGCCAGGCTTTGAAGCTGCAAGGCTATTCAGTGCTAATTAAGGTCATCAGTTACATCATTGACACTTGCCTCAAACAGAGAAGAGTACTTTCCCCCACCCTGGATATTCCACAGATATAAACCCCTCTCACCTAATTTCCAACAGACCTCACAACCTCTGAGGTTGTCTGCCATAGATGTGGGCAAAATGTCAGGAGAGAATGCTTCTGGAACATGGCCAGGCAGCCCAGAAAACTCACAGCAACCCAGTGATTTCAGCCATGAAAGCCTTCAACAACACATTGAACAATCATTTCACTGGTGTATGTGACTTTAAAAGTCACCTGTTAAGTCATGACAAACCTAGGGATTTTAGCAGGTTTTCTTAGAGAAGGAATATCCAGAGGTTGTTTGTCTAATTCATTCCAGCCAACAGCACCTGGTATTCATTGGCAGTCTTACCAAAGCTGCCCTTGCTTAGATTCTGGGATCTGATTTCCCTTTACCATGTTTAATTTTTTCAGACTGCAAACTAGTGCTTATAATTTTAACTCTGAATGTAAATATTGTTCTTTTTTGCATGAAACATATAGGAAATAGTTTTAAAAACAGTATTCAAATGACTAAAAATAAAGGAAAATACTAATGTAGACTTCTTTCTATCCCATGTTCATCGTAACAGGCTTATTTATAGTCACTCCTCCTCCACCAACGATATGTGAAACCTGTACTACTGATACGGCAGTTACTTGTTCAGGCAAAGATACAATTTGTTCTCCTAATATAGATAGCTGTTACACTCTGTTGCTGGAAACCAAGAAAGGTGAGTAAAAGAGACCTTTGCAGGCCATGAAATAAGCAAGAGTTCGGAAAATCCATTGCTTTTGTTACCATGTCAGATTACACAGAGAAACCATTGAAATCCATAAGCATGTGGACAATTTCAACAGAAAGGAGGAAACCATGAAAATGAACAAAATCTGGCGACCAGTATTTAAAAACTCAAAAATTAGAACAGCACAACAACAGAGAGGAAACAATCTGGGACATCTAATCACCTCTCAACAAAAAATTGCCACAGGCACTGCCATGCCATCAAATGCTAATCAAGGTGGTCCGTTGAAACATTCACACCTAGCTCCAACAGACAAGAGTTCTTGGTCCCACCCTGGTCATTCCACAGATATATAAACCTAATTTTCCTAGTTCCAACAGACCTCACAACCTCCATAGATGCAGGCGAAATGTCAGGAGAGAATGCCTCTAGAACATGGCCATATAACCTGAAAACCCGACAACAACCCAGCTTTTGTTATTGTGTGTGACTTGGTTTGCCCATACTACTATTTTATTTATTCAAATATTTATATTGTGCCTCTTCGGTCACTTAACCAATGGCAGATCCATCTAATAATAGCATTGGCTAGCTCACATTTGACTAGTTTGCTTGGAAGAAGGTCATGGGGGACTCTGTCAAAAGCCTTACTGAAATCAAGATATGCTACATCCACAGCATTCCCTGCATCTACCAAGCGTGTAACTTTATATATAAAAAAGAGGTAAGATTAGTCTGGCATGACTTGTTTTTGAGAAATCCATGTAGTAATCAGAGCATTCTTTTCTAAGTGATTTCTTTCCAAAAGATAATCTGCATTTGCCAAGTTTCTTTCTGAGGCAGCCAGGATTAGACAATTCCCAATTTTAGACACAGGCTGAAATATGCCAGCACTTCTTGCAGCCTTTTACCTATGTTTTTAGCCAACATGTATTTTAAGCAGTTTTTACTGTTATAAATTTTATCCATGTGTGTGTTCAATCAACTGGATGTTTTTAATCTCATTACCTGCATACCCTGTATGTTTACAGTGCAATAAAGATCTTTGGATCATAATAAAATGTTGTTGTTGTTGTTGTTATATGGCATTGTAGATGGGGCCTCAGTGGCTTTGAACAACAGATCCACAGATGTTTTTTCTCTTTGTTTGTTGTATACAGGAACATCTTCTGCAGTCTTTACGAAGGGCTGCATAACTGCAATTTCATGTGCAAAACTAAAACGAGATGCAGGAAAAGTTATAAATGCAGAATATGGGCACTATCCAGATGATGCCATTATCAAGAAAGTGGAATGTACCAAGATCGTAGTCCTTCCTGATGACACCGTGCCTGGAAATGAATCTTCTCCCTCCTCTAATAAAACATCTCCCAATGGATCTGTTTCTTTCTTACCTGGAACTTCTACACCACTCTTGTTGGCCATCTTTGGGTTCCTGATGAAATTAGTCATCTAATTCATCTTCTTGCAAGCACACCTGCCTGGAAAAATTTCTCATGATTGGCATCTATGCAATCTGTCTGAAGCTCATTTTCAGGTCCTTCCCTGATACCTCTGCATGGAAACAAATTAAAACCAGGTGGAAAAATAATAACAATAATGGAAATTCAACTGCTTTGTTATTGTTATTGTTATTGTTATTGTTATTGCTAGAATTCTGTTGGAAATAGTTGACAGGGAAGAAGGGATTTCTTCTTACTACTATGATTGGTTTGACACAAGCAGTGAAAATAAAATTGACTTTACACAAAGCAATACACATTACACAAAGCAATATAAACTTGATGAAGCACAACTATTTACCCTTGTGGAAGAAAATACAATGTGATCTAAATAAATGGAAATACCAAAACTTCTCCCTCTTGGGGAGGATAGCAATTGTAAAAATGTCGATATTACCACGACTTCTCTTCCTATTTCAAACACTCCCAATACTCAGGAATGACCATCTCTTTAAAAAATGGAATGCAGAAATCTCTAAATTCATATGGAAAAACAGGAAACCTAGAATAAATTATAAAATCCTAACAGATGACAAAAAAAGAGGAGGACTGGGACTCCCCAATTTAAAATTATATTACGAAGCCTGCAACTTAGTAGGGGTAAAGGAATGGGCCACCCTAAAGAACATTAAACTATTAGCATTGGAGGGACACGATTTGAGGTTGGGATGGCACAGCTATCTCTGGCACAATAAAAGAAAAACTGAAAGAAATTTTAACAACCATTTTATTAGAGCCTCCCTCATAAA
>NW_026847771.1:13718553-13751764 GCF_025583915.1 Anolis sagrei ordinatus | reverse complement strand
AATTGGTTTCAATACCTCCAAATCCAACAAGGATTTAAAGAGGATGGGAAAGCTGGTTTCAATAGAGAACGAGGAGTATGGGAGATAGTATTAGAAAAAGATAAGAAACTAATCAAAATAATATACCAACAACTCCTAAAATGGTCGACAGAGGAGGAACAGATCAAAAATTGCCAAATTCAATGGGCTAAAGACTTAGGGCATAGCATATCAATGTACCAATGGGAGGAGATATGGAACACTAAAATAAAATACACAGCAGCCAGTGACCTTAGGGAAAACTGGTTTAAAATGTTCTATCGCTGGTATTATACGCCAGAAAAGCTAGCGAAATTCAATAAAGCTATATCCAACAGCTGTTGGAAATGTAGAAAAGAAAAGGGAACCTTTATACATGTTTGGTGGGAATGTAAAAAAGTAAAAAAATATTGGAAAGAAATACATACGGCCACCCAAAAAATACTAAAAATAAAATTTAAAAGAACCCCTGATATCTATTTATTGGGCATATCAAATTCAAAATTCGACAGAACCCAAGAGAGAATACTATTCCTACTCTGTACTGCCGCTAGAATTCTGCTTGCAAAATACTGGAAGCTAAGTGAAATCCCAGACCTGGACGCGTGGATAATCAAAGTACTAGAAATAGTACAAATGGACTCTTTGTCCCAAAGACTAAATAATCATAACAAAAAAACCAATTGGTCAGGGCTCAAGGACTACTGCACGGAAAGAAGAATCCCACTATCAGACCTGTCCAACGTGTGAGGAACAGCATCTTAAATAGAAGAGACACCGGAGAAGCAAAAAGAAGAAAAGAAATGTACCTGAATTGTAAAAGATCCATGAACTCTTGGGAAGTCCTTTTTAAAGTGAACACACCTCTCTCCACACATCGCTTTCTTTGCTTTGCCCCCTACCTCACCATCTCGGGCACCCTCCCCATACCCCGGCTATCCCCCTCCCATTCCCTCTGTCCCCACTTACCCCCTTTTTCCTCTCTCTACTATCCCGGATTCTTCTTTTTTCACTGATAACAAAGCTCTCATTTTGTTTTAAATTTTTGTAAAAGCATAATAAAAATTTAATTAAAAAAAATTAAGTCAAGCTGGTTGGTTGAAGGATGTGACCAGGGTGAAAAACTACATGGACATTACAAGGCTTGTATATTGTATCTGATCACCTGATCTTTTAAGATTTCAGTTAAGGAAAAATCTGGTCATGGTGACTTAGAAGTGTGTAGGCTGAGACTGATTTGAATTCAGAATTTTATTCTGTTATTATGAAAGACTCAAACAACCATGGAATAATTGAGCCAATATACAATGCTGAAATCAAACATGATTAGCTACCACAATCAGATGTTAGATGTGAACACACACAAACAAATATCCCCTTTCGTCAAAACTTCATATAATTGCCACTAATATTACCTAACTGATATTACCTAAATAGTCCAAATCAGGCTGATTGACAACAAAAGCAAAAACAAAAAAAAAGATTGGTAAGCATACAGTGAATCAGGTATTAAAGAGTGAACCCTGGTTTGCTAAAGAGAGATTAAAAACAATTAAAGGTGTTTTTTTTGTCATATCCATAGCAAAAAGGCAGAAATTGTAACGCCACTACCTTGTACAATTCATGGCAAATTGCTAATGGGACAGAGAAAAGGCAGACCTACCCAACACCCTCTTTGCTCAGTCTTCTCTCAAACAGTAAACAGTACTCACCTTGGGGATAATGGAATGGATGCGGCAGTGGGGAAATGCAGCACAGAATAGGTAAAGAAGCAGTACAGTGATATCGGGCTACTCGAAATGCATTGACATCTCCAGGACCAAAAGAATTACACCTAAGGGCAGTAAAAGAATTAGCAGGAGAAGTTCCAGCAGACAGAAGGAGGACAAATATTGTCCCCATTTTTAAAAATGGGGAATAGAAAACAAAAATAATTACTGGTCAATGTATTGTCGAAGGCTTTCATGGCCGGAATCACTGGGTTGTTGTAGGTTTTTTCGGGCTCTAACAGAGAAGAGTCCTTTGTCTCACCRTGGTCATTCCACAGATATATAAACCCTTTTGCCTAGCTCCAACAGACCTCACTACCTCTGAGGATGCTTGCCAAAGTGCAGGCGAAACATCAGGAGAGAATGCCTCTAGACCATGGCCATACAGCCCGAAAAAACCTACAACAACCCAKTTACTGGTCAGCCAAAGCTGTTTTCTTTAGACTCAAACCACCGCCCCCTATATGCGAAACAATTTTGAACCAATTTTGTTTTGGGGGGGGGGGGYTCAAACAAGCCTATTGGGAACTAATGTAACAAGTCCCAAGATTTAGCTCATGAATGAGGAACTGGATGCAATCCTGCAAATGCGATTTTATTGACATACTTTTACCACTTCCTGCGTGAACTAAAGTAAGGGCTTCAGCATTGCATAATGAGGTCTATCACATCCTAGAGCAAGAAGGATGTGGAAAGTCATTTCCTGCCAATGTACTCAAATTTCACCCTTCTAGCTTACAGTCCTCAACCAAAGGGTATTTGCATAAATAAATTTGTTCTTTATTTCCTAAGTTCCTCCACTGACGACCTCTTTGTACTTTCTCATATGAAATTTCCTGCTTCCTCTTCCTATTCTGTAATCCTGTTTTTTCTCCCTGATGATATGTTGCCATGTTCTACACTTGGGGATCATTTCACAGTACACTATTACAGTATTCTCATTCTCATTCTCCTTTAAGTGCCATGGCTATGTCCGGTGGAACCTGGGAACCTGAGACACAAGAGTTCTCTAGCTGAGAGTTTTCCCCAAAAAGGCAAATCTCAGGATCTTATAGTATGTTGCAATTATGACAATTGGAGCCCCCGGTGGCGCAGTGGGTTAAACCCCTGTGCCGGCAGGACTGAAGACCGACAGGTCGTAGGTCCGAATCCGGGGAGAGGCGGATGAGCTCCCTCTATCAACTCCAGCTCCTCGTGCGGGGACATGTGAGAAGCCTCCCACAAGGATGATAAAAACATCAAAAATCATCTGGGCATCCCCTGGGCAACTTGCAGACGGCCAATTCTCTCACACCAGAAACGACTTGCCATTTCTCAAGTCGCTCCTGACACGACACCAAAAAAAAAAAAAACACATTATGACAATTAAAGTGAAATAATAATGCTGTGATTGTGCTACCCTCTACATTGCCATGTAATGCAGTTTGAAACAGCACGATATGGTCACTGTAGACTCATTTAATACAGTTTGATTGTATTGAACTGTTGTATTGCATTTGTCGGAGTTCTTAAATTTGTCATTTCTTAAGTATCAATAAGAAAATGTAAGAAAATATAAGTATCAAGCCCAAGCATACTGTGAGGATTAAGAATCAAACCACCTAGTTAGTCTTATGTAATTTACAGCCAGGGCGGAGCAGTTGTAAAAGTACTAATGTAGTACAAAGCTTCTGTTTTGTTGAGGGTTGGTGTTTGAGAGTTGGTATTGATTTAGCAAAAGCTCCAAAGTTCCAGAAGAAGGAGAAAACCTTTTGTAAGTAAGAAGGTCTGACAGAAGGGTTTGAGGAGAGTGTCAGTCATCTGTTGTATTGTAAATATTCCTTTGTATAAAGTCCTTTCCTACTACAAAGACCATTGGTACAGTGTTCCCTCACTTATCGCAATAAGTGAAAAACTGTGATGTAGGGACGCTATACAGTAAATGTACAGTATAGCTCCGCCCACTCCTCTCTCTCTCTCTCTCTCTTTCTCCTCTTTCCCCCTCCCTTTCCCCCCTCCCTTGCTGGAGCCACCCTTCTCCCTCCCTCGCTGTTTCCCCACTGGCATGGGGCTCTCACCCGGTAACCTGAGGAAGAGCGACCAGAAAGAAGCCCTGGTGGAAGCTGCCTTGGCGGTCCTCTTTGGCCTCGGTGGAAGCTACCTTGGTGGCCCTCTCTGGCCCCAGTGGAAGCTGCCTTGGTGGCCCTCTTTGGCCCCGGAGGAAGCCCCAGCGGAAGCTGCCTTGATGGCCCTCTCCAGCCCCAGAGGAAGAAGTCTGTGATTTACTCTGCAACTCACATCTGTTATATACAGTATTCCCTCGCTACTTGTATTTTAAATTAATTTGTATTTTAAATTAATTGACTGTCCTCAATTAGAAAGAAGACAATTGGTGTATGCCTACTCCTTAAACCAGAAGGGGAGAGCTTCTGCTGCAAAGGAGGTTGTTTCTGTTGCCTCATGCAGAACCCTTTAAATTCCACCATGACAATATTGGCAGTGTAGATAGGACCCAGTAGTGTGAAAATTCCCCTGTAGGCTGCAGGATTTTCTTTTTAGCAGAACAGCCAATGTTCAGAAGAAGAAAGGTCCCATCTACAACGCCATATAAAATCAAGACTATCTGCTTTGAAATGGATTATATGGCAGTGTAGACTCATATAATCCAGTTCAAAAGCAGATAGTGTGGATTATCTGCTTTGATAATGTGGATTATATGGCAGTGTAGAAGGGACCTCAGAGATGATATCTGATTTCATGTCCCTTCCAAAGCTGATTTTCAGTAAGATGAGTGCCACACAGGGCAAAGATGTCCCATACATAATCACATCTGATTTCATTAGCAATAAGAGATAGGTAGGGAGAGTGAGACCTCATATAAACTGACATATAACATCCATATTATGTGAACTGGAATATATGGCAGTGTAGACTCATACAATCCAGTTCAAAGCAGATAATGTGGACTATCTGATTTGATAATCTGGTTTATATGGCACTGTAGATCCAGCCCCAGTGTGGTATAGTAGTTTGAGCATTGGACTAGGATTTTGAAGATTCTGCTCAGTCATGGATCCTTATGGCAAGTCACAATGCTTCTGAATACATCTTGCCAAGAAAACCCTGTGATAGGTTTACCTTTGGATTCCCATATACCAGAAATGACCTGAAGGGATGCAACCACAAAGGGGAAATTGTCAATATGTGCTTCTGGAAGATAAACCACTGAGCAATTGATTTATCTGCAATCTACTAATTGTAAGAGGGAAGTAACGGCTAAATAATGCAACTACAGACACATAATAGAATGAAGTCATGGATTATTATTTTTTTTTTGCAAATGGATAATCGGGAACAATAAATAATTCCTATCTAGCCCTAAAAAGCAATTACATTCCACTCATGTTTTGTATAGCGGGAGGAAGCTGATATGCACTGGAGAAGAGGATAATGAAAAAATCATGTCTATCTTAACTGAACAGGCATGATTGAAGTGCACAGATGCTGGGGCATGCCATGTGTTCTCATCCTCCCGCAGGGGAGAAAAGGGTAAAACCACTCCTGGCTGAGTACTATTTCACAGTAAGCGAGTTTCTGTGCAAAAAACCTTGCCAACATTTTGAAGGAAAATGTAGATTTTGTGCAAAATAAATGTTCGTGGGATAATATATTGCTCCTGAAAACACTTTCTTTGACAAAACACGTTTTGATTTCTTTCATAACAACATCCTGAAGTGCCTTGTGCTTTTCCTACAAGGCAAAGGGTTGGATTGAATGGCCCATGTAGTTTCTTCCAACTCTATTATTCTGTGATTTTATGAATTATCTCACAAGGTTGACTCTTTAAATAAGGACATTTTTCTCAAGGATGAGAAAACATTCAAGTATTCTTTAGGTTCCTACTTAGACATCAATGCACAGGAATGGAAAGAATCTGAGTTACCACAGTGGCTGGAGCAGATGACACATTTCAAGGCTATGCAAAGATGGACAAACTGATAGCAAGTAGTAAAAAATAGCTTAAATAGTAAAAAAGTGATAGAAATTTTAAACAAGGATGAAATTTAGTGATTAATATTTAGTTGTGCTTAAATGTCAAATTAATGCTTAAAGCAGGCATGGGCAAACTTTTTTGCCTTGGGGCCAGATTGCGGTGTCAGCTGGGAGAGTCAGGCCGGGCCAGGAAATGGGGGGACCAGGCACATATTGGGTGGGGAGGGTCCAGGAGATGGCAGGGCCAGGAGGGGTCAAGGCAGGACCCGGGTCATACTCAAGTTGTCGTCCAGCATAAAGCTGCTCATCTCATCCTTATTCCAGGAGGAAGGCAGGACATGTGGTGACTGCCCCAGTCCTCTTCCCCCAATCCTTGGGCTGTCCTCTTGGCACTATGCTGGGAGAAAGATGAGACAGGTGATGACTGAGTCCTTTGTAGGGCTTTCATCCACCATGTACTTTCCTCGAGCTATCCTCCTGGTATAAGGATGGGGCCGTTTACACCGTCCTTATGCCGGGAGGAGGGTGAGACACACAGTGGCTGAGAGCACACCATGTGCCTTCCTCCCCCATTTTTTTGGCATAAGGACATGGCAGGATGCCGTGTCCTTCCGCTAGAGGACAGGGAAAATGAGAAAGGTCTGAGGTAAGCAGCCAGTGGACCACTTCCTGCCCCTGGGTCTTCGTTTGCCCATGCTTGGCTTAAAGTATAAATATTTGCTAGTGCTATAAATATTTTTATTTTATCTTTAATAAATTGTAGAAGAGAATAGGTGTTTTAAAAGTAAGTTACTCTTAGAATGTCACCTACTTTTGAGTAAGCAGGTGGGATTGGGACAACTCAGTGGTTCAGTCACAGCATTTCAAAAAGAGAAATTGATGTTTACATGTAAGTAAAGTTGTGTAAGGGGTGAGGCAACCTTTGAGCTTATGAAATATGTGCTCAGATTTCTATATAAATAAAGAAGGACAAAGAAACTGAGAGAGACAAAGAAACTGAAAGTCAAAGAAACTGAGAGAGCACATTAAAAGGTTTCTGTTAGGTTTATGTCATCTTAGTTTCGGGCTGAGAACTTTTGGTAAGTTTCCCATTATCCATTTATTTGCAATGTCTCCTGTTTTTCTGTACCATAGGTAGAACAGGATTTCTTGATAGAAGGGTGCTGGGAGAAAGCTCTTAACATTTAGATGCCTTTTCCAATCAGAAAATATACTCCTTTTGGGATGATAACAAATGCTCCATGATGGCTGTTGGCCCAGCTTAGCATAAAATTCTGCAAATGGAATATCATGTGGATGGTATTATGTGACCCTTGCTTTCCATGTCAGTGTTTCACGACTGGCTATGCCATTAAACACAATTCTGCAATTGGGTTCCCGTAGGTTTTTCGGGCTATATGGCCATGTTCTAGAAGAATGCTTTCCTGATGTTTCGCCTGCATCTGTGGCAAACATCCTCAGAGGTTGTGAGGCCACAACCTCTGAGGATGCTTGCCACAGATGCAGGCAAAATGTCAGGAGAGAATTCTTCTAGAACATGGCCATATATCCCGAAAAACCTACGAGAACCCAGTGATTCCAGTCATGAAAGCCTTCAACAATACAATTCTGCAATTGTTCATACAACTGATACAGCAGTACTAGGGCTAGTTTCAGCAAGGGCAGATTGATTGATACACATTGGTTTATGAATTCATGAGAAAGACATGTCTGGAATCCAAGGCAAATCAGTAATGTTCACTTTTGGCATGTGGAATATATTCCAGAATAACCAAAATAGGGTTTAGTATTTTGATATCTTCTTTAAGGAGCAGGCTAAAACTGAGACAGGACTGAGTGATGCAGAAGTCATCAACTTCCACTCTTTGATTGACCTGTTTAGAATCAATTTCCTTCAATTCTATCAATAGATTTTTATTAAATTATGTTGATTTGCATTACAGATACAGTTTGCTTCTGAAGCTATCCTTTTGAATTCACCATTGTCATCATGCAGATTCTTCTGGGAGTCCTTGTCTGCCTTTTTCTTGCTACTTCAGGTAAAAAGGGTTTTGTATCTGATAGAGGAATATGACCTACATATGTAGGTCAATACAATATGTAGCACACAGTGTTGTAGGAAAGGGCCATCTTTGATGGCCTCTATATCGGAGAGGCCAAGAAGTATTGCATCAAGGTGCCAGGCACTGCGATACTGTATGTGGTGAAGTGTGGGTGGCCAGTGGTTATTTAAATCTCAAATGCCCCTTCACTTCCCTTTTTTACTTCTTCCAACCCACACTCCCACCTTAACAGCAGTGTGAGCATTGCTGATTGACCTTGGAGCTAGTAGGATTTTTCTTCCCTTTACCTTTTGACAAAAATATTTATTTATTTATTTATTTATTTATTTATTTATTCATTTATTTAATTTTGCCTACTATGCACTTAATCTGGGAGTCTCTGATGATCAGCTAAGACTAGTGACTGTAAACAGGGTGTCAATTGGCAGATAGTGGGGTGAAATACCTCCACTGCCTCTTTCTAGTTTTGGCACAGATTAGAGATAAGTGTTCGATGAAATAACATCGCTGTTGTTTAATTCGGTGTTCTTTATCTGTTATTATTTCATGGCTGTTCATCAAACAGGATTCTTTCTAGGACTTTATTCTTCCCCAACATGCTGCCTCTTCCATGTATTCATTTTCACATAATGACAGGTGGTTGCCTCCATCTACTTCGTAACACTAGAGAATGAATCCAGCTTAAATCTGGTTTCTGCCTCCTGCAGAATTCTGGGGTTTGTAGTTTGGTGAAGCTCCCTAAATTACAAACCCCAGAATTCTGCAGGAGGCAGAAACCAGATTTAAAGTGGATTCATTCTCTAGTGTGATAAAGTAGCATGTCAGTGAGATGGCAAACCTGGGATTGGTTTTAAGCCGAGCTCTAAAGTGCTATCCAAGGTTCTGAGCCTTATTTCCCAAACATGTTCAGCATCTTACATGAATCTCTTAAAGTGAAGACTAAAACCCAGAATAGATTTGCTGCCTCAGTGATGTGGGACACACCAGCTACTATTGTTTTGCCATGTGATACAAGTTCTCTTGATGACTGCCCTATACCAGAAAATATCCAAAAAAGTTGCCTTTCCAAATTCTGAATGAAATACTGCATGGATAAAATTGGGAGATGCCTCTTGATGACAAATGAAATGGTGTATGATCTTTTCTGGCATGATGTAGTGATTTGAGTGTTGTCTTAGGACACCATAAAACCAGGGGCATCAAGAAGGGTTTGCAAGGGATGGTGTGGGAAGAGTGGATAATACTAGAGAAGGTAACTGTAATTACTAGGGAGAGGATGATGGGATCGAAATAAGAAAGGTCCCATCTCTCCCCTCCTTTGGTGAGAGCTTGAAGACTTGGTGGTTTCAACAAACCTTTGAGAATGACCAGTTCTAGCCCAGCTCCAAATATTGTTGAATATGGCCTTATACTTCCTACCTATTACCCCAGTCATTCCTCTAATAGGCCCTGGAAATGAGCAGCCACAGATCTGTACCTGCTATTGCTGTTAGCCTGTTATAGCACTGTACTTAATTCCCGGTCCGCTCATATTTTGAGATTGCACTAGCCTCAGCCTGGCCTTTTAATTGCTCTGAACAGGCAGGATTATTTTTAATATATGTGTTTTATTGTGATAATTTTATGCTTATGTTGTTTTGTTAATTTTATGTTATGCTGTTTACTCTGTATGCTTTGGTGAAGTTATTTGGAAACCGCCCTGAGTCCCCCTCGGGAGACAGAGCAGCATATAAATAAAGTTTATTATTTATTATTATTATTATTATTATTATTATTATTATTATTATTTCTACATTCTTTCCCTCCTCTTTCCCCCTTTTTTTTGGCACAGACTAATTTCAGCAAGAGTAAAGGAGACATGAATAGAGAGAGATATCACAATGGGTGCTGGGAGATTTGGCCATAGGCAGCATTAAGATGTTGGCAATAGAAGAACCCTAGTACCTACCTCTGCCCTTCTATTTGAGGGGGAAGCAGAGGCAGAGCTGGGATGCATGAAAAGATGTGACATTGTTAGCAGGTCTGTTGGGGGAGGCAACAAGCAACTGGGGGTGAAACTATGGGTTATCCCACTGGGCAACACTGCAGAAGACCAGTGGGTCACAGAAAATCATTAGGTGACCTCTAGCTGGTCATACTCTCCCAGCACAACAGGGAGGCAGTGGCAATCTTCCTCTAAAAAAATCTCATCACAGGGTTATCTAAGTCAGAGTTGACATGAAGGCACCTAAGAACAACTATGTGATCTTTTCTATTGTTTCTTCTCCAGGCAACACATTGTACTGCGAAGTCTGCACAGGCCTTGGCACCAGCTGCACAGGTGGCCTCCAGATTTGTAGTGCTGGCAATGATACCTGCATCATCGCTGTGACTGAAAATACACTAGGTTGGTGAAAGGAACCACATCTAACTATGTGTGAAATAACTTGCTTTTGACTCTCCCATTGGACAGGATAAGGCAGGCCATCATTGGATGGAAGATATACATCAAACATCAAATAAATAGTTATGGTGTTTATTATCGTTGACATTTTCCCTGACGAGATGTGTTTACAAAGTCAAAGTGCCATGTAGATTGTGAGCCTGAAGGCACTAAGATATCATGCAAGTTTGGGAATTTCTTTTTAGCCCAAGTGATGTGTGGAGCCAACAATCAAAAGGACAGGACCAAATTCTAAGCTGTAGCCTTTGGCTTGACATTTTTATCATGATAAAGACTGCTAAAATTTGGGTTGGGGCAAAGTGAGATTTGAGATGCGCCAAATTTGACTCAAAGGACCTGATATTCCCATCCTTATTTTAGAAGAAAGATATGAGAACATTAGACTAGCTAATGCAATCATGGCTTCTTGAAATCTCAACTATCACACACTGTCAGAAGGGAAAAAATAACCCTACCTTCAGAGACAAGCCTACCTTTTTTCATGTATACATATTATCTAACAAACGTTTTCTCATTTTACTTCTGCAGTTGGAGATACAATTCAGACCATTGCTAAAGGTTGTGGTTCTTCCAGTGTCTGTAAAGTTGGGGTAACCTATATGAATTTTGGACAAGGAAAGAAAATACGATCAAACACTATTTGCTGTGTGGGAGAGGCCTGTCGAACAGCAGTGCCACAAAGTAAAGTTTACTTTTTTCTAATGTGTATTTACTTATCATAATATACTTTTCAATATTTTTATAGCCATTTCCATGCATCTAAGGGTGGATAGTTCAATTGTTTTTCAATGTCATGTCCATTGTATTTATGTTTATTCACTGAATTCACATGAAAATGGTAATTTAAATATGTTCAGTTAATATATCCATTTCAAATAATACTATTAATATTTAATGTTGATTATTAAAATATTAAATGGCAAATATTTGAATCTGTTCTACAAAAGTGGATTTCCAAGCATTTCTTATGTTCAATTGTCAATGGAGTCATTAGGAGGCCTTTTGGGAGCGAAGGGGGGCGGGGGAGTGAGATATTTATTAAAAGCCTCTGATATCTTAAGCATGTCTCAAGTATGACACTATGATCAACTTTCTTCAGTCTTGCTGGAGGTCTTAGCTATTTCTAGAGAAATATCTCTAGGAATCCCTAGGTTCTCTAATGCAAATCTATGCTTACCTTTCTGTGTCACTAATTGCAGCAAGTATGGAGGGCTGACTATATTTTCTCTGCATGTTTTTCTTTATGGAACTTGTTGCAAAAAAAAGTTGCCAATTACATTATTTAACAAAATTTGAAAAAAAATGTTATTTCCTGTTTAACTGCGCACTCCTTACATAGAAAGTAATTGTGTTATATTCCAGAAACCTCATTTTTGTGGCTGCCGCAAACTATTATTTATTTAAAACATTTATATTCCACCCTTCTCACCCTGAAAAGGGTTGGAGCACAACATATATATGGCAAACATTCAATAACATAAAATGACATATATAAAATAAACTATAAATATACATAAAGGCTAAAATCAATTATCTCCACTTTAAAAACAATTGTTTAAAGCCATCTCAGATCAGCCATACCAGATCCTATTGTTGCCTTATTGCACTGTCCCAAAGGCTTGGTCCAAAAACCAAGTTTTTACCATCTTTCTGAAGGACAGGCGGGAGGGGGCTGATCTAATCTCGCCAGGTAGGGAGTTCCATAGCTGAGAGGCAATCACTGAGAAGGCCCTCTTTCTCATCCCCACCAATTGCGCTTGTGACGGGCAGGATCGAGAGCAGGGCCTCCCCGGAAGATATGTTGAATTAGTTGAGACTCAGTGAGATATTCATGGAAAACCTACGGCAAACCGCGCTGCAAGAGGCTCCAGATATTCCTCATGGACATTATATGGTTGCTGACATGTGGAATAAAGTTTTTGCAGTTTAATAAAAAAATTCTATATTTTTATAATAGAACTAATTATGAAATGACATTAATAACCTAGGAACAAAAATTGTGTTACATAGGTGGGTTCCACACAAACCTTTAACCCACGTCCAATTGGGTTTAAGAAACCCAATTGGGTGCAGGTTAAAATCTGCACACCTCCCCACAAAACCTGCACTTTTTTTGGGAGTGTCTAGATGTCCTGCTAGACCTTCTGGCAGGGCACCCAGACACCAAACAAAACCCTCCAGAAAAAGCCTAAGAATTAAAAATTATTCACCTGGCCACCATGAAACTGCTGCAGGAGTCTTCCTGGTACATAAAAATGATGTGCTATTGGGGGGGGGGGGATTGCTCCTGGCCCCCTTCTCCTGATGCATCCTTTTTATGCGCCAGGAGAACTCCGGCATCAGTTTCATGGTGCCAGGTGAATAATTTTTAATTCTTAGGCTTTTTGCAGGGGTGGGGGTGGGAGAGGTTGCATGCTGGCTTGGTTTTCTGTGCTCTAGCATCCTAGAAATCCCAAGACAGCAGTGTGGATTGGGTCCGTGATGCGATCCACACAGGGCTCACACCTTGAAAGACCTGAATCTTATGAAAGATCTGGGCCTCTCTGGCTGTCACATTAATTGATACAAAACAGGAATTTCCTGCTGTGTCTTGAACTAGTTCGATTTTACCGGAGATGTCATTTGGATGCCTCCAATAAAAGTGCACAGGCTCGAGCATTTTGGGCCTTGTCTGGATGGGCCCATGGTACCATGAAACCACATCAAAATGTCTTGTAGTCTCACTCACAAGGGAGAAACACACCTGAAATTCTTTATTCTTGCATGTGGAGAATGGCATAACTGAAGTTCTACATCCATAGAATCAAAGTGTTGTTGAGTTTAGGAAATGTGGAAAAGATTGGCTGACATGAAGATAAAACTATTTTCTCATATAGCCTACCTTACTTGGAATGATACAACAGTGACTCCACAGAATAAAATTCCCATACTACTTTCCTGACAATTGCATGTAGTTGTTATCTGATGTCTGGCTGGAAAGTTCTAAGAAAATCTGTGGGTTGTAGGACTTTTCTATTCTATTCTGTTTTTTTTTTTTTTTGCATTGTCCTCAATCATTCCTTCATCTTGCATGTTAATAGGCTTTGCTTGATTTGTTTACAGTTCCTCCACTGATCACCCAAACCAATGGAAAGCATTGTCCATCCTGCTATGCTGTGTCACCCAGCAGTTGCAATGAGGATGAGATTGTGGAGTGTGTTGGACCAGAAGACAACTGTCTTGATTTGGCTGTAACTGTTACTTATGGTAATTCTAATTTCATAGGTTATATGTATTAATTATTTATTTTATTATTTACAGTATTTGTATACCGCTTTTCTCACCCTGAAGGGGACTCAAAGCGGTTTCCACATAGGTAATGTGGAAAATTCAATGCCAGCACAAACAATTACAATTATACAATTACAGTTATATGCAGTGCAGCTACACCTTTTCTATTTTGGCCAGGGACAGGATGAGAGGAATCAAAGTGTCATGCCACACCATGATTTTAGCTCTTGCATTCCAGCTGCAATCCTTACAACCTATCTCCATCAACATGATATATACTATCTCTTGGTCTGTAAAGTCCATAGGACCTGATTGATCATCAGGCTTAGTATGATATATCATCATTATCCCATTTCTTTTACTTTTAAAAGAGACTCAAAGCAGCTAACAATACTAAAAAATACTATGAACAATTTAAAACCTTAAACACATAAATACTAGGGCTGGGTGGTTTCGTTCGTTAATTTCGTAATTCATTATTAATTCATTTTTTTTATAACGAAGCGATATTGAACCATTCAGGAGCAACTAAAAATCGAAACGAATTTTTAAAATTTATTTCGTAATTGTTTCGTAATTGTTTCGTAATTGTTTCGTTATTATTTCCGTATGTCTGGTGCAAGTTTTATAGTTGTTGTTTGTTTTATCAGTGATAAAAAAATAAATTATCACACCAACAGTCAACAACAGAGGGAGAGGGAAGCTTCAGAAGTTCCCCCTGTCCCATTTGGAGGGTTTTTTAGCGTATTGCGCAATCGCGTCCGCCATTAACGAATTGATTCGTTATTGTTTCGAAATTGTTTTAATTTCCGAAATTTCGTAAATATCGAACTTTTTTAAAGAAAAATTTCGGAATTCTTTTAAATAACAAAACGCAAAAAACCCCTAAAAACGAATCGCGTTTAGAAACAAATTTTTCCGTGGTTGGACAGCCCTAATAAATACTAATAACAACAACATAGACCCATCAGTAAACAAACAATCATTTTAAATTCTTCCATTTCAGGAGGAGTTCAATGTACACGATACATCTGCATAGTTTCAGAGGCATAAACACTAAAATAAATTCAACCTGGAGCATTAAACCCATTAAAAACATATTAAAATACATTAAACACTACTCAGCATTACAGCTAGTTTGGACACTAGACATTCTTGGTGCATAAGTAGAGTAGATTTGTGTTTGGAAAGAGTATCAAAACGGACTCAAAGCTATTCTTTTAGAGAGCAACTAGAGTCAGAGGAGAAAGTTCTCCTTGCCTTTCATTTGTCTTGAGGAACAATGTGTAAATAGTATGTAGAATGGGTTTGCCTGTCCATGAACAAATATTTACTGGTATCATTCACAAATAGGATATTTAACCCATTTATGGAACGACTGGATAGTGTGTGTGTGTGTGTGGGAGAGAGAGAGAGAAAGAGATTTGTGTTTGTGTGTGTGTGTATGTGTGTGTGTGTGTGTATATATATATATATATATATCTCAGAGGAATCTCCAGGACTTGAAACAAATTTTGCCAACCAACCTCTCCATTTGGCTCATCAATTCCTGATAGAAAAATGGGGAGTGTTCTTTGGATCTTATTTAATTTGGATAGAAGGTGAGTGAGAATCTGTGGCTGTTTTTAACCACCCTGTGCAATTTTTCCTATTCAGGAACTTTTGTTGCCAGAACTCTTCAGAAGGGCTGCGTGAGCAAATCAGTCTGTGATAATATTAAAACAGGTGAAACAGAAATGAAAGAGGTGCACAGTCTCGTCACAAAGGCCAAGTGCACACCGGCCTCCAGCCTGGCCTGAAAAGTTGACAACTCAACATCACTGGCCTCCTTCTGGAAAGTAACTTCATTTAATCCACTTTCATTGTGTTGTATAATTTAACTTTCCCCCAAAGCAACTCAAGACTCCTGTGTGTCTTGGATGAATTCTGAATGAAAAGAATAAAGAACATGAAATATGAAGAAAATATGTGTCTCTTGTAGTTATGGAATGGTGGCAGAAGACAGGGGTTCAGTTCAAGGAAGAATCCACTCCAGGTTTTGGTCTGAAATTTAAATCAGCTGACCAAGCTGTTCAACCCTATCTCCATAATAGATTTTGGTCTTTGGATAGCTCAGAAGTTTAGAATAAAACCTGAACTAGAGCCACCAATGATCACTTTGTGCCTGGTCTAGTATCGCACTGGGAAATCATAGACCAAAGTAGCTAGAGTAGCCTGGAGAGACACCTCTGCATGAACAAGCATGCATTGACAGAGGAGTTGGTTCACCAACAGTTACACTCTAGCACTCCAAACTTTCTAACTTGGGTATTTATTTATTTATTTCCAATATTTCTATCCTGCCCTTCTCAACCCTCAAGGGGGGACTCAGGGCGGCTTACTAATTGGCCACAATTAGAAGCCTCAATATTATACAAATATAAACACAAATAGCAACAGTTTAAAACAGTAAATAAAACATTAAGTTAAAAACATGTTAAAAACATTGTCATCAACCATATAGCCAATTTCAGTCTGATTCAACATTCAAGGTGCTGGCATGCTTGCTGTCCAAGGGCCTGGTCCCAGAACCATGATTTAACCTTCTTCCTAAAAGAAAGGACCTGATCTCTCTGGGGAGCAAGTTCTACAGGTGTGGGGCCACTGCTGAGAAGACCCTGTCCCTCGTCCCTACCAAGTTCACTTGTGAGGCTGGTGGGACCGAGAGCAGGGCCTCCCCAGATGATCTTAACCTATGAGGCAGGATGTAGAGGGAGATACATTCAGACAGGTAAGATGGGTAGATTATAATGAAAGGATTGTCCAAACGGACTCATGTAATGGTGGGAGAGAACAACACTTGCTGGTGAATTATGGATAGAAGCAACGAATAACATTCTTAGGCCCTACAAAACAGTAATGGTAGTCTTACAGTGATTGAGTTCAACCTTTATTTCAGTTCAAATGGCAAATATCCCACAATCATAGGCAAGTTCTGTAGGACAATCGTGGCAGTTGAAACAGTGATGAGGGTTCACTTCAGCTCATGAACAAAAGTCTTTTTGTTTCAGCACAAATGGCAAATATTCAATAAGCTTTTCAATAGCTACTTACGGTATATCTTGCACCCCTTGATCCTTGCTAGACAAACCACTTAGGTAGGTAAAGGATTGATAAGGAGTGATATCATTAAGAGTGCGTAGCAGCAAAGATCTTGGACAGAGATGTGAAGTTCTGGCCGCAAGTCAATGCCAATACAATCTGTGAAAGTCACTCGTGAATCTAAAACACCCCAACGGGACAAAAGCAAGCAGTATCAACATCCATTAAGACTGTTGGATAGCTTCAAATTCCATTGGTCCAAAGTTATAGCAATTTTCAATGGATTAGTCACTATCTAGTATTGGGCTCAGGTAGTAGATACTTACCAGGAAACACTTCACATAATTGTAGTGGAAAATTTGGTCTTGAACTTAGCTTTTACCTTCCTATTCCCAAAGATTAATTCTTTAGGGCTCCCATAACCACTTTTTAAAGGTTATAAGGCTACTACTTAGGTAGGCATTTGACTCTGAATGTATTTATTTCCTGAGTGAAAAGGAGCTGACTCATTCTCATACACTTAAAAACACCCATTGAATCAGCTGTTGAAGCAATGACTTTAGTTAAGATTAACAATTGGATTTAAACTCATACCCACCGACTACAATTTAATACAGACACTTTAGGGATTAAAATAATATTTTGAAATGGTCAAAATGGTCAAAATTCATGCTTTTTGAGTGTTAAGAAAAATCCAATGAGAAAAATCTTAGAGGACAAAAATCTTTGAAATTGCAGCACAAAATCTGAAAAGAGTTTTTTTCTGCCCAGAAAAAAAGTTGTTTCTGGTGCATAACATACTATACTTGGAAATGTCTTCTGCAGAAAAAAAAAAACCCACATGGATGATTTGCACAACACTTTTATTTTATTGTTGTTGCTGGTGTACATGCTGTATATTATATATAATATTATTGTATTAATCAAAAATGCTGTTCCTTTGCCAAAAAAGTAATGTTTCCTGAACTGGTGGATTTTTTATGAAATAAGTCCTGAATTGCGAATAGGCTTTGCAAAGTGCCTGGCTTTCGAAGATGTTCTTATATTGTGAAAAACATGGCTCAAATTACTTATTACTTTCTTCAAGAAGAAAATTAGTAAGGAATTACTTCCCTGCTCCTCACTTAACACCACTCAAGAGGAACAAGTGACACTGTTAGTGTGACTTTATTTACCCGTAACAGTAGTACTGTATATACTCGCGTATAAACTGACCCAAATATAAGCTGAGGCACCTAATTTTACCACAAAACTGGGACAACGTATTGAATCAGGTATAAGTCGAGGGTGAGAAATGTAATGTAAATTTCAAAATAAAAATAGTAGCATCAGTAGGTTAAATGTTTTTGACTATTTTCATAAAACTGTCATTTAAGATAAGACTGTCCAATTCTGATTAAACCATTATTCTAACCTTCATCAATGTAAATGTCCTTACATATCCTTCCAATAATAATAGAGAGTAAAATAATAAATGTAATAAAATAATAATAGAGTAAAATAATGGAAATGTAATAGTAATAGAGTAAAATAATGAAACTGTAATAATAATAGAGTAAAATAATGTGTAACAACAACAACAACAACAACAACAGAGCAAAATAACAACCTTGACTCGAGTATAAGCTGGGTGGTGGTGGTGGTGGTTTAAATCTAAGAAAAGGGCTGAAAAACTCGGCTTATGCTTGAGTATATACGGTAAGTGCAATTGAATAAAACTGGAACATTTTTCAAAGTAAATAAAATTATTAGAATAGGCAAAGTTAAACAATAAGGTGAGACCAGGAGAATAAATATTGAACACTTGGTAACAAAATATTAACTGGAACAGTAATCTTGATATTCTTCCATTCCCATGTTTCTGTTTCATTCCCATTTAGATATTTAGGAGAAACACAGATGAACTGATTGACAAGTAGACTGTTAGGGCAACTAAAGTTAGACTTATTGTACTTCCTACAGGCCTAGTTGGCAACAGCATATTCATAATTTTGGGTAGCTTTTCTGTATTCAATTCATAGAATCATAGAATCATAGAATCAAAGAGTTGGAAGAGAGCTCATGGGCCATCCAGTCCAACCCCCTGCCAAGAAGCAGGAATGTTGCATTCAAATAACCCCTGACAGATGGCCATCCAGCCTCTGTTTAAAAGCTTCCAAAGAAAGGAGCCTCCACCACACTCCGGGGCAGAGAGTTCCACTGCTGAACGGCTCTCACAGTCAGGAAGTTCTTCCTCATGTTCAGATGGAATCTCCTCTCTTGTAGTTTGAAGCCATTGTTCCGTTCCTAGTCTCCAAGGAAGCAGAAAACAAGCTTGCTCCCTCCTCCCTGTGGCTTCCTCTCACATATTTATACATGGCTATCATATCTTCTCAGCATTCTCTTCTTCAGGCTAAACATGCCCAGCTCCTTAAGCCGCTCCTCATAGGGCTTGTTCTCCAGACCCTTGATCATTTTAGTCGCCCTCCTCTGGACACATTCCAGCTTGTCAATATCTCTTCAATTGTGGTGCCCAGAATTGGACACAATATTCCAGGTGTGGTCTAACCAAAGCGGAATAGAGGGGTAGCATTACTTCCCTAGATCTAGACACTATGCTCCTATTGATGCAGGCCAAAATCCCATTGGCTTTTTTTGCCACCACATCACATTGTTGGCTCATGTTTAACTTGTTGTCCACGAGGACTCCAAGATCTTTTTCACACGTACTGCTCTCGAGCCAGGCATCCCCCATTCTGTATCTTTGCATTTCATTTTTCATGCCAAAGTGGAGTATCTTGCATTTGTCACTGTTGAACTTCATTTTGTTAGTTTTGGCCCATCTCTCTAATCTGTCAAGATTGTTTTGAATCCTGCTCCTGTCCTCTGGAGTATTGGCTATCTCTTTCTATTATTTCATTTTGTTAGTTTTGGCCCATCTCTCTAATCTGTCAAGATCGTTTTGAATCTGCTCCTGTCCTCTGGAGTATTGGCTATCCCTCCCAATTTGATGTCGTCTGCAAACTTGATGATCATGCTTCTAGCCCTTCATCTAAGTCATTAATAAAGATGTTGAACAGGACCGGGCCCAGGACAGAACCCTGCGGCACTCCACTTGTCACTTCTTTCCAGGATGAAGAGGAAGCATTGGTGAGCACCCTCTGGGTTCGTCCATTGAACCAATTACAGATCCACCTCACCGTAGTTTTGCCTAGCCCACATTGGACTAGTTTGTTTGCCAGAAGGTCATGGGGGACCTTGTTGAAGGTCCCCCATGTTGGCTTAAAAGAGATTGGATGACAACTTCCATAAATATACTGGGGCTGTGTTAGTTGTAATCCAACAGCTAGGATACCACTAAGTTGGGAAAAGCTAGTACTGACATTTGTTCAAATCTTCCATTTGAGAATGGGACTGTAAACAAGTACCAAGGTTAGGGTTCTTTATTGCATAACCTGGAGAGAGGGAGTGTTGAGTTGCCACCGGAATCCAAGGTGAGAAAAACAGATGGCAGACAATAAAACATAGTTGAAACATATTTAAAAGCTTACTACCTTTCTCCTTTGTTGAATAACTCAACTGAAAAGCCAAAGTAATGTGAGAACCAACTGGTTTCATGGGCTCATATCAAGAGAACAGAAGGTGTGGTTTGAAGTACATAAACCAAGAAAAACGAATTATAGAATGGAAACATGGGTTAATTTCATATTCTAGGATACTGATGCAGAAATTTCCTTCCAGAAAATAATGGACAACAAGTTAAGGGTAGAGATTATTAACAGCACTGGCAGAGCCTATAGCTCAGGTATAAGTAAACCCAGGCCTGGGGGCCAGATGTGGCCCCTTCTGGTCTTTCCTCAGGCCATCCACTCTCTCATCATCCTATCCTTCCTCCCTTCTCTCTTTCCTCTCTCCCTCCTTCCATCTCTCTCTCCTTCTTCCCTTCCTTCCTTCCTTCCTTCCTTCCTTCCTTCCTTCCTTCCTTCCTTCCTTTTTCTTTCTTTCTTTCTTTCTCTCTCTCCCTCCCCTTCCACCTTTCCTCTTCCTTCCTCCCCTCTCTCTTTTTCCTTCCTTCCTTCTTGTCTTTTCTTCCTTTCTATTCTCCCTCCATTCCCTTCCACCTCTTCTCTTCCTTCTCTTCCTCCCTTTCTTCCTTCTCTTTTTCCTTCCTCCTTTCCTCCTGGAGGACGTTTAGCTGGGAGAAGAGAAGGTAGATAGGGAACATGTTTTAAAAGGGTGTCCCATGAAGGAGGGTGGGGGGAATAGGACTGTCTGCTGCTCTAGAGACCTGGGCATAAGGGAGCAACGTTTTTAAATGGCAAGGAAAGAGATTTGACTGAAAAGATTAGGAAGAACTTCCTGAGAGTAAGAGCTGTTGTAGAGTGGCCCAGGCTGCCTGGGAGTGTGGTAGAGTCTCCTTCTCTGGAGGCTTTTCCACAGAGGTTGTGTATCGGGAGTGCTTTGATTGTGCCTTCCTGCATGGCAGGGGGTTGGACTGGATGGCCCTTGGGGGTCTCTTCCAGCTCTAGGATTATATATCAGGAGTAGGCAATACAGGGTTGAATACACTTTTTCTCTCTCGTCCACCATCTCATCCTGACCAAAGCCAACCCTTTTAGGATCCAGCATTTCTAGTCTTTTCTTCACTTTCTGCCCCTGAAAGAGAAGAGGAAGGGGATGAAAGGGCAGGGAGGAGACTTGAGGAGACCCCCCCTTCCTCCCAGCCCACCCATCCCGCTCTGGCTTGCATGCAGCCGCCAAGTTAGAAAGTTTGCCCATGCCTGCTATAGCTCCATCAAGCACAACTGCATTTTCTCCTTCTTCCTTGTATCCCTTGCTTTCTGGCCATCTGGCAAATATTTATTGAAACAACCATTTGTTTTCATTTCATTAATATTGTTAAGAAATCTTAATTTCAGAATATATTTTATTCACCATTAAATATTGAAGCCTTTAAAATACATTTGTCTCTTTATTTGTAACTTGAATCTATTTCATAAGCAATATTTAGAAACACAAGGGGTGCCCACACAAAAAACATAAGATTAAAAAAACTGACCTATGACTTTTAGGTAAGTTCCAGGTCTCCGTCATAGGCGCCGCTTCTCCCCCCAAAAGGGTTGGAGTTGGTTCTGAAACTTGGGTGGGGGGGATAAAAGTGGTAAATGTGATCTACCATTGCAGCAAGTTTCATCCTGATTGCTCTAAAAATGAAGGAGAAAGGAGCCCCAGAAACTTCCTCCTTTTGTGCACTTACTTAACAAAAAGTAATTAAAAATTATATCGTTATAGTTACAATGCAGACCCCTAACAATATTTTAGAAACACTTTAGAAACAATTTGCTGCCACCCTTAATTTCGTGATGAGTATTGAATTATTATTTTTCAATATAGATGTCTGTATGGCATGACTCTCTTATCTGTGGGAGCAATATCTGTGGTTTCATTTATCCACATCCAACAATGTATGTCCTCATTGTGGGCATTTTCTAGGTCCTCTGGCATAACTCTATGGTATTCTTGGTCCAAAAGAGTTTGGTTTGCTATTCATATTCACATAACCATATAAAGTCAGTGGATATAGAAATCGAACTGTTCTTGTTATGTTCTAATATAGATAATTTATATAAATAAAAATGTAATGTTCGTTTGTGGGATTAACATAACTCAAAAACCACTGGCCAAATTGACACCAAATTTGGACACAATACACCTATCAGGCCAATGAGTGACTATCACTCATAAAAACACTGAAAAACACAGCAGAAGGGACTTAAAAAGCCAAAAAAAGCAAAAAAGATGCTACAGTGCATGTGCAAAAACAACTCCCCCTGGCAAACAAAACACACAATAACATATCCACACTCTCTTTTGCACTACAGATCCCAGCATCGCCTAGACCAGGCCCTTTAGGAGAGGAGGATGATCCAAATGTATTGCTTCCAATATTTCCAATTTTTTTATTCCTGTACTGCAACTCCCAGCAATCCTCCGGATAGATTAGATAGATTAGATAGATAGGTAGGTAGGTAGATTGATCAGGAGGACTGCTGAGAGTTGCAGTCCAAGAATAGGTAGAGAAGGAAGAAAGGGGAGAAAGAGGAAGGGAAAGAAAAGGGGAGGGAAAGGAAGGGAGAAGAAGAGAGAAGGGAAGGAAGGAAGGAAGGAAGGAAGGAAGGAAGGAAGGAAGAAGGAGGAAGGAAGGAAGGAGGGAGGGAGGGAGGGAGGGAGGGAGGGAGGGAGAGAGGGAGGGGAAGGAGGGAGGAAGGAAGGAAGGAAGGAGAGAAAGGAGGAGAGAAAGAGGGAGGGAAGGTTGGCCACAGCATCGTATTTAGCTAGTATTTATAAACACATAAACATATTTCACTTATTTCAGTTTCTAGCCTTCAAACTAATATAAGGATGGAAGAGATATAAGGGAAGGTTGGGTCTTTAAAAATGGAGTTGGAGACCATATTGAAATCATGGGCCACATGTCCTCCACTCATGGTATAGACCAGGGGTCCTCAAACCTTTTAAACAGAGGGCCAGGTCACAGTCCCTCAAATCGTTGAAAAAAATTATGCACATTGCACATATTTTATTTGTAGTGCAAAACAATGCAATAATTAAAATGAAGAACAATTAAAAACAACGCAATAAGTAAAATTAAGAACAATTTTAGCAAATATAAACTTATTAGTATTTCAATAGGAAGTGTGGACCTGCTTTTGGCTGATGAGATAAGATTGTTGTTGTTATTGTGTGCTTTCAAGTCATTTCAGACTTAGATTGACCCTGAGTCAGGGCTGGATAAATTACCTTGGAGGGCAATATTCGTCTCTCGGGCCTTAGTTTGAGGACCCCTGGTATAGATCATCTGAAGTAGAAGGATTGCTAAAGTTCAGAGTTAGACAGCACTCCATGAATTTTAATTTCATCATTTGACATACAAACAGATTCAATTCAAACATAGCAAACTGTTCATTTAAGAAGGATATGGGTTGAAAATGAATTTGGGGCATAAGGTAGCTCAGAAATAAAAAAAACCACTCTAACATGGAGATAGGTGTGACATTGTTACTCAGAAAGAGTTCCTGCAAATCCACAATCAATTGAAGCTTTTACCTCCTTCTCTTTTTGCTTTCCATCATTCACAAGCTGATAACAAGTCATGAGAATGACCTTATTGCCACTAGTGCATGCACCCTTGCTGTGCACACACCAGTCATTGGTTGACTTTCTTTGTTTGCAGGAATGGATAAGAACTATACAATTGTAAAACAAAGGGGAGCAAGAGGGCAAAATCATGATTGTTGTTAATCAAAGCACCAGAACAAAAACTCTAGAACCTTGTAAATCACATTCCCTCTTTATAAGGCAGTGCAGGAAAGAACCAGACAACAGTTTTCCAGCAAAAGTTCAGAGCACCTCTTTCTGGCACACCAAAAACAGTTTACCAATAGCATCCTGAAACTCTTGGTAAGTCCGCTTCTCATCCAACATGTTTTGAACCAAACTACCTTCAAGAAACCTTAGTGAAGAATTATACTATTTTATGCATATCTAGAATTACCTTTTAGGCCAGTTTAAGCAAGCTATGCTTTTAATGAGATACTGTAGCATGTATCTGTTCTCTTGAAATAGGGATGTACGCTTTTGCTTATTTCATGATCAGATGCAAGAATGACACATTCCTAGAGTTTTTCTTATCTTTTACGCAAGATTGATTTCAAGAGCTTTTGTATGTATGTATGTATGTGTGTGTATGTGTATAGCATTTAATTCACTTTGCATAAATTATATAAAGGAGGTTTTGGAGCAATGGTGAGATAACATGGCAGAGTATGTAAAATCTGGGCTGTTTGTTTTCTGGGCTGTATGACCATGTTCCAGAAGCATTCTCTCCTGACGTTCTGCCTGCATCTATAGAAGGCGTCCTCAGAGGTTGTGAGGTCACAACCTCTGAGGATGCATGCCATAGATATAGGTAAAACATCAGGAGAGAATGCTACTGGAACATAGACATACAGCCCAGAAAACGCACAACAACCTAGTTATTCTGGCCATGAAAGTCTTCGAAAATACACCTGTAAGATTGTTTAGTAAAATGTTGTGCTTTCCTGATATCTCACTTGGATACACTAAGGGTTCTTCCACACTGACCTATATCCCAGAATATCTAGACAGAAAATCCCACAATATCTGTTTGAACTGGGTTATCTGAGTCCACATTCAGATAATATGAGATTTCCTGTCTTGATATTCTGGGATATAGGACTGTGTGGAAGGGCCCCCAGTCATACAATCCCTATGAAAATAGAACTATATGGGCATAATGTGAAAAATCACTAACTTCTTGGTAGTCTTTTAGATCCCATAACACCACAATAAGAGTTCTATTTCCCAAAACATCTTAGGTGGGGAGGAAATGGAGAGAAGCTTATGCTAGAACTATTTTAACCAACATAAACTTAACAGTATTTCAGTGGAAGACCCCCAGGGCCATCTAGTCTAACCCCTTCTGCCATGCAGGAAAAGCACAATCAAAGCACCCCCAACAGATGGCCATCTAACCTTTGTAATGATTATGATTTTATTTATTTAAAACATTTATATTCCACCCTTCTCACCCCACAGGGGACTCAGGGCAGAGGACAACATATATACAGCAAACATTCAATAGCGGGACATAAAACCATAAATATATATAGACTTTAAAATCACTTATATCCATATTAAAAGTGGTGGTGGTGGTGATGGTGATGATGATGATAGCAGAAACCCTAGGGGCCATCCAGTCCAGCCCCCTTCTGCCATGCAGAAAAAAACACAAAGCACCCCCAACAGATGGCCATACATCCTTTGTATTAGCAGTAGTAACAACAGCAGCAGCAGCAGCAGCATAAACCCCAGAGGCCATCTAATCCAACCCCCTTCCACCATGCAGGAAAAATATAATTTTTGGTGGTGGCAATGGCTCCCTTGTACTCCAATGGTTGCTTTGACATGGAGTTCATGTGGTTTCCAGGATCATGTGGTCAGCATGCTGCAATGGTTGCTTCATGTGGGTGCCTGCATTGTTTAAATTCGATCCCCAAAGGACTATATCAGGAAAGGAAGGGAAGGAAGGGAAGCAACAGCCCAGAGAGACAGAGATTGGCAAGAAGGAGGGCTCCGCGGAGCACAGTTTGAGAACCTCTGTGTTAGACAAGCATATAGTCCTACAGATTTTTCTGGGCTTCTTATCCTATTATGAATTTCTACATATTGGCAATGCTGTCTAGGGTGTTGGGATCAGTTGTCCAATAACATTTGGATATGTATTTTACTTATCCCTAGACTAAAACAAAAGATGAGAGAAAGAAAGGCTCTTGCAAACAGGTCTTCACCTTTTATGGTCCAAATAAGCTCTACGTATTCCTTGGAAGTCTCTTTTACAAGTACCAACCAAGCTGAAAAAGCATAATTTACAGGAGCAAAGACCATGTAGTACTTTCATATGCACGTTTTTGTTTTGCTCTTTAACTGGAGAAAAAAAAATGGTTGGAGAACTGAAAATTGAGACACTCATTCTCATTGAGGGCAGGACATCATGGAAGACACAAATATTAGTCACATTCCCATTTACAATTCCCAATTATTTTGAGTATCAAGTTCTAATCTAGACTACAGAAGGGTTTCATTTCCTTAGAAAGCCTCACCTGAAAAGACAACTCCACATCTGTATACTTGTCCACTATGCCCTGCCTTATGTACAGAGGAAAGATTGTTGGGGACCACAGACAATGCTATTGCTGTTGCCCGTTTTTGGTCAAAAGATATTTAGCCACCTGTGCTCCTTCTGTTTTGATCGGTTTTATACTAATTTGTGCAATGTTTTTGATATGAAATAAAAAAACCTGAATCAGGCTTGATCTATATTGCCTTATAATCTAGATTACCAAAGCAGGTAATCCAGATTATCTCATTTGAAGCAGAATATCTTAATCTATACTGCCAAATAATCCAGTTCAAAGCAGATAATCTGGATTTTATACAGCAGTGAAGATCCACGCCAAGTTTTCAAAAACTCTTGCCCAATCTTCTACCACTAGGTGGAGGTGTTGCTTTCGGCATCAGGTTGCTAGTGGAAAGTAAGGATTGAGAGTTGCATGTCCTCCCTTTGCCAACTGATACTAGGGTTTTATTAGGAAACATAGGGTCCTTTTACACTGGCATATAATCCAGATTATTAAAGCATTGGATTATATGAGTCTACACTGGCAGTGTAGAATAGGCCTGAGTTTCCCAGACAAAAAAAGTTTATTCTCCAATTGAAAAAAATCATCTTTGATAAAAATAGTTTGTTCACATAGATGTAAAGAAATCAACAGAAAGTCAGGACTAGTTTTCCCCTATTGAACCCTGAAAATCTGTTCTAGACATGAACAAGTCACCAAGCAATGCAGTCTGGAACCATTTCTTGAATCGTGATTTTTCAAAATGCCTTTCAGTTATTTAACTGTTTCAGAATTTTTAGATGTCTTTCATGAACATGAGTAATATTGAATCCCAATCTCTTTACAGCTTTCACAGCTCTTTGATCATCATTTCTCATCAGCATGATTCTGCAGACCCTTCTAATCTCTGTGCTTCTATGGATGGGTAAGGAAAGCCTGGTAATCCAAAGATTCATTTTCCTAGCCTTTGAACATTAATTAGTCTTAAATTAAGGTAGCAATCATTCCTTTCCTCAAAGTTATGTTCAGAACCCAATCCCTGTGAGACATGCTGCCAAACATCAACAGAACTATAATAATGTTCCATAAACCAGTGAGGACTTTTCTGTTTTGACAAGCCTTTGAAGGCTGAGACAGGCTTTAATACTGTTTTAATATTCATACATTTATATCTATTTTAATTAGTATTATAATGTATTTAATTGTGAGCCACTTTGAGTCTTCATATGGGGAGAAAAAGTGGGATACAAATCAAAACAAACATAATAATAATAATAATAATAATAATAATAATAATAATAATAGTCCTGGATGCTTGGGAAGTGTTTGACTTGTGATTTTTTGATATGAAATCCAGCATATAGATCTTGTTTGCTGTGTTTTCTGTCAGTAAAATAATAATAATAATAATAATAATAATAATAATAATAATAATGTATTGCACAGATGGACTACAAACACAGGCATAACTCTGTTTCACAACTGAGGAAAAGAAAAAAGTTTGAATTATTGATGTTGCCATATCAGGTGACAGTCAAATTGATGAAAAACAACAAGAAAAACTCAGCCATTATCAGGACCTCGAAATCGAACTGCAAAGGTTCTGCCATAAACCAGTACAGGTGGTCCCATTGGTAATCGGCACACTGGGTGCCATGCCAGTATTTGGAAACAATAAACATTGACAAAATCACGATCTGTCAACTGGAAAAAGGCCACCTAACTTGGATCTGTACGCATCATTCTTAAATACATCACACAGTCCCAGACGCTTGGGAAGTGTTCGACTTGTGATTTTGTGATACGAAATCCAACATATATATCTCATTTGCTATGTCATACTGTGTTTTTGTGTCAGTAGAACAACAACAATGATAAATGACTCTACACTGCCGTATAATCCATAGAAGATAATCTGGATTTTATATTGCAGTGTGGATGGGACCACTATTTCATTCTCTGCCTACATTTTTCTACAATTCTAGGATCTTTTCTGGAAAATGTTGCAATATAGTATTTTTAAAGAAGTTCCATTGACATAGCAATAATTGCTCATATCAACTAAGGCTTGTGGTATTGAATGAAGCAAAGAGGAAATGCTAGGCTACGACAAAGCTATATACATGTGAACAAATGAATCTCAACCCGGTTTCTTTTCCTTTGCTCAGGCAGTGCTTTGGAATGTGAAGTCTGCACTGGCCTTGGAAGCAACTGCAGTGGTCCCATGGAGACTTGCGCCGACGGTCAAGACACCTGTGCAGTCATAATGGTTGAAAACACAATAGGTAAGTGCAGGGATGATTTGATACATTTTGCTGGCTGAGGTCAAAACAAAGATAATATGCTGCCTCTAGTCCAACAAAAAATAAAAGCTGGACTAGCACTTGAATGTTGTTTTCGACCCAGGGAATGAACAAGTTAGTTCAGAGGCCCAGTACAATCGTGAGACATCTGGGAGCTCTGTTCTCCAATAGCATCTAATTATTATTCTTTGTCTCCACCCATCTGTATATTGGGATTCCTCATATAAATAAATAAATAAATAAACTCTTCCTGACATCTATATAAATAAAAATGTAATGTTCGTTTTTGGGATTAACATAACTCAAAAACCCCAGGACAAATTGCCACCAATTTTGGCCACAAGACACCTACTAACCCAAGGAGTGACCATCACTCAAAAAAATCAATTTTGCCATTTGGGAGTTGTAGTTGCTGGGATTTATAGTTTACTTACAATCAAAGAGCATTCTGAACTCCACCAATAATGGAATTGAACCAAAAGTGGCACACAGGACTCCCATGACTAACATGGGCATTGATGGGCATTGACCTTGAGTTTGGGAGTTGTAGTTCCATCTACATCCAGAGAACACTGTGGACTCAAACAATGATGGATCTGGACCAAACTTGGCATGAATATTCTGTATGTCCAAATATGAACACAGATGGAGTTTGGGGGAAATAGACCTTGACATTTGGGAGTTGTAGTTACTGGGATTTATAGTTCACCTACAATCAAAGAGCATTCTTTTAAAAAATATATTTTTATTGATTTTTATTTTACAAATTTGCATTAAAAACAAACAGGAGGTGGACAGTATAGGGAAGTTGTGGGGTGAAGGGAGGGATGGGGAAGAAAAAGGGGGAGGGGAGGAGAGGGAGGAGGGGAGAAGGGAAGAAATAGAGGAAACTGGGGTAGGGGGTGGGGTAGATCAGGTACTTCCAGGTTCATCCAGGTGGCACTCAACTTGTTACATCTTCATACATTAATATATTTGTACATATAATGTGTTCTTCTGACTACTTGTCTAAATACTTGTCCTACAGCATATAAATATACATTTATTTCCTTACTTGCATCACTCGCTGTCTATATATTGGTATAGGCCTTGGGTTTTCATTACAGGTCTATCATATGCATCTCTTTGTTTTCTCCTTTTATAAAGTCCAACACTACCCTCCAGTCGGTTCTTTGGGGTTTTGAAAAACTGTGTGAGATTCTTTGCGTCAACATGTCCATGTTTATTATATCCATTATTTTTATTATCCAGTGTTCCGTTGTTGGGATTTCTTTGGTTTTCCACATTTTTGCTAATGTTATCCTCGCAGCTGCTATTAGGTGAAAAAATATCTTATCTTCGTTTTTTTCCAGTTTAAAGTCTAGTAGCAATATTTCAGGTTTTGGGTCGAATTTTATGTTTAGGATTTTTTCTATCTTTTTATGTAATTGCGACCAATAATTTTTGACCTTACTGCAGTTCCACCACATGTGGACGAATTCACCTCCCCCCCCCACATTTCCAACAACGATCTTTTGATTTATCTTTGGAGATTTTTGATAATATCACTGGTGTTAGGTACCATCTATAAAAGATCTTGTACCAACTTTCTTTAAGGTCGGTAGCATATGTATATTTAATTTTTCTTTGCCAGATTTCTTCCCAATCCGCTAGGGGTATGGAGTGGCCTATGTCTCTTGACCAGTTTATCATATTGTTTTTTATTTGCTCCGTTTCAGTGGTCCATATTAGGAGTTGGTTGTATATATTTTTTAATGATTTTTGTGTCTGAATCTAGTATTTTGTCCCAAAAGGTTTTTTTTTCATTTCATATCCTATTGTGTTGTCTATCTGGAAATTTTGCTTAATTTGGTGATAATGAAACCATGAGATGGAGGAGTCCAACAGGGTCAGTTCTTCCTGTGACTTAAGTATTATTTCCTGTCCTCTGACCTTTAGTAGTTGGTTGTATGTCAGCCATATGTTCCAAGGAAGTTCTCTTTTATGATAGGCCTCATTAGGTGAAAACCACATTGGGGTTTTTTTTATATATATAGTCTGATTTTGTATTTGTTCCAGGTATGGATAAGAGCGGCTCTGACAGGATGGTTTCTGAAAGATTTATCTTTTCTTCCCTTCTCTCTCCAGAGATATGCATGCCATCCCTGGTTGATGTCGAAACCTTCTAGGGCTAGAATCTCTCCCCCCCCCCTAATGTTGCCCAATCTCTAAGCCAGCTTAAGGCAGCAGCATCATAGTATAATTGGAGTTCTGGTAAAGCGAGTCCCCCTCTTTTTATATCGTCTATTAAGTTTTTTTCGCTTATCCCGTGTTTTTTACCGTTCCATATGAATTTAACTATTTCCTTTTGCCATTTTTGTATCAGTGTATTTGTCTTAAGTATCGGGAGTGTCTGGAATAGGAACAGGATGTCCGGCAGGATGTTTATTTTAATTGCTGCTATTTTGCCTAGCAGGGAGAGGTTCGGGTATTTCCATTTCTGCAGTTTGATTTTTATTTCTGACCATTTTTTCTCATAGTTATTCTTTATCAGGTGGATATTGCTTGGAGCAATTATAACTCCTAAGTATTTTACTTTCATGGCTACTTTTATTCCTGTGTTTTCCTGTAGTAGTTCTTTCTTTTCCTTGTTCATGTTTTTTACAATAATTTGTGTTTTTTCTCTGTTTATCTTTTATCCGGCCACTTCCCCGTACTTTTCTATTTCTTGTAGCCACTTGTTCGCATTATTCAGCGGATCTTCTATGAAACACACAATGTCGCCCGCGAAAGCGTGTACTTTGTAAGAGTGGCCTTTCGTTCTCAGTCCCGTTAATTCGGGTTTTTTCCTTATGTTAGTTAATAATATCTCGAGAGTCAAATGAAAATCAACTGTGAAAGTGGACAGCCCTGTCTCGTTCCCTTTAGTATGGGGATATTTGATGATTGTTGGCCATTGATTGATATTTTTGCCACTTGTTTTGAATAAATTGCCTCAATCATGTTTAAATAGTAATATCCAATATCCATCTCTTTTAATACGGCGGTGATAAAGTTCCAGTTGACTTTATCAAACGCCTTTTCGGCGTCGAGAAACATTAGTGCTATCTCTTTCTGCTTTGTTTTTTCGTAATACTCTATGACATTAACTACGGATCTTATATTATCTTTTAGTTGATGTTTAGGAAGGAACCCTACCTGATCTTCTTCTATCCTATCATTTAGGAGTTCGTTTAGTCTTCTTGCAAGTACCCCAGTAAATATTTTGTAATCTACATTAAGTAGAGAAATAGGTCTGTAGTTCTTAACTAATGTATTATTGGAATTTTCTTTGTGAATTAGGGAAATTGTTGCTGTATTCCATGAATCTGGTATTTTTCTTCCTTCCATTATGTTATCACTTTTTGTGGGTGTGGTGTTAGTGTTTCTTGGAAGATCTTATAGTATTTAGGTGTGAAGCCATCAGGGCCTGGCGCCTTGTCTGTTGGCATACTTTGTATTATTTTCTTTATTTCTTCTTGTGTGATCTTTTTATTTAATTCTTCCCTTTGGTTTTCCGTTAGTCTTGGTATATGTTGTGTTCCTAGGTACTGTGCAATTTTCTCGCCCGGTATATTTTCGTCTTTGTATAATTCTTTATAGTATTTTACAAATTGATTTGTGATGTCATTAGTTTGGAAGTAGATTTTCCCTTTCTCTTCTATTTTTGATATATGTCTACTTTGTTTTTTTATAGCAATTTTTCTCACTAGCCATTTTCCTATCTTGTTGACATTCTCGAAATGGTACTGTTTTACATATTTAAGTTTCTTCTCTATCTCTTCCAATTGGAGTATACTCATTTGTTTCCTTAGTATGTCTAGTTGGTGGGTTATTTTTTTGTTATGTGGATCTTCCTTGGCCTGTGATTCGAATTTTATTATTTCCTTCTCGAGTTTTGTGTATTTTTCTCTCTTGATCTTATTTAACCTTGCTCCCTGCTCTATAAGGTGCCCTCTCATGAAGGCTTTACTGGCATCCCACACAATATCCATAGATGTTTCTTTGTCTGTGTTAAATTTAAAGTATTCCTCCATCAGGGAGATGTTTTCTCTTGTTGCTTGTGGTCTATTATAAGATTATCTTTTAATTTCCAGTTGTAAAACTGGTCTTTCTCTTGTTGTAAATTGATTATCATTTCTATTGGGGAGTGGTCCGAATTAATCATTGGCATTATCCTGGATCTCGTTATGTTTGATAGTAATGTTTTGGTTGCCCATATCATATCGATGTGAGACCAGGTTTTATGTCTATTAGAAAAGAAAATGTAGTCTTTCTCCTTTTCATGTTGGTGTCTCATACATCATGTAACCCTAGGTCCTCTTTTAAATTTATAAAGTTTCTAGGCAGTGCTACCAGCCGCTTTACATTTATCCTTGCCTTAGTTGTGGATTTATCACTCATTGGATCTAACATCCCGTTGAAATCTCCCATAATTATCAACTCTTCATATTCTTGTTCTTTGATATATTTTTTTAACTTGTTAACAAAATTGTCTTTGGATGCATTGGGGGCATATATGGAACAGATCAAGATCGCCTTACCTTCTATCTCAGTTTTTATCCCTAGTATTCTTCCTTCTTGGTCTCTGAAT
>NW_026847771.1:13632847-13662426 GCF_025583915.1 Anolis sagrei ordinatus | reverse complement strand
GAAGAGTGCTAAGAGAGTAAACACTCTTATTTATAAGAGTGCTAAGAGAAGCCTTCTTTTCCAGAAGTGCTAGAAAGGGAAAAGAAGGAGCCATAGGGTCTTATTTTTGCCAAGCTTATAGTTTTCTAAAGAAAAGATAGAATCAAAAGGAAGCCTGCCTTTGCCTGCAGAGGAGAAGCCCAGGCTTTACAAAGTGGACACATTTCCTGCCTTTTTGCTGCTCAAGCTCAGCAATTTGCTACAACTAGCCTTTGCACCAGCAGCTCTGTGCAAAATTGATACTTTTGCAGGGTTTCCACCAGCTCCTTGCAAGCCTTTGCTGAAGTGGATAAATTGTAACAACTTGTCTTTGCAGCTGCTGCAAACAAACCTGCAAAGCTACAGTTATTTCTGCTCAGTTTCCAGCTCATCCTTTTGCACAGTTTCCAGCTCTCTGCAGGATTGATACTTTTGCAAAGTTTCCAGCCATTTTCTGCAAGCTGTTTCTTCTACAGTTTCCCGCCCTTTTCCAGAAGCAAGGCTTCTACAGTAATTGCAACATCCAGCCAGAAGCAAGCAAGCTTTTGCAAAGTTTCCAGCCTTCTGCACTTCCCGCCTTTTTTGCAGAGCCAGCCTTCAGCCCTCCAGGGTTGAGGGGTGGGAGGAGCCAGCCTTCTCTTGAAGTCTGCCCAGCAACAGTTCCTGAGAGCCTTCAATAGGCTAAACAAAGCAAGGTTTACCTTCTAAAGAAAGCAACTATTGTAATTGTCTTTTTTCAAGAATTGCATTGCCTTTTTGTGTGCCTTTTCCATTGTATGCTTAAATTCTATTGCATTTGTACTGTTTAAAGTGTGGGTTAAGTTTCCTTTGAATTTTGCATTATGGCAAGTCAAAACTTTGAGGTCCCACAAATTAGAGTCAAATCCTCCCACCCAGCGTCTTTAGATAGGGCTAAAGAAATTTCTTTTAGCCTACAAAAGAGAGGAGGTGTTACAGCGCGGTTCTATTTGAATCACAGCCTAGTTCCTTATCTAAAGGTCCAGAGCAAAGGGATCAAGGCTTCCCATGTGTAAGCCTTAGATCCAGTCTGCTTAAGCGTTCCTCTAAGGCTGCCAGCATTAGATCCAAACATTCGTCTAGGCATAGCATTTCCTCCCATTCCACACATTCATTTCTTAGTACATCTTCCAAAGCAGCCTATTACAACAGAGAGGCTGTCCGTTTGAAAATAAGGAAAGAGGTTTTGGAAGCAGAGGCGTCTGCGGAGATGGCTAAGCAAGGCCTGGCCTTTGACGAGGAGGAGCTCCTCCTTCAACAGGTCAAAGCCCAGCAGGAACTGCTTCTAGCACAGGCTAGGGCCCAACAGGAAGCTGACCTAGCACAGGCTAAGGCCCAACAGGAAGCTGACTTAGCACAGGCTAAGGCCCAACAGGAAGCTGACTTAGCACAGGCTAAGGCACAACAGGAAGCTAGAGTTTGCAGTGGCAAAGGCCAAGCAAGATACGCTACAACGAGACCTAGATCTGCTCCAAGCAAAAAGAGACACAGCACAAAAGATAGCCAGGGCCAACGTTTTAGCCAAAGCTCTATCACAGGAGCTAACACAAGAAAACCTTAGCCTCCTGCCATCACAAGAGCCCATAGCAAAGGTCTCAGCACACGTGCATCTGGAACCACCAGTGCAGGGTCATGTTTCTTTTGACCATCCTGAAGATTGTCCACCTGTTCCAGTGTTCGCGACTTCAAAGCCAGCCTATTCTCCCAAAGTGCAGCAAAGTACGGCCGGGAGAGTGCCATCGTCTCTGTCAGAGTCCATCCCTGTAATTAGGACTCAGAGATACCACCTGTCCACTTGGGAACCAAAGGATGACATCTTTCAACAGGATCCAGATGTCCCCTCAGATTGGCAAGGCATGGCCGGGAGTGAACCACCACATCCATCCCTACATACCAAGCCAACTGTCCCTAGCAGGACGAAAGCTTCAGAGGTGCTGCCTGCCAGCAATCTTCTGAACCCAGCATCTCCTACCATCATGACGAGACGTGTTCAACCAAAGAACATTGACTTTGTCACACCACAGCAGACTCCTCAGATGTACCCCTACACACCAGATTCACAATTGGGATCCCTCCTGCGGAATCCAAGAAGAGACATCAGAGACAAAGGGGTCCAGAAATTCACTGACCGGCCAGATGACTACCTTCTGTGGAAAATTACCTTCAAGAGGGCCATCCGAGATTTCAAGCTAGAAGCTGACGAAGAATTGTCCCTTCTTATGGCGTGGCTTGGACCCAGCTCAGCCGAGCAAATAAAGAGACTTTATGCTGCTCATGTGGCAGACCCCCAAAGAGCATTGTCCACAGCGTGGTCTCGCTTGGACCAGCGCTATGGTGCGAGCACCGAGATAGAGGCATCTCTTATGGATCGACTCAACAGGTTCCCATCGCTAAAGATGAAAGATTGTAAACAGCTTTGGGACTTCAGTGATCTTTTGTTAGAGCTAGCTTCAGCCAAAGGAAATCCAGAGCTGCCAGGATTGGCATGTCTGGACCAGCACACGTCGCAGAGTCCCATTCTCTGCAAACTCCCCTTTCCCCTTCGAGAAGCTTGGGGGAAAGAGGTGTTCAAATACAAGGAGGCGAATGCAAATGTATACCCGCCCTTCAACTTTTTAGTGGATTTTGTTACCAAAGCAGCTCGTGAGAGGAATGACCCTCAAACAGGTCTTCCTGCTTTGTACCAAGGCCTAAAGCCTGAAAAGACCTCCAAAGAAGACAAAGTGCAGGGCAAAGAACTTAAAAGGAACTTGAGTGTCAAGATGACAGACACTACTCCTCCAGCTTCAGTTCAACCAGTCAACAACAGCATCACCTGTCCCATTCATCAACGGCCACACAGCCTAGCTGAATGTAGAGAGTTCGCGAAGAAGCCTTATAAAGAACGGCTCCAAATAGTCCAAAAGGCCAAAGTGTGCTATAGATGTTGCGGCTCCACTATTCACTTCTCCAAAGACTGCAAGGAGAAGGTGAAATGTCAACACTGTAATAGCCTCAAGCATTGCTCCGCAATGCACAACTTCGACTCTACTCAATTCAAAGCAAAGTCAAAATCTTCTGTCAAAGAAGAAACTAAAGATGACCAAAAGCCTACAGAACCTCAGGTAGCTCTCAAGGCTCCTGCTGTTGCCTGCACCAAGCTATGCCAAAATAGCAACAAGCCCAGGATTTGTCACCCAATCTGCCTGGCAGAGGTGTATCCAGACAAGCAGCCGTGGAACAGAAAAAAGGTCTACGTCGCCTTGGACGCCCAAAGTGATGCTTCTCTTGCAACCCCAGAGTTCTTTGACATGTTCGACCTTCACAGCAAGACAGTGGAGTACACCATATCCACTTGTTCAGGAAAGAATAAGATGTATGGCAGAGTTGCGACAAAGTTCAAAATTTCGCCTTTTGGACAAAAGGCCAGTTATGAACTTCCTGACCTTATAGAATGCAGCCTGATCCCCAGAAACAAAGAACAAATAGCCACAAAGGAGGTGGTACAAGCCCATCCTCATCTCAAAGGCATCCAAGATCTAATTCCAGCTTTAGACTTGGAAACAGACATTGTCATGCTTATCGGCGCAGATTGTCCCATGCTGTTCCGTGTTAGCAACCAGATTGAAGGTCCTAAGGGATCCCCCATAGCTCAGCAGTTGCCTTTAGGATGGACGGTGTTAGGTCCGGTCTGCCTGAACAAGATGTTCCAGCCTGTCACAAAAAGGCCTTCACTAATGCAAGGATGTGCCAGCCACATTTCAGTTTGTTGCCAGGGAGTAATGCCTGATTACTCTTCCATCTTCGAAGTCACAGAGAGAGATGAGCAAACAGCCTTCTCTAAAGATGAACAGAAGTTCCTTGAGATGATGAACAACCAAGTCACTCAAGACCCTCAAGGTAATTGGATCGCGCCTTTACCTTTCAAGCCAGAAAGACCGTCTTCACAAGATAAATTCAAATAGTCCAGAGATACTTCAGGCCTTCCCACCAAAAGACTTGGTGGAAAAGGATGCATCAAAGTTGTTTCAAGACTTGAACGCTCAAACCAGTCTAGGTTTGTTATGGAATGTAGCTACAGACTGTTTTACTTTAAGAGCCCCCAAATTGGGCAGAGTCACCTCCAAAAGACTTATGTTGTCTGCCATCAATGGCATTTACGATCCATTGGGTATAGTGTCTCCAGTGGTCATCTCAGCCAAATTGCTTTTCAAACAGGCAATCCAGCACAAGCTCACCTGGGACCAAGAGCTTCCCCAAGATCTCATGTCACAATGGAAAAATTGGACTTGCCAAGCCCAAGGCTTAGAAAACATACAACTGCCAAGACAGTACATAGTAAACAGTTCCTCATCTGCAGAGATCATGGAACTGCACATATTCTGCGATGCATCCACCAAGGCCATCGCTGCGGTCGCATACGCCAGACAAAGAGGCACCAGTACCTGCCTTTCAGGATTTGTGATGTCAAAAGCTAAAGTAGCACCCATGGACTCTACAGTGCCCAGATTAGAACTCTGCGCCACTGTCTTAGCTAATCAGTTGAGCCAAACCATCAGAGAAGAAATAACTTAAACAAAAAGATGCCCCTAGACACCAATGGGCTAAGGGTATTGTGTCTAAGTTTTATCCTACCTCTGACAATAGAGTGCACAAGGCCCAAGTTAAGGTCATTTCAAATAAAAGGTTTCTTTGTTTGACAGGCCTATTAGCGATATGGTTATGTTATTTTCACAAGACCTACAGTCTTAGAGTTATAAAAGTTAAAGGTGTTTAACTTCATTTTTGTTTAGATTTTCGAAAGTCCGAAAATCTAGGCCGGGAGTGTGACGGCGCGAGTGGCGCCACCTATGTATAGAACTGTTAGTTGTAAGATTTAAACTGTTGTATCATGCTTAATCCTGCCCCTTTTGCCATGTGTCTGTATATTTGTATGGATTGGTTACTTGTAGCTGTCAATCAGCACTGTTTGGCTCCACCTCTTCCTGCAAGAGGGGAGAACTTCCTTTTCTTTCCATTCTACAATGGGAGTTCCTGCAACATGGACGTGAGTAAGAGACTTCATTCTAAAGGACCCTGATTTAAGTTACCTCTTAGCACCAATTCTGAGGTTTTTTACCCTGGGGACTCATGCTTTATGTCCAGATCATCCTGGATAACATTGAGGAGACCCCAGCGCCTTCATACCAGTTCTTTTGGCACCAGAGGAAGATTCTGAATCTTCAAAATAGGCCATTTGAACTGGGGTTGTGGTTTTGCTCCAGCACTCACAACCATTGAGGAAGAGGAAACCTGGTGAGGCTTCTCAGCTTCAAACCCCTTGGACCCAGGACTAAAAGAGACTGTAAAGTGTGTTTTCCTTCACCCTGCTAAAGTTTTCCAGTTTATTGCATTGAAGAAATGACTTTGTGACAAATAAAACTTGTTTGAGTTATTTACATCGTTTTGGGTTCTTGGGAGTTCCAGTTTCCTAAAGGAGGGCAAGAAGCAATCCCTTGGGGGAAAGATGCCACGTCCATCCTCCTTTTAAGACTAATAGCCCCCAAGCGCGACGGCACACCTGGGCTTTGAACAGACAACTTTTAAGTTGGCAAAATTTACTGCAGCTGGTGGTTAACCTGCTGTGCTAAGGCCCAGTCCTAGTACTTTGTCCTTATATCTTGTAAAGGGAAATAATGCATAAAAGAAATTCTCATCCCACAGATAAAAATCAATGGTGAAAATTAGGGATAGGATGCCAGGTCCACTCCAAGGCTTATGGAAAACACCAGTAGCTCTCATCAGCCTGCGGTTGTAGTTCCTGCAGTTTGAAACTGTGTGATACAGCCAGTGTAAACCTACAAATTTAAGTCAAACTAATAGATCCTTGTTCTGACTGTTCCATCCCAGTGCCATGTTTTTGTTTTGGTCACCCTTTACAATCACATCCACCACCCAGGTTTAATCAGTTATTTTTTCAAAGTCTTGTTTATATCCCATTAGGAAAGTGTCTCTTCCTCCTTCACCTCCTCCTCTTTGTAATATTACTTTTACTTCCAGCCAAAAACTAAACAAAATAAGACTTTAGTGCATTGAAATAATTCTATTGTAATGACAGGTAAAGGTAATGGTTTCCCCTTGACATTAAGTCTAGTCGAAGAGCCGGCGTAGTCCGTAGACACCTCCAAGGTCATGTGGCCAATATGACTGCATGGAGTGTCATTACCTTCCCACAGAAGTGGAACCTATTGATTTCACATTTGCATGTTTTGAACTGTTAGGTTGGCAGAAGCTGGGGCTAACAGTGGGAGCTCACCCCACTCCCCGGATTGGAACTCCCAACCTTTTGGTCAGCAAGTTCTGCAGCTCAGCCGCACCACCAGGAGCTCCATTGTAATGATAAAATACATTAAATTCATTAACAGCAGCACTTTAAGAAGCAAATAGAAGCTTGAGAACACCTGGTGCCCTCTGGTCCTTGGTTGTAAATAGGTTGAAAGTTATGCACTATAAAGGACTGGAATTGCCCCGCTAGAATGTGCCAAGTGGTGAGGTGTCACTTTCTTTGTTCCTTTCTCTGAAGGTATTTTGGAGTGTGAGCCCATTCACTTTTCCTGAAATTTAAACAGAAAGCAAAGGAATAAATAATGTATTTGGTGTTCTAAAATTTATCTTGGGATCTGGTTGTACAGAGGATTTGGGAGTTTGGGAGGAAAGTGGGAAGTTCATGCCCCATAAAAGTATTCTGTGCCCTCCTCCATATCATGGATTGTACTGAGTTTCATTGAACATTATTGGGACTCAGTTATTTGAATGTATAATTTTGTTTAATACTGGTAGCCAGATTTTGTGAGACCATGAAAATGAACAAAATCTGGCTACCAGTATTAAAAAACTCTAAAATTACAACAGCAAAACAACAGAGAGGAAACAATAAGGGACATCTAATCACCTCTCAACAAAAGATTCCCCCCAAGGCTTCCAGGCCATTGAATGCTAATGAAGGTGATCAGCTAAACATTCACACCTAACTGCAGCAGGGAAGAGCTCCTTGCCCCACCCCAGCCATTCCACAGATATATAAGCCCATTTTTCCTACTTCCAACAGACCTTCTCAACCTCTGAGGATGCTTGAGGGGCTTCAGCCCCCCCCCCCCGAAATTCTCATGGTGATTCGCGAAAAGGCCTTACTGGTGCATTATTTAAACTGTTATGTTTATTCATATCATGATCTGATCACCATACTCAATATATCCCATATGCATGGGGGTATTGGGGTAACGATACAAAAGGTTTGCTAGGGTAGACCCTCTTTCACTCAGACTCAGCCCCCCCCCCCCCCCCCCCCCCCCCCCCCGAATCGAAATCCTGGCTACGGGCCTGTGCCAGGGTATTGGGGAATGCAGTATTTTATCTTTCCTTGTATAGTACAGACTTGCTTATCCAACCTTTGCTCGTCTGACATTCTGTATTATCCAATGCAGTCTGCCTCCCACCCAGATCCACAGCTGTTTCAATACATTGCAATGTTTTGGTTCTAAATTTGTAAATACAGTAATTACTACATAACATTACCGTGTATTGGACTGCCCTTTCTGTCAATTTGTTGTAAAACATGATGTTTTGGTACTTAATTTGTAAAACCATAACATAATTGGACATTTAATAGGCTTTTCCTTAATCCCTCCTTATTATCTAACATTTTCACTTATCCAATATTCTGCTGGGAGCCCTTGGTGGCACATTAGGTTAAACCACTGAGCTGCTAAACTTGTTGACTGAAAGGTTGCAGGTTTGAATCCTGGGAGCGGCAGCACAAGCTTCCACTGTCAGCCCTAGTTTCTGCCAACCTAGTAGTTTGAAAACATGCAAATGTGAGTAGATCAATAGGTATTGCTCCATTGGAAAGGTAACGGCGCTCCATGCAGTCATGCTGGCCACATGACCTTGGAGGCGTCTACGGACAACGCCTGCTCTTTGGCTTAGAACTGGATATGAGCACCAACCCCCAGAGTCAAACTGGAGAAATATGAATTATGCCTGGTTTCAATATTCCTGGAATTAGCCAATTGCAACAATAATCTCATTCCATGTATCTCATCTTTGTCTGTCTTACTCCTCCCACCGCCACCAAGGAGCAGATTATGCATTTAATTTTATTCCCCAAAAATGTAGCTAATATGCATATGGACACGAAACAGACATGTGATTCCTTAATGCCCTCTTCTTCCTAACCTGGCCACTGCACAGCCAATATTAGGATCCCCCCACCTGCTGTTTATATTTTGTGTTTACATTAATTTCTTTTTCTATATCTTCTGCTTAAATTTTGCTTAGTGTGCTCATCTTCATAAATTTCTCCCATCTCTCTGTCTTATGGGGTCCTATTGAGTGGTTTACTGAAGTATCAGGTAAATATTTTCCTTTAAAAGCAACATGTGGCAATGATTACTTTTACTTTGTTTGGTAATCTGACCCTGGAAATGCAACTGAATTGAAAGAGTCAGAAGAAATAATATATGTTTAGGAACACATTTTGAATGTGACAACAAATGATGTTTGGGGTGAAAATTGCAGAGAAAATTGAATCAATGAAATGCTTAACATAATGCTGTTAATATCAACTTTTTCATGTCAGAAGTGACTTGAGAAACTGTAAGTTGCTTCTGATGTGAGAGAATCTGTATAGACGTTGCCCAGGGGATGCCCGGGTGTGTTACTATCCTGTAGGAGGCTTCTCTCAGATGGGAGCTCACCCTGTCTCGCAGATTCGAACTGCCAACAGTTCAGCAGTTCAGCCGGCACAAGGGTTTAAGCTTAGCAAAGTCAATACTCCATGAAGGGGGTCCTTGCAGTACGGTAGAAATTTCTTACTCCTTTCATAGTTTTTCTTGTCCTAAAACTTTGGATAAAAAGTGCTGACCAACAGGAGTTCCTCATTCCTACTCATATATTCCCCAGTACCACCTTCTCCTCATTTCTCTGTGGATAGTGATATTAGAAACTTTAATATAAATCACTCCCTCCCTTTCTCCCCCAAGAAAAGAAAGGATCGGCGTGTGTGCCAAGAAGATAGAAGCACTTGGAGTCTTAACAGAAAATTTAAGCAAGTTTTAGTGAGATGGCCCTTCCACACAGCACTATATCCCAGAATATCAAGGCAGAAAATCTCACATTATCTGAGTATGGACTCATATAACCCAGTTGAACGCAGATATTGTGGGATTTCCTCCCTTGATATTCTGGGATATAAGGCTGTGTGGAAGTTTCAAATACAGCATTAGGTTTCTGGATCATCCTGCTCCAGGCATAGCTGAGAAAGTTGCAAAGTTATGTAAACTTTGTTATGTAAGCTAACTACTGGCTAGAGCAGTGTTTCTCAGCCTTCCTTAATACAGTTCCTCATGTTGTGGTGCCCACAACCATAAAATTATTTTCGTTGCTACTTCATAACTGTAATTTTGCTACCGTTATGAATTGTAATATAAACATCTGATCCACATATCAGATGTTTATATTACCAAATTTGACACAAATACTCGATATATCGAAATTTGAATACTGGTGGGGTTGAAGGGGATTGATTTTGTCATTTGGGAGTTGTAGTTGCTGGGATTTATAGTTCACCTACAATCAAAGAACATTTTGAACTCCACCAATGATGGAATTGAACCAAACTTGGCAAACAGAACTCCCATGACCAACAGAAAATACTGGAAGGGTTTGGTGGGCATTGACCTTGAGTTTGGGAGTTGTAGTTCACCTAAATCCAGTGAGCTCTGTGGACTCAACAATAATGGATTCCTAAGTCTTATGTAACCTTTTGCCACCCTAAGTAGCACACCAACTCCTTGTTATCTGGATATAACTTGCCTCATAACCACAACATAATTTATAGGAACATTCGCACAATTAATTAATTAATTAATTAATTATTCAAACTTATATGCCGCCACTCCCCTGGGGCTCGGAGCGGCTTACAAGAACAGGCTAAAATTCCTCAGTGGAAGGATTATTGATCTGGCAATCTGGAACTTTGGCTAAGATACCACAGTTACAGATGTAGCTAGGCATAGCTGCACCTGCTCTTACTTGTTCTAAATTCTACCTGGTAAGCTATTCAGTCCCCCATTTCCTAATAAACACACATAGACACAAGTTTTCCATATTGGCAGAGAGCAAAGGGAAGTCTCTATCTCTCTATCCATACTTGAACATTTTTTTCATCCAGATGCCTGTTGCTACATGTGCGTCTAGGAAAATAGTTGGATGTTTCTGCATTCTCCATCAGTTTTGAATGTTTGCTAGACCTAAGCTACCTTTTTGCCTTATGGACAAGGAAGCTGTTGCTGTTTTGAGGAGTGACATATATTCATCTGAGGTTTTGGGATAATTTGTGCTTTTTCGAATAATTTGTAGAAGCAGACTGTCCTGGTCATGCATATGCTTTGGAATCCATGCTGCATGCCTATCCATTTTGAGTATACCTCATGGTAATCTGACTTGAAAGGATTAACCACAGATGCCACCTTTACCTGCTCTTTCTCACTAGAGTTCATCAAATCCAATGGGAAGCAGTGCCCGGCCTGTGTTGGCAGTCAGTATTCTCTGTGTGGATCCGGAATGGTAGATCGTTCAGGAGACGAGACCAGTTGCCTTGATGTAGTGGAAAAACGTAGTCTAGGTAATTCCAAATGTCAAGATTTGTATATAACTATTATCTGGTGATGCACAGCGGACCTATTGAACACAAGATGCTTGTGAGGACAATGATGAAGAAACTCTGAACTGGTACATTTTATGCAGGTGTGCCTCAGTTAACAAAGCATTTGATGAAGAAGCAACTTTTTTACAGTGGAACTTGCAGTTTGATTGTCATGGTCATCACATGGTCAGTATTAGACTCACTGGGACTCAAAACTTCTGTCAGGGTGGGGGACCAATTACGATGGTCTGCGTCAGGAGGCTGATGGATCTGGATGGAATCCTGATGGTTCTTGGGGATTTTCTTGTGAACTTTGCAGGTGATTCTGTTAAAGATGTGTCTGAACTCTAAAATGGAGAAACAAATAGGGCAGTAGACACAATTGCTCCTGAGCATCTCCTCTTACAGGGTGGAGTCAGACCAATCCCCTGTTTTTCTAGGGAATTGTGCGGCGATGAAGCAAGTGAGATGGAAACTAGAACAATGTTGGTTCAAAGCCAATTTGACCCAACTTGGGCTAGTGTTTGCTTCAGTGGTTCTCAACCTGTGGGTCCCAGGTGTTTTGGCCTACAATTCCCAGAAATCCCAGCCAGTTTACCATCTGGTAGGATTTCTGGAAGGCCAAAACATCTGGGTACACCACAGGTTGGGAACCACTGGTTTACCTGATTACATGGGCAAACCCAGGCTTGCAAGCTGGATGCAGCCCCATGCTTCATGCAGACGAGGAAAGTGCAGATAAAATGGCGCTCCACATCCCCATGCTGAGAGGAGGGCTGAGGCAGAATCATGTGGCTGCCAAGAGATGGAGAGTCTCTGGAAGCATTGTGGAGGAGAGGCAAGGGGGAGCAAGCGGCTTCTTTCTCAGCACATACCGCCTGCCCTTGTGCCCACTTTCTCCCCTTTAACTGCTGCTTTTTTTTGTCAGCGCAAGAAGGACAAGCTGCAGGTTCAATTTGCTGGATAGATGGGGAGGGAGACAGAGAGGAGCCCGAAGGAGACTTCACTCCGACACAACATACCCACACTCACAAAGCCACACCATCCTCCCCCTCCATTGGCTCCCTTCCTCCCTCTGTGAGCATCCCTAATATGCCATTGGGTTTTGCTACTTGGGAAGGCATGCCTCCTCCTGTCTATCATGGCAGAATGCTCCACCCTCTGCCCACCCTTTCAGTCTTTCAGCATGAGACTCAAATGGAAAAATGTTTGCCTATGCCTGGTCTACACCAGGTTCTCACCATGGGGAGGACCTAGAGCCCTTCCACACAGCCCTATATCCCAGAATATCAGGGCAGAAAATCCCTCAGTATCTGCTTTGAACAGGGTTATCTGAGTCCACACTCAGATAATGTGGGATTTTCTGCCTTGATATTCTGGGCTATAGGGCTGTGTGGAAGGGTCCCTAGAAAGTGGTGTTGGGTAATCCCTATTTGAGCCTTTGGCCATCCCTCCAGGTTCTTTTATGTTGCCCATGCTGTTTAACATCTACATGAAACTACATGGAGATGACACTCAACTCTAGTAATCCTTTCCACCCAAAGCCAAAGCAGCTATTCTGGTTCTAAACCAGTGGCTGACATTAGAAAAAGACTGGATGAGGGCAAATAAATTGAATCTAATTGCTTTTCAGAAAGATGCAATTTTATAATTCTTTGTGAGAGAGACATGGTTATGGAACCTTTTCTGACTGACTGCCTTGACTTTCTTTACTAGGTTTCTATGCTACAGAATTCTACAAGAAGGGCTGTATTACTACACATCTCTGTTCAATGAAGGGTGGAACATACTTTATAAGCCATGGAACTGAAATTACTAAAACTGAATGCACCCCAGCTTCTCCTACAGGCTAAGTTCTCCTAGCTCCTCTCAGTACTCTGACTCTGAACTGACTTTGCATTGCAGTTCACCTGTTTCAAAAACACATTTTAATTTTATAGACTACAATCCACATACAGAACTTGAAAAAGACCAATAAGTAATGTGAATACATAATGTTGACTACTTCTAACCTATGCTAGTAAAGGGTAAATGTTTTCCCCTGACATTAAGTTTAGTCGTGTCCAACTATGGGGGATGATGCTCAACTCCATTTCTAAGACGAAGAGCCAGCATTGTCTGTAGATCATGTAGATCATGTGGCCAGCATGACTGCATGGAGCTCTGTTGCCTTTCTACTAAAGTGATACCTATTGATCTACTCACACTTGCATCTTTTCGAACTGCTAGGCTAACAGTGGGAGCTCATCCCACTCCCTGGATTTCAACTGTCAATCTTTTAGTCAGCAAGTTCAGCAGCTCAGCGGTTTAACCTGCTGCATCACAAGGGGCTCCTATACTACAAACTAATAAAACTGCTACTAAGAAAAGAAATCCACATACTTTATATGCTACAGAAAGAAAAAAGAATGAGAAATAAATGTATTAACAAGTTGGCCTACAATTTTCCTGTCAATGGTCTAAATATTGATACATGATTTCACCAGTGCTTTAGGGGCTTGAAAATGTAGCTTCTTTTGAAATATCAGGGAGAAGGTTTGAGGAAAAGAGAGTTCCTGAGGTCTGTAAAAGCACGGTTTATTATCAGTTGGCGCCAACCGGAGATGGACCCTGATGGTATTCCGGAAAATAGGATGATGAACAAAGGAATTGCCTTGGTTTATATTCATACATCATACAAGCATCACAATGTGTGTCACAAAATTCCACTTTTGCATTGTCTTCAATAGCATATTTTAACTTCAACACCTTTAATCTTCCAATAAGCACCTTTATCTAAAGAGCTACTATTAGCGGACCATCCTGTACCCCATAGCGTCAGAGTGTCTACTGATGGCATGAACTTCCAGCCATCTTAAGATAAGTGCTTTCCTGGTACGAGGGCTTCTTGGTAGTCAGGCTACATCATTAATCTTATGATAAGCCCTGCTTAATATGAGATGGGTCTCTTGATATTTGCCAGAAGCCTTAGACATTCCTTTCCATAGACCCTGGCCTCTTTGTGGCATGTAATTTGCAGCTTTTAGGAAGAGAATATTTTCTTAAGTGAAGTGAAGTTCATGCATATACATACCCCTTTGTGATTTCATATATATTTTCTAATTCTTATTTCTAATATGGTTACATCCAATATATATTTTTCAATATGTGTATTATGTATTTTCATCGTGCCTTCATCACTTTTAGTCCTGAGATTACCAGTAAATCATGTTTTAAAAGCAAAACAAAAATTGCTTGAAAAATGGGAATGGAATTTTGCCAAGGCAATTGAAATATGGAGTTTGCAGGATTAGGTCATTTATCAGACTTTTCAATATTTAGCTGGTTTTGGTGGTGCAATGGGTTAAACCCTTGTGTTGGTGAGACTGCTGACCAAAAGGTTGGCGGTTCGAATCTGGGAAACGGTGTGATCTTCTGTCTGTCAGCTCCAGCTCCTCATGCAGGGACATGAGAGAAGCCTCCCACAAGATGATAAAACATCCGGACGTACCCAGCAACATCCTTGCAGACAGCCAATTCTCTCATACCAGAAATGACTTGCAGTTTCTCGAGTTGCTTTTGATACGAAAAAGCTGATTTTAATAGCATTATGTTAAGCATTCCAATAATTCAAATTTCTCTGCAATTTTTACCCTAACACCATTTGTTGTCACATTCAAAATTTGTTCCTAACCATGTATTTACCTGCAATAAGAAGATGTACCAATCTATGGGGACAGGAATACGTTCTGACATTGTGTGGAAGTCAATAGAAAAGTTTTGAGAGAGAAAAATATTATTTGAATGCCTATCTCCGTTGATTAAAATGTGCAACACCATCAAGATGCCTGTAATATTTTTTTTACCAAGAAAAGAACAAATAAAGAATTTATATTTTTGAGAAATAACTGAGAAGGATTTCTCAAGAATCACATAAACTCTTAAGTCATATATTCTTTCGGTCTGTAAGTTCAGCTCAGCAGTTCAACCTGCTGCACTACTGGGGGTATTGGTAAAGTGTTATATATATTATTAATTAGCTTGGGGACCCAGCGGTGCCTGGGTTATTTGAAAAAGGCACTGTGTGCCAAGGTTCATCTTTATCAGTTATTTATATGGCTCACAGTGGTCTCAGGAAGTTAGTGAAGGTATTGCAAGTCCCATCGTCCATGGTCCATCCTTCTCCAAACAGCACCAGGATGTAGTGTGAGTCATGGGGCCTCTGTGTGTGATGTTTGGTCCTCATCAGTCATTAGATGTGGGTTGCAGCAGTCTTAGGAAGTGAGTGAAGGTACTTCAAATCCCATCATCCTTGGTCCATCCTCCTCCAAACTGCACCAGAATGTAGAGTGGGTCATGGGGGCTCTGTGTGCCAAGTTTGGTCTTTATCTTTCTTTGTTGGAGGCCACAGTGGCCTGTGGGAACTGTAGGGTTTGAAAGTACTACAAATCCCATCATCCATTGTCCATCCTCCCCCAACTCTGACCAGGACGTAAGGGGGGTCATGGGGGTTATGTGTGCCAAGTTTGGTCCAAGTCCGTCACCCGTGCTGGTCACAGTGGCCTGTGAAAATGGCAGCCAATCAGAAAGCTGCCACATACACCTCCACATATATACAAACATAGACTTTTATTATATGTATAGATAGATTATGCTGCAGATGAGTGTGATGTTTCCTGATCCCCTCCCCCCAACTTTCCAAGCTTCGTGAATTCTGTGCATCAATTTAAAAGTTTCTTTTCCTAAAATGGTGGTCAGATCTACACTAATCATGTCTTGGATTGTATTGGATTCCACCACCACCCCTGCTGCTGCCACCACCCTTTTCTAAACACTCTTAATACAGAAAGGAAACAATGTATAAAGGGGCCCATCAGATGACGCAGGAGGACTTTACTGGATTTCAATTTCCACATTTATTTTAAACTACTCTTTTCTAGTTTTTAGACTTAATGTGGAACATTATTGTGGTAGAAGTAAGGGAATGGAAAGCATGAATGTATGCTTTCCATTCCCTTACTTCTACTACAATAATGTGGAATAATGTCCAGAGTGGGAGAAAGCAGCACTTTAAGAAGCCAGATGAAACTGGACAGCACCTGTGGTTGTTGGTTGCAGGTGGGCAGATAAAATCTGCACCATAAAGAAGTGGAATTGCCTATCTAAGAGGTGCCAAGTGATAAGATGTCCCTTTCTTTGATCCTCCCTCACCCTGAGACTATTTCCAGGTATAAGCTTATTCATTTTTCCAGAAATTTAATCAATAAGCAAATGAAAAAGTATTTGATGCTTTAGGCTTTATTTTGGAATATAGGTTGCAAAGAGATATTGGGGGGAAAGCAGGGAGATCAGTGCCGTGTGGTGGTGGGGTGCATCCTACATGTGGCCTTTGGGCCATACTGTTCTCCCCAGTGTCATGGATTGTACTGATTTGATAGAACTTTATAACTTAATCTAAAGCAGCTTCTTTTGACTTCTAAGTTGATTGATTGCTTGACATATTCAACTAGAAAGGTAGAAATGCCTTAGATGAAATCCTGTCTCCCTTCTATCACTGTAGTTATATTGGGCTGTTGTTCTCACCTTTCTAGGGTACTGCAAAACATCCAACAGATTCTGGAAGGGAGCATCTAGGAATGCAAAATGCAATCTTTTTTCTTTCCTTATACAGCAGAGTCTCATTTATCCAACATAAATGGGCCAGCAGAAAAATTGGATAAGTGAAAATGTCAGATAATAAGGAGAGATTAAGAAAAAGCCCATGAATTACAAATTAAGCACTAAAACATCTTATTTTACAACAAATTGACAGAAAAGGCAGTTCAATACACAGTAACATTATGTAATAATTACTGTATTTGTGAATTTAGCACCATAACAGACAAGGGTTATTTTTTCTCCCACCCTGGACATTATTCCACAGGTAAATATACACTCCACTTCTCTCATCCAAGGATCCGGACAGGAGGCAGACTGCGTTGGATAATACACAATGCTGGATAAACCAAGGTTGGATAAGTGAGACTCTACTGTATCTGTAGCTAGATGTTGCTCAGGTACTCAGTGCCTTACCTTACTGAATTACCATTCCCTTAAATGGCCAAGGGAGCACATACTTGCCTACTCAAGCCAGCCACTTCCACATTCAACACTCTTATACTCGGTGAATGCAAGCCAGGATATGCAGAATCCTGGCTTGCATGTCTAGCTAGATCCTAAAAACAGACTTTTAATTCTCCAAGCTCTTCATTCTATGTCACTATGACAAAGAATCATAGTGACAAATAAAACACGTGATTTCTCAGATTAATTGTAATTGGACATCGGAATTTGATTCCTTTGGGACAGAGCCCTTGAAGAAGCAAGTTGAGGCTGGAGAGCCTCTGGTCCTTGGTTGCAGGTGGGCTGAGAGACTTGCAACACAGAGGTCTGGATTTGCCCAGCTAGGAAGTGCTAAGTGGTAAGGTGTCTATTTCTTTTATCATCCCTTCCTCTGAGACCATTTTGAGGCGTAAGCTCACTCAATTTTTCATAAATGTAATCAGTAAGGGAAGGGAGAAATATTGGCTGTTTAAAACTTGATTTTAGGATCTGGGATGCAAAGAGGGTTTGGGGAGTTGGGGAGGAAAGTGGGCAAATAGTCCTTGTAAAAGTATGCCAGAAAAATGTGCCACACATGGATGCAAACCCAGGTTTTCCTGGGTTTGGTAGAACATTGTTCTGACTTGGTTTAAGCCAACTTTCTTTAACTTCTAGATTGACTGATTGCTGGAAAAATACAACTGGAAAGGTATGCCCTGGATGAAATCCTGCTTCCCTACTATCACTATAGGGCTCTGTTTCTGTGAATGTGTCAGGCTGTTGTTCTCTCCATTTTCCTAGCTTGGAAAACTGCAAGGGTCATGGGGACCATCCAGTATCTTCTTGAAGGGCACACCTAGGAATGCAATCTTTTCTCTTGTATCTGTAGCTAGATGTTCAGGCACCCCATGTGTTACCCTATTGAATTATCACCCTTTAGATTAGTGCAGTGGTTCTCAATCTGTGGGTCCCCAGATGTTTTGACCTTCAACTCCCAGAAACAGCTGGTAAACTGGCTGGGATTTCTGGGATTTGTAGGCCAAAACATCTAGGGACCCCCAGGTTGAGAACCATTGGATTAGTGGTTCTCAACCTGTGGGTCCCCAGATATTTTGGTCTTCAACTCCCAGAAATCCTAACAGCTGGTAAACTGGCTGGGATTTCTGGGAGTTGTAGGCCAAAACACCTGGGGACCCACAGGTTAAGAACTACTGCTTTAGATGGCTAAACAATCACATACCTGTCTGCTAACATAGTCTTGCAACAGGGGAAGACATGGAATGCAAGAAAGTTCTGAATGCATGTAACTCCAATTTGGGCATATAGATGTGCTTAGCAAAATCCCAGTTAAAGAGGTTGCATCCTTAAGGTGTGAAAGGACCGTTCTGTTTTGGTATGGCTTACATGATCATGGAAGCTAAGCATGATCAGCCTTCAGTACTACTTGGATAGGAGACTACCCATGAATCACAGGTTCTTAAAGGCAGTGGTTCGCAACCTGTAGGTCCTCAGGTGTTTTGGCCTACAACTCCCAGACGTTCTAGCCAGTTTACCAGCTGCCAGGATTCTGGGAGTTGAAGGCCACAACATTTGGAGACCCACAGGTTGAGAACCACTGCTTTAGAGTATATTTCAGAAGAAGGAACCTGCACAACCACATCTGAGTATTCCTTGACTAAGAAACCCTTATGAAATTCCTGGGATCACCATAATTCCACAGGTCATTGTAATGCACATGCAAAAAGTTTTTAATATAGCTAAGAGTGGGGATGGAAAAGTAGGTGGAAGAAGCACCTGCAGGAAGCAGAGGGAGGAAATGACAGATGAATAAACACTAGCCTCCCCCATGGTAGAAGGGAACTGTGGTGTGCCACCTAATGCTGATACCATATCACTTAATCAGATATCCTTCTGACCTTGCTTCTCCTAGGATGTTTCCCATCATCGTGAAGACTTTTCTGGGATTTTTCCTCATCCTCGCACTTCAAAGGAGTGGTAAAGGGAAGGGTTTCACATCTTTTTTTTTTAAATTAAAAAAAGATTGTTATTTTTCTTAATGTCCCAGGAGCCTACAAAGATTTCAGTACTTTTCATAATTTGATGCTTCAACTGGAGATTATAATTCACACAGAAAGTATTGGAAGTGATATATTGTTATTGGAATCTGATAGCTTTCTCTAAATATTTATGGCCATAAATAACAAAGTTTTACTCACTGTTAAAAAAATTTACACTGAAGTTTGTTAATTACAACTTTTAGTTCATACAGTCCATAGACATTGCAACATCTAACCCTATTGAGGAAGACTTATGTTGTTGCAAGGAAAAAGCAGAAGAAAACAAGAATTATACACATCTGTACAGGCGGATACGGATCTGTTTCCTTTCTCTGTTTTTCAGCTAATTCTCTGTTTTGTGACGTTTGTAATGATGAAGGACCGGAATGTTATACGATTTGGAAAATGAGATGTAGAGCTGACCTTCAAGTCTGCATTACAGCATTAATTGAACATACATTTAGTAAGTGTTTAGTTCAGATAAATGAGTTTTTGATATTTCAGTAAAATATTTAGACTCCATAAAAGAATGAAGTGAGGGGAAATTGTTAAGATCGTAGTGTAGTGCTGAAATGCTGGTAAGAAAATGACATTAATATGCTAATTAGTAATTCATATTTGCTTGTGAGTGTTCTTTTGTTCAATAATGCAAAGCAAGTATTCACCTGTGTCTGCCCCATTCCTCCTCCAGGCAGCTTTGAAACTCCTGAAAGATGCAGCCATGGCTGTGCGGGGGCCTGATGAGGAGGAAGGGAGTGTTATGGAGTCACAGAGCTCTAGCTATAGTTTTCCATTAACATGCACATGGCAATGTTGTCTGGGGAATGAAGTAAAATGCATTATTTGCTGCTTGGGGGCAGGGAGAGTTAGCCAGACAAATAACAGATACATGGAATGAGATTTTTTTGTTGATTGATTCCAGGGAGGCATGAACAAATGAGAATGGATATTTTCCCAGTTTAAGGAAGTAAATTGCTTATTTGCAGGGGGAAAACCTGAATTTGTGTCAATGAGAAACTGTGAGAACACAAGTATTTGCGAGTCGCCATTTCAGTATCTGAATATGGGTCAAGGGAGATATGAACGGACAAGTATCCTTTGTTGTGAAGGATGGTTATGCAAGTATCGTCATCCTCGATGTAAGTACCTTATACATTAACTTTGCAGCTCTCCAGAAGTCGCTGGGCAAAAGTTTGCAGGAGCATTGGAATCAGGTTGAGTAATGAAAGGTGGGCTCTGCAATTCCCATCTCTGCTTTAGGTGGAGCTTTGGGCAAAGGATACAGAGCTGGCCAACAGAATATTCCCACTCCTACTCTCATACTCAATGGTACCTCAAAGACCTTACAGAGAGTTTAGGTTTTATTCCAAACATGAAAGATTTAATCAGGTCTAGGAGCAATGCATCATATCTTGTATGGTCCTTCTCCAAACACTGCTTGGAAAGTTGCAGTATTAGAGAAACAAACACATTGGAATTCACAGAAAGCTAGTCACAGGATAGGGTAAGATAACAAAAATCCTTACCTTACCAAAATGATCTCAACAGGGAAGCTTGAAATAATGGACAAATAGCATCATCCCATCAAACCTAGTTGGCAAATGGTTTCCCCTTTGATCTTATGTAACATTTTTGCCAACCTAAGCAGCAGATTAACTCCTTATTAGCTGGAGAGAGTTCGCATCATTGCCACAAGATGATAAATAGGCACATTAACACGACTCTTTTGTATAGGGCAGTGGTTCTCAACCTTTCTAATTCTGTGACCCCTAAATAAAGTTCCTCATGTTGTGGTGACCCCCAACCATATTTTCATTGCTACTTCATAATGGTAATTTTGCTACTGTTATGAATTGTAATGTAAATGTCTGATATGCAGAATGTATTTTCATTGTTACAAATTGAACATAATTAAAGCATAGTGATTAATAAAAAAACCCAATATGTTTGGATGATGGGATCTGCAGTACCTTCAACCGATGCAGCTCTGACTTCCACGGACCACTGAGACCCCCACGAATTACAGACCTGGACCAAACTTGGCACACAGAACCCCAATGACCAATAGAAAATACTGGAGGGGGTTGGGGGGAATTGATAGTGAATTACGGGAGAGGTAGTTCGCCTACATCCTGAGAGCACTGTGAACCCAAACAACTATGGATCTGGACAGAACTTGGCACAAATACTCAATATGCCCAAATCTGAAGACTGATGGAGTTTGGGGGAAATAGACCTTGGTATTTGGGAGTTTCTGGGATGTATAGTTCCTCTGCCATCAAAGAGCATTCTGAAACCCAACAATAATGCAAGTGAACCAAAGTTGACCTACAGAACTCCCATGCCCAACAGAAAATACTGAAGAGGTTTGGGAAAAATAGACCTTGGCATTTGGGACTTGTTGGGATGTTTAGTTCCCCAGCCATCAAAGAGCATTCTGAACCCCAAAAACACTGAAATTGGACCAAACTTGGCCTGCAGAACTCCCATGACCAACATAAAACACTGGAGAGGTTTGAGAAAAATAGACCTTGGCATTTGGGACTTGTTGGGATGATAGGGTAAACTGGACCAAATTTGGAACACATACTAATATGCTGAGATTTGATTATTGGAGGGCTTTGGGGGGAATTGACCTTAGTTTCTGTGAGTCGTAGTTCACCCACACCAGAGAAATCAACCTCCACCGATGATGGACCTGGATCAAACTTGGGCAACAAAAGCCAGCCCTTCCGCTCAACCCCTGGCCCTTCCAAGCTCACCAGGGGGCGAGGGCCCAATAAGGTCTTAAAAAAATGGTGGACCTTCTCCCTTGTGCGCCTTTGCCTCTAAGCTCCTCCTCCTGACTCCATGCAGCCTTGTGGGAAGAGGAGGAGGAGCCGACTTGGAGTACCTGGCTGTTTGGCCAGCAGCCATTTTGAAGAGGGGGTGGGGCTAACCTAGGTGCTGTCGTGACCCCCAGAAAATGGCCCAATCACCCCCCTGGGGGTCGTGATCCCCAGGTTGAGAACCACTGGTATAGGGATTATTGATCTGATAATCTGGTGCTTTGGCTGAAATACTGCATGAAAAGGTCCATTTCCAGATGTAGTTACAGAGGCTGATAATACTGATAATACTATTGCCAAATCCTTCTGTGTAAACTGTCAAGCCCCTGTCCCCCAATACACACACAGAGACACACAAACACACACAGAGAGGCAGACACACCTTTTCCATGTTAGGCAGAGAACAGGTGGATACCTACAGCTCTTCTCCATACAAGCTTTTCATCCAAATGCTTCTTGATGCATACCCATCTATAGAAAAAGGGCCTGGATGTGTATTAATTCACCGGTTTAGGTGTCCGTTGCAGTAAAGCATTTTTTCCTTGTGGACAATGTAGTTGTTGGCATTTTTCATGTGTGATGTATATATATTTTTGACTAATTTGTGCTTTCTGAAATAATGTGTGAATGCAGACCCTCCTGATCTTGCATATACTTTTTAATCCATACCGTACGGATACATATATATTTGAACACACTATCAGTGTCTTAGAGCCCCCAGTGGTGCAGTGGGTTAAAGCGCTGAGCTGCTGAGCTTGTTGACTGAAAGGTTGCAGGTTTGAATCCGGGGAGCGGCGTGAGCTTCCGCTGTCAGCCCCAGCTTCTGCCAACCTAGCAGTTCAAAAACATGCAAATGTGAGTAGATCAATAGGTGCCGCTCCGGCGGGAAGGCAACGGTGCTCCATGCGGTCATGCCAGCCACATGAACTTGGAGGTGTCTATGGACAACCGGCTCTTCTGCTTAGAAATGAAAATGAGCACCATACCCCAGAGTCGGACACGACTGGACTTCATGTCAGGGGAAAACCTTTACCTTTACCTATTAGTGTCTTATTGGGATTTTCATCTAATTTTGGAGAATGAGCTTAGTGGTTATATGCTCATGTAGCCTGGCTTCATGGGATCAAGCAGACATACCACTTTTACCTGTGCAGATGATTAACTCTATTTTGTTTCAGTCCAACCAGGGTTCATCATGCCCAATGGGAAGGAATGTCCAACCTGTTTGTCCACCAACATTTCTGACTGTGGATTAGCCAAAGTAGATTGTTCAGGAAATGAATTCCACTGCATGAAAGCACAGCAATACCATAAAACAGGTAATTCCACATTTCTAGACTTGCAAGCATTATTAGCTGGTATCATACAATGGATCTATCTAACACAAGCTGTTTGTGAGATGAATGATGAAGAATTTCTGAATTCGTACTTTTGAAGCGATCCTGCCCCAGGTAACACAGCCTCTGATAAAGGGCTTAGGGAGTATTTGTAGTGCATGCGTTATATTCTGTTTTATCTATTTTGGGTCGTTCGGTCTTTGTCGCTTTGTGTTTATGGTTTTTGTTAGTGATGGTCACTCCTGAGGAGTTTTGTGGCCAAATTTGTTGTGATTTCGTTCAGAGTTTTTTGTTTTTAATGTACTCACGACAAACAGAGCATTTATATAAACACAGAGTCAATTTACAGTGGTTGAAGACTGGAATACTTCTCCACCCTTCTTTACTTGATACTTCCAGATGACTGGAGACTTCTTACTTGCAGAAGGCTGCGTTTTTTTAGTCCAATTCTTCTTGATAATCTAACCTTCAGTCTCCTCAAGACACAAGCCTCTCAGAAATCCAACTGTCCAATTCCTCAGCAAGGAGTAGCGTTTTGCTCCTTTATTACCCCAGCAGTTATTTCACCCTCCTGACATCCGCCGGGAAGTAGCAGCCAATAGTAAAAGGACCAAGGCCAGCCAATAGTAAAAGGACCAAGGCCAGTAAAAGGACATCTCCAGCTCATCCCTTGTTTGGGTATCAGCCAGCACGTCAACGACTTAAATCAAGAAATAGTTTTCTAAGATCTACAGAGACACTCGCTGGAACACCTCAGCAAGCAAGAGTCCAAAAGTGGCAGGCTCAAACCCAGAACCTCAACCAATGGCTGATACCAAATGAGCTGATAGAGGGAGCTCATCCGCCTCTCCCCAGATTTGAACCTGCAACCTGTCAGTCTTTAGTCCTGCCGGCACAGGGGTTTAACCCACTGCGCCACCGGGAGCTCGTACAGCTAATCACATCTCAACAAAAGATTCCCCCAAGCACTAACAAGTCACACCAAAAAACTGCCAGATCATCAAATGCTAATCAAGGATGTCAGTTGAAACATTCACACCTAGCTCCAACAGACAAGAGTTCTTTGTCCCACCCTGGCCATTCCACAGATATATAAACCCTATTTTCTAGTTTCAACAGACCTCACAACCTCTAGAGATGCTTGCCATAGATGCAGGTGAAACATCATGAGAGAATGCCTCTAGAACATGGCCATATAGCCCGAAAAAACTTAGAACAACCCAGTGATTCCGGCCATGAAAGCCTTCAACAATACATCTAACATTTTGAATTGGTCGAAGCTCTGGGAGATACAATAACTGAAAAACTATAGAAAAATGTGCTGCAGGATGTTTTATTATAGAACCAATTAGGAGACATCTATAACCCAGAAACAACAATTGTGTTACATAGTGTTATGAATCCAATGTTTTCTTTTTCTTTTCTGACTGTCTGTCTTTCCTTTTTTCTCCAGGTGATGGCAGCGTTGTGATCTTCCATAAGTGGGGCTGTGCTACAGAAAAACTCTGTAGAAAGGACAGTGGGTCATTTGCAATATATTTTTACCGTCAGGGTGGTATCCCTAATTGCAGCCCAGCTCCTCGTAAACATTGATATCTTCCTTGTTTGCCTTCATTCTCTGACACTGTTTGTGTTGCGAGCCACCCGTTAATTTTTCACATTTTGATATTGTTACCTGAACTCCTCATACTATAATGGAAAAAAATATTCTAAAATATATAACGTGTATATAACCTTCACTGATGCTAATGTACACTAATGCTAAGTAAAACAAATACTGAAAAAGAAATTTACGTTTGCTGACAACTTCAACAATTGTTCCTAAACATCTGATTTTGAAATAAGCAAATGTGCCAATCTGTGGGAAAAGGGGTGAATTATGACTTGACAAGTGAATTGAAAAGGGAAAAAAATAAAGAGAAACAGCAGTTTGTTCTCTGTATGCTGATTAAAATGAGTAATGCCATAGAGTGGTCCGTCTTTCTTTTACCTGGATCAAATGAATTCATTTATCTCATTTTTGTGAGATTTGTGAGACGACGGAGAAACAGTTCTCAAGACTCACACCAATTCTCTTTCTATCTGTCCCTAAGGATGTTCTCCTGTCTCTTATAGGAAGCTCTAGTCTGCTCTGTTCTATAATAATAATAATAATAATAATAATAATAATAATAATAATAACAACACTTTATTTGTACCCCGCTACCATCTCCCCAAGGGACTCGGTGTGGCTTACATGAGGCCGAGCCCAAACACAACAATACAAGCAATTAAAATAAAACATAGACAATAAACATATAACAATATCAAAAAGACAACATAAAATTGTCATATAATGTGTGTTTGACAGAAGGAATACGACCAATTTCACATTAGAGTTCCAAAGCGGTGGTCCACAATTCCTATCGCTCGGTTTCAATCAATCAAATCATTTATTTCGGTCATAGACCAGCACAGGAAATAGAAGTCACAGTTTCATACAAACTTGGTACATTTAGTACATTAAAAACATAAATATAAATATAACTACCGAACAACGATATGGGTGAGGGAGCAGAAGGGGAAACAGGGTAAAAACATACAATGCACAGATCCATCACCAAACTGTAGATTCAGGGAAGATTATTACTGGACACACAGTTAACTTTTGGGACTAGTCATCCCTTGGCGGATTTTGAATTCAGCTGCACAGAACTTTGCAACATTGTAGGTTGCAGTTGAATTAGTATCTACTAGGTTTGTTTGATCAAGAACAAAATTGGTTCTAAACTCATTTCGTATCTAGGGGGCGTCAGCATTTCTAATCTGAGAGGATTTCTGAAATTTCCAATTTTAAAATTTCAATATTTACGAAATTTCGCAAATATACAAATTGATTCGTTAATGGCGGATGCGATTTCGCAATATGCAAAAAAACCCTCCAAACGGGACAGGGGGAACTTCTGAAGCTTCCCTCTCCCTCTGTTGTTGACTGTTGGTGATAAAACTAACAACAACTAACCAAAACCAAACTATATTATATTATATTATATTATAATATTATTATATTATATTATTGTATATTATATTATTGTATATTATATTATATTATTACATTATATATTATATAATTATATTATATTATAATATTATTATTTTATATTATATTATATTATTATTATATTATATTATATTACATTATATTATTATTGTCGTGGACCATATGCCTTCAAGGAGCCAGACACAAAAATAAAGGTCCAAACAAAGTTTAATAACACAACAAAAATAGCTAGAAATACTTAATTCAGCGTATATCTAACGAGAACTTAAAATGTAGCAAATTGCTGCGCAAAAAGTAACTTTGCAAATAATCTGGATTATACTGGTATATAATCTGGGATAACAGAAACTTCAAGCAAATGGCTTCAAAATCACAGAGGTGAGAAAACACAAGGAAACCAGGTGTAAGCAAACAAAAGTGTCAAAATACATTCCCAAGTCGTGTAGTGTGTCCAAAAGCAGAAGATTAACCCCAGAATGCGAAGTTGTCCTCTAAAAACAATCCGAAGTAAGCACTTACAGGAATCCAGTCTATACGAGCCCAAAAACTCTTGTTTACAACGGTTTGAAATGGCTTCTCTGTAATAACCCAGCTAAACTTCCGGGGAGGTTAAAACTATTATTATTATATTACTATATTATTATATTATATTATATATTATTGTATATTATTATATTATATTATTAATATATTATATTATATTATTAAGAATGGATGGCCATCTGTCAGGGATGCTTTAATATACAATTATATTAATATAATATAATAATAATATAGTAATATAATATATAATAGGAAGGAAGGAAGGGAAGGGAAGAAAAGGGGAGGGAAGGGAAGGGAAGGAAAGGAAAGGAAAGAGGCAGTACATATAGCTTTATCTTCCCTCAGGTTTCCTCTGGCATCTCCTCTGTAATCCGATTTAAATCCTGGCCAAGAAGAACGCCAGGCGAAAGAGGAGGGAGGGGGGAATGTGGGTTTTGCCAGCTGGAAACTCTCTCTCTCTCTCTCCTTTCTCCTTCTCAGAGGTTAAAACTATTATTATTATATTAGTAGATTTTATATTATATTATATTATTATATTATATATTATATAATATATTATTGTATATTATATTATATTATTATATTTTATTATAATAATTGTATATTATTATATTATATATTATAATTGTATAATATATTATATTATTTATATTATATTTTATTATATAATGTATTATATTATATTATCTTTCCTCTTTGCATCAGAGGCTTTGCGAGGTGTTCTTTGCAAGGTGGGCATGGCCTTGGGAAGGAAAGCTGAGAGAACAGCTGTTCCTGAAGGCCACGCCCCCAGCATTTACGATTCACTGGGGGAGTCGTATGGAAGATGGCAGAAGCGGCTTCGATATGTCAAAATCACTTCCGGGTTGCTAAAATGCATCAATATCGCTTCGAAAGGGCTTAAAATAACGATTCAATAGTGAGTAACAAAAATAACGAACACAATCAAAGAAGCCTAGTATCTACAAGTAGCAGTGAGGTATAAAATTCTCCTGAATGGCCTGGGTGCTTGTATAAGCCTGGCACAGATATCCCTGTAGAACGGGCACTGAAGGAGCACATGTTCTATTATTTCTACATGACCCGAGTCACAGGGGCAGAGTCTCTCTAGGAAAGGGATCTTCCGGTAGCGGCCTTCGAGTACAGCTGATGGGAGAGCGTGGCATTGAGCCAGGGTGAAAGCCCTTTGATGAATAGGAACCTCTATGTTTGTTAAATATGTCATAGGGGAGGCAAGATATCTGCTGACTTCATTGATAAGGAAAGTTGGAACTGAGGCCAGATCTAGTTGGCGCTCTGTGTCTGTAATACGTTGTTTAAAAAGTGCTTTGGTTTGATTGTAATCCATAACAGATAGTAGACCTGGAGAAAATCCCAATGAGGAGATTTTGGATGCTAACGCCTGCTTCCATGTGGATTGGATGTCATCCTCTATGGTTAGTGGGGCAAGACCAAGGGGTGCACGGGATAGTCTGAGCCAGAGGTTGAGTATGGCCACCCACACCCTGGCCTCCACCCTCATAAAGCCTGTCTCTACTCACAGGGTGGCTCGGTTTGCCTATGCAGGATTCTGGGAAACTTGGACCTATGCTTTAGAATTCAGATGTGATACCGTTCTAAGTGGGAACATCGAGCACATGTAGAGAAGATGGAATGGAGAGAAAGTGGCCTTTCTTAAAAAGACTTTATCAAAGCATTTGACTTCCTAACAAAGTATTATATAATAACAACGTGCACACATATTTACTAGTCATGTGCGTGGTAACCATTTGTCCCATTTCATCCATTGTTTCCTTCCTTTGGTTTCATTTGGAGGGCATAAAATGGTACCCCCCCTTCCCCGGTTCAAAAATAACCTCAAAATGAAAGAAAGTGGGAACGGGTACTGTTTAGTTACAACAACAACAAAACTTTATTTATATACCGCTCTATGTCCCCAAGGTGATTCAGCAGTTTCTAAGTAACATAATCAATACATACAAAGAAAACAGCATAAACATAAAATTAACAAGAAAAGATAAGCATTAAAAACCACAATAGCAGATATATTTAAAATAATCTTGCCTGTTCAAGGTGGTTTAAAAGGCCAGACTGGGCTGGTGCGATTTTAGAGGGCCCGGGAAATTAGGTAGAGTCTATAGCTGTACATTTCCAGGGCCTAATAGAAGAAAGTGACCTCAGTAATTGGTAGAAAAAGATATAGCCAATTTCAACAGTATCTGGGGCGGAGCTAGAACTAGTCATTCTCAAAGGTTTGTTTAAACTACCAGGTCTTCAGGCTCTTACAAAAGGAGGGGAGGGATGGGGCCTGTCTTATTTCTCCAGGAAGGGCGTTCCAGAGGCGGGGGGCCACCACTGAGAAGGCCCTCTCTCTCGTCCCCACCAAACGTGCTTGTGACAGTGATGGAAGCAAAAGGAGAGCCTCCCCGGAAGATCTTAAAGTTCGCGCCAGTTCATAGAGGGAGATGCGATCGCGAAGATAGGTGGGGCCCGAACCATTTAGGACTTTATAGGTCACCTTGAATTTGGCTGATTTTCAGACCACCTTCTCCATACACCTCTTCTTCCGCCTTCTCTTCCTCTCTCACCTGGCCCCTCCTCCAAAAGTGAGGTCAGAGGGGGAAATACATCACTCTTCTCTCTCCCCCTCCGCCTCCTTCACCTCCTCTCCCCCACTGTTCCAATGCCTTTTGTAGTGAATTTAGCTCATTTTAAAAAGTGAATAAGAGACCTACCTTAGAGGGCGGGCAAACAGCCATTTTGTGCTGCCCAGAGAGCCATTGTGTGTTTCTGGTGGGGAAGCCATTTGCATACAAGCTACATAATTGGTCATATGTAAATGAGCGGGTGCCACGTTTTGAAAGGGGGAAGAAGCAAGGCAACAGTTGGGAAAAGCCCAATGAAGATTATGTGACAGTTGGGGAGGCTGCTTTAGGCAGTCCAGGAAAGTTAGTTTATTTATTTATTGTGTCAGGAGCAACCAAACAGTTGTATTACATTTTTAACAAAACAAAC
>NW_026847771.1:13603540-13616234 GCF_025583915.1 Anolis sagrei ordinatus | reverse complement strand
TATGCATGATTACTGTGGCATTCCCCTTGTCTGCTGGCAGAATGAGGATATCAGGATCTGAATTTAGGTCTCCAATGGCTTGTCTTTCCTTCCTTGTGATGTTACTGGAGGGGAGTTTTGCCTTTTTCAGGATACTTGCTGCTTCCCCTCGTACTTCTTCTGCTTCTTCCTCTGGGAGGCGATAAATTGCTGATTCAACATTGGCAATGATGTTTTCTACTGGGATCCTGGTGGCGGTTACAGCAAAGTTTCCTCCTTTCGCTAGTATGGATACTTGGTCTTCAGAGAGTTGTCTGTCTGTCAGGTTGATGATGGTCCGTGATGTATCCAGTTCTGGTTTCGGCTGTTGCTTTTGGCGTTTGTGGAATTTTTGTTTTTGTCTGTTGGTGTGGACAGCCATGTTTTTCTCCATTTTCCTGTAAGTGAGGTTGTCTATTTTGTCCCTGTCCTGGGAATTCAGGAGAAATGCCTCTAGAACATGGCCATATAGCCCGAAAAAACCCACAAGAACTGAGGGATCAAATAAATTATTGCTGTAGTTTGAAGCCATTGTTCCGCGTCCTAGTCTCCAGGGCAGCAGTAAACAAGCTTGCTCCCTCCTCCCTATGACTTCCTTTCACATACTTATACATGGCTATCATGTTTCCTCTCAGCCTTCTCTTCATCGGGCTAAACATAACCAGCTCTTTAAGCCACTCCTCATAGGGCTTGTTCTCCTAGATCATTTTAGTTGCCCTCCTCTGGACACATTCCAGCTTGTCAACATCTCCCTTCAGTTGTGGCACCCAGAAGAGCGCCTTATGGAAATAAACAGATGCAAAATTTCCCCTAGTAACTGACCTCTCTGGAGACTGAACTGCCTACAGTAAAGATTAGCAAAAGATTAGTAAAAGGCACCATAATGTCACCTTCAGACTTCATACTCGGCTTGATGGAGTAAAAAGGCTTTTAATAGACCGGGTTCTCTACTTTATTTTTGGACTACTCCTGCACACACTGGTAATGAGTTTATGTTCATAAGCAGTGCCAGATTTACACGCAAGTTATGTAAACGACAGTTTGGGGTCTCATATTATATGCAGCCTCAAAATGAAATCAAACAATTATCAATACTAATAGGCCTCTGAAACCTGACATAATTCACATCCATATTATTCCAAATAGGCACTTTTTTCAAACCTGCTTTGGTTGATTACATTGAGTGTTTCAAAATAGATTTTCCGACATTGTCTGGTGCTACCTGTTTTCCCAGCTTTGGGAAAAAGAGGCAGCATCTATTTTTACACTGCTTTGGCATCTTTTCTTACATAACCCAAAATGAGGGGTGGAAGGAGGAACCTTGATTTAGGATGCACCTACACTGTAAAATGTATACAGCTTAATACCATTTAACTGCCATAGCTCAATGTTGTTTCATCCTGGAAGTTGCAATTGGGCAGAGAAGGCTAAAAGCCTTGTAAAACAACTCCAATAATTCCATAGCTTTGTGCCATACCAGTTTAAACGGTGTCAAACGGCATTAATTCTACAGAGTAGATGCACCCTTAGTCACCAGCCAACAACATCCAGGTTGTATTAGATTTTTAGTAAAGCTGGAAATGAAGTTGTGCAAATATGAGCTAAGCAGGGTCAGCCCTGGTTCATAACTGGATGGGAGACCACCAAAAAAATTTACCAAGTGCTTTATTTTCGAGAAAGAGCTGCCAAAGCCACCCCTGGGGTATCCCTTGCCAATGTAGGCAATAGGCATTGTTAGGTCCAGTCGGGATCTTCGTTATTTGGAATAAAGTCAGAAAGATTATCTTTTTGAAGCGATTTTGAACTTTTTTCGGAAACCGAAAGTCCCCTTGCCCTTCCGAAGATAGTCTCGCCATTTTTTTTTCTGACTCAGGAAGTGAGTCGGAAATGATTCAGCTTTTCCCCTGCTTCTTGTCCCTGGCCTCGGCTCAACCCAGAGAACCCAGTTATAAACCAGAGAAGGGTGAATTAAATTTCCTCCCATTTGCTTTTCCTGCATCTTGCTCAAGCCAGAGAAGTGAGTTGTGAACCAGAGTAGGGTGAATTTCCTCCTGTTTGCTTTTCCTGCATCTTGCTCAAGCCAGAGAAGTGAGTTATGAACCAGAGTAGGGTGAATTTCCTCCTGTTTGCTTTTCCTGCGTCTGGCTCAAGCCAGAGAAGTGAGTTATAAACCAGAGAAGGGTGTTAGGATTTCTGGGAGTTGAAGGCCAAAACATCTGGGGACCCACAGGTTGAGAACCACTGCTGTACAGGAAATGTTCTGCTTAGAGCACTGCACCTCCTGTTATGGAGATAGGCCTTCCTAACAGGCAGTTAAGGGAAGGTTAAGAGCTTGAACATTGTTTCCATCCTAAATATTTCCGTGTCACCTTAGATCAGTGGTTCTCAACCTTCCTAATGCCGCGACCCCTTAGTACGGGTCCTCATGTGGTGGTGACCCCCAACCATAACGTTATTTTCGTTGCTACTTCATAATTCTCATTTTGCTTCTGTTAAGAGTCATAATGTAAATATGCAGGATGTATTTTCATTCACTGGACCAAATTCAGCACAAACACCCGATACACCCAAAATTTGAATAGTGGTGGGATTGGGGGTGACTGATTTTGTCATTTGGTAATGCTGGAGNTCTGACATGGTCAACTGAAAAGGAAGAAATTAAAGATTGCTTCACAAAGTGAGCAGCAAATATTGGACACACGATGTGAATGACTGATTGGGAAAAGAATTTGGAGCAAGAAAGTGAAATCTACCAACTCTTACGACCTAGGCGAGAATCGGATCAAAGTCTGAAACTGAGGTGAAGAAGAGGTAGACGGAGGCGTGAGAGGGGCCTGAGAAAAGAAAGGAGAAGGCCAAAAGAGAAGGAGGAAAGAAAAAGTGAACAGAGAAGGGCAAAGGGAAGAGGGAGAGGAGAGAGACGAAAGGAGGGAGAAGAGAGAGAAAGAAGGGAAAGGAGGCAGGTGAGTGAGAATGTGAGGGATGTGAGATGTGTAGAGTGTGGGAGAAGAAAAAGGTAAAAGAGAGGGAAAAAACCAGAAAAAAAGCAAAATATAAATGAGAGATGTGAGATGTGCATGGTGTATGTGATGTGTGTGCAGTATAATGTGCACAATTTGTGTGGTGTATGAACTGTGTGTACTATGCGTGTGGCATGTGTTCTGTGCGATGTTCGTATTCTGTGTGATGCATAGGATATGAAATGGGTGATATGAAATGGGCATGTTCATAGAATCCTAGAATCAAAGAGTTGGAAGAGACCTCATGGGCCATCCAGTCCAACCCCATTCCGCCAAGAAGCAGGAATATAGCATGTTGTGTGACATGGGTGTGCAGTATGATGTGGGATGTGTGTGGTTTGCCTGGTGTATGAGGCGTGTGTATTATGTATGACCTGATGTGTGTGTTCTGTGTGATGAAGTGTTCTGTGTGATGTGTGTGGTGTGTCAGATGTGGGGAGGGGAGAAGGAAGGGGAGGGGAGGGAGGGGAGGGGAGGGAGGGGGAGGGGGGAGGGGAAAGGATTGGAGGGAGGGGGATTGAACAGTCAGACTTTTGCCACAACTGAACACACATCTCAAGTCTTTGGGATTTCAAACTGGTGGGAAGTATTGAAAAACAGCAAGAAAGAGGACGGTTCAGCCTGCCTTCCTTCAAGCATGGCCTTCTTCTCTCATCTCAAGATGTTTTGGGCTCAGTTCTGTTCACAACTGGTCAATGCTGTGATTTCCTGTTGAGTTCCAATCTAGCCAGAAGTGGATCCAACATCCAGGCGGTTGAGGAGAGGAACATTGGGCATTGGGCAACAACCCATCAGGAAGAAGAAGAAGGCCAAATGCCGCCTTGGCGTAGTCGTGGTTCTCTTGCTTTCCTCGGACTCCACCTGGCTCTCACTCCTGGTGCTGTTGTCTCCTGTTGTCTCCGCAAATTCACCTTTCTCTCCAAGTCTTTGGCAAAGAGTATGTTTCCGACTGGGCTGGATCCGGCTGAAACCCTGGCTGAAATCTTTGCCATATCCCAACAATTGTGAGGCTTTTCACCTGAGGAGAATGAGAAGAAGGACATCACATGACACAAGACAGCTTCACCAGCTTGGTGAAGGACCCAATTTTGGGCCTAGATCTAAAATATGAGGAGGCCTGTTGCCCCCCACCTGGCTCTCTTCCCAGATGAGAAGTCCAGCAGGGAAGAGGAGTGGGGACCCCATGCCGGGAAGCCAGCCAGCCAGACCAGTTCAAACTGCTTGAATGAACCAGAGAAGGAAATGCAAAGACTACCAAAGACTTCTAGAACAGACTTTGTCCTGTGCTGCCTTGGACTCACCTGAGGAGGAGGAACGGGGCAACCCAAGAGCTCTGGTTTCAGTTGGAAGCCACTTGCAGCATCCTTCTCCTTGCATCGTTGGCAACCAAACAAGCCTGGGTCTTTCTCAGCCATACGTGGGAGCATTTCTTCATGATACAGATCTTCATGGCACCACTTATCCAGACATACTTGTCCCATGGGGGGCGGGGTGGGTGTTGATGTGCCTGGAGCTTTGCCTGAAAGCTTGGCCTCACCCTTGGTGAGGCTTGTGGGGCTTGTAGTCCAAGCTGTGCTCCTGCAGAAAGAAAGAAAGAAAGAAAGAAAGAAAGAAAGAAAGAAAGAAAGAAAGAAAGAAAGAAAGAAAGAAAGAGAGAAAGGGCTTGAGTCCACGGCACAAGGCGTCTGGTTCCCAAACAGCCGTCCTGCTGCTGACACGAGGGTTTCACCCTTTGCGCCACTGGCTGGGGGCTCCGTCTCACAGAGTCATTCTATGGGACTTCTTCTAAGCAGTGTGGGTTGCATCGATTAGCATGATCGCCTTAGAGTTCTGTTCCTGGCTGTCATTTAGTTTTGCATATCGAAAAACATTTTTGTCTCTTCTTCTTCCTCTGTAGAGTCTTGATTCTGCTTGCTTGCATGTTTGTATTTCTGTTCTATTAAATAACAATTGATGTAAAAGATGCCAAATGTTTCCACTTTACTAAAATATACAGCACTAAAAACTTTGGGAAAGGTTCCTTCTTTCTCCAATTGCGGGTCAATTAACCAGGAACGGATCAGAAACGTCACAAAGGAAATGTCGTACTTCCAATGTGGCCACACTGGGACATCATCATCCTTTGTGTCACCACCACCACCACCACCATTTCTTGGGGGCCATGGAGCTCTGCACGACTGCCTGCCTGTCACCAATCGAGTCTGCTAATGTCAGAATGAGACTGCCATGCCATAGGGAAGAAGGAGCATCCCCAGACTTGGCCTAAATGGGGCGAAATAGCATTCAACCGGGAAAACCTAGAATACTCACCAAAAATACATGTGCATATTAGATGAACTCTATGTTGAATTCAAGGTAAATTTGGGTTTTCTAGGTAGTGTAGTCAAGCCGCATATAACCGCATCTGTAACGGATCCAAAGACACAACTGGACAGGAGTTGGGTGCCTGGCAAGTGGCCAGCCTCTCTCCCTCCCAGCGGCCACCTCTGCTCAGACCTGAAGGTCATCCCCATAGTGACCTCATCATCATCACCCATGGCATCAGAGTGTTTGTGATCAGCTGAGGCTGCCTCCATGTCAACCACAGTTGAGACAACCCTTGACACCAGGCCCCATCTGCAGCACTCTAGAATATCGTTGAACTGCTTTGAACTGCATTCTATGAAGCTACGTATGGCAGAATGCATGATGGCGCCTAGGGTGTTCTTTATTGGAAGTTACATAATTGGTGTAGAAGTGTTTAACAGGAAGCACTCTCTCACTAATCCAAAAGGGTCGGTTACGCACATATTGTGAACAGATAATTGGTAATATTGGTATAAATACATATTATTATTATTTTTACATTTCAGTTGGAAGATGAGCAAGTGAAAGACTGTATGATACAATGGGATGTTTATCGACCAGAAGTTGATGGCAGAAGTGACTAGGAGGATGATATTGGAATCATAGGATAACAGAGTTGGAAGAGACCACATAGATCATCATTAACTGACCCAAATAGTACTTTTTCTGTGACTTTTTTGAGTGTTGACTATAAAAGTGTAGCTCAGAACTGTCACAGTTAGTTTCTCATCACAATATTCCTACATGGTAAGAAATAGTTTATGTACCCCCCGCTCCCCCATATAAAACTATGCTAGAAAACCATTGTCTTGTGGGGTTCCTCAGGGCTCAATATTGTCTCCCATGTTGTTTAACATCTACATGAAGCCGCTGGGGGAGATCATTTGGAGTTTCGGGGTACGGTGTCATCTGTATGCGGATGATGTCCAACTCTGTCACTCCTTTCCACCTGCTACTAAGGAGGCTGTCCAGGTCCTGAACCGGTGCTTCGCCGCTGTCTCGGACTGGATGAGGGCTAACAAATTGAAATTGAATCCAGACAAGACAGTCGTAAGGCTGAACAGGGCATAGGGTCACAGCCTGTGTTGGACGGGGTTGCACTCCCCCTGAAGACGCAGGTTTGCAGCTTGGGAGTGATCCTGGACTCGTCGCTGAGCCTGGAACTTCAGGTTTCGGCGGTGACCAGGGGAGCATTTGCACAGCTAAAGCTTGTGCGCCAGTTGCGCCCGTACCTTGGGAAGTCTGACCTGGCCACGGTGGTCCACGCTCTGGTCACATCCCGTTTATAGACTACTGCAACGCTCTCTACGTGGGGTTGCCTTTGAAGACGGCTCGGAAGCTCCAACTAGTCCAACGTTTCTGCTTCCTTGGAGACTAGGACGCAATGGAACAATGGCTTCAAATTACAAGAGAGGAGATTCCATCTGAACATGAGGAAGAACTTCCTGACTGTGAGAGCCGTTCAGCAGTGGAACTCTCTGCCCCGGAGTGTGGTGGAGGCTCCTTCTTTGGAAGCTTTTAAGCAGAGGCTGGATGGCCATCTGTCAGGGGTGATTTGAATGCAATATTCCTGCTTCTTGGCAGAATGGGGTTGGACTGGATGGCCAAGGAGGTCTCTTCCAACTCTAAGATTCTATGATTCTATAAGGAAAAAGAAGAAATGAAGGAGGGAGGGAGGGAGGGAGGGAGGGAGGGAGGAAGGAATGGAGAGACGGAAGGAAGGAAGGAAGAGGGAGGGAAGAAGGAAGGAAGGAAGGAGAGAAGGAAGGAAATGAATAAGGAAGGAAGGAGAGAAGGAAGAGAGGAAGGGAGGAAGGAAGGAGAGAAGGAAGGGAATAAGGAAGGATGGAGAGATAGAAGGAAGGAAGGAAGAAAAGGAATAAGGAAGAAAGGAGAGAAGGAAGGAAATGAATAACGAGGGAAGGAGAGAAGGAAGAGAGGGAGGGAGGGAAGAAGGAAGGAAGGAGAGAAGGAAGGAAATGAATAAGGAAGGAAGGAGAGAAGGAAGAGAGGGAGGGAGGGAAGAAGGAAGGAAGGAAGGAAGGAAGGAAGGAAGGAAATGAATAAGGAAGGAAGGAGAGAAGGAAGAGAGGGAGGGAGGAAGGAAGGAGAGAAGGAAGGGAATAAGGAAGGATGGAGAGATAGAAGGAAGGAAGGAAGAAAAGGAATAAGGAAGAAAGGAGAGAAGGAAGGAAATGAATAACGAGGGAAGGAGAGAAGGAAGAGAGGGAGGGAGGGAAGAAGGAAGGAAGGAAGGAAGGAAGGAAGGAAATGAATAAGGAAGGAAGGAGAGAAGGAAGAGAGGGAGGGAGGAAGGAAGGAGAGAAGGAAGGGAATAAGGAAGGATGGAGAGATAGAAGGAAGGAAGGAAGAAAAGGAATAAGGAAGAAAGGAGAGAAGGAAGGAAATGAATAACGAGGGAAGGAGAGAAGGAAGAGAGGGAGGGAGGGAAGAAGGAAGGAAGGAAGGAAGGAAGGAAGGAAATGAATAAGGAAGGAAGGAGAGAAGGAAGAGAGGGAGGGAGGAAGGAAGGAGAGAAGGAAGGGAATAAGGAAGGATGGAGAGATAGAAGGAAGGAAGGAAGAAAAGGAATAAGGAAGAAAGGAGAGAAGGAAGGAAATGAATAACGAGGGAAGGAGAGAAGGAAGAGAGGGAGGGAGGGAAGAAGGAAGGAAGGAAGGAGAGAAGGAAGGAAATGAATAAGGAAGGAAGGAGAGAAGGAAGAGAGGAAGGGAGGAAGGAAGGAGAGAAGGAAGGGAATAAGGAAGGATGGAGAGATAGAAGGAAGGAAGGAAGAAAAGGAATAAGGAAGAAAGGAGAGAAGGAAGGAAATGAATAACGAGGGAAGGAGAGAAGGAAGAGAGGGAGGGAGGGAAGAAGGAAGGAAGGAAGGAGAGAAGGAAGGAAATGAATAAGGAAGGAAGGAGAGAAGGAAGAGAGGGAGGAAGGAAGGAAGGAGAGAAGGAAGGGAATAAGGAAGGATGGAGAGATAGAAGGAAGGAAGGAAGAAAAGGAATAAGGAAGAAAGGAGAGAAGGAAGGAAATGAATAACGAGGGAAGGAGAGAAGGAAGAGAGGGAGGGAGGGAAGAAGGAAGGAAGGAAGGAGAGAAGGAAGGAAATGAATAAGGAAGGAAGGAGAGAAGGAAGAGAGGAAGGGAGGAAGGAAGGAGAGAAGGAAGGGAATAAGGAAGGATGGAGAGATAGAAGGAAGGAAGGAAGAAAAGGAATAAGGAAGAAAGGAGAGAAGGAAGGAAATGAATAACGAGGGAAGGAGAGAAGGAAGAGAGGGAGGGAGGGAAGAAGGAAGGAAGGAAGGAAGGAAGGAAGGAAATGAATAAGGAAGGAAGGAGAGAAGGAAGAGAGGGAGGGAGGGAGGGAAGAAGGAAGAAGGAAGGAAGGAGAGAAGGAAGGAAAGAATAAGGGGAAGGAAGGAAGGAAGAGAGAGGGGGAGGGAAGAAGGAAGGAAGGAAGGAAGGAAGGAAGGAAATGAATAAGGAAGGAAGGAGAGAAGGAAGAGAGGGAGGGAGGGAGGGAAGAAGGAAGAAGGAAGGAAGGAGAGAAGGAAGGAGAGAAGGAAGACAGGGAGGGAGGGAGGGAAGAAGGAAGGAAGGAAGGAGGACAGGATGAAGGGAGGAGGCCCTTTTCTCCCCAAACAAGAGTCCTCTCTCTTTCCTCCCAGAGAGGAGAGGCGGGTGCGCTTGTGGCTCTCCCCTGGTGTGATGAGATTACGGGTGGCTCTAGTCCAGGGCTCATTGTGGAGGAGCCTCTCTGCCTTGCCAGGAGCATCATCTGCGGGCCTCCTCCTCCTGCGCAAGAAGACAATACCTGCCATTGTGCCTTGCGCTAATCCATCTTGGAGGGAATTAGCATCCCATCAGCTATTCAGGCAGCCAGGGGAATCAAGGTGCAAACACCAACAAACACAATCTGCCGGCTGATCCTCCCTTGGAGAACCTCAGGAGTCAATCTGCCTCCTTTTGTAACCAGGGACATCATGCAATTAAAGGTGCCTTTCTTCATTTGCTTCTTTCCTCCTCCTCCTTCCTTTCCTCACTCTTTTGTGCTTGTAAAACATTACTAAACTCTCTCTGGCTGAGCAAAAGCACATTAACATGGATGCTTTCGATATTGGATCCCACTTCCTCCTTTGGCAAGACTCACAACCTGCAGATAATGGACTTGGAGTGCGATAGAGCTCTGGGATGTCAAGTCTGGACACACTTGAACTGCCATGGCTCAAGGCCATGGAATTATGGAATTATGGGAGATGTAGTTTGGTTAAGACACCAACATTATGTGTCAGAAAAAGCTAAAGACCATAGAAAACAACAACAGCCACAGCAGTTCTATAGCACTGAGCCATACCAGATAAAATGGCACCAAACTGTATTAATTCCCCAGTGCAGATGCACCACCAAGGTCCCAAAAAGATGAGGGAAGTCCTGGATTGGGGTGAATCTCAGCAATTATAAGGCTTATTGCGTGCAAAAAAATGTGTGAATATTTTTTACACACAAAACTGAATTTTCTGCACTAAAAACTGCACTTTTTGCACAGAAAATGTTTCTGGGTGCAAATATTATTTTCTGTGGAAGTTATTTTCTGCATGATGCACTCTGTTTCCTGAATGATGTTTTCTGTGGAAAAACACGCAAATTCTCAATCAAATAAGAAAAACAAAACTGCTAAATTACATGTTGATTTGTTTAAGAAGAAACTTAAGTGTGCATCTATGCTAAGGAGAGGGCTGCAGTTAGCACAGCAGCTTAAACCATGATCCAACAATAACAACAACAACAACACTTTATTTATATTCCACCCTTCTCTCCAAGGACACTCAGAGCAGATTACAGCATATACACAAACACAGGCAACCATTCCATGCCTTGTTACAAATGGAAATACAATGAGACACAAACACACAGACAAAGGCAAAGGCTTCTTGTCAGGTTTTACAATGTATTATAATGTAATATAGCTGAGTCATGCATTGTTAATAGGCTTCTATTGGAAATGCTGAGTCATGCATTAACTGTATATAGGGAATCATTTGGGGAATGTGTTCTGGCCTAGTCCAGGTGATTGTGAATGATGTAATCCTGGGTCTGAGTTAAGTTAATGAGTTGGGAACCAATCAGAGATTGCTATGTGTAAATGAATTGTATATAAGGAAGTCATGTACAGTGTATATTTCTCCTTGTGCTGTGATGTTGTTCATCGAAGGCTATATGTAATTAAAAGAACCTGTCTGCTAAGACAAGATATAACTGTATGCTGTGGTAAGTTTGTAATATCATCTAGACTGGGGGAAAGACAATGGTAAAACTGACAATGGCCAGGCATGTGCTCAAGTGTCTGTAAAAGGTTCCAGAGTGACTGCAGGCTGTGGGAGCAGTTGACTGAAAATACTGTGCAGGAAGAAGCTACTGGAAAGCGCTGAAGTTGTGCAACTGATCTGCTGCTGAATTGTGAAGTTAATCTCAACACTTCTCCTTTCATTTCCAGCTCTGGAGGTGATCCTCTCTGCTTTTCTCAGTTTCCAAGGCAAATAGAATGTATTGTCATAAACATCTCCTGGTTGTGTGACCGGCAAGATTGCTTGGAGTGTCTTTGTCTTTGCCTGATGAAAAAGCAATGGTCTACTCACATTTGCATGTTTTCGAACTTGGCAGGAGCTCTGGCTGTTGCAACTCAGAGTAAGCTTCACCTTGCTGCTACACACCACCACACAAGAGCTGTAGTTTTATACTTTATGAGGAGAAAATCCAAGTCAAAATAAAGAATAAGCATTGCAAAATTCCAAAGATTAAGGTTAAAAGCAGATTATAGTTCCAAAGATCTTCAGGTAAAAACAGGATACATAATACTATTGGCAAAGTTCAAACCAGAGTCCCAGGTACAAGCAATGAAACAATTGCCCCATGAATCACCATGCAAGAAATCCCAAGCGTACTGCTTTCCAGGCTAAGATTATTCCATGAAGCTTTCAGGCTAATAGGCTACGTTGAACTGACACTTTCACAGAGTTTCCAGGAGGCCTAAATACCTTTCTAACATCAAAACATTAGGCTCTCAGCATCATAAAAGCATTGCGACAACCTTTCACCAAGTTGGCTTCACGTCTGCTTGCCAGATGTGAACTCCGCCTGACCCAGAGATCAAGGTGAGCTTCCCGGGTCAAGTCACTATCTACACTTTCGGTATCATCGTGGGAGGGCACCTGCTCGCGATCTCCTTCATTAAAATTCCTTTCTGGTGAAAACGGCTGTGTTGACACTGCATTGTCTGTGAGAGCCTCAGAAGTAGGCTCAGAGATTTGAGGCACAGATAAAGAGCCAGGAAGCTGAAACCCAGCAGGAATCTGAATCCCATCATCCTCATTGTCAGAAAATAGCTCAGCCACAACGTTGGCTAACAGTGGGAGCTCACCCCATTTCACAGATTTGAACTGCCAACCTTCAGGTCAGCAGTTCAGCAGCACAAGGTTTTAACCCATTGTGCCACCCTAGCCCCATACAATATCATAAAGGAATTAAAAGGGACAGTTTTGTCACACCTGGAAGATGGGGCCAAATCCGGTTTCATTGCAGGTAGGGCTTTCTGACGGTCACCATCCAAGGTCCTGCCATGATGCTGTGTGGTCATACTTTTCCATCTCAAAGTTTGGGGAACGGGGTGAAAGCTTGCCAAAAATCTCCAAACTGCTTTCTGCTTTAAGTATCCCGTGTAAGTATCCCATTGTGTGCTGGGATCAGCTCTTGTTTCCTGAATAAATCCGGATAAACACACATTAGGGCTTGCCAGGGCATTGTAACTGCAAACACCGGCAATTCACTGCAATGGCACGTGGATGTGTATGAACGGCCTTCGATTGCAAGCCTTCTCCGCCTTCCCCAAATCCTCTTTTGCCAATCAAGTTCTTAAGGCTCATTGTCTGCCCGGTGGCATCATTTAGCATCCTTTCCACTTCAGTGACACATAATCGGCTATCACACACAAGAGGAGATTAGGGGAGCAAGCGGGGAAGAAGAGGATGCAAGGAACATCTTCCCCTTTTCCTTTCTTGAGAGGCCAGAGCCATTGCACCGTGGGTTAATTCCCACTAATTCTGGATGGATGTTGAGTTGGATCAACAGCACCCTACAGCATATGGAGGGATCGGCCTTGGTGCCTTCCTCAGCCAAGCTTGGGCCTCTGCCTAGCAAATCCCAAACGGATTCAGGGAAAATCCATGTTAGTTGCAGGTTGCAAAAAGCCTGAGTCTCCTTTTCAGGGAGAGCAAAGCAAAGCAACAACAGCCAAATACCGT
>NW_026847771.1:13588713-13603440 GCF_025583915.1 Anolis sagrei ordinatus | reverse complement strand
TTAGTGAAGGTATTGCAAGTCCCATCGTCCATGGTCCATCCTTCTCCAAACAGCACCAGGATGTAGTGTGAGTCATGGGGCCTCTGTGTGTGATGTTTGGTCCTCATCAGTCATTAGATGTGGGTTGCAGCAGTCTTAGGAAGTGAGTGAAGGTACTTCAAATCCCATCATCCTTGGTCCATCCTCCTCCAAACTGCACCAGAATGTAGAGTGGGTCATGGGGGCTCTGTGTGCCAAGTTTGGTCTTTATCTTTCTTTGTTGGAGGCCACAGTGGCCTGTGGGAACTGTAGGGTTTGAAAGTACTACAAATCCCATCATCCATTGTCCATCCTCCCCCAACTCTGACCAGGACGTAAGGGGGGTCATGGGGGTTATGTGTGCCAAGTTTGGTCCAAGTCCGTCACCCGTGCTGGTCACAGTGGCCTGTGAAAATGGCAGCCAATCAGAAAGCTGCCACATACACCTCCACATATATACAAACATAGACTTTTATTATATGTATAGATAGATTATGCTGCAGATGAGTGTGATGTTTCCTGATCCCCTCCCCCCAACTTTCCAAGCTTCGTGAATTCTGTGCATCAATTTAAAAGTTTCTTTTCCTAAAATGGTGGTCAGATCTACACTAATCATGTCTTGGATTGTATTGGATTCCACCACCACCCCTGCTGCTGCCACCACCCTTTTCTAAACACTCTTAATACAGAAAGGAAACAATGTATAAAGGGGCCCATCAGATGACGCAGGAGGACTTTACTGGATTTCAATTTCCACATTTATTTTAAACTACTCTTTTCTAGTTTTTAGACTTAATGTGGAACATTATTGTGGTAGAAGTAAGGGAATGGAAAGCATGAATGTATGCTTTCCATTCCCTTACTTCTACTACAATAATGTGGAATAATGTCCAGAGTGGGAGAAAGCAGCACTTTAAGAAGCCAGATGAAACTGGACAGCACCTGTGGTTGTTGGTTGCAGGTGGGCAGATAAAATCTGCACCATAAAGAAGTGGAATTGCCTATCTAAGAGGTGCCAAGTGATAAGATGTCCCTTTCTTTGATCCTCCCTCACCCTGAGACTATTTCCAGGTATAAGCTTATTCATTTTTCCAGAAATTTAATCAATAAGCAAATGAAAAAGTATTTGATGCTTTAGGCTTTATTTTGGAATATAGGTTGCAAAGAGATATTGGGGGGAAAGCAGGGAGATCAGTGCCGTGTGGTGGTGGGGTGCATCCTACATGTGGCCTTTGGGCCATACTGTTCTCCCCAGTGTCATGGATTGTACTGATTTGATAGAACTTTATAACTTAATCTAAAGCAGCTTCTTTTGACTTCTAAGTTGATTGATTGCTTGACATATTCAACTAGAAAGGTAGAAATGCCTTAGATGAAATCCTGTCTCCCTTCTATCACTGTAGTTATATTGGGCTGTTGTTCTCACCTTTCTAGGGTACTGCAAAACATCCAACAGATTCTGGAAGGGAGCATCTAGGAATGCAAAATGCAATCTTTTTTCTTTCCTTATACAGCAGAGTCTCATTTATCCAACATAAATGGGCCAGCAGAAAAATTGGATAAGTGAAAATGTCAGATAATAAGGAGAGATTAAGAAAAAGCCCATGAATTACAAATTAAGCACTAAAACATCTTATTTTACAACAAATTGACAGAAAAGGCAGTTCAATACACAGTAACATTATGTAATAATTACTGTATTTGTGAATTTAGCACCATAACAGACAAGGGTTATTTTTTCTCCCACCCTGGACATTATTCCACAGGTAAATATACACTCCACTTCTCTCATCCAAGGATCCGGACAGGAGGCAGACTGCGTTGGATAATACACAATGCTGGATAAACCAAGGTTGGATAAGTGAGACTCTACTGTATCTGTAGCTAGATGTTGCTCAGGTACTCAGTGCCTTACCTTACTGAATTACCATTCCCTTAAATGGCCAAGGGAGCACATACTTGCCTACTCAAGCCAGCCACTTCCACATTCAACACTCTTATACTCGGTGAATGCAAGCCAGGATATGCAGAATCCTGGCTTGCATGTCTAGCTAGATCCTAAAAACAGACTTTTAATTCTCCAAGCTCTTCATTCTATGTCACTATGACAAAGAATCATAGTGACAAATAAAACACGTGATTTCTCAGATTAATTGTAATTGGACATCGGAATTTGATTCCTTTGGGACAGAGCCCTTGAAGAAGCAAGTTGAGGCTGGAGAGCCTCTGGTCCTTGGTTGCAGGTGGGCTGAGAGACTTGCAACACAGAGGTCTGGATTTGCCCAGCTAGGAAGTGCTAAGTGGTAAGGTGTCTATTTCTTTTATCATCCCTTCCTCTGAGACCATTTTGAGGCGTAAGCTCACTCAATTTTTCATAAATGTAATCAGTAAGGGAAGGGAGAAATATTGGCTGTTTAAAACTTGATTTTAGGATCTGGGATGCAAAGAGGGTTTGGGGAGTTGGGGAGGAAAGTGGGCAAATAGTCCTTGTAAAAGTATGCCAGAAAAATGTGCCACACATGGATGCAAACCCAGGTTTTCCTGGGTTTGGTAGAACATTGTTCTGACTTGGTTTAAGCCAACTTTCTTTAACTTCTAGATTGACTGATTGCTGGAAAAATACAACTGGAAAGGTATGCCCTGGATGAAATCCTGCTTCCCTACTATCACTATAGGGCTCTGTTTCTGTGAATGTGTCAGGCTGTTGTTCTCTCCATTTTCCTAGCTTGGAAAACTGCAAGGGTCATGGGGACCATCCAGTATCTTCTTGAAGGGCACACCTAGGAATGCAATCTTTTCTCTTGTATCTGTAGCTAGATGTTCAGGCACCCCATGTGTTACCCTATTGAATTATCACCCTTTAGATTAGTGCAGTGGTTCTCAATCTGTGGGTCCCCAGATGTTTTGACCTTCAACTCCCAGAAACAGCTGGTAAACTGGCTGGGATTTCTGGGATTTGTAGGCCAAAACATCTAGGGACCCCCAGGTTGAGAACCATTGGATTAGTGGTTCTCAACCTGTGGGTCCCCAGATATTTTGGTCTTCAACTCCCAGAAATCCTAACAGCTGGTAAACTGGCTGGGATTTCTGGGAGTTGTAGGCCAAAACACCTGGGGACCCACAGGTTAAGAACTACTGCTTTAGATGGCTAAACAATCACATACCTGTCTGCTAACATAGTCTTGCAACAGGGGAAGACATGGAATGCAAGAAAGTTCTGAATGCATGTAACTCCAATTTGGGCATATAGATGTGCTTAGCAAAATCCCAGTTAAAGAGGTTGCATCCTTAAGGTGTGAAAGGACCGTTCTGTTTTGGTATGGCTTACATGATCATGGAAGCTAAGCATGATCAGCCTTCAGTACTACTTGGATAGGAGACTACCCATGAATCACAGGTTCTTAAAGGCAGTGGTTCGCAACCTGTAGGTCCTCAGGTGTTTTGGCCTACAACTCCCAGACGTTCTAGCCAGTTTACCAGCTGCCAGGATTCTGGGAGTTGAAGGCCACAACATTTGGAGACCCACAGGTTGAGAACCACTGCTTTAGAGTATATTTCAGAAGAAGGAACCTGCACAACCACATCTGAGTATTCCTTGACTAAGAAACCCTTATGAAATTCCTGGGATCACCATAATTCCACAGGTCATTGTAATGCACATGCAAAAAGTTTTTAATATAGCTAAGAGTGGGGATGGAAAAGTAGGTGGAAGAAGCACCTGCAGGAAGCAGAGGGAGGAAATGACAGATGAATAAACACTAGCCTCCCCCATGGTAGAAGGGAACTGTGGTGTGCCACCTAATGCTGATACCATATCACTTAATCAGATATCCTTCTGACCTTGCTTCTCCTAGGATGTTTCCCATCATCGTGAAGACTTTTCTGGGATTTTTCCTCATCCTCGCACTTCAAAGGAGTGGTAAAGGGAAGGGTTTCACATCTTTTTTTTTTAAATTAAAAAAAGATTGTTATTTTTCTTAATGTCCCAGGAGCCTACAAAGATTTCAGTACTTTTCATAATTTGATGCTTCAACTGGAGATTATAATTCACACAGAAAGTATTGGAAGTGATATATTGTTATTGGAATCTGATAGCTTTCTCTAAATATTTATGGCCATAAATAACAAAGTTTTACTCACTGTTAAAAAAATTTACACTGAAGTTTGTTAATTACAACTTTTAGTTCATACAGTCCATAGACATTGCAACATCTAACCCTATTGAGGAAGACTTATGTTGTTGCAAGGAAAAAGCAGAAGAAAACAAGAATTATACACATCTGTACAGGCGGATACGGATCTGTTTCCTTTCTCTGTTTTTCAGCTAATTCTCTGTTTTGTGACGTTTGTAATGATGAAGGACCGGAATGTTATACGATTTGGAAAATGAGATGTAGAGCTGACCTTCAAGTCTGCATTACAGCATTAATTGAACATACATTTAGTAAGTGTTTAGTTCAGATAAATGAGTTTTTGATATTTCAGTAAAATATTTAGACTCCATAAAAGAATGAAGTGAGGGGAAATTGTTAAGATCGTAGTGTAGTGCTGAAATGCTGGTAAGAAAATGACATTAATATGCTAATTAGTAATTCATATTTGCTTGTGAGTGTTCTTTTGTTCAATAATGCAAAGCAAGTATTCACCTGTGTCTGCCCCATTCCTCCTCCAGGCAGCTTTGAAACTCCTGAAAGATGCAGCCATGGCTGTGCGGGGGCCTGATGAGGAGGAAGGGAGTGTTATGGAGTCACAGAGCTCTAGCTATAGTTTTCCATTAACATGCACATGGCAATGTTGTCTGGGGAATGAAGTAAAATGCATTATTTGCTGCTTGGGGGCAGGGAGAGTTAGCCAGACAAATAACAGATACATGGAATGAGATTTTTTTGTTGATTGATTCCAGGGAGGCATGAACAAATGAGAATGGATATTTTCCCAGTTTAAGGAAGTAAATTGCTTATTTGCAGGGGGAAAACCTGAATTTGTGTCAATGAGAAACTGTGAGAACACAAGTATTTGCGAGTCGCCATTTCAGTATCTGAATATGGGTCAAGGGAGATATGAACGGACAAGTATCCTTTGTTGTGAAGGATGGTTATGCAAGTATCGTCATCCTCGATGTAAGTACCTTATACATTAACTTTGCAGCTCTCCAGAAGTCGCTGGGCAAAAGTTTGCAGGAGCATTGGAATCAGGTTGAGTAATGAAAGGTGGGCTCTGCAATTCCCATCTCTGCTTTAGGTGGAGCTTTGGGCAAAGGATACAGAGCTGGCCAACAGAATATTCCCACTCCTACTCTCATACTCAATGGTACCTCAAAGACCTTACAGAGAGTTTAGGTTTTATTCCAAACATGAAAGATTTAATCAGGTCTAGGAGCAATGCATCATATCTTGTATGGTCCTTCTCCAAACACTGCTTGGAAAGTTGCAGTATTAGAGAAACAAACACATTGGAATTCACAGAAAGCTAGTCACAGGATAGGGTAAGATAACAAAAATCCTTACCTTACCAAAATGATCTCAACAGGGAAGCTTGAAATAATGGACAAATAGCATCATCCCATCAAACCTAGTTGGCAAATGGTTTCCCCTTTGATCTTATGTAACATTTTTGCCAACCTAAGCAGCAGATTAACTCCTTATTAGCTGGAGAGAGTTCGCATCATTGCCACAAGATGATAAATAGGCACATTAACACGACTCTTTTGTATAGGGCAGTGGTTCTCAACCTTTCTAATTCTGTGACCCCTAAATAAAGTTCCTCATGTTGTGGTGACCCCCAACCATATTTTCATTGCTACTTCATAATGGTAATTTTGCTACTGTTATGAATTGTAATGTAAATGTCTGATATGCAGAATGTATTTTCATTGTTACAAATTGAACATAATTAAAGCATAGTGATTAATAAAAAAACCCAATATGTTTGGATGATGGGATCTGCAGTACCTTCAACCGATGCAGCTCTGACTTCCACGGACCACTGAGACCCCCACGAATTACAGACCTGGACCAAACTTGGCACACAGAACCCCAATGACCAATAGAAAATACTGGAGGGGGTTGGGGGGAATTGATAGTGAATTACGGGAGAGGTAGTTCGCCTACATCCTGAGAGCACTGTGAACCCAAACAACTATGGATCTGGACAGAACTTGGCACAAATACTCAATATGCCCAAATCTGAAGACTGATGGAGTTTGGGGGAAATAGACCTTGGTATTTGGGAGTTTCTGGGATGTATAGTTCCTCTGCCATCAAAGAGCATTCTGAAACCCAACAATAATGCAAGTGAACCAAAGTTGACCTACAGAACTCCCATGCCCAACAGAAAATACTGAAGAGGTTTGGGAAAAATAGACCTTGGCATTTGGGACTTGTTGGGATGTTTAGTTCCCCAGCCATCAAAGAGCATTCTGAACCCCAAAAACACTGAAATTGGACCAAACTTGGCCTGCAGAACTCCCATGACCAACATAAAACACTGGAGAGGTTTGAGAAAAATAGACCTTGGCATTTGGGACTTGTTGGGATGATAGGGTAAACTGGACCAAATTTGGAACACATACTAATATGCTGAGATTTGATTATTGGAGGGCTTTGGGGGGAATTGACCTTAGTTTCTGTGAGTCGTAGTTCACCCACACCAGAGAAATCAACCTCCACCGATGATGGACCTGGATCAAACTTGGGCAACAAAAGCCAGCCCTTCCGCTCAACCCCTGGCCCTTCCAAGCTCACCAGGGGGCGAGGGCCCAATAAGGTCTTAAAAAAATGGTGGACCTTCTCCCTTGTGCGCCTTTGCCTCTAAGCTCCTCCTCCTGACTCCATGCAGCCTTGTGGGAAGAGGAGGAGGAGCCGACTTGGAGTACCTGGCTGTTTGGCCAGCAGCCATTTTGAAGAGGGGGTGGGGCTAACCTAGGTGCTGTCGTGACCCCCAGAAAATGGCCCAATCACCCCCCTGGGGGTCGTGATCCCCAGGTTGAGAACCACTGGTATAGGGATTATTGATCTGATAATCTGGTGCTTTGGCTGAAATACTGCATGAAAAGGTCCATTTCCAGATGTAGTTACAGAGGCTGATAATACTGATAATACTATTGCCAAATCCTTCTGTGTAAACTGTCAAGCCCCTGTCCCCCAATACACACACAGAGACACACAAACACACACAGAGAGGCAGACACACCTTTTCCATGTTAGGCAGAGAACAGGTGGATACCTACAGCTCTTCTCCATACAAGCTTTTCATCCAAATGCTTCTTGATGCATACCCATCTATAGAAAAAGGGCCTGGATGTGTATTAATTCACCGGTTTAGGTGTCCGTTGCAGTAAAGCATTTTTTCCTTGTGGACAATGTAGTTGTTGGCATTTTTCATGTGTGATGTATATATATTTTTGACTAATTTGTGCTTTCTGAAATAATGTGTGAATGCAGACCCTCCTGATCTTGCATATACTTTTTAATCCATACCGTACGGATACATATATATTTGAACACACTATCAGTGTCTTAGAGCCCCCAGTGGTGCAGTGGGTTAAAGCGCTGAGCTGCTGAGCTTGTTGACTGAAAGGTTGCAGGTTTGAATCCGGGGAGCGGCGTGAGCTTCCGCTGTCAGCCCCAGCTTCTGCCAACCTAGCAGTTCAAAAACATGCAAATGTGAGTAGATCAATAGGTGCCGCTCCGGCGGGAAGGCAACGGTGCTCCATGCGGTCATGCCAGCCACATGAACTTGGAGGTGTCTATGGACAACCGGCTCTTCTGCTTAGAAATGAAAATGAGCACCATACCCCAGAGTCGGACACGACTGGACTTCATGTCAGGGGAAAACCTTTACCTTTACCTATTAGTGTCTTATTGGGATTTTCATCTAATTTTGGAGAATGAGCTTAGTGGTTATATGCTCATGTAGCCTGGCTTCATGGGATCAAGCAGACATACCACTTTTACCTGTGCAGATGATTAACTCTATTTTGTTTCAGTCCAACCAGGGTTCATCATGCCCAATGGGAAGGAATGTCCAACCTGTTTGTCCACCAACATTTCTGACTGTGGATTAGCCAAAGTAGATTGTTCAGGAAATGAATTCCACTGCATGAAAGCACAGCAATACCATAAAACAGGTAATTCCACATTTCTAGACTTGCAAGCATTATTAGCTGGTATCATACAATGGATCTATCTAACACAAGCTGTTTGTGAGATGAATGATGAAGAATTTCTGAATTCGTACTTTTGAAGCGATCCTGCCCCAGGTAACACAGCCTCTGATAAAGGGCTTAGGGAGTATTTGTAGTGCATGCGTTATATTCTGTTTTATCTATTTTGGGTCGTTCGGTCTTTGTCGCTTTGTGTTTATGGTTTTTGTTAGTGATGGTCACTCCTGAGGAGTTTTGTGGCCAAATTTGTTGTGATTTCGTTCAGAGTTTTTTGTTTTTAATGTACTCACGACAAACAGAGCATTTATATAAACACAGAGTCAATTTACAGTGGTTGAAGACTGGAATACTTCTCCACCCTTCTTTACTTGATACTTCCAGATGACTGGAGACTTCTTACTTGCAGAAGGCTGGGTTTTTTTAGTCCAATAATCTAACCTTCAGTCTCCTCAAGACACAAGCCTCTCAGAAATCCAACTGTCCAATTCCTCAGCAAGGAGTAGCGTTTTGCTCCTTTATTACCCCTTAGCTGGTATTGCACCACCTGACATCCGCCGGGAAGTAGCAGCCAATAGTGAAAGGACCAAGGCAGAGACATCTCCAGCTCATCCCCTGTTTGGGTATCAGCCAGCATGTCAACAACTTAAATCTAGAAATAGTTTTCTAAGATCTACAGAGACACTCGCTGGAACACCTCAGCAAGCGAGAGTCCAAAAGTGGCAGGCTCAAATCTAGAACCTCAACCAATGGCTGATACCAAATGAGCTGATAGAGGGAGCTCATCCGCCTCTCCCCAGATTTGAACCTGCAACCTGTCAGTCTTTAGTCCTGCCGGCACAGGGGTTTAACCCACTGCGCCACCGGGAGCTCGTACAGCTAATCACATCTCAACAAAAGATTCCCCCAAGCACTAACAAGTCACACCAAAAACAGGCACTGCCAGGCCATCAAATGCTAATCAAGGTGGTCAGTTGAAACATTCACACCTAGCTCCAACAGACAAGAGTTCTTTCTCCCACCCTGGTCATTCCACAGATATATAAACCCATTTTCCTAGTTCCAACAGACCTCACTACCTCTGAGGATGCTTGCCATAGATGCAGGTGAAACATCAGGAGAGAATGCCTCTAGAACATGGCCATACAGCCCGAAAAAACCTACAACAACCCAGTGATTCCGGCCATGAAAGCCTTCAACAATACATCTAACATTTTGAATTGGTCGAAGCTCTGGGAGATACAATAACTGAAAAACTATAGAAAAATGTGCTGCAGGATGTTTTATTATAGAACCAATTAGGAGACATCTATAACCCAGAAACAACAATTGTGTTACATAGTGTTATGAATCCAATGTTTTCTTTTTCTTTTCTGACTGTCTGTCTTTCCTTTTTTCTCCAGGTGATGGCAGCGTTGTGATCTTCCATAAGTGGGGCTGTGCTACAGAAAAACTCTGTAGAAAGGACAGTGGGTCATTTGCAATATATTTTTACCGTCAGGGTGGTATCCCTAATTGCAGCCCAGCTCCTCGTAAACATTGATATCTTCCTTGTTTGCCTTCATTCTCTGACACTGTTTGTGTTGCGAGCCACCCGTTAATTTTTCACATTTTGATATTGTTACCTGAACTCCTCATACTATAATGGAAAAAAATATTCTAAAATATATAACGTGTATATAACCTTCACTGATGCTAATGTACACTAATGCTAAGTAAAACAAATACTGAAAAAGAAATTTACGTTTGCTGACAACTTCAACAATTGTTCCTAAACATCTGATTTTGAAATAAGCAAATGTGCCAATCTGTGGGAAAAGGGGTGAATTATGACTTGACAAGTGAATTGAAAAGGGAAAAAAATAAAGAGAAACAGCAGTTTGTTCTCTGTATGCTGATTAAAATGAGTAATGCCATAGAGTGGTCCGTCTTTCTTTTACCTGGATCAAATGAATTCATTTATCTCATTTTTGTGAGATTTGTGAGACGACGGAGAAACAGTTCTCAAGACTCACACCAATTCTCTTTCTATCTGTCCCTAAGGATGTTCTCCTGTCTCTTATAGGAAGCTCTAGTCTGCTCTGTTCTATAATAATAATAATAATAATAATAATAATAATAATAATAATAACAACACTTTATTTGTACCCCGCTACCATCTCCCCAAGGGACTCGGTGTGGCTTACATGAGGCCGAGCCCAAACACAACAATACAAGCAATTAAAATAAAACATAGACAATAAACATATAACAATATCAAAAAGACAACATAAAATTGTCATATAATGTGTGTTTGACAGAAGGAATACGACCAATTTCACATTAGAGTTCCAAAGCGGTGGTCCACAATTCCTATCGCTCGGTTTCAATCAATCAAATCATTTATTTCGGTCATAGACCAGCACAGGAAATAGAAGTCACAGTTTCATACAAACTTGGTACATTTAGTACATTAAAAACATAAATATAAATATAACTACCGAACAACGATATGGGTGAGGGAGCAGAAGGGGAAACAGGGTAAAAACATACAATGCACAGATCCATCACCAAACTGTAGATTCAGGGAAGATTATTACTGGACACACAGTTAACTTTTGGGACTAGTCATCCCTTGGCGGATTTTGAATTCAGCTGCACAGAACTTTGCAACATTGTAGGTTGCAGTTGAATTAGTATCTACTAGGTTTGTTTGATCAAGAACAAAATTGGTTCTAAACTCATTTCGTATCTAGGGGGCGTCAGCATTTCTAATCTGAGAGGATTTCTGAAATTTCCAATTTTAAAATTTCAATATTTACGAAATTTCGCAAATATACAAATTGATTCGTTAATGGCGGATGCGATTTCGCAATATGCAAAAAAACCCTCCAAACGGGACAGGGGGAACTTCTGAAGCTTCCCTCTCCCTCTGTTGTTGACTGTTGGTGATAAAACTAACAACAACTAACCAAAACCAAACTATATTATATTATATTATATTATAATATTATTATATTATATTATTGTATATTATATTATTGTATATTATATTATATTATTACATTATATATTATATAATTATATTATATTATAATATTATTATTTTATATTATATTATATTATTATTATATTATATTATATTACATTATATTATTATTGTCGTGGACCATATGCCTTCAAGGAGCCAGACACAAAAATAAAGGTCCAAACAAAGTTTAATAACACAACAAAAATAGCTAGAAATACTTAATTCAGCGTATATCTAACGAGAACTTAAAATGTAGCAAATTGCTGCGCAAAAAGTAACTTTGCAAATAATCTGGATTATACTGGTATATAATCTGGGATAACAGAAACTTCAAGCAAATGGCTTCAAAATCACAGAGGTGAGAAAACACAAGGAAACCAGGTGTAAGCAAACAAAAGTGTCAAAATACATTCCCAAGTCGTGTAGTGTGTCCAAAAGCAGAAGATTAACCCCAGAATGCGAAGTTGTCCTCTAAAAACAATCCGAAGTAAGCACTTACAGGAATCCAGTCTATACGAGCCCAAAAACTCTTGTTTACAACGGTTTGAAATGGCTTCTCTGTAATAACCCAGCTAAACTTCCGGGGAGGTTAAAACTATTATTATTATATTACTATATTATTATATTATATTATATATTATTGTATATTATTATATTATATTATTAATATATTATATTATATTATTAAGAATGGATGGCCATCTGTCAGGGATGCTTTAATATACAATTATATTAATATAATATAATAATAATATAGTAATATAATATATAATAGGAAGGAAGGAAGGGAAGGGAAGAAAAGGGGAGGGAAGGGAAGGGAAGGAAAGGAAAGGAAAGAGGCAGTACATATAGCTTTATCTTCCCTCAGGTTTCCTCTGGCATCTCCTCTGTAATCCGATTTAAATCCTGGCCAAGAAGAACGCCAGGCGAAAGAGGAGGGAGGGGGGAATGTGGGTTTTGCCAGCTGGAAACTCTCTCTCTCTCTCTCCTTTCTCCTTCTCAGAGGTTAAAACTATTATTATTATATTAGTAGATTTTATATTATATTATATTATTATATTATATATTATATAATATATTATTGTATATTATATTATATTATTATATTTTATTATAATAATTGTATATTATTATATTATATATTATAATTGTATAATATATTATATTATTTATATTATATTTTATTATATAATGTATTATATTATATTATCTTTCCTCTTTGCATCAGAGGCTTTGCGAGGTGTTCTTTGCAAGGTGGGCATGGCCTTGGGAAGGAAAGCTGAGAGAACAGCTGTTCCTGAAGGCCACGCCCCCAGCATTTACGATTCACTGGGGGAGTCGTATGGAAGATGGCAGAAGCGGCTTCGATATGTCAAAATCACTTCCGGGTTGCTAAAATGCATCAATATCGCTTCGAAAGGGCTTAAAATAACGATTCAATAGTGAGTAACAAAAATAACGAACACAATCAAAGAAGCCTAGTATCTACAAGTAGCAGTGAGGTATAAAATTCTCCTGAATGGCCTGGGTGCTTGTATAAGCCTGGCACAGATATCCCTGTAGAACGGGCACTGAAGGAGCACATGTTCTATTATTTCTACATGACCCGAGTCACAGGGGCAGAGTCTCTCTAGGAAAGGGATCTTCCGGTAGCGGCCTTCGAGTACAGCTGATGGGAGAGCGTGGCATTGAGCCAGGGTGAAAGCCCTTTGATGAATAGGAACCTCTATGTTTGTTAAATATGTCATAGGGGAGGCAAGATATCTGCTGACTTCATTGATAAGGAAAGTTGGAACTGAGGCCAGATCTAGTTGGCGCTCTGTGTCTGTAATACGTTGTTTAAAAAGTGCTTTGGTTTGATTGTAATCCATAACAGATAGTAGACCTGGAGAAAATCCCAATGAGGAGATTTTGGATGCTAACGCCTGCTTCCATGTGGATTGGATGTCATCCTCTATGGTTAGTGGGGCAAGACCAAGGGGTGCACGGGATAGTCTGAGCCAGAGGTTGAGTATGGCCACCCACACCCTGGCCTCCACCCTCATAAAGCCTGTCTCTACTCACAGGGTGGCTCGGTTTGCCTATGCAGGATTCTGGGAAACTTGGACCTATGCTTTAGAATTCAGATGTGATACCGTTCTAAGTGGGAACATCGAGCACATGTAGAGAAGATGGAATGGAGAGAAAGTGGCCTTTCTTAAAAAGACTTTATCAAAGCATTTGACTTCCTAACAAAGTATTATATAATAACAACGTGCACACATATTTACTAGTCATGTGCGTGGTAACCATTTGTCCCATTTCATCCATTGTTTCCTTCCTTTGGTTTCATTTGGAGGGCATAAAATGGTACCCCCCCTTCCCCGGTTCAAAAATAACCTCAAAATGAAAGAAAGTGGGAACGGGTACTGTTTAGTTACAACAACAACAAAACTTTATTTATATACCGCTCTATGTCCCCAAGGTGATTCAGCAGTTTCTAAGTAACATAATCAATACATACAAAGAAAACAGCATAAACATAAAATTAACAAGAAAAGATAAGCATTAAAAACCACAATAGCAGATATATTTAAAATAATCTTGCCTGTTCAAGGTGGTTTAAAAGGCCAGACTGGGCTGGTGCGATTTTAGAGGGCCCGGGAAATTAGGTAGAGTCTATAGCTGTACATTTCCAGGGCCTAATAGAAGAAAGTGACCTCAGTAATTGGTAGAAAAAGATATAGCCAATTTCAACAGTATCTGGGGCGGAGCTAGAACTAGTCATTCTCAAAGGTTTGTTTAAACTACCAGGTCTTCAGGCTCTTACAAAAGGAGGGGAGGGATGGGGCCTGTCTTATTTCTCCAGGAAGGGCGTTCCAGAGGCGGGGGGCCACCACTGAGAAGGCCCTCTCTCTCGTCCCCACCAAACGTGCTTGTGACAGTGATGGAAGCAAAAGGAGAGCCTCCCCGGAAGATCTTAAAGTTCGCGCCAGTTCATAGAGGGAGATGCGATCGCGAAGATAGGTGGGGCCCGAACCATTTAGGACTTTATAGGTCACCTTGAATTTGGCTGATTTTCAGACCACCTTCTCCATACACCTCTTCTTCCGCCTTCTCTTCCTCTCTCACCTGGCCCCTCCTCCAAAAGTGAGGTCAGAGGGGGAAATACATCACTCTTCTCTCTCCCCCTCCGCCTCCTTCACCTCCTCTCCCCCACTGTTCCAATGCCTTTTGTAGTGAATTTAGCTCATTTTAAAAAGTGAATAAGAGACCTACCTTAGAGGGCGGGCAAACAGCCATTTTGTGCTGCCCAGAGAGCCATTGTGTGTTTCTGGTGGGGAAGCCATTTGCATACAAGCTACATAATTGGTCATATGTAAATGAGCGGGTGCCACGTTTTGAAAGGGGGAAGAAGCAAGGCAACAGTTGGGAAAAGCCCAATGAAGATTATGTGACAGTTGGGGAGGCTGCTTTAGGCAGTCCAGGAAAGTTAGTTTATTTATTTATTGTGTCAGGAGCAACCAAACAGTTGTATTACATTTTTAACAAAACAAAC